>CM049429.1:36953107-38153107 GCA_026929855.1 Poa annua | reverse complement strand
ACCCTTGTGAAGACTTTGCCAAGTGCGCATGTTTACGTGGGCTAGTCGGCGATGCCAAAGCCAACCCACGTCGGCTTTTCCGAAGAGACACATGGCCTGAGTAGTGGTGGCTCCGGAGAAGTCCACCACATAAAGCTCATGCTCTATGTATCCCACGAAAGCCACTCTTAGCGACTTGCTCCACGAGAGGACCACAATGTCCTTATCAAAGAAGGGAGAGATCCCCAACTTTGTTAAGGCACGAACCGATAACAAATTATAGCCAAGAGATTCAACAAGCATAACATTGACAAGAGTAATGCCGGGGGCAACTACCACTTTGCCAAGCCCGGTTACCTTAGACCTTGATAAGTCACCAAACGTCACGGTTATTTGATCTACATTAGGTTTCAACTCTGTGACGAGTTCTTTGCTCCCGGTCATATGACTTGTACATATACTATCAATTATCTCATTTGAACCACCGGGAGCAAGGTCCTACAAGAGATCAATTCTTGCACTTAGCAACCCATTGCTTCACAATGGGTGCTTTGTGGTTAGCGACAAGAGACTTAGGAACCCAAATAGCATATGAAATAAAACCATAGTAGGGTCCAATGTAACGAGCACAAACATTCTCATAATAATCGACATATAAAGCATAGTTAGGGTTGTTGTCCCCGTCGTGATCTTTACGAGTAGGCTTGCCCCTTGAGGCATTCCTACTCACAAGACCGTCCTTGGATTGAATGGAGTCGGCCTTCTTGGCTTGGATGGGGTTGACGCTCTTGGGAATACCCTTCTTGGCATTCATCTTCATGGGAGGCACATATCCAAGGCCTTCCTTCCCTTGTCGAGTGTGAGGCTCCATGATGGGAGTCTAAACAACTTGCTTATCCTTGAGAAGGATGATTTTGGATGTGGAGGCCTTAGCAATCTCATTCTTCAACCTAGCATTCTCCTTCACAAGATTAGCATTATCACACGAACAATTAGAGGTAGAGATGCTAGGAGAGTCAAGGTTAGTTAGCCGAGTTTGGAGTTGAGCATAAGACTCTTTTAGAAGAGCATGTTCACTCTCCAAAGCCTTGTGAGCTATGAAGAGTTTCTCTATGTCCTCAATGAGTCTAACATGCCCAATCGCAAATTCGGCTTTATCTTGTTGAGCCACCTTGAATTTAGCAAAGTACATATCACGATCCTTAATGAGCTTAGCATGTGAGGAGTTATGAGTTTCCTCAATAGTTTCAAGTTGCTCCTCAAGACGTGCATGAGACTCTTCAACCTCCTCAAGAGAGGACTTCAAATAAGATAGAGAAATAGTGTATTCTCTTTCTATCTTACCCTTCTCTTCATTGAGATGCTCTAGGTCACCAATACGAGCCATGAGGGCACCAACATGTTTCTTGTTGTCACCTTGCAAGTTAGTGATAAAAGAATCGAAGGCCACAAGCTCTTGCTTGATTTCAAGGCTAGAGGCATCATCAAGCTCATTCATTTCATTCATGAGAGAGGAAGAGGATGAAGGTACCTCCGATGCCTTGGCCATAAGACATCTTGAGCTCTTGGTGATGGAGTTCTCATTTGGCGACGTGAATATAGATGATGAAGAGCTTGTCGTAGTTGAAGGAGTTTTTGTCGTTGATGAGGGAGTTCTTGTCGTTGATGAAGGAGCGGTAGGTGTTGATATGGTGGCAAGAGCCGCCATTTCATTTGGCGTTTCTTCCTCTGACTCTTCATCATCGGTGGAGTACTCCTCTTGAGTCAACAACACGATGCAAGGCTTCTTGTGAAGAGTCCTCTTCTTTCCATAGGCCTTCTTGGGAGGCATCTTGGTTTTGTCCTTGAGCACTAGATGTCCACCATGCTCTTCTCTTTTCTCATAAGGGCAATCGGCGACGAAATGGAACTTGTCTTGACAATTGTAACATGTCCTTGACTTGGAGAGTGAGACCCTATCGGCTTGAGGTGGACTCTTGTCAACTCGCATCTTGCCTCTTGAAGGGTAGTTCCAAAATGTGCGAGCCGCAAGAGCGAGATGATCATTGTAAGCAATCTTGAATGCTTCCTTGGACATGGCGGCAAAGCTTCCAAGATCATCATCGTTGTCTTCCTCAACGGTAGCCTTCAAGGCAAGGTTGGTTGTGCCTCTTTGCATTCCAAGAGCCCTTGCCCTTGCGTCTTGAGCATTCTTCGTGGCCACCTTGTACGCGGCCATCTCTTGCATAACCTCATGAGACGTCATGAGATGGTAGTTGTGTCTTCCTTGAAGACTCTTGACGTCGGTTGGCTCACATGACATCATAGAGCTCACATACTTCCTCTTGATCCATGCATCATCAATATGAGAGGCACCAACTTCTCGAAAGCTTGTGGCTATGGTCACCAATCTTCTATACATCATCTCATGGTCTTCACCATCAAGCTTGAAGAAGCCCTCGGCTTCATTACTCAAAGAGTCATAGCGGTTCCTCTTCATGCTATCATTTCAAACGAACAACTCGGATAGAGCATCCCATGTATCCTTGGCGGTGGTGAGGTGTTGGATGAGAGACATGTCCTTATTCCCAACCGCTTTTTGGATCATGTAGAGAGCGGTGGCATCAAGTTGAGCCTCCACCACTTCTCTTCTTGTTAAGTTGGTCGGATCATGCGGCTTGTATCCAACTTGAATGATGCGCCACAACTCGAGTGAAGAGCTGCACACATGCGACTATATCACATATTGCCATTGAGAAAATGTATAATCTTTAAGCAATGGGGGATCACCCCAAGGAGAAACTTGCGGATGAGGAATAATGGGATCGGGGGTATGGTATTGGGATGGGGGAGGAGTGGCGTTGTAGCCTTGAGGCACTTCATCTTGGGAAGATGGAGTGTTTTGATGGTTTGAGGAACTACTAGCATCACCCTTCCCATCCAAAGGCAATTGCTTTTCCTTTATCAATTCGGGGTCCACATCGTGAGTAATGCCCGGAAGCACCGGAGGCTTTGAGGGCAATGCAAGTGAGGTTTCCTTAGATGTCTTGAGGGACTCAAACATATCATGAAACTTCTTGAACTCGTTTTGTATGGACGGTGTCAACTTTGTTTCCAAAGAGGTTATATCGGCCATAGTGGCACCTTTCTCTTGCATTGCCGCCAAAGTCGCGGCGTCCGCTTCGGTAACCTCTTTTGGGTCAACTTGCATTGTCCAAGGTTGGTCTCAAGCGGTGAAGCTTTTAAGAGACAACCTGGCTCTGATACCAATTGAACGGCAATTGACCACCTAGAGGGGGGGTGAATAGGTGGTGACCAATTTTTATGTCTTTTTCAGTATTAAGCTAGCGGAAAGTAAGTTGTCTATATGTGCAACTAGGTGATACAAGTGATAGACAACAAAGAAACTAAGCGAGTACAGGAATTGAAGATGCGGTAAAGGAGAGTGGAACAAGACAACCGTAGGAACTCGAAGACGGCGATTTTATCCCGAGTTCCACCACATAGGTGTACGTCTCGTTGGTGGGGTGTGAGCTACCACAAATGTTTGCTCAACGCCACAAAGGCCTCACCCTATTCTCCTGTGAATTCGACCACAAAGGTGCGAATCCACGTTTCCACTAAGGACTCCTTTAAGGGCGGAGAAGGTCCCGTAAAAATTTGTGAGGCACACACCCACAACTGAATTGGGGGCTCTCACAATGACCACAACAGGTCACTTCCACAAAGGAATCCACAAAGGATCAAAACACACAAGATTGAACCTAGCTATCCACAAAGGAACCCTAGATCCGTTGCCCCTCAAGATAGAGAGGGGGGAAATCAAAACGCTTCGGTGGAGTTGTAGATCGGTGGCCTCTCCCTCAGATCCCCAAGTATCAAAAGATTTGGGTGGATAGATTGGGAGATCCGGAAGAAACAAGCTTCAGCACCGATGGAGAGAGAGAAAACGAGAAGCTTAAAATGCTGGAGGTAGGTGGAGGGGTATTTATACCCCTCCCCAAATTCTGCCCGTTGTACAGCCGCCAGCTCGGTGATCTCCGGATTGAGGTCCGGAGATCTCCGGTCTCCGGAAATCTCCTGCAGTATTTCCGGCTGAGTGGAGCTCGAGGTCAGTGCGGATTGGTCTTCTTGACTTGGTAGAAAATCTTCTGCCACTCGGAGATCTCCGGGCTGGGGATCGGAAATCTCCGAGCGCCGGAAATCTCTTAGAGCATTTCCGGCTAAACTCGAATTGGAGTCAGTGCGCATCTGAGTTCTTGACTTGGTGAAATCTTGATTAGCTCGGAGATCTCCGGAAATAGTTCCGGAAATCTCCTTACTGATTTCCTGATGAAAGATCAAGTGATGTAGTACTGAAAATTAGGCAATGTAAGTATTCACTCCTATCAACCGACCTGTACTAGAACCTGCATACTTCATCATAAACATTAGACCACCTTTTGTGTTGTCATTAGTCACCAAAATATGGGAGTGCAAAGAATGCACTTTCAGTTCTGAAGTTGCGTATCGTTGCTATGAATATGTCCATTGCTGTTGCAAACTTCCGCTTAGTTGTTGTTGGGAGTTTTCTTCCCTACCACCCCCTCTCGGCTAATCGGGGGGATTACAAGAAGTAGGGAGACTACGGGGGAGTTGAGCTGGGTAGGACAGCGAGAAGTACGAAGGTGATCGTCTTTGCTTTACAATATTATGTTGCATATCGTTGCTAATAAGTTGCTTTATATGCCTATGAATCTATGATATAAAAGGAAAAATAGGGTAGACAACAAGTAGTTCAAGTTATTGGTCCCAGTACTATCGCTGCGCTTAGTACTAAAGTTGCTTACTGAAAAAACGTTATACTTTTAGCCGCCCTAGTTGTATTTGGTCCAACTATAGTTGTGGCACTCTTTGAATAAGTTGTTGCTGGTAATGTTTTAGTTATAGGCATCTCCCACCGGGTTGCAACTAGAGTACACGCGGTTGCTACCACTACCCCAGAAAAAGGCTGATGTGGCGCACCGAAAAACGCATATGTGGCGCATAGTGGTGCACCACGGGTACCACGCTGTTGCTACCAACATTGTTTTTTCCTTGTATTAAAATTGATTTTAGGTGTCGCAGACTTGCTTAACACTCTTGTGAAGTTGCCTCGGCACACACCAGATTTTGCCTCGTACAAAAGTTTTATTTAGTTGCTTACCAATAGAAGTTGTTGTATCCACATACAAAATTTGTTTCGCCAGATACCCAAAGTTGCTGGTTGTAGTAGAGTTTTCTTACCACCTTCGTGAAGTTGCCTCTTCGCACACGAAAATCATTTTGCCTTGTACCAAAGTTTCTTTTAGTTGGTGTGTAGTTGTTTCTCGTTGTAAATAAGTTGTCTAATTGCATACCAAAGTCTCATAGTTAAGTTTCTGAAAGCACACGAAAGTTGCTCCGTCTCGTACCAAAGTTGCTTTTAATTGTTGCTTCGTCGCGCACAAAAGTTGCTTCGGCGCCCACAGTAGTTGCTTCGTCACACCATAAATGTTGCTTCCTCCCCCGCAAAAGTTTTTTGACGCCAACAAATGTTGCTACCTCCCTAAAAACTGCTTCCGCATCCACAAATGTTAGCAACCCCAACACCATAGTAGGAGTGACTAGTTATGGTCTTGCTAATGACGTTCTGAATCTAGTTCCCTTGTTGCACATAAATTTGCATCGTAGGACACTAAAGTAGCTTCGTCGTCTACGGAAGTTGCTTTACGAAAAGTTTTTCAAAACATATCCAAATGAGGTCTACTTTTAAAGGAGAGAACTCTAACGGTGAAAACGCATTTTTGTGCTTGGTTCAAAGGTTATGAATTAAAAAAATCAAAGAAAAGAATAAATGGACGTGAAATTAACTGGTTTGTATAAGTACAACGTTAGTGTGCCATGAAACAACATTACAATATTGTCGGGCAACTTTACAAAAAAAATTGATACGAGGTGAATCAACTTTGATGTTTCATTAAACAACTTCGCATTGTCATAAAGCAACTTCATAATAAATAAATGCAAAATAGATATGACGTGAAGCAACTTTGCTTTATGACAAACCAATAATGGAATATAAGTAGGCATAATTCACGACAAATAAAAGCAACTTTTATAAGAGCCGAAACAAATATGGTGTGATCTTATGCAACAATAGGAGAAAAAATAAACAATAACTCATTAAAATCATGGTGGTCCAAATTCAATCTAGCCCACTCCGGCCCAAACAAGCCCAAGGAGGGATGAAAGCAAGAAGGGATGAAAGGCTTGTGTTCGATATCATCATCCTTCTGAATGAAGCAACTATGCTTGTCTGGACGGCGCGACGGCGTCGAAGCAACGAAGCTAGAGAGGAAAAAAGGGCCATCAACAATGCAGCAGAGGCGGCCGCTCCGCCTCCGCCACATCGAGTGCCACCGCCTTCTGGCCGTCTTCGTGCCGAACACGACGCCGCCCATGCTGCCCCATGGTCGTCTCCACTTCCCCAATTCCCGATCGGCAAGATGTCATTACGCCCCCGTTATGCTACTGCTCCACCTGCTGCCCATGACATGCTGCTCAACTTGCTCCTCCTGGCCGAAGCCCGATGGCAAATCGCCGCGGAGGAGGAAGATAAAGGGCGCAGGGCTCTAAACGGCTGGGAAGACAGGGCGACCCGGCAAACGGGGCGGTCTCCCGTGTTGCTGCTCTCGTCGGCCGGATACGGAGGCAAGGCAGGGCGGAGCACGCCGTCGGCCAGAGATGGAGGCTCGTAGCGCGAGGGGTGGGCGATCTGGCATCTGGGAGAGGAGGCGCGAGGGGTGGACGACGACTCTAGTGTGTCCACTTTCTTAATTAACTAAGCGCTCGTTTCGTCAGTATAGCGCACGGGCGCCCACTAGACGTGTACAAACCTGAAAGGTGAGTCCCACATGTACACGTGTATCCGACAGGTGGGTCCAATCCATCAGAAAACATGTTAGCATGCTTATTAAAGAGAAAATCAGTTCTCTGCGTCACAGACTAGCCCCGAAAGGTGGTAGTTATGTGTTAAAAAATCCAATTGTGGTGGTTATGTGACAAGTCGCGTGCAAATGTGGTGTTTCCTTGTCATTTTCTCATCCAATCATTGGCACCACGAACACATCATAAGACTAGTCACAATGGGAATATCATAGCTGGTATCATACATGCCATGAGTGTAATTAATAAAGAAATAGTTATCATAGGTAGATATCGTAACATAACGGATTCCAATACAATATGAGTCTACAACCTAATAAATGCCATCATATACTGTGGATGTAGTAACATGTAGTAGTATCATATGGATGATAGTAGTGTATGATACTCCCCATTGTGACTAGTCTAAAAGGATCAGTGCAAACAGATCAGCAAATAACATATATGGAGACTGAAGAAAATGCAAGAGAAAACAGTTAAATATAATCTTCACAGTGGTGTCTAAGATATTACAAGACGATTGTTCCTACTGTGCTCTGAAAACAGAGTCATTTTCGGATAGCACTTAACAGTACCGGTAGCAGCGGATTATTCTTTACTATCAGGTGCAAGTAAGAGCTCTGCACTCAGATAGATAACGGTTTATCAAAGGTAATACCGGAGCAACAAAAATGCAAGTGTCAAACCAACACAAAATGGTAGCACCACGAAATATGATTAATCCTATGGTGAGTGCTCTTAGCCAATAATCATTTTGTTATCCTCCAAGAAACTGTAGGTTGGGACCTCTAGGTTGTAGGGTGCTGGGCCCTTCCTGATTCTACCCGAGATGTCATAGTGTGAGCCATGGCATGGACAGAACCAGCCTCCAAAGTCACCAGAGTTAGGGAGGGGAATGCATCCCAAGTGAGTGCAGACACCAATGACAACAAGCCACTCAGGGTTCTTTACACGCTCCGCATCCTCCTGTGGGTCACGGAGAGAAGCAACATCAACACTGTTGGCCAATTTCACATCATCATCTGTCCTGCGTCTGATGAAAACTGGCTTGCCCCGCCATTTCACAGTCACAGTGGTACCAGGCTCAATACTTGACAGATCAACCTCAAGCGAAGCAAGGGCAAGTACATCCTTACTTGCTGACATACTGAGCACAAACTTCAAGACGAGCAAACGCAACAAGGATGCGTAGACAAATCTCCCACCACTCAACACAAAGTAGGCAAAGGCACGTTTGCTGGGGTCACCAGGTGGGTACCTTTGATGGTTATACTCATCGTAGACAATTTTGGCATTGGGATTCTTCTGAGATGCCATAGTTGCTGGGAGCTCACCCAAGCCTACATCCTGGTTCCTTGGAACAAGAGTTTCAGACGAGAAGCCTACACACGAAAGCAAATAGGTAAAGAATTGAAATTTCAAAGAAACAACAAACCAATATGAGAATAGCAGCAGTATCATTATATCTTTATCAAATTGTTTTGTTCAGTAAGAAGCACAAGCAAGAACAAACCAAGCAGAACTGAAATTATCCATGTCAACCACCACAAATGGAAGTTTGCAATCCAGAAGTAATCCAAAAGAACACTGATTATATGCTGCCACTGTTTTCAACGATTAATCTAACATTCTGATGGCAACTGTTCCATTGGATGACATTTCCTATTCCCTATAAGTCATTAGTCATTATATACAATTCCTTTTTTCTGGTCAGGAGCACTGCCAACAAGAAAAAGCACACTCAATGCCCTCCTACCCAGATTTTAATTAGCTAATGTAGTACATACAATGATACAAACACAAACTGCAGCGCGCTAAAATACAACACAGCGTATATAGTAAAAAAAAAAATGTTGCTTATAAGGAAAGCAAAATATGACACCACATATTGTCATTTGTATAACATCTCACAAATGGTTGGAAAAGGTACTGACAGAAGTTCCAAGCTAACTACATACTCTCTCTGTTCCTCAAAAGAATGCATTTAAATAAATATTTGTCAAAGTCAAAGAATGTAAAGACTGACCAAGGTTTTAAAAACTATGAACATCTAAAATGTCAAAACAATATCATGAAATGCATAATAAATGTAATTTCATATTATACTGACATAGTATTGTAGTTATCAATAGCTCTTTCTATAACCTTATCCAATTTAACTTTGCTTGAATTTTTAGAAAAATGTATACGCCTTATTTAAGGAACAGGATTAGTGCTACATAGATGGGTTGAATAAATGGTCACATGTATGAGCTTACATCATATCCAATTATTCATGCAAGATAACTATCTTACTCGCTACCAAAATTAGTACACAAAACATTGTACTTAGAATTATCTATTTCATTGCATAGTCCAAGATAGCTAGTACTGAATTTGTACAAAAATAACAGGTATGCAGTGGTTTCAGAAAAACATACTAGGTGATAATAGAGGGTAAAATCCAGTAAAAGGATTCAAAATGCGGAGGGGAACAAATGAACATAAAAAAAAATGACACTAACTTTCTCGTGGGGAATTAAATAGGGATCCAGAATACCTAAAAACCGTCACATATGTATATGGCGATAAGAAAATTTCAGATGAATGTTCATATAAGATATGTATGCAAAGTAGGGTAGTATGACACATCCCAAAGGCATAGTTTTAAAAGCAGGAACGTAGAAGCGACCTGCCAAGAAAAATCAGGAATCGGAGGCTTGTTCGGTGTTTTAAGACGCATTGGACTTTTAGTAAAAATTCGTGGAACTATTTAGAAACTGGCGTGGAAGTTGGGGATCGAACCACTAACCTTCATTATTTTTTATTCCTTCACAACTAATACTATGTGTCTTCATTTAATCCGAGGTAATTTTAAAAAAATTAAATATTCTGGCATTTTTTCATCAGTCAGCTTAAGGTCTGACCAGTGCAAACTGAATGAATATTCTCACAGGTTCACATTTTGCCCAAACGTCCTTGATAGTTGCAGCACTTGGAACATTGACTAATATAAGAGTACATAGAAATTATCAACTGGAGAAAATTAGCTATATTTGAATTAACTTTGCTTGAGCAGTGTTATTGCACAGGAATTTTCATACACCAACAAGACGGAACAATAATCCAAACCCAAAGCATATGCATAGTCCCTCCGATCCGGTATAAATGTCGACGTAAAACTTATACGTGCAAGTTGGGTCACTTTTTGGGATCAGAGGGATTAGTAAAAAGCTTAATACCACATTCAAACACCACCCCGCCGCAAAAACTAGATTCTAATCAGGGCCAGATTAGGTGATCGCTGACTAAGAATTAACACAAACAAAGATGAATGAGCATCCAAACAACACGCCTCGCATCACCGATCAGATATAAGACCCTAGCAACAGGAGTGGGTTCCTCACGAACCGAATCTACTTACCAGACTACAGATCGGAGGGAGAAATGTACGGAGAGAGAGAGAGAGAGAGGATGGAAACACGGAGATATACCTCTGGCGGCGGCGTAGAAAAGGGATTCGATGGGTAAGCATGGCTTCTTGTCGCGGGAGGAGTCGTCGCCGAGGAGGCCGCCAGCGAGGGGGCTCCTGCCGGCGGAGGAGGCAGCGGCAGAGCGCCATGCGAAGTGGGAGGAGATGCGTCGGCCTGCGACCCTGAGCATGATGACGGTAGGCAAAGCCGGTTCGCCTCGCTCGTCTCCTCTCCGGCTATCCGGGGGATCGGGTGGACGGGACTGGGCGAGATCGATTCCAGCCAAGAGACGACGGGAGGCGTATGGCAACAAGATGAGAATTGGACGCTGACTGAGAGCGCACGCGCGCTTTTTAAGGGCAGAGCGCACGCGCGCTTTCTAAGGGCAGAGCGCACGGCTACCTGCCACTCCCCTTCCCAAGGCCACGTGCGACTAGTCTAAATTTTAAAAATGTATAACTTTCAAATCAAGGTTCAAATAAAAATCGGTATTCATCACCTCACGATTAGATCTACAAAACTAGATTCCCATGAACATGTTTCGATAATTATTTTCCAAAAAGCAACTTTATGTCATGGTCAAGTTGTCGGGTTATGACTCTCAGGAATCGGGGGTAGTCACTTCCTGAAGTGTAGTTCGAGAGGAGATTGAACGCGGAGGTCTAAACCCTCAAGTGGCTTCGCGACGTTGCTCGCCGGAGCCGAAGAAGACGCACACCCGACCAAAGAAGACACCGTCTTTTACCCAGGTTCACGGCTCTCGTGAGGAGGTAAGATCGCTACTGCTGCCTGTCTGTATTATATGTGGGAGGTTATAATACAATTGAGCTTGCCGGAAGCCCCCTTGAGGCAGTTCTTGCCTGGGGAGGGAAGCGGTGATCTTCTTCCTCCTCCAGCCAGAGGCTAACCTAACCAGAGTTGCTAGGGTTTACAAGGGAGTTTTGCACGCAAAGGGCCGACCTCTGCTACGATGGATGTCTTCTCTCTTTTATAGGCGCCTCGGGCCTTCTCCTTCGGCTTGGCCTTCAAGGTGGCTCCCACTTGCCAGTGGTGGGGCGGAGCACGAGTCCACCGCGCTCCATTCGTCCATGGACTCGGTCCATTGTTGATAAAGGTGGCACCGTGGCCGACAGGCGGCCGACCGCGCACGTACTATCCGCAGAGCGGGCAGTCTCTGAGGTGGAGCCCGCGATGACGATCTCCGTTGGAGGGTTGCGCCGTCCACCTGCTTTATCGTCAGAGTAGAAGGTTCTCACAGCTGTGCAGCAGGCGGAGCAGCTTTGTTGACCGCTTTATCGCCAGGGACAGCGACAGGGGTGTGAGCGCCACTGCACGAGCGTGGCAGAGGTCACGTGCGCTCTGCCGGGATTCCTTGGCGACGACGTTTCCCTCCAGGCCTGAGGGGAGATTCCTGCCGGACTTCCCTCAGGCGGGTTGGTTCCTCGGGGGGAGGACCCCCTGAGGCGAGGGGTCCCTTGAGGCCCTCGCTTCCTCTTCAGGCCCTCGAGGGGAATCACCTCTGGAGGGTTCTGCCAGGCGATGACGTATGTTCCTTAGTCGTTTCGTCCGTCTGGCCCACGAGCGAGGCCTGGGGGGAATGGGCTCTTGATACCCCAGTTCTCACTGGGCCGACAGTAGCCCCAGTGCCCATGATGGGCACGACTGAGCCCATGGGCTTAGGCGAAGCGTCATGGGCCCTTAGTGCCCAGCCGGCCCGAGCCACGCGGCACTTGGACGATTAACGGCTTCGCACGATCTAGGGTGTGAGTCGTGGGGGGTCCCACCACGTCCCGGTAACTGCTCTTGGAGGGGACATAAAGCCCGAGCACTGCGGCAGGGAGCCGTTACCGTTTCCAACTCCTCGCAGAAAATTCCGCTCCACAGAGCTCTCCGCCTCCGCGCTCTCCTGCGAGTTTCTGTTCTCCGACTCCTTCCACCTCCGCACCCGTGACAATGAGTCCTCTTAAGAGCAAGGGCAAGGCCGCCGTGGGGTCCTCCTCCCAGGCGGAGGCCGCGGAGACCGTGATGGGCGGGACGCTGCTCGGCGTTCGCGTCAACGAGAAGGCGCTCTCCAAGGTCCGATACCTGGTGGCGGATCGAACGAACGAGCACGGCGCCACCGCTTGAAGCCCGCGGCGCACGGGAAGCGCCCGCGGGGATTTTTCCCGGTCTTCCAGCACTGCCTGGCCGCGGGACTGGTTCCGCCCTTCTCTCCGTTCCTAGAGGCGGTGCTGGCGTTCTACCAGGTGCAGCTGCTGCACCTGCACCCCAACTCCGTCCTCATCCTCACCGTCTTCGCCTACCTCTGCGAGGCGTACCTGGGCCTGAAGCCCACGGTGGGGTTGTTCCGGTGCTTCTACGCGCTCTGGAACACGGCGAAGAACGAGCGCTCCGGGTGCGTCTCGTTCCGCATCGTCGACGGCATGGGGGGCGTCTACATCCCCATGTCCTGGAGCGAGGGCAAGGCCATCACGTCCGTGACGAAGAAAGTAGACGACTTCCGCCAGAAGTGGTTCTTCGTCGGGGTGGAGCGTCCCTGCGCCTTCCTCGAGGTCCCCGACGAGCCTCCGGTGAAGAACTCCCATTGGGGCAAGGCTACCTTCGACGGCGCCAAGAATGCGAGCCTGATGGGGCGCCTGAGCTTCCTTCGCGAGGAGGGTCTCACAGGGCAGATGGTCGTGGCGGACTTCGTGACTCGCCGCATCGCGCCCCTCCAAGCCCACGCGGTCCCCATGTGGATGTACTCGGGGCCAAACGACAAGATGCGGCTCCATGTTTAGGACAACGACAAGGACGTCGTCGACAACATCCTCTCCGCGCTCTTCGTCAACCGCTCTGTGCTGCCCGCGGATGAGGTTCGCGCGGCGCTCCGGCCCCTCCACCAGTACAACCTGACGGAGCGCATGGCCCGCCTGGAAGGGATGCCTTCGTTCACCTCGACAGGCCCGGCGGACTCTGATGTGCCGGTGCCGGCCTCGCAGGGAGCGGAGGGGGCCGATTCTCCCTTGGCTTCAGGAGTTGGCCTAGGTGACGAGGAAGCCACAACTGGGGAGGTCTCCTCTTCTAGAGCTGGGCCTTTCGCTGACGAGATTCGTGATATCTCGTCAGGCGACGAAGACGCCTTCATGGTGGCGCCCTCGCGCCTCGTGGAGGAGGAAGCTGAGGAAGGGGAGGCCTCAGGCGCGGAGGGCTCTCCAGGAAGGTGCGGGCCTCGCGCCAAGGCCGCCGTGGACCACACAGGGGCGAGGCCGTCCGACGTCCCTTCCAAGAGGAAAGCGGAGGCGCCCCCCGTGAGGCCTGCTCCCAAGCCCTTTCACTCATGGCGCTCGTCAGGCCTGGCGTGGGTCGATGCTGGCGCTCCCCCTCTAGGGTGAGTTTATATGTCGTTGGGTCGTTTGCCCTCTTGGGTCCTTTTTCCCCTCATCCTTTGCTGAAGTTTTATCTTGGGTTCTTGCTAGCGGTCCTGCGCCTGCCAAGCGCCGCCGGCTCCGCAAGGCGTCCGAGGTGAAGGCCGCCACGACAGGGGCCGTGGCTGACGAGGCCGCGAGGCCTGAGGAGGCGGCCCCAACGGTCCCCCTTGAGGAGGCGCCTCAAGTAGAGGTGACGGCGCCCCTCGCGGGGGCGGCTGGTCCTCCTGTGAAGGAGAGTGCCGTAGGCCCGGATGCTCATGCAGCGTTGCGCGAGTCTCCGTCGGTGGAGGGCTCGGAGGCGAGAACTTCTACGCCACCTCGTGCCGCCACTCCACCTCGTGCGGCTACGCCTACGCGCGAGGCTACTCCGCCACGTGCGCCGACGCCTCCGCGCGAGGCCACGCCTCCACGCGAGCCGACGCCGCCGCGTGCGTCGACACCTCCGGGTGTGCCTGCTGCGTCGTCTGCTCCCACCGCCTCTGCGCAGCCCGCGACGGAGACCTTCGAGGCGCTGGCAGGCGCGGGCGCGTCTGCCGGGGACGGTTCTTCCTCTCCTCCCCGCCAGGCTGGAGGCGAGGAGCGCCTCGCGGCTGCAGGGCCTGAAGGGGGCGCGGGCACGGGCTTCGGCGGGGCTCAAGCCAGCCCCCTTGTTCTTCCCGAGGCCGGACCTGCGGGACTCGACGCCGAGGCCGGGCCTTCTGCAAGCCGTGACCTGGCGCTCCGCGGCTGGGACTGGAGCGCGAGGCGTCGCGAGGCCGCCTTTGGCCTCGTGTGGGAGTCCCTGGAGGGCTTGGAGGCGCACCTCGCCCTTGGGGACATATGGCTCGCTCGGCAGCAGGAGGAGCTGGCGAAATCGTGGGCGTCCTTCCACACGGCGGTCGAGGCGCGCCGACTGGAAGACTTGGCGCTATAGGCCGCCCGCGAGGAAGCCATCCGCTTCGCCAAGGAGACCCGCGAGGCGGCCATCCGTGACGCTGCAGAGCTGCTCCACCCCCTCCAGGCGGAACGCGACGCTGCGGCGAAGCTCCTGCGCGAGGTCGGGGCGGAGCGCGAGGCGATGGAGGGCTCGTTGGCGTAGAAGCGCCGCGAGCTGGGCCAGCTGGAGGCCCAGCTGCTCTCCACCCACCAGGCCGCAACGGCTGCTCTGGAGTGAAGGTACTCCAAAGACGCACTTGGCGGGCTTGAGCTTGATGTTCACCTTGCGCAGGCTGGCGAAGGTTTCTTCCAGGTCCCCGAGAAGAGTATTTTCTTCTCGCGACTTCACGACGATGTCATCGACATACGCTTCAGCGTTTCGCCCCATTTGCCCGCCAAGGGCTATCCTCATTAACCTCTGGAAAGTGGCTCCGGCATTTTTTAGGCCGAAGGGCATGCAGACGTAGCAATACACACCGCATGGGGTGAGGAAAGCCGTCTTCTCCTCATCCTCTTTAGCCATTTTAATCTGGTGATAACCAGAGAAGGCATCGAGGAAACAGAGGAGGTGACAGCCTGCCGTGGAGTCCACGATCTGGTCAATTCTGGGCATGGGGTAAGGGTTCTTGGGGCAGGCCTTGTTTACGTCGGTGTAGTCGATGCAGAGGCGGCCTCCGCCGGCGGGTTTTGGGACTACCACGCCGTTGGAGAGCCAAGTGGGGTGCGCGACTTCGCGGACGACTTTCGCCGCTTTGAGCTTCTCGACCTCCTTGACGATGAATGCTTGCTTCTCGGGGGCTTACTTTCTTGCTTTTTGCTTGACAGGGCGCGCGTTTGGGCACACGGCCAAGTGGTGCTCGATCACCTCCCTCGGTACACCAGACATATCTGACGGTGTCCATGCGAACATGTCAGAGTTTTCCTGGAGGAAGGCGACGAGCGCGCTTTCCTATTTGGGAGGCAGCGCAGCGCCAATGGTGACGCTAGCCCCCGAGCCTTCAGCCCCCGAGCTACCTGAGCTCAGAGAGATCTTCTTTGTAGCAGCTGCCTCCTGGGAGAACAACTGCTTCTTCTTCTTGGGCCTCTCGAGAGGCTCTTGGTCCTCGTCTGCGCGGAAGGCCATGGCGGCGGTCTTGTAGGCCGTCTCCACAGCACGCGTAGCGTCCGAGACATGCCCACGTATGGTGATCGTGCCGGCGCTGCCGGGGATCTTGACCATGTTGTACGCATGGTGCATGACGGCCATGAACTTCGCGAGCGCGGGGTAGCCGAGGATGGCGTTGTACGGCAGGCCGATGTGCGCAACATCGAAGTCGATGTGCTCGGTGCGGTAATTTTCCTTGCTTCCGAAGGTGACGGCAAGCCTGACCTGGCCTAGAGGCTCGATTGAGCTGCTGGTGACCCCCGTGAAGGGCCTCGAGGGCATAAGCCTCTCGTAGGGCACTTGAAGCGCTTCGAACGTATCTATGGAGATAACGTTCAGGCCTGCTCCGCCATCGATGAGCGTCTTGGAGACAGCCACATTGTCGATAGTGGGGGTGCAGACCAGCGGGAGGGTTCCAACAGTCTTGGTGGACTTGGTGTGGTCCTGAGCGTCGAAGGCGATGGTGTACTGCGACCACTTGAGGGGCCTGGAGGTTTCCGTGCTTGGGAGGGCGGCGTTGAGCTCGCGGGCGAACTGCTTGAACTGGTTGTTCGACTTCGGCGCCTGCGCCCCCCCTAGGATGCAGAGATGGCGCCCCTCGGGGCTTGGTAGCCGCCATCTTCCTCGTCAGGGAGGTTGCCGTTCTTTTCTGCGGCGTTGGCTCGATTTCCAGATGGTTTCTGGTAGCCGCCCTTGCGTCCGCCTCCGCGGTAGCCACGGCCTCGACCGCGGCCGCCGCTGTCTTCTTCTTGCTCGCGCTCCTTGCTCAACCTTTTGAGGTCGTAGCAGGACTCCGTAGAGTGGCCGCGCCTGTTGTGGTAGATGCAGAAAGGGTGGTGATCATCTTTCCTCTCTCCAGCCTCGGGGGAGTCCCTGCGGGTGCCTTTTGTGTCAGGCTCTGCAGCGAGAACTGCGGTGGCCTTGCGCTTGGGCTCCTTCTTCTTCTTCTTCTGGCTCTTGGACCCCTCGGCATGATCGTCCCCTCTCGAGGACATTTTCACGAAGAGGAGTCCCTCTTCAGCCTTGGTGCACTTGTCCGCCATGTCGAACAGCTTGACCATAGAGGTGAGCTTGTCGTGGATGCCCAGTTTCTCGAGCATCCTGCTGTTTGTGACGCTCTCGCGGAAGGCGGCGATGACTTGAGTGTCGGGGATGTTCGAGATCTTGTTGCGCACTTGGCTGAAGCGCTGGATGTACTTGCGGAGCGTTTCGTCCTTCCTCTACACCATAGCACGCAGATCGTTGTGGGTGAGGGCGCGCTCGTACGTCCCCTTGAAGTTGGAGACGAACTGCTTGCAGAGCTCCTCCCAGGAGTTCACAGAGTCCTCCGGGAGGTTCAGGAGCCACGACATCGTAGAGTCGCGTAGCGCGTGGGAGAACCAGTTGGCCATGACCTTGTCGTCTCCCCCCGCAGCTTGGATGGAGGTGGTGTAGAGCTGCAGGAACTCGACGGGGTTGCTGGAGCCGTCGTAGCCCTTGGGAAGAGCCGGCCTGAACTTCTGCGGCCAGACCACGCGGCGTAGAGAGTGAGTGAACGCCATGCAGCCCGAGGTGTACGTAGCGACCCCGTGCTGAAGCGCGTCGCGGTTCTGCTGTCCCGCCTGGCCGAGCTCCTCCACGAGCCTGTTCTGGCGGTCTCGCTGGAGCTCCATCCCCACACGGGCGTCGGGCGCGGTGCGCTGCACGAACATGCAATCGCGCAGCGAGGCCGCGTGCGAAGCAGCCCTCTGTGCCGCAGCCGGTGCAGGCCCCGGAGGTGGCGGAGGCGCATTTGTTGCGACCATGCCCACGAGAGAGGGGTGCATGTTCGACTCCGACGGAGCGGGGCGCATCGTGGCGATGCCGACGAGGTGGTTGAGGCGTTGGAACCACTAATCGTGAGCCTCAGCGGTGGGCTGGTAGCGGAGCAGCTCCTGCGCCATGAGCAGCGCGGTGTGGGGAGCAGGGTCTGTCCTCCCCGGGCCCGAGCCGCTCGAGCGCTGCGTCGGGTGCGACGACTGGGCGTCCTCCTGGTGCTCGGCGTCGTGCTCCGACGCATCCGCGTGAGGGCCAGAAGGGACATGCTCCTCTTGGCGGGGTTGGCCCCGCCGTGCGCGGGTGGTCGCGCGGGTGGTCGCGGCACCTGAGGCGCGAGTGTTCCCGCGGGCGCACGTTGGTTGACTCGAGCGGTGCGGGTGGCGCGCGTGTTCACCATGGCGCGGAGACGAACTCGAAGGTTGTTGACGCGCCTCAGTCCCCTACCTCGCGCGCCAAATGTCGGGTTATGACTCCCAGGAATCGGGGGTAGTCACTTCCTGAAGTGTAGTTCGAGAGGGGATTGAACGCGGAGGTCTAAACCCTCAAGTGGCTCTGCGACGTTGCTCGCCGGACCCGAAGAAGACGCACACCCGACCAAGGAAGACACCGTCCTTTACCCAGGTTCACGGCCCTCGTGAGGAGGTAAGACCGCTACTCCTGCCTGTCTGTATTATATGTGGGAGGTTATAGTACAATTGAGCTTGCCGGAAGCCCCCTTGAGGCAGTTCTTGCCTGGGGAGGGAAGCGGTGATCTTCTTCCTCCTCCAGCCAGAGGCTAACCTAACCAGAGTTGCTAGGGTTTACAAGGGAGTTTTGCACGCAAAGGGCCGACCTCTGCTACGATGGATGTCTTCTCTCTTTTATAGGCGCCTCGGGCCTTCTCCTTCGGCTTGGCCTTCAAGGTGGCTCCCACTTGCCAGTGGCGGGGCGGAGCACGAGTCCACCGCGCTCCATTCGTCCATGGACTTGGTCCATTGTTGATAAAGGTGGCGCCGTGGCCGACCGCGCTCGTACTATCCGCAGAGCGGGCAGTCTCTGAGGTGGAGCCCGCGATGACGATCTCCGTTGGAGGGTTGCGCCGTCCACCTACTTTACCGTCAGAGTAGAAGGTCCTCACAGCTGTGCAGCAGGCGGAGCAGCTTTGTTGACCGCTTTATCGCCAGGGACAGCGACGGGGGTGTGAGCACCACTGCACGAGCGTGGCAGAGGTCACGTGCGCTCTGCCGGGATTCCTTGGCGACGACGTTTCCCTCCAGGCCTGGGGGAGATTCCTGCCGGATTCCCTCCGGCAGGTTGGTTCCTCGGGGGGAGGACCCCCTGAGGCGAGGGGTCCCTTGAGGCCCTCGCTTCCTCTTCAGGCCCTCGAGGGGAATCGCCTCTCGAGGGTTCTGCCAGGCGATGACGTCTGGTCCTTAGTCGTTCCGTCCGTCTGGCCCGCGAGCGAAGCCTGGGGGGAATGGGCTCTTGATACCCCAGTTCCCACTGGGCCGACACAAGTTTATGATAAAAACATGTTTTTCTATCTAGAAGTTGCTTTAGAGAATATTCATCAGAGCATATAAGTGTGTGTAACATCCCAACATTTTGGAATGTTTAAAAATCACTAAAATTTAAAACTTTTGTTTTTTATTAAAATAAAACATTAAATGGATAAGAAAACCAACTATGAAAGATTTCAAACTTATTGAAAGAGTTTATTAATTCAAATATCTCAATGCATCATGATTTTCAAAAGCTGTTTCAAGTTAAACATTTTATTATCCATTGTATTTCTTAAAACCTCAATATCTAATTTGACAAATGTCTTACAAAATTTCAAACCATTTTCATGTAATAAAATGTTTCTTTGTAAGTATTTGTTTTCAACCACTTAGCCATAGCTAATCATAAATTAAAATAATATTTATAACTATTTAAAACATGGTCTATTTGTTAAATGTCTTTCATTCCTTTACATGAGTTCAAAACAAAGTTTTGGAAAGTTAAGTCTATACTGTACATCTTGAAAACTTCATAGATTATATAATTAATGAATTATCCAAATAAACATTTCATTAGCTTAAATGTTTTTCATTTATTTTCAAAACATGAAATGATTAATGCACTCTATATAAGAAATGAATTGAATCTAAAATCTTTTCCAAAGGTATGTTATGGAGTTTTCAAATAAATAAGCATAATATAAAACATAAGGGTGCACAAAACATTTAGAATTAAAAATGAAATTTATTATATTTCCCATTTCCTTAAAATTATTTAAATTTTGTTATTTTAATATTATGCCAAAATAAAAATGAATGATTTCAGCAAAATAAGTTTAAATAACTTGATTTCAATCATATTTGAATGTGGGCAAATTCATAAATTTTATTTAACCCAAAATGGATTATTAAATCCCTAATTTCAAAGTTAACCTAAAATAAGCAAAAGGTATTTTATGAATATTTCAAAATATTAATTTTCAAAAGTGTTCAAAACATGCCCACAATTGGTTTAACACAAAGATATTGTTTTTACAAATTTTTAGAAATTTATTTGATTTCATTTGGACATGTAAATCAAAAGATATGAATTAAAAGAAAAATCAGAAAAGAAAAAGGAAAATACCTGTGACGTCATGCTGACGTCAGCGCGTCTTCAACCTCCAGCGAGATTTTCGCGCCCGAGAACGCCGGCGATCCCTTTCCCAATTTCGGGGCGAAATCAACGTGAATGTTTCCTCCCCTGCCCCCATATAAATCCCGCGAACCTCCTCTCTCTTTTCCCCGAAGAACCCTAACCCGAGCGCCCCAGGCTGTCCACAATCGCCGCCGCCGTTCGTCCATTGCCGCCAGCGAAACTCTCCAACTCCGGCGAGTACAATACTTCCCGAGCACTCCTATTTCTCCCTTGCTCTTTATTTTTACCGTGCGCATCTTTCTGACTTGGCCAGGTTTTCTCTCGCGCACCAGAATGTCGTCCCGGTCATCGACAGGAGCTAGCCGCCGCCCCTCTACTCCGACGAGCCTTTGGCAGCAGACGAGGGCGCCTCAAAGACCACTGCCTCGCCACCTAGACCGCCACGTCGTCCTCTTCATTTTGGTATGATCCGCTCCCTCCAGTACCCCCTAGATGTCGTAGAACGTTTGTTGCTGACGCGCCGCCGCCGCGTGCATCGTCTCCGGCGAGGTCTCCGGTGACCTAGCACCGCCCGCGTTTAGTCGTTAGATCTGGACCGTTGGATCTTGATCCAACGGCTGTTGTCCTTTGTCTTACTCGAAGCGGTACGATTTGTTTATATCCATCAGATCTGGATCCAACGGATCAGATTCAAATCACTTAATTCAGTCAGCACACACAGTCAGCAGCCACGTCATCGACACGTCAGCGCCAGCGTGTAATTCTTTTTTTTTATTTAAATTTAATTGTCAGTTTTGCAGAATAGTCCCTGTAATTAAAACATCTATAACTTTTTAACCACAACTCCAAATTTGACAAATTTTATATTTTTGGAAAGCTCTCGACATGTAGAATATTTTAGATCTGTCAGATTTCAAATTTGACTTAGTTTAAAATATTCAAATTTCAAATGGACGATTTGAGTATATTTGTAATAACTTTAAATCTATAAATCCAAAAATTACAAATAAAATTGTTTTAGAAACTTTAGAACATTTGTAACTTGATGCCTCTGTTATAAAATATTTTTGAGTATTATTTTCATGATTTAATAGTTGTATGTTTAAATTGAATAGTTTGACTATTATTAACATAACTATTAATATAAACATTAATTTTGATCAAACCCAATTCCTATAAATTTAATTAAATCCCTTCTGTCCATGAACACCATTTATAAGAAAATTGTGTTATGAAAATTTATTCACATAAAACTTTAATTTATATGTTTTCCTTTTATTATGTTTTGCAAAAATAGAAAATTATTTAAATTGCATTTATAACCTCATGCGTATTTTATAAATATCACAAAAATTAGTATAGTGTTTCTTATGATTAAATAGTGCATTTCATGCATAACTCATTTTATTATATAGTTATACTCCTTATAGGAAAACTCCTCCCCCATCTTCTCTAAGTTAGGATTATTTTCAAACTTGGTATTTTGGTAAAGTGCTATGCACTTAGACACTTAGGATTTTCAACATGCAGCTAGAAGGCCATTGAAGGACTTAGGCAAAACAAGACTTCAGAAGAATCTTCAAGGAGTAGAAGCACTTAGAAGAAAAGCGTGAAGGAGTTCATGAAGACCAACCCCCTGTATTCTCTAAGTCTTTCTCTCTTTCTTTTCTTCTTCTCCGAGACTTCCTGATGACTAAGTTAAAACCAAGACCAGCCTCGATGATACAAGAATCATCAAGTATGAAGAATCATCAAGTCTACGAAAAACTTCAATCAAGACATCACCAAGGAGAAAAGTTACAAGTCTGGAGATGACGCCTGGAAGACCAACTACATCTTTCTTCTATTTTTTCCCTCTTTCCTAATCTTGTCTTTCACTTTATACTTAAACATTTTTTTATCATGTTATTACCATCTTGAAGTTTGTTGGATCCTAGCGGCATAGTGAGATGAAGCGGCCTGGAGACTAACCTTACATGTCCACGTACATGAGACATGTTCCACAATTTAAGTGGTTGGCCGGGTGTCTGTCTCTCTCACTATAGTGAATATCCAATTTACAACGAGTTGATAATAATGGTTGATCACCTTATAGACTTAGTATTTTCTCCAAGTATTTATGCACATCATGGCTAAGCCATTTGAGTGCTTATTCAAGATAATTTATAACAAAGTTATTTTGTCCAACCTATGACCTTAGTCCTTAGTCACTTTTGACCAACCTATTTGCCATGCATTAACTTAAAAGATTTTCATGGCATGACATGCATCTCTAGTCCTTAGAAACAATATGCATATCATGCATGACATGTTTTCCTTAGAAGTTTATGAAACTTGTTTGTTCATTATGTATGCTTGTATGTGTTGTGTTGTTTTGTTTTATGATTGTTGTAATGTTGTTTGCCTATATTGTTAGATTGAACGGAGAGCTCCGAATAACGTTGAAAAGAGTTTGTGAGTTAAGACTTCATCCAAAGGCAAGTGGCACACCTCATAAACTTCCTATTATTTTCTATATGCATTACTTAGTGTATTTTTATATAAGCATGTGTAGGATAGTATTGCTATGCTAAACCTGCGTAGAATCCCTTACTCCTGTGTCTAGGCTCCTATGCAATACTTAGTAGAATTATTGATGCTATGCAAATGTTGTTTTGTGAAAATCTAAATTCTACTAAGTTAATAAAGAACCTCCTGGGTGGATTGGTTGTATACGGAGGCGAAGTTGAGTGGCTACTCAGGACTATTTCTATGGTGTATACTTGAGTATGTGCACTTGTGGATGGCCACCCAGGGAACAGAGGAATCTGAAGAACTCCGAGTGACGATTGCTTCTAGTGCAGCCATTGCCAATGGGCTCTGGCTTGATCAACTATGTTGCGTGGACTCTCTCCGGCTTGACAAGCAGATGTAGGGGGTGTTAGGTGGAACGGGTCAAGCCAGAGTGGGAGGGAAAATGCTTCTGAAAGATCTCGTCTCATTCTTCTCCTTTTCCTTATCACTATAAGTGTGTAAAGGATAGTTTGGCTTGAATGGGTACAATGGTGAACGTGCACAACCTCTGCAGAGTGTAAAACTAAGTACTTATTCGTGTCCCCGGCACTGACAATTTGAGCAGCTGATCACGGACGTCAACGGAGGATTCCACCATTCCAATTTCTAAGATAAAACTTGATGGGTGAACAAGGGAAGAATGAGACAGTGGTTTTCATGCCACGAATGTCTTGAATAGAAGAAAAGTGTTTTCCAAAGAGTTAGGAAAAATTGGCTTTATGCAAAATAGCCTTGAACTCCACCAGCCAAATAAGCATATAGGTTATTAGAGTTATTGCATTAAGTGTCCACCATAGTGTCACTTGCCAGACTCCATTTTTAATGGAATTTAACCCACGTTGTTGCAATATTTTTCTTATTGCACATTGATCAGTTGACGAGTGAGGTTTCGTTTAAAGGTTTCGAGTGTACAACCAACATGTTTTCGCCTGTGGCAACATGACGTTGATGGAGACTGTAACACCCCAATTTTCTTAAGCCTAGCATTGTGGTGTTAGGCTAGATTTTTCTTCTCAACCTTAGCTAAAACTTTGGGTGTGTAGATTTTTTTTTAAGTCTTGAGCTATCTTGTTAGTCACACTATTCTTGTTTGGTTTCCACTAGCCTTCCATGATAATTGAAAACACTAAAACCTCAACAACAAAATTTAAATATCAACTATTAGGATCTTCATGGTTGTTAAAACTTAGCCAAACTAGGAGGAAATATTAAGCAAACCATAAATGGTTTTTGACATGCATCTGAAACATTTTGGTCTAAGGAATCTATAGTTTCACACCCTGTTCAAAGTTTTCTCAAAAGGACTTGTTTGCACATAAATATCACTAGTTTAAGTGTGCATCAAATATCAATGACCATTAGCTCATCTTTTCTATTCTGATTTTATTTCTCTCATCTGTTATTTAGGGAATTATTAAGCAAACACTAAATTTATCAAGTTCTACCATTAGCTAGTGTTTTTTCATCTTTTGTTTTGAATTTTCAAATTCAAAATTTTCCTTAGGATTTTCAAAAAAATAGAATGGAGGAGAAGAAGAACCTAACCTAAACCGAACCCTATCTAACCCCCCCCCCCTCGATCTCTCTCTCTCCACCATCTCTGCTGGTGAAGAAGGGGACAACACCCCCATGCCCTACCCCACCTGCCAGCCTCTCCTTTCCCCTCTCCTCCACTCATCTCTCACCTTTTTCTCTCCATTGCCCAACCCGAGCTCACCCCTTCACTTCTACTGGTTTGGACACGTCACTGGCCGACCAACGTTCCCCTGCACCTCTCCACCGCCCTCCCCAGCCAATGGACACGCCCCAAATCCACCTCTCTCCCTCGGACCCGAGGCAAACCCTAGAAAACAACACCGAGGCCAACTCGCGTCCACGGCCTCCCCTCTCTATTTCTCTCGTCCCAAACGCTCCCCTACCTCCCACACTCCACTCCCTCCGTCCCTCGCTCGAGCTCTCAAGCTCATTTGTCCAGGAGACGAAGAATCTCACCTCGGTAGCTGATGGAAGAAAATCGCCGTAGCCGTCGCTTCTCTCCACCATCCTTCACCATTTTTGGCCCCTCGAGCGCGTCTCGCCGAGATCTAACTCCCCCACCCTCTCTTTTGCACAGAGTAACTCCGTAGGCGTCGTACTCGTCCTCGACCGAAGCGCTAGGGAGGCGCCATGGCCGCATGCAGGGAGCTCTTCCGACGACGCCGCACGTAGGAGACCACCCCTCTACACTCTCTCCACTGACCCCAGCCCCGCACTCGGCCCCTGGATGCCCGAGGTGAGCGCGGCGTCGCCACCCCCTTCTTTCTCTCCCTCTCCCTCTGTTTCCCTCCCGTGCCACCGACTCGAGGAAGAAGAAGGGGCCGGAGCCGTCATATCTGAGATCGACGGCCCTATTTAAACTCCTCCCCTTCTGATCTCCGCCGCTCGCTCCGGATCCGACTGTCGCGTACCGTTTCGCCGGCGCGCGTGCAGCGACTGGGCCTGCCCAGTTCGCCCCCGCGGCCCAGCGCCAGATCCGGCCGTTCGGCCTATTTTTCTTTTATTCTTTTTCCTGTTATTTTTCCAATAAATCTATAGTCTAGCTTTTAATCTTTTGTGGTAAATCTAGAGTGGCTAAAATGATGGAATTAATTTTGTAACATGCATGCACGTTCTCTTAACCATGTGGCGTTGGATTTGTTCAAAAATATGTTTCCTGTTGAGGGTTAAAATAGATCTAGTAAAAACTATCTATTACACCATTTGTTTAATAACTTGTGTTCTTTGAATCCAAATCATGCAATCATGGATTTGTTGGAAAGCTTGTAAAAATATCTATCTAGATTGGTTAATCTTGCATGCAGGAGATTAATCTAGCAAAAGTTGTTTCTAGTCTAAGAATAACATCAGTAGGTGTTTGGTGATTTTTAACTCTTAAATGAAAATACTTTTTGAGGTGAATCCAATTGGAAGTGTTAAATATGAATTGGAAGTATCCTGTGCTAGAAGTGTAGATTTTTCCAGTAACTATTTATTACTTAGTGAGCTAATTTCTGAAAAACAGGGAGATAATCTCTTAAAATGCATTTCTGTAATTTCAGAGATTATTGCATGTCTAGTTTTATTTGGTGGAGCCACCTCTGTCCATAAATAAATGTTGGGGGTATTTTTGTGGAATAGCCACAGGTTTTATCTAACTCACCCCACTGGTTTAGCACCAAAATAATTCTTATTATTTTCTGCACTTAGATAATGGTCAGAAGTATACTTTATTTTAAAACTGGAATAACTTGAGCTAGGAGTATCCAATTTTGATGAATAAAATCTCCACTTAAAGAGAAAACTCATATCTCCCCAGAAAGGTAAATTATGCATCCAGGAGATCTATAAATCTGAACCTATCTTCTGTTTAATTTTGATATTAGTAGCTCTTATCTGATTTTTAATTCTTGTTTGGTGATAGATTTTCATGCACAGCTAATTTTCAGAGCTCCACATGTGTGTTAGTAGTAACGTGGTAGAAGGGTTTAATTTTAGGAGCAGTACCTTAAGAATTATGCTTAAATCATATAAACAGCCCTTAATAACTAATAAATGCACTAGTTGTGCCTTTGTTTGTGATGCTTGTTGTTTGTCAATATACTTTAGATTGTTATCAACTCGCATCTTAGGACTTACGCTAGTCTCGTTTGTTTTTAATGTTACGGTAGAACCGCAACCCGAGGAAGAGCAGTACGAGGTAGCTGAGCACGACTACGCTGAAGAACAAGACCATGGACAGTACTCTGAGCAAGGCAAGCCCACCTCACCACCATTATGCAATCCTACTATTTAGAAAGCATGTTTTGTTTTAAAATAAATAATGCATGTTTTACTTCTTTTGTGGCACCTTGCCACCCGAAAACTATTTTTTTTATAAAATATTGTGTGGCCAAAGTTATCTACTAGAATACTATAGGTGTTACAAAAAAAAAGTTTATTTGGTGAGCCTTGTTGTTGAAGGCTCCATCAAGAAGATTAAATTTTATAGTAGTCTACCTTCATCTACTTACCTCAAAACTATAGGATGGGAACCTGTTTGATAAAACTGTTTTATGGAGGAAAACCTGAGTTGCTGGGAGCAATCAGCGAGAAAGAAATGTTTTATAAAAACCCGAGATGCTGAGAGCATTCGGAGATGTTGCGAAAACCCGAGCTGCTGGGAGCAGTCGGAGATGGAGGTTTAATTTCGAAGTCCCTGCTGCCGCCCGAACAACTAACCCGTGCAACCACACTACCTGACATGGGTAGGGCTTAGCCGGAAGCTTGTCTTTCTTAGTGTTGGGGCTCTCATACTTTCTATGAGGGCTGGGCCCTCGAAGCCGGGTTGTCGTCCGGAAGTGACAATACACTGTTGAGGACCAACAACCGGACGATTACGGGGGGTCTCCTGACGTGGCGGTGTGGCGTCCCGAGGAAAGACCAAGAGGTCTAGTGGAGCACACGGTGCCGAGGAGAACAAACCTACCGGGAGGCCCCGATACTAGGGTGGTCATAGTGGAAAGTTTTGATCGTGTTATCCGGACCCCCGCATGCTGTCGTATGACGGGCCATGGCAGACATGGCGGAATAACCGATAGGTGTGGGTAAAGTGTGCAACCTCTGCAGAGTGTAAATCTATTCGAATAGCCGCGTCCGCGGTCATGGACGGTTGGAAAGGCCACACTGGGCGTCTGGAGAGAGAAGTTGTTATATAAAGAAAAAAAATGTTTATGTGGAAATCAAGAGGTACCTGGGAGGTACGGAATTTGGGTGAGGATAATTGGTCTCGGGGAGACAATCAGTCCAATCTCAAGGAAGGAAAAAGGGGTATCCCCATCCTAGTGTTTTTAAAGGTTTGCAAAAGAAAGTTTTGAACTTGGATATGTCTTTGCTATATCTAAGAGAAGAGAATTCTATCTCTAAATGTTTTCTTCAACAAAGATACAGAGATGTCGTATTCTCTATGTCTTAAATCATGGTATTCGAAAACTAAGCCCTATAGTCTTATATAGCAGCTATCCCAGTTTTCGAAAAGTGTTTTCTTGCATATTCATAACAAACTATAAGCCCAGAGGTGGTCTTTCGAGTACGTAATTGTACTCATATGGCTTTGTCCCTGGATATTCAAATGTCCAGATTATAATGAGGAGGCCTACATCAAGGAGGAGGTGTATGACGACGACTTTGCCACTTAGCTGTCACCGGTCAACTGCACTTGTGGGATCAGCGCTCGGAGATGTTAAGAGCCGTCGCTAGCCACGAGCTTCCGCTATCTTAGTTAATTCCGTCCTGCGTGACGAGGTTTGTTGACTTTGGTCGTATGACCGTCTATGTGTTGTAAGACTTTTATTCGTACGACTTGAATGGTGTAACTCTTTGATACCTATGTTGGTTATGTGATTGCGATGCACTGGTCATTGGGATCGTGATCTTTTACATAACGTGGGCATCTCGGACTTGTTTCGAGGGGTCCTTACAGACTTGGTATCAGAGCCATCGTTGACCTTAGCAGACTTTAGTTAGGTTGGGCGTCGACGTCACGCAAAAATGTTTTCCTAAATAGTTAGGAGAGAAATACTTAAAAATGTGCAGAATATACTGCTACTCCTCCCTCCCCTCTGTTATTAATTACTGAGTAATATTATACTTGCATTAAACTTTATGTTTTTACCTGTTTAAAATTTTGCACACCGTTCACTAATTAAACCTCCATTTAAAATTTTGTGTAGATGAGCGGAGAGTTCTCGTCGTCGATTCAGTTGGGAGCTGTGCCCGACACTAGAGTTTCGCGTCTGTTCCAGGCAGACCTACTCCAGCTGACCAGGCATTTGAGGCGTCCGCTACCGGAGCTGCTTATTGGGCGCTGTCTACCCATGGTTGGAGACGAGATGTCCTGGACTGTGAGGTGCATCCTTCGAGGACTGTTGGTGCCACCCTTCACCGAGGAGCTGATTGAGGATGCCCTTGCATCGACTCAGATGGGGGCGTTCGTCACCGTGCTGCAGAGAGCTCTTGCTCGCCTGGTGTGTGCTCACAGCTGGGCGGTACCCGTTTCGAGTTTTACTCTGGCTTGGACGAGCAGAGTAACCCTGTGCCGCCGCGTCCCCACCCCACTTTCGGGAACCACTTGGCCGAGCTGGGACTCCTCGTCGAGTACACCCAGTCCCAGCTGGTCACTAGTCGTTTCGAGAGTGATCTTCACCGTCTGAATCACGACGGTGCTGAGGTGCGGATCTCGGCAGTTGAGCTGAGGATCGAGGACTTGGAGGCGCAACTCAATGCGTCTCAGGATAAGCTGAAGACCGTGGAGCTGAAGCTAAAGACCTCGGAGGAGCGTCTAGTGGAGTCCTAGGCAGAGCTCAAGATGGAGCGCAAGGAGCGCCGTTCCACCTTTGCGCGCCTCCAGACTACTCGCTTCTACAGGTTCCAGCTTGACGGGATGGTTGACATGCTCAGGTCGACCGTTGATGCCCGTGACGAGCGGATCAGCGAGCTGGAGAGCGAGGTGGAGGCTCTGAGCAAGGATAATGACGATCTCCTGCCTGATGATGAAGACCCTACAGAGGATATGGATATGGAGCCCGTGAGCGAGCAGGACGACGATGACCTTCGAGGCGAGGGCGGTGAGGACTCGGGGGCTCTGATGTCTGAGGACGAGGACCCCGACGAGCCACCTTTCGACAGTGACGCTGCCGTGGACGTGGAGTAGCTATTGCGTAGTATCTTTTGGGTTAGGGCCGAACCATCGCGATAAGTGGATGCGATTGTGTGGTCTAGTTAGTGTGAGTGTGTGTTTGAATTATTGTAAGACTATGTCAGTTCGGGTGTTGTGGTTGTGAACCATGTGATGATGCTTTTGGAACCTTGTTATGGAGTGGATCTTGTCTTACTTTGAGTAAGGACTTGCTAAAATTTATATGCTGATGTGTCTGATTGATGAACCCTTTTTCCTAAAAACCTGTTTTAAAAATTCTAATAAGATTATTAATGTGTGTTTTAATCTGAAATTCAGAATGGCTAGGGATCCACCACCCCCACCACCCGAGCCATCTATGGCTCAAGTGTTACGTCTTCTCCTGGAGGATCGTGAGGTAGCTCGCACTGAGAGGAATGCCAACCTTGCCACCCTGCAGCATCTTGCTCAGATTGCCGTCAACCAGAATGGCGGCCAGGGAAATGAGGAACCCCGCTCCAAACTTCGGGACTTTCAGAACACCAACCCGCCAGTCTTCTCCAAAAGTGAAGTACCCCTGGATGCGGATGATTGGATCCGTACCCTCGAGAACAACCTGAGAGTCGCCCAAGTGGGTGACAACGAGAAGGTGGTCTACGCCACTCACTACCTCTCTGGGCCTGCCTGAGCATGGTGGGAGGCCATTAGTGCTCTGTTGCCACCGGAGGAAATTGTGGCTTGGGCGGCTTTCAAGACCAAGTTCCTGAAACGTTAGGTGCCCTCCGGACTCGTCAGTATTATGCGAGAGAAGTTCCTGCAGCTCAAGCAAGGCGGGATGTCGGTGAGTGAGTACTTGGAGAAGTTCACATCTTTAGCAAGGTATGCGCCCACCGATACCGATACCGAGGACAAGAAGAAGGAGAGGTTCCTGAACGGACTTCATGATGAGATGCAGTGCATTCTGGTGGTGATGCCTTTCACCGACCTGGAGTCCCTTGCGGATGCTGCCATTATTATGGAGCACAAGCGCAAGGCTTCGTTTGAAAACCGCAAGCGTCGCCAGCAGATGCAGCAAGGCAGTAGCAGCAGCAGCCCAGCAGGGAGTTACCCCCGTCCGCGCCCTTCACCTCCACCAAGGCCTTCTTATCCAGCACCAAGGCCTCCAACCTTTGCACCAAGACCCAGCTACTTCCCTCGCCCACCTGCACCTCGCCCTGGAGGTGGTTCCAACCCCGGACTCAACTTTAACAGGCCGCCTGCTCCGAAGCCCACAGGAGGATGTTTCACTTGTGGACAACCTGGACATTTCTCGCGGGATTGTCCCACTAGACAGCCCGCCGGTGGTCGCCCCAATACGACAAAGATGAACCAAGGGCCACCCCGTCCACCAGGAGGCAAGAACCCGTATCCCAAGAAAGCGGCCCCTGTCACCCGAGGCCATCTGAATCATATCAGTGCAGAAGAAGCTCAGGAGGCTCCAGACCTGGTCATGGGTACGTTCCCTGTCAACTCAGTTCTTGCCTCAGTTTTGTTTGATTCGGGAGCTTCCCATTCCTTCGTTACGGAGCCGTTTGTTAGGAAGAGTGGTATGGTCCCAACCTTGTTGCATCGCCCTATGAGGGTGCAAATCCCGGGGGCCACCACTAAGGCCATTGTATCTTGCAAGGAGACTCCTGTGGAAATTCAAGGAGCCCGATTCCATGCAGATTTAGTGGTATTAGGAAAACAAGGAATAGAAGTGGTTTTAGGAATGGATTGGATGGCAGTTAACCGGGGAAAAATTGATTGCACCAACAAGTCGGTCACACTAACCACCCCGGAAGGAGAGGAGATTACACACTTCTCGACCCAGTACTCCACCACGGGTCATTTCCACAAGATTGTTGCTGGAGCCATTTTGGAAGAGGTGCTGATAGTATGTGATTACACGGATGTTTTTCCCGAAGAGCTACCAGGTATGCCGCTCGATCGAGATATCGAGTTCATCATTGAGTTGGTACCCGGTACTGGCCCTATAGCTCAAAAACCCTACCGGATGAACCCCGAAGAGTTGGTGGAACTGAAGAAGCAGTTGGATGACCTGCTTAGAAAAGGGATGATTCGCCCTAGTGCGTCACCCTGGGGGTCACCAATCATCTTCGTGGATAAAAGGGACGGTACCACTCGCTTGTGTGTGGATTACCGTAAGCTGAATGATGTGACTATTAAAAACAAGTATCCTCTACCCAAAATTGAGGATCTATTTGATCAGCTTAACGGAGCCCGAGTCTTCTCTAAGATCGATCTCCGCACCGGATACCATCAGCTGAAAGTTAGAGAAGCTGACATTCCTAAGACAGCCTTCGTCACTCGTTATGGGTGGTTTGAGTATACGGTGATGTCCTTTGGCCTAACTAATGCCCCTGCCTACTTCATGAACCTCATGAACAAGGTGTTCATGGAATACTTGGATAAGTTTGTAGTTGTCTTCATCGATGACATCCTGATTTATTCCAAGTCAGAAGAGGAGCATGAAGAGCATCTGAGGTTGGTTCTCGGTACCCTGCGAGAACACCAGTTGTATGCTAAGTTCAGTAAGTGCCAGTTTTGGTTAAAAGAAGTAGGTTTTCTTGGCCATGTTATCTCAGCGGGAGGGATATCTGTAGATCCTACCCACATCAAGTCCATCCTTGAATTCCCAACCCCCACCAACCAAACCGAAGTGAGGTCCATCCTTGGATTAGCAGGTTATTACCGCAAGTTTGTTGAAGGGTTTCGAGTATCGCCAAGCCCCTTACTCAACTTCTGAAGAAGGACCAGAAGTTTATCTGGACCGACAAATGTGAAGCCAGCTTCCAGGAACTAAAAAAGCGCCTTACCACCGCACCTATTTTAACCATGCCTGATGTGACCAAAGATTTCGTGGTTTATTGCGATGCCTCCAAACTTGGACTTGGATGTGTCCTTATGCAAGAGGGCAAAGTGATTTCCTACTCGTCGCGACAACTCCGCAAACATGAGCAGAATTACCCAACCCATGACCTAGAGCTTGCTGCAGTTGTTCATGCGCTCAAGACTTGGCGACACTTTCTGATGGGCAACCGTTAAGAAATTTACACTGATCACAAGAGGCTGAAGTACATCTTCACCCAGAGGGATTTGAACATGAGGAAGCGAAGATGTATAGAACCCATCAAGGGTTATGACTTGGACATCCATTACCACCCTGGAAAAGCTAATGTTGTAGCTGATGCCCTTAGCCGTCAGCCGTGTTCATTCAACTCCCTGATCAAAGTTCGACGGCCAGAACTCTGGGAAGAGCTTGATAAAATGGGTATAGAGGTGGTCAGTTATGGGGCAGTCGATCAACTCCTGTTGCAACCCACCTTATGGGAGCAGATCAAGGAATCACAGAAGGGTCACGGAAGCATTGAGGGCATCAAAAGAAGATTGGACAAAGAGGAAGTCCCTGGGTTCACCATCGACCCTGCCGGTATTCTTTGGTACAAGGGACGCATCTGCGTACCGTCAGATCCTGTTTTGAAGCAGTTAATTATGAAGGAAGCCCACGAGACTTTGTATTCTATCCACCTCGGTGGAACCAATATGTACCAGGATTTGAAGCAGAATTTCTGGTGGCATGGCATGAAGCGCGAGGTTGCACTCTTCGTCCAGAGTTGCGACATCTGCCAAAGGATCAAGGTAGAACATCAGCGACCCGCTGGATTACTCCAACCTCTCAAGTTACCCGAGTGGAAATGGGATGAGGTCGGCATGGATTTTATCACTGGATTGCCCCGATCCAATCGCGGGCATGATGCCATATGGGTTATCGTGGATAGACTCAGTAAGGTAGCACACTTTTTGCCAGTAAGGACCACCCATCGATCGGATCAGCTTGCAGATCTCTACATGTCACGTATCGTCAGCCTTCATGGAATACCTAAGACTATCGTATCTGATCGAGGAACCCAATTCACCTCTCGTTTCTGGTTTAAGCTGCATGAATCCATGGGGACGAAGCTCTTTTTCAGTACTGCGTATCACCCTCAGACAGGAGGACAAACAGAAAGGGTCAACCAGATCTTAGAGGATATGCTTCGATCATGTGTATTAGCTTATGGGGCCAAGTGGGAAAGTTGTTTGCCGTTTGCTGAGTTCTCTTACAACAACAGCTATCAAGCTAGTCTGAAGATGGCACCATTCGAGGCTTTGTACGGACGGAGGTGCCGTACTCCTTTGAACTGGTCGCAAACGGGAGACAGCCAAATTTTTGGGGTTGACACCCTGAGGGAAGCCAAAGAGCAAATTCAACTCATCCGCGACCGTCTTAAGGCCGCCCAGTCCAGATAGAAAAGTTACGCAGATTCCAGGAGGCGTGAACTCAACTTCAAGGAAGGAGATATGGTATACCTGCGTGTTACTCCACTCAAGGGAATGCAGCGTTTTCATGTGAAGGGGAAGTTAGCACCAAGGTATATTGGTCCTTTTAGAATAATCAGTCGAAGAGGAGAAGTATCTTATCAGTTAGACTTGCCGTCTCATCTGTCAGAATTTCATGATGTGTTTCATGTGTCTCTGCTCCGGAAGTGTCTGCAAGTTCCAGGTGGTACTCATTCTTATCCAGAGATAGATCATCGTACTATTGATCTCAACCATGATCTCACCTACCAGGAGCGACCATTCCGTGTCCTCGCTGAAGACATCCGTCTGACCCGGAGACGGAAGATCAGATTCCTGAAGATCCAATGGAGCAACCATTCGGAGGAAGAAGCCACCTGGGAGCGTGAAGATTTTGTGGAGCGTGAATTTCCTGGTTATCTTTCTTCGTCAAATCTGGAATCTCGGGGACGAGATTCTCCTAAGGGGGGAAGGTCTGTAACACCCCAATTTTCTTAAGCCTAGCATTGTGGTGTTAGGCTAGATTTTTCTTCTCAACCTTAGCTAAAACTTTGGGTGTGTAGATTTTTTTTTAAGTCTTGAGCTATCTTGTTAGTCTCACTATTCTTGTTTGGTTTCCACTAGCCTTCCATGATAATTGAAAACACTAAAACCTCAACAACAAAATTTAAATATCAACTATTAGGATCTTCATGGTTGTTAAAACTTAGCCAAACTAGGAGCAAATATTAAGCAAACCATAAATGGTTTTTGACATGCATCTGAAACATTTTGGTCTAAGGAATCTATAGTTTCACACCCTGTTCAAAGTTTTCTCAAAAGGACCTGTTTGCACATAAATATCACTAGTTTAAGTGTGCATTAAATATCAATGACATTAGCTCATCTTTTCTTTTCTGATTTTATTTCTCTCATCTGTTATTTAGGGAATTATTAAGCAAACACTAAATTTATCAAGTTCTACCATTAGCTAGTGTTTGTTCATCTTTTGTTTTGAATTTTCGAATTCAAAATTTTCCTTAGGATTTGCAAAAAAAGAGAATGGAGGAGAAGAAGAACCTAACCTAAACCGAACCCTATCTAACCCCCCCCTCAATCTCTCTCTCTCCACCATCTCTGCTGGTGAAGAAGGGGACAACACCCCCATGCCCTACCCCACCTGCCAGCCTCTCCTTTCCCCTCTCCTCCACTCATCTCTCACCTTTTTCTCTCCATTGCCCAACCCGAGCTCACCCCCTTCGCTCCTACTGGTTTGGACACGTCCCTGGCCGACCAACGTTCCCCTGCACCTCTCCACCGCCCTCCCCAGCCAATTGACACGCCCCAAACCCACCTCTCTCCCTCGGACCCGAGGCAAACCCTAGAAAACAACACCGAGGCCAACTCGCGTCCGCGGCCTCCCCTCTCTATTTCTCTCGTCCCAAACGCTCCCCTACCTCCCACACTCCACTCCCTCAGTCCCTCGCTCGAGCTCTCAAGCTCATTTGTCCAGGAGACGAATAATCTCACCTCGGTAGCCGACGGAAGAAAATCGCCGTAGCCGTCGCTTCTCTCCACCATCCTTCACCATTTTTGGCCCCTCGAGCACGTCTCGCCGAGATCTAACTCCCCCACCCTCTCTTTTGCGCAGAGGAACTCCGTAGGCGTCGTACTCGTCCTCGACCGAAGCGCTAGGGAGGCGCCATGGCCGCATGCAGGGAGCTCTTCCGACGACGCCGCGCGTAGGAGACCACCCCTCTGCACTCTCTCCACCGACCCCAGCCCCGCACTCGACCCCTGGATGCCCGAGGTGAGCGCGGCGTCACCACCCCCTTCTTTCTCTCCCTCTCCCTCTGTTTCCCTCCCGTGCCACCAACTCGAGGAAGAAGAAGGGGCCGGAGCCGTCAGATCTGAGATCGACGGCCTTGTTTGAACTCCTCCCCTTCTGATCTCCGCCGCTCGCTCCGGATCCGACGGCCGCGTACCGTTTCGCCGGCGCGCGCGCAGTGACTGGGCCGGCCCAGTTCGCCCCCGCGGCCCAGCGCCAGATCCGGCCGTTCGGCCTGTTTTTCTTTTATTCTTTTTCCTGTTATTTTTCCAGTAAATCTATAGTCTAGCTTTTAATCTTTTGTGGTAAATCTAGAGTGACTAAAATGATGGAATTAATTTTGTAACATGCATGCATGTTTTCTTAACCATGTGGCGTTGGATTTGTTTAAAAATATGTTTCCTGTTGAGGGTTAAAATAGATCTAGTAAAAAGTATCTATTACACCATTTGTTTACTAACTTGTGTTCTGTGAATCCAAATCATGCAATCTTGGATTTGTTGGAAAGCTTATAAAAATATCTATCTAGATTGGTTAATCTTGCATGCAGGAGATTACTCTAGCAAAAGTTGTTTCTAGTCTAAGGATAACATCAGTAGGTGTTTGGTGATTTTTAACTCTTAAATGAAAACACTTTTTGAGGTGAATCCACTTGGAAGTTATAAATATGAATTGGAAGTATCCTGTGCTAGAAGTGTACAGAGATGTCGTATTCTCTATGTCTTAAATCATGGTATTCGAAAACTAAGCCCTATAGTCTTATATAGCAGCTATCCCAGTTTTCGAAAAGTGTTTTCTTGCATATTCATAACAAACTATAAGCCCAGAGGTGGTCTTGCGAGTACGTAATTGTACTCATATGGCTTTGTCCCTGGATATTCAAATGTCCAGATTATAATGAGGAGGCCTACATCGAGGAGGAGGTGTATGACGACGACTTTGCCACTTAGCTGTCACCGGTCAACTGCACTTGTGGGATCAGTGCTCGGAGATGTTAAGAGCCGTCGCTAGCCACGAGCTTCCGCTATCTTAGTTAATTCCGTCCTGCGTGACGAGGTTTGTTGACTTTGGTCGTATGACTGTCTATGTGTTGTAAGACTTTTATTCGTACGACTTGAATGGTGTAACTCTTTGATACCTATGTTGGTTATGTGATTGCGATGCACTGATCATTGGGATCGTAATCTTTTACATAATGTGGGCATCTCAGACTTGTTTCGAGGGGTCCTTACAGAGACTCACTGCTATTGTATTTCCGCTGTTTACTCTTTCAAAACTAGCTTTATGCTATGCAACTTGTATTGAATATTTTGTAAGTCTGGATCATCGATATAATAAAATTGATACTCTGTTGTGATATTACATCGTAAACTGTGTGTGCAAACGAATCGATCCAACGATTTGCACTATACACATATATCTGCCTTATTTTAAGTGCAGTTATTTTAAGTGCAGGTACGCTACAGTATGAAATATTGTTTTAAATGTCTTATGCCAAAGAGCATGATAGTCCCTCATAATCCAACAAGTTGACCATTGTTTGGATTTGAAAACATATCCCCACTCATCCTCACGAATAGCCGAGTTGAAACAAAATTGTATCAATATTTTAAAAAAATTATAGTACGGCATTTATGTTATAGAAGTTGCTCTTAAAAATTAGAAAATACGGTAGTATTATGTATGCCGATAGACAAGATTGCAGTATGCCAATTATTTTTTGTCTTTTTGGACGAAAGCAAGTTTATAGTACAAAAGGTTATTTTCGTGTTGTTGTATACTATATAGCTACTTTTGTAATAGAAAAGGCAAGTTTATATTTCAAAGTTGATTTCATAAAAGAAAATTTAAAAAACAATTGTTACCATGAAAAAACACCTTATGGTTAAGATTTCTTTTGTATCACAAAAAGGCAATTATACGAGAAACATTTGCTTTTTCATAGAAAAGCAAGTTTATAATAAAAAGTTGCTTTTAAAAAATAACGGTCAAAATATAGTCATATGAGATCTAGTTTTAAAACTATCGTTGCGAGTAACACAATTATAAAACCGATCTTAATTTGGACATTCAGTTTGAAAGTTATAGAATTTTGAAAATTCAAAACCATTTTGCATGTTTAGTTTTCTCTTCATTGAACCTTTCCGACAGGTGCAGTGCGCACAAAACGTGCGCCTGCGCTCGCATTCGCGCGGCGCACGGGAACACTTGTCGGTACATTTTGCACGTAATTCCCCCGCACCCAGTCAATGACATCCCTGGCCCACAAGGGGGTGGGCCTTTTTCCGACAGCACTGTTTGAATATCGGGAGGCGAGCCAAAACAGAGAAAAAAAATCCCCATTTCGCTATCTCCTCGCCTCCACGTTTCCCCCGGCGAAAACTAGGGTTCTGGCGCGTCTCGCTGGCGCAACGCGCTCCGGCCTCCGGTGCGATTGGTAGGGCGGCGGGGCTAGCGATAGCCTCCGGCTCTGCTGTGGCGTCGGGGGTCGGCAATTTGCGAGCCATGGATGGAGCGGAAGCTGATGCTGACGGCGCCCGCGAGAAGCGGGGAGCTACAACGCGGATCCGGCGACAAGCTACCTCGACGATGGAAGGAGGACGTCGCGCTACGTCGGGCGCGTCTCCAGCGAAGGGGCCGGTGTGCAGCCGGAATCTGGGGTTGCTCCCGCCGTCCCCGCAGCGCCAGCTGTGTTGAAGAGGAGACGCGTACCAACGTCGAAGCCGCGGCTCCAGCTCTGCTCTTCCTCAGGTTAGGCCGCTGAGCATCCCACCCCTTTTTTTTCCTCTCGTGGCTTCACGGGGGGCAGTGTGTCTGCAACCATGCCATGCTCTGCTCTTTATGTCCTTTTTATCAGACAAGCAATTTGTGTCAGTAGTAGTTGCCTGTCGAGATAACAGATATACAACCATGCCATGCTCTTTATGTCCTTTTTATCAGACAAGCAATTTGTGTCAGCAGTAGTTGCCTGTCGACATAACAAAGATACTTTTTTTTTGCTTCATACATTAGTTGCTTTGTAGGGGGCACTATTTTTTCTATGTTGGTAGGGGCAGCATGTTATCAATTGGTAGGGGCCATATGTTGTTTTATGTTGCTAGGGGGCAGCATGTTATCAGTTGGGTAGGGGCCATATCAGTTTGGTATTTATATGCCATGGTGATATGTGTTTATTTTTGCTACAGGGGCAATGTGGTTTTGTGTCTTTCTTACCATGGTGCTATGATGTATAGGGTGGATTCTTGGACTCAATTTCAATTTTGCTTAATCATAAGTCATGTTGTTTTTGGATTTTACCATTACGCAAGTTATGCATAATAGAAACTACATCATAACATAGTCTATAATTTTTTGTTATGATTTGAGCAGGATGACATGGTCATGTTGTTTTTGCAAGCAAAACACATGTTTTTACAAATCCTCATGTGCGCTTTATTTTTTCATTTCACAAGTTGCGGCCACCAGAGGTAGGAACCGTGCATCACCAGCAAGGCTCTTTAAGCTTAACAAGACTCTTTCCCCTCAACAGAAAGCACTTATCGAAACTGTGGGGTTTGGGGGTTTGTTGCGACTCAAGACTTCAAAAATGCCCGACAAGATCAGCAAGTGGCTGCTTAGACGTTATGATCCTATTAGGTCAGAGATAGTTATCAGGGGTAGGGGCTCAATCCCTGTCAATGAGGAAACTGAATTCAGAAACTTAGGGCTGCCTTTGCGATGGTTTTGCTGTCAAGTATGAAATGGATCAAGCTGCAACAGGTTTCATAACAGAGCAGTACAAGCTTGGATCAGCACCTGATATCACAGCTTTGTGTAACGCTATAGAGGATATGAATGGAGTGGTAGATGACAAATTCTTGCATGCTTGGTTGATAGTTGCTATAAGCACATCCTCTGCACAACCACCAACCTGAGTGTGAGTCCGCGATGTTACAAGTCATTGTTGAATTTGGGAGATGTCCCTTCAACAAACTGGTGTCGCTTCGTTGTGGACCAATTAAAAGCGGCAATGACTTCAAACAAGGGATCTGTTTGTCCTTGTATTTACCACCTCATGGCTAGTCTGTTGTGTGTTTCTGCTCAAGTTCGTCTACCTGTTCTTTTTGTAGATTAACTTTGTGTTTTGTTTCAATCAACATAACTTTGTGTTTTGTCTCCTCCACCTCCAACCTCGTTGCCTTTTTTTTAGGTCCTATATGTGGATTCTCTGGAGGTGGATGTGCCAGTGAAGAAGTGTGCGATAAGGGTGGAAGCATGGACTTGGAGGCTCATTGCAAAGGTTTTACGGAAGGACCTGAAGGATGACGGCGACTATGGCAGATTGCACATAAGATTCATTAGTTTTATATGACTAGACGCGTTTTTCGTACCTTTTTCTTTACCCTTCTGAACATAAGCGTAACGGCTTTCTTATTTATTAACCTCCACTTTTTCTTTATGTAACAACTGAAGGATGGGGTTGGGGCAATTCTAAAGGACAAGTTGTTTGGAGGTCTATCTGCCGCTCAATTATTTGTGTCAGCACGTGTCCCACCAAGATACCATCCAGAGGTAACATTAAAACTTTTTGCGTAGTTGTTTTCTCAGGTTTGTCTTGCTTTCATAGATTTGTCCATCTGACAGTTCTTTTTTGTGCACATGGGTAGAAGAAGATGAAGATCGCAAATATGGGGAATGACATGTGTTCAGACTATGCGAAAAAAATGGAAAAAATGATTGAGGTTTTTGTCAAGATGAATGAGGATGCAGCAGGTACTAGCAACAATGAAGGAACAAGGAAGCATCGGTGAACCACACAGCAGGTTATGGAGGAGACTGACGTCAGTGAAGATTTAGAATATGAAAATGAAGAGGATTTTGATGATTATGCCAGTGGAGAAGAAAGCGATGATACGGAGGATGATAGTGTTGGTGGAGGCGAAGATGATTGCAGCGGAGAAGAATACAATGATGAAGATGGCACTGGCTGTGGAAATGATAAGCAAGATAGTAGTAGAGACAACCAAGAGGGTTCGGGTCTCAATGGCGAAGCAACTGTCCACAGTAATGAGGACTAGTGAGTAGCACATGTTGGGGCAGATAGCAGAAACAATATTGGAGGCGTGGGAGGACAAGACGATGGGTGTGAAGAAGGGGAAAGGAGCTTTCACACTATCGTGCCTGAGTCAGGAACTGCAGTTGGGGGAGAAGCTGGTGGTGGTGAAGCAACACCAGCTGAAGGTGCAGTCTCCTCTTGCTCGGATACATCCAACAAGTCTGACGACTGCTTGACATTGAACGAATGGCTACAGCCAAATGTGGTTAGCCCCTCTGAGAAAGATAGGCTGATGTCACAAAGCAGTAAACGCAGTCGGCCTATCGAGTACACAGAGGAGGATAAAAGGGTGTTGTTAGAGTGTGAAAACTAATATTCGTTTACCGCTCCCTGTGCCTGAAATAACTGATGAGTTGCCTCTGGATCGGACAATGTACCGGTTCTGTAGGAGGACCAAAGAGATAGAGCAAGAAAGCGCAACATACGAGCACATGTACCCTAAAGCTGTGAGGACCAATATTTTCAAATAGATGGTTGGGTTTGAAACAAAGAGGTACAACTCAAGATCAGCCAAAAGTAAAGGTATTCAAGTAGCAGCTTCTGTTAGGATAAAATCAGTTGCACGCAGGATAAAGTCAGTTAAGCCTGAGCAAGTAGATGTACCGCGCGACAAAGAAAACAAAGTGGACTTGCCTTTTGGGGAAGCAATCATGCAAGGCCCCTCCACTGTGTTGCTTCACGGGGATGATAAGAAGGCTCTTTTGCGTCAGCCAACAAAGGCACCATGCTTATCCGCGCCCGACTCTGCACCCTCCACTTTACATGACCAGGAGAACATGCTGCCCCCTAACACATCAGGGATTTGGTATGCAAAAAAGAAGATTCATCATGGGAGCCCCAGCAAGTAGATTCAGATGGATGATTTGCCCAACAAACCAGCTGAGGAGATCATAACAGTACAGAGAAGGGTGGTCAACATGCAGCTGGGTAGCACAAGAACAATCTCTGTCGACAGCGCACAGAAGATTCACAGGAGCAACTTAGACGAAGGGGGAATGTTGCCTCCTAAGACACGTTGGACCGATGCACCAGATGCACCTTCTTTTGACCTTGGGTTTGATGAACCAATAATTACAAAGGGGGAAACACAGCAGGTACAATCTAATCTTGGCACAGTTCAAGGAGGGACAAGTAACTTACCTACATCATTGGCCGATTGGGATGCAAATTGGGATCCTCAAGAGGAACAAAGGGCATGGGAGGAGGCTGATTTTCTTGCAAAGAACAAGAAAAATGTTGAAGCTTCAAGAGATGTTTCTTGCCCTCCATCAAAAGGTGTTGCTCCATCCATTCCAATTAATATTGGATCCTCAACTGATGCAATGACGAGCAACATGCATGATCCAAACCCAAGAGGGATTCAGACTAAGCTGCCTGCATACAAGAAGTCTCCATTTGTTGATTATAAAAGCAAGGCAGTATTTCCATGTTCAAGGGAGGTAACAGAAGTGTACGATGCTGTTTTGGCACTAGGGCGGGGGACTTCTAGAGATAAAAGCACATATAACAGGTTAGTTATGGGTTTCTGATAACTAGCATGTTCTGGTATATTTAATACGCGACCAAATTTATTTTTCTCAAACTGATTATGTTTTTGCTTATATGTTTTTTTCAATGCAGTCCACAAATAATCATCCACAACGATTACTATGTTTCTGTCAGAGAACTTGCCCAATCAATGAAACCTAGAGGGGAACTAAAAGACACTGTTGTTGAGATAGGGATACAGACAATCATGTTTAACATGACTGAAAATTCCAAGAAATTTGTCATGCCACTACGGATAGGGGTAATTCTTTTTGCAACAGACCTTTTTACCCTATATGCCTCTTCTAGTATTTTTTGTTGTTTTTACTAGTTCTTATTTTTTTCTTAACCGGTTACTACCTACTTGACAGACTTGGTTACTAAAGAAGGAATTCTTCAGGAAAGTGGTGAAAAAGTTGTTCAACAACATTGTCATGCATTTGGATCAAAAGGACTTGGTAAAGCAACAATCTGTGATAACTTTCTTTTTCTACATTATGATGTAAAATAAGGCAAAATGCATTTTTGAAAATTGTGTTGTATTTGCCTCACACACAGATCATGTTCCCGATGCTGAAAATAATAACTCAAGCTCCTCCCGGGATCAATCCAGTCAACCATTATTGGATGATCAACGTCAACTTAAAGGACGAAAGGTTTGAAGTAATGGATTCTTTAAGAACCCTCCAGGACAAGGAGTTCATGGCGGCAGTAAAGACAGTTAAAGATGGTATTACACTTCATTGGGAAACTCAATATAGTGTCATGATAGAAAACTGGCCACTAACCGACATTGATGTTCCAAAACAAGATAACACGTAAGTGGACAATCTTCTTTCCCAAAACATTACAACTGTTTCAAAAAATACAAGCTTTACTTATATTTATATTTTTAACTTCTGTCCTGCTGGATTTTGTGCATGACAGAGACGATTGCGGGGTGTACATGCTGCAGAATGCAAGTATGTGGGAAGCAAAATTGCTTCCACCATATGGACCGGCACAAATCCCAAATATCAGAAAGCTTCAAACACATTCCTTCTTGAAGAGCGGGAAGAACACGCAAGATTGGAAGGGCATCCTCAAGATCAAATAGACGTGGAGGGGTTGATGGGATAGAGGTACCACTATGTGTTTTTTCTCTGGGTTCGTTTTATATTTTTGCTATTTTATTTTTCATGCAATATGATGTCCTGTCACACCAAGGTGTAGTTTTTTTTTTGCATTGACACTAAAAATCAAAATCACATTCGCATATGGCAAAAAATTAAGCTATCATAGCATACATCTATAGGACTATATGACTCCCTCATTTTTTATCCCTCATCAAAATAAATATGGCAGATCAAAAAACCATTAAACAATTCAACCATCAATCGACCCCTTCATATTTTTTGGTAAGGCAACACAAAAATAAGCTTACACTGAGCAGTACTCAGAACAATCTCAAACTTTAATTTAGATACTGAAAGGCATTAAAATGCAAGCCCAAACAAGAATCCTTCTCGTTAGTATTACAGGGAAAACAAGGTAAACACCACAATGCCAAAATGTTTTCCCTTTTTTTCCTGACAAGCCTACGAATCTTTCTGTAGTATAGTACCAGCCAAGCGATTTCAGCAACTAGTGGTATTGTGCCCTTCTTCACCACATAACCCACAGTTAATTTTCCCCTTGGGGCGCAGCTCTAGGGCTGACCGATACCTCTGCCATTGCGCCTTGTTCATCAACCTTCCTTTTATGACTGCTCTTGGTGGGTTACGCAGTATTACTATCTCCTGTCTAGGACTAGTGTCCAATTATTGCACTGCACGATCAACACTCCCAGGGCCAACACTTGGCTCTTGCAAAGGATCCAAAGGCAAAGTTGTCCTTTCCACAACAGTGTTCGTGTCAACAGTTGGCTCTTGCAAAGGAGTTTGGTTCAATGTGGCATTCACTCCTGCCAAACTTGTTTGTGTCTTAGAAGGAGTATTAGCTGCTGCAGGGAACGATGCAGTGTGCACCCCTGGAGTGCTTATGGATGAGGTGCCAGCAGGACATGCGATAGCATTAACCACTTGTTGTGCTAGGGTAGGACGGCGGGGTGATGTGTTTGACACCCCAGTAGCGCGAGCAGTGGTTCTAGCAGGAGCAGTTACATGCACAGAAGGGTGTCCCTTTTGGGGATGCGAAGGTTGCATTGAGATGGGTACCCAGAAGCATTTTCCCTAACCGATACCGGAGTTGCAAGATTACATGGGTCTCTGGATGGGGTAGTTGAAACAGGGGCAGCAACGCGACCGACTCCGGATGGGGTAGTTGACACAGGGGCAGTAGCGTGACCGACTATGGATGTAGTAGTTGAAGCAGGGGCAGTAGCATGACTCGAAGGCTGACTTTTTTTAGGGGGAGGCCTAGCAGGGGATGAAAGGGGCACCCTAGAAGACATTGTGCGCTTCGAAGCAGGAGCATCACGTTCTCTTGCTTCTGGAGGTTGAGGCGGTGCTGCGGGAGGAGGAGCTGCAGGACTTGCTGGACGATGTGGTGTTTGTCCACGTGGAGTAGTGGTAAAGCCAGCAGGGTGCAGTGGAACGGCCATTGCGAAACCAAGAGCGAAACCAGCTCGCGAAGCAGAGCATACCTCACCACCTAGAGGGCCTTGCCCCGCTGCCTTCTTTTTCTTCAAAGCTTTGTTCAGCTGGCTGATCTCGGTTTATATAGCCCGCAGGTGTCGATCAACAATTGTGCTGGCAGGATCTGATCGAACAGCTGATCGTGCAATTTTGGCAAACGAGGACGTCCAGTTAGCAACTTTGATTTGGTTCTTCGATTCTGCCGGCATCACACTAGCCTGACCCTGTTGATTCAGACCCGCACCATCACTTATAGATGGGACAACAGACTGAGTCCACCTCGGTGAGATATATCTGTCAAGAATGACATCTATGCCAATGTGTGTAAACACTTTCAACACATGACAACACAGTAGGCCATCACGAATGAACTTGCAGCACTCACATCTGAATTCACCCTCATTCTTGTTTGCAAAGACAAAATATCCCCTAGAACCATACACAGGGCACCACTCATTGTTAGGCACAAGCAGATACAAGTTGTTGCCTTGTGGGCGCACATTGTACCTACCTATCCTCTTGAACTCATGAGAGAACCTGTAGAAAATGTCACGGGTGTACACAGCCAAGGCTTGCTTCTCCAATGAGTAGGGCGACCAAGTTTCACCTCCTAGGATGTCCGTACGATAATCATTTCCCCCTTCTTTGAAAAGAACATGAACCTGGATCTTCTGGTACTGCTTCACAAAGTTCAGAATTGAGTTGTTAGGACTCACATATCTTTTAAGGACCGCATTGAACCCCTCACTGCGCTGAGTGGATTGTAAGAAAGGGAAAAAACTATCCATGAAGTAGCAAGGAACCCATGAGGCTCTGATATCATATAGCTGAGCAAGCTCTTTATTCCATCCAACATTGTATCTCTGCACCATGACATGCCACTCTCTCTCAAATTCCTCTGGCGTTAAGCTGAAATCAACAAGATAGTTGAAATCTGCTGTCAACTCTGGATTTCTCCCCAGGAATGAACCCATTTTCTTTTGAGCATTCTCCATTATGTGCCATCTGCAGTTACGATGGACTATACCTCTGAAAATTTTAGATATCGACTCCCTCATGGCAACATCTTGGTCAGTAATTATGCAATCAGGAACTTTGCCACCCATCGCATGCAGGAAGGTCTCAAATAGCCAACCGAAGCTACTCTGTTTCTCATCCCTAACAAAACCACAACCTAGCATGAAGGTCTGCCCATGACGGTTTATTCCAAGGAATGGAGCAAAATGCATGTTGTAGGTGTTGGTGCAGAACGTGGTATCGAAAGATATGCAGTCATGGTATGCTTATTTGTAAGCTTTTCTTGCAAAACCCTCAATCCAAAATAGGTTCTCTACCCTTTCCTCGATGTCCAGCTTCAAGCGAAAATATAAATCCGGGTCTTCCTATTCAAGCTCCCAGAAGTAGGCTAGGACATCTATCATGTCACTGTCTCTAGCTTCCGAACGGATTCAGTGCGCAAGTTGCTTATTGCTTTTGAAGTACGACACTAGGAACTCATCCCCATAAAACCTTGACATTATTTGCATCATACGCCCTGGTCATAACCAAAAAACAACAGCTTAGAAAACACGCTCATGTTTTCCTTTATTGCTTTTTGTCTGTTATGATTATTACATCTCTATAACTACTTTGCATAACCATGCACAACTAGAAAAGATAAAACTAACTGCAAGGAGCATTTTTAGTTTCAGTTTGACAATCAAAATTATTACCAACATCAAATCAGTTTATAGTAAGTCAATAAGAAAACAACACACTTGTTTCTATGTTGCAGTCATGTAAAATCCGAAGAAAATCCTCCTCATCTTCCGTGATGCCCTGTTGTGACTTAAGATACTTCTTGAGAGAAGGCTTGACCACCATTGGATGAATGTGCTCTCCAATGAAATAAATCACCTCCCATTTTCCATTGTTCAGTTTTACAACCATCCGAGCTCTGAAGTTTGTTTGCTTTATCATTATAACATCCCAATATTTTGGAATGTTATAAAATCACTAAAAATTTAAACTTTTGTTTTAGATTAAAATAAAATATTAAAAACATAAGAAAACCAACCATAAAAGACTTCATAGTTGTTTATTATTTGAAATATCTCAAGTAATCACTATTTTCAAAACTTGTTTCAAGTTAAACATTTTACACTATATTGTTTCATAACTCTTCAAAGCATTAATGATTCTTTCATAACTCTTATTCCAAAAGTGACTTCCCCGGAGGGACCCAATGATTTCCGGCCAATTTCCTTGCTGAACTGTTGCCTTAAATTCGTGACTAAGGTCCTTGCTAACAGATTGCAATCCAAGATTAAGGAGATTGTTCATGTAAATCAGTATGGTTTTATAAAGTCACGAACAATCCAAGATTGTGTATCTTGGGCTTACGAATATATTCATCAATGCAAAAAAACACAAAAGGAATGCATCATCCTGAAACTATATTTCGCTAAGGCGTTTGACACTATTGAACATTCAGCAATTCTGAAAATCTTAAAGCATAAAGGTTTTGATGATAGATGGTTGGGGTGGATGGATTGTATCCTTAAGAGTGGCTCCTCATCAATTCTCCTGAATGGTACACCAGGGAAAAAATTTGCTTGCAAAAGAGGGGTGCGTCAAGGAGATCCTCTATCTCCCACGCTTTTTGTGGCTGGCTCTGATCTTCTGCAATCGATGGTAAACTTTATGTTCAATGAAGGTACTCTCATTGCCCCCTTACCAATCCCTGGCTCAGACTTTCCTATCATCCAATACGCCGACGATACGCTTCTTGTGATGCAAGCTTGTCCTAACCAATTAGTGGCTCTTAAAGGTCTGTTGCATGAATTTGCTGCGGCCACTGGATTACATGTGAATTACAACAAATCATGTATCCTGCCAATAAATGTCTCTGAGGACAAGATGATGCAGTTGGCGTCGGTCTTTGATTGTTCTATTGGGTCCTTGCCTTTCACATATCTGGGGATGCCCTTAGGAACTGCTAGACCTATGGTTAAAGACCTGGCCCCTGTCACGGATCAGATCGAAAGGAGATTAAATGGTTGTATGCGTTTTTTGCCCATCGGGGGCAGGCTGCAAATTGTAAACTCTGTCATGTCGGGCCTCTCGACTTTCCTGATGTGCACACTGAAGCTTCACAAAACATTCATCAAATCGGCTGATAGAGCTAGACGTCATTGTCTTTGGGACAAACGCGACGACTCAACCTCTTTTGCAGGACTAGCAGCGTGGAACACGGTGTGTAAGCCAAAGAACCATGGGGGGCTTGGTGTGATCAACCTGGAACTGCAAAACATGGCTCTCCTCCTGAAACATTTACATAAATTCTTCAGCAAGGAAGACATACCATGGGTTAAATTGGTATGGTCTCTATACTCGGATGAGCCACCACAAAGTCAATCCAAGCGAGGCTCTTTTTGGTGGAGGGATGTGCTCAGTTTTGCGGAGGTTTATCGGAGCATCACTAATTGCCATGTTGGAGACGATTCCACTATTCTTTTTTGGAAAGACTTCTGGCTTTCAGAAGACCTGCTTCTGGATAAATTTCCCCGGCTCTTCTCATTTGTGGAAAAGGAAGACATGTCGGTGCGCAACCTAAACTTACTACAAGACCCAAGTGCTTTCCTCTGTTTGCCGCTATCTCCACAGGCTTATGACGAACTACAGGAGCTCAGGCAACTCTGTGCTGAGGGGGTAGCTCTGTCCATACAGCCTGATACTAGAACATTCACCTGGGGAAAAGGAAAATATGCATCTTCCGACTTCTATAAGTTCATGTTCCAGGAGACCCCCACGGACAAGGTACTAAAGCGTTTCTGGAAGTCGAAAAGCGTTCCGAAAATAAAGTTTTTTGCTGGTTACTCATCAATGATCGTTTGAACACAAAAGATTTGATGCTAAGGAAACATTGGCAATTGGAGGGTGGCTCAGATTGTGTGCTATGTAACAAGGCTATTATGGAGGACAACAATCATCTTTTCTTTGACTGTGACTTTGCTAGCTCTTGCTGGGATTTCGTAGGAGTGGACTGGGATCGCTCTCTGCCGATCAGAGACAGATTAATGGATGCTTTGGACTCCTTCCCGCACGCCAACTTCATGAGATTTTTGCTTATGTGGCGTGGAATATTTGGAAGATGAGGAATGATCTAATCTTCAGGCTCATTCCACCTTCACTGGACAACTGGAAATACCATACAAGGAGGGACCTTCTTTTGCTTCAGTATAGAGTTAAAGCTGCGAGTGTGCAAGCCTTTCTTTCTCTAGTGGCTCTGCTTTTTCCCTGAAAAGTTTTGTATTTTTCTTTTTTTTTTATCCTGGCTGAGTCAATTATATTGACTCTCCAAAGACCACTCATGTAAGGCTTGGCTTTTGCCCTTTTTAATTTATATAAAATACACCGTAGGGGATTCCCCTACGGTAACATGGTCAAAAAAAAACACAGCCTGTACAGGCAACTAGTAGGAGTCTGAAGGAGAAAGAAAGCAGTGCAGGGCGTCTGGGAAAAAAACAGAGAAATAGGGAGTTCATGCAGTTTGAAGATCTCCAAAAGAGCTGCAAAAGTTCAAGCAAAAGATCTTCAAAAGGCAAGAAAAAAATGCTGTGATTTGTGGGCAGTTGGTTCAATTTCTGTTTTTCGAAGGATCTGAATTGTTGCTTTCGGAGGAAGAGGGGGATAGACTGATGTCTCATACCTGTTATTTTGAACTGTGCACTCCCAGATCGATCTTTTTGTTCTTTTGCGTTCCTTTCTCGTGTGTGATTTCTGGCCGACAATGGCGATCTTCTTCTTCGTTTTTTGTGGCTAGGAGCAGATGGGGACGAAGGGAGCAGGTAAGATTTGGTGCCTTTTTCGTGCGAGGCACAACATGGCTGGGTTGGTAATATGGGGAGAAATATGCGCACATGTATGCACATGGGACGCCCCAGCGGTCCCGCGCTTTTTTTCTTTCCTGTCGCGCGCTTTCCCTTTTTCCCGTCGCGCGCTCTTGCCTTTTCTGGCGCGTGCACTCCAGATGAATAGCGCGCGTGCGCTCCAAAGTAGACCTAGAACATGGTGGGCCTTACCTGGCATACGTCGGCCCATCAATGAATCAGTGACTTTGCCAAAACAAAGCAAAAGACGCCGGTAAAGAAAAAACAGTGCTCCCAACAAGCAACAATGTTGTAAGTGTTAGAAAACTTTAACAAGCAGGTCAAGATTTTCCCATTAATTGGGCTTATTCTTTTTTTTGAAATTTAATCACGCCATATATTAGGTCCGCAAGCCGCCTCATTAAAAACCTTCCAGTCCTCGTAGGTACCTTGGTAAGGAAAGCGCGTATGAAACTTGCGGCCTTATGTTCAAATCAAAGTTACATCATCCAGCAGGGGTTGGAGAATAAAACTAGGGGGTTCATCGACCCAATTACATGAATTAGACGAATTAAAACAGTTCCTAGCTATCTCATGTGCCACTTTATTAGCTTCTCTTCGGCAGTGTAAGAATTTGAACCTCCCAATACGGCCTGCGTGGACCAAGATGTCCGCGTAGATCGCAGAAGCATCGTTCTAAATGCGATCAGCTCCAGAACAAAGGTTTATCACTTCCATGGAATCAGACTCAGCTTCAACATCAGAGTATCCAAGAGAATTAGCCATCATTAGTCCATGCTGCATTGCCATTGCTTCCACAGACGCTGTGGAGAGCACATGTGGAATGTACGTTGCCGATGCCGTAATGAAGCCTCTGAAGGGAATATGTCCTAGAGGCACTTAATAAAGATAGTTTATTAGTCATATCCCAATTGTTCATTATATGTTTTATACCATGCTATAACTGTATTAAGCGGAAACATTAATACATGTGTGGTAGATAAACAACCAGGTCCCTAGTAGCCTCTACTAAGACTAGTTCATTGTGCGATTGATGATCGAGGTTTCCCGATCATGTGACATGGCGTCAATTGGCAATGGAGTCATGTCATTGGGAGAATGACGTGATGGACATACCCATAATTTGTAGGTCATAGTCATTATGCCTTTGACCATGAGATCAACTCTTATTGTTATTCCTGAAAGATACTTTGATTGCATCAAACGTCATTGTCGCCCAGTGAGGACCAGGGTGTGCAGAGCCCACTCTACACAGCCATCGCACGCGACAGACCCGACGAAACGACTAAGGACCAAGCTAACGCTTGGACAGACTCTCGAGAGGCAACTCCTCTCGAGGTCCTGAAGAGGAAGCAAGGGCCTAAAGAGGACCCCCTCGCTTCAAGAGACTCCACAAGGCTCCACCCGCCTGGAGAGGAGCCAACGCAAATCCCTCCACAAGGCCACCGAGGCCCTGTGGAGACACTTCACGGATAAGCAACCGCTGAGGGCGCACATAGCCTCTGCAGCAGCCGCAGAGTGACGGGCGCGTCTGCAGACAGTGACGCGGGCGCCACAGTTACCATTCTGGTGATTAAAGGAGTCAACAAAGCTGTGCCGCCAGAGCCGGACTACGAGTCCTTCCTCTTTGGTGATAAAGCGACTGGACGACGCAACACTCCAAGAAGACCGTCATCGTGGACTCCGCCACGATCGCTGCAGCGCCTGCTGGCCGTTATGCGCAGACTTCAGGTTGTCGGCCACCACAGCTGGCTTTAGCACGGATGGACCGAGTCCATAAAATGCAAGGATGAGGCCCGGGGCGCCTATAAAAGGAGCAGGAGCACCTCCGTAGAAAGGGATCTCATTTTGAAACCTTGGAACCCTAGCCAACAGCATAGGATACCCAACTAGCTCGAGGAGGAAGAAGACGATAACTTCCCTCTTCAAGCACCAAACTGCCTAAAGAAAGCCCTAGGCAAGCTCATTGTACTGTAACCTCTGAAGTGCAATACAGACAAGCAGGAGTAGCGGTGTTATCTCCTCCTGAGGGCCGTGAACCTGGGTACGGGCTGGTGTCCTTCTATGTCGTGTCGCTCCTCTTCAGGCTCGACGAGCATCGTCGCCGTGTCTCTCGAGGGTCGTTTGACCTCCGCGTTCAGTCCCCCTTCGAACTACTCTTCAGGGTGTGACAATCCCTGTTCCGTGGGAGTCACTCTCCGACATTTGGCGCGCCAGGTAGGGGATTGTGGCGCGTCAATGACATTCGAGCCGCTTCCGCGACATGCCGGACACTCGGGCCACTCGCGCCGCCCGCGCCAGCAAGCGCACGCCTGGTGGAACTCACACCGCCCCCGGCGCCACCGCCACTCGTGGAAGACGGGGTCGCCCCCGCCGTGAGGAGCGCGCCAACACTGGTACGCACGTGGAGGAGCCCGAGAGCAAGGCCGAGCGCGATGGGGAGGAGCCCCCCGAGCACCAAGAGGACGTAGAGTCCTCGCACCCGACGCAGCAACCGAGCGGCTCCTCCCAAGGTCGCGCAGAGCCCGGTCCGCACACCGCTCTGCTCATGGCGCAAGAGCTTCTCCGCTACCGGCCTAAGCCAGAGGCCCACGACCAGCCGCTGGAACGCTGATACGTCCATTTTGCATCACTATTTTATATCATAATTTAGTGCTATTCATTGATATATTTCGTATTTAGCGATGATACTTATGTTATTTCATCTATTTTGCATGATTGATGATCATTGGTTGATGGATCTTCGGAGTTTGAATATTGTTGGAGCCCCCGTTGGTATTCCGATGCACAAGGAATCGCAGGATCTCAGAGTTTAAGGCTATGGTTAGATTTATCTTAATTACTTTCTTGTATTTGCGGGTGCTTGCAAGGGGTATAATTATAAGTATGTATTAGTCCTAGGAAGGGCGGTGCATTAGCATAGGTTTACCCTCACGACACTTATCTAAACACTAAAGATTATTCGTCAATATGAAGCGAAAACACTAGACAAAAAATCTTTTGTGTCCTTAAGAACGTTTGGTCATCATAAGTAAACAAAACGGCTTGTCCTTTGCTCTCAAAAGGATTGGGCCACTCGCTGTGATTATATTTTCCGCGCTCTATTTACTCGCACTTTATTTCTCTGTTATATTAAAGTCTACTGAAAACTTGTCTGCTAGTGTTTACAGTGAATTCCTCATCAAAACCACTTGTCAACACCTTCTGCTACTTGTTTGGTTCGACACTCTTATTTATCGAAAGTACTGCGCTACACCCCCTATACTTGTGGGTCATCAAGACTATTTTCTGGCGTCGTTGCCGAGGAGTGAAGCGCTATTGGTAAGAGGAATTGGTACGGAAAACATCAACTGTAAGTGCTGTTCAAATTTCTGTCTCCTTATTTGCTTAATAATGGAGAGAGGAAATGTTGCTTTCCTGTTTGGGAAGTCTTCAACCGCTGCTGAGGTAGAACGTGAGGCGCCACCTGATGATATTGTGCCATTTAAAATACCTATGAAAATTGTTAAACATGTTATGAATAACCGCTATTTTGGGGATGGAACTGTCCACCCCGGTGATCATTTGCTGTATTTACATGAATTATGCGAGTTGTTCAAGTGTGCAGGTATTACGATGGACAAATACATGAATTATGCGAGTTGTAGGAGACAAATACTTCAAAACAATAAAGTTAGTGTAATCCGCATACCAAGGACTATCTCGTGAACTCACCCTTATTGCAGCCAATTGTTCATTTGGAAAACTATAATTAACATGTATAGGATCATAAGCAATGTGTTCCAATCTAGACAAATTATCAGCAACAGGATTATCAGCACATTTCCTATCTACAATGTGTAAATACCCATTTAATAAGGCTAGGCTTTGCATCTTTCTTCTCCATAAGTTATCTAACTTCAACATGATCAGTATGAATAATAACTTTAGAATCAACAATGTATTGTCTAAATTTATCACAAGCAAATACAACAACTAAAACTTCTTTTTCAGCTGTAGCATTATTCTTTTGAGCAGAATCAAGAGTCTTACTGGCATAATGAATAAGATTTAACTTTTTATCTATTCTTTGTCCAAGAACAGCACCAACAGCAAAACCACTAGCATAACACATAATTTCAAATGGTAAATTCCAATCAGGTGGTTGAACAATAGGAGCAGTTATTAAAGCTGTCTTAAGAGTTTCAAAAGCTTCCTTACAATCATCATAAAAAACAAATGGTATATCTTTTTGCAAGAGATTAGTAAGAGGATTTGATACCTTAGCAAAATCTTTAATAAACCTTCCATAGAAACCAGCATGACCAAGAATACTACTAATACCTTTAACATCTCTGGGGCAAGGCGTCAATTGCCTCCACTTTAGCTCTATCAACTTCAATACCTCTTACAGATTTTATGTCCAACAACAATCCCTTCATTAACCATAAAGTGGAATTTCTCCCAATTAAGAACAAGATTAGTTTCTTCACATCTCTGCAAAACCTTATCAAGATTGTGCAAGCAATTATCAAAACAAATGCCATAGATGGAGAAATCGTCCATGAACACATCCACAATTTCTTCACAAAAACCATGAAAGATAGCAGACATACATCTTTTAAATGTAGCAGGAGCATTACATAAACCAAAAGACATACGCCTATAAGCATAAGTACCATAGGGACAAGTAAATGTGGTTTTCTCTTGATCTTGAGTTTTAACAACAATTTGGGAGACACCGGAATAACCATCAAGAAAGCAAAAATGAGTTTTCTTGGCCAATCATTCCAACATTTGATCAATAAAGGGTAATGGATAATGATCTTTCTTAGTAACTTTATTAACCTTTCTTAAATCAATGCACATTCTACAACCAACAACTACTCTTTGAGGAATAAGTTCATCATGATCATTAGGTACAACAGTAATTCTACCCTTCTTAGGGACACAATGCATAGGACTAACCCATCTACTATCAGCAATAGGATAAATGATACCAGCATCAAGAAGTTTTAATACCTCATTTCTTACCACTTCATTCATCTTAGGTATTAAACGACGTTGATGTTCAACAACTAGCTTCGCATCGGGCTCCATATTATTAGAATGCTGACATATGGAAGGAGAAATCCCTTTGAAATCATCCAAAGTATAACCCATAGCTCCACGGTGTTTCTTCAATATTTCAGATAATCTTTCTTCTTCTTTACTTGAAAGGTTAGCACTAATAATAACATGATATATTTTCTTATCATCAAGATGAGCATACTTAAAATTATCAGGCAAAGGTTTTAAATCAAAGACGGGGTCGTCTTTAGGTGGAAGCGTTTTACCCAAGTCTTCCACTTTTAAATTATGTTTAAGAGTAGGTTGACGAAGGAATATGTCCTCAAGTTCATTTCTTTCTTCCATAAAAGTTTCATCTTCATGATCTTCCATAAATTGCTGAATATAATTAGTAGGAGCAAGAGCAACAGAAGCAAGTTGTTCTACTCTAAAATTCTCATTAGCAATTCGGATTCATAAGGAGTTTTTACAAATTTCGAAAAATTGTATTCATAAGATTAACCAACAAATTTAGTAAGGATTTTCTCTTTTCTACAATCTATAACAGCACCACAAGTATTCAGAAAAGGTCTACCATAAATGATAGAACAAGTCTTACTAGCAGCAAAACCAAGTACAAGAACATCAGCGGGATATTTAATCTTACCACATAGAACTTCAACATCTCTAACAATACAAATGAGAGAGATAGTTTTTCTATTAGCAAGTTGAATAACCACATCAATATCTTCAAGTTGGCTAGGACCAATTTCATGCATAATTTCTTTGTAAAGCTCATAAGGAATAGTACTTGAACTTGCACCAATATCACATAAACCATAATAGCAAGGATCACCAATTTTAACAGATAACACAGGAACACTAGCCTTTCTTGGCTTCTCCACATTTTCGAAAACAAGTTCTTTAACTATATGGCAGATACCTGTGTATAGTGCAAATCTCTGGATCGATTCGTTTGCACACATAGTTACGATGTAATATCACAACAAAATTTATTACAACGCTGATCCAGACTTAGAAAATATTCATTACTATTTGCATAGCATCAAGCTAGCAGTGAACAGAGTAAACAACGGAAAATTATTCTTCATGGAGTCCCCAATCATCATCATGTGCCACAGGCGAGCATGTTGGTTGAAGACTCGAAACCCTTAGTAAAATTCTCACTCATCATCCGAACAGTCTGCAATAAGATATTGCAACAATGTGGGTCAGAACCATTAAAAAATGGAACTGGCAAGTGACACTATGGTGGACACTTAGAGGAATAACTCTATGACCTATATGCTTGTTTGGCTGGTGGAGCTCAAGGCTATTTTGCAGAAAGCAAGTTTTTCCCCTAGCTCTTTGAAACCATTTTACCTAGATGAGACAAATATGGTATGAAAGCCATAGTCTCTTTCTACCCTTGTTCTCCCTTCAAGTTTTAATTTAGAAGTTGGAATGGTGGAATCCTCCGTTGACGTCCTCGTTCAGCTGCTCAATTGTCCGTTTCCGGAGACACGGCTAAGTACTTAGATTTTAAAACTCTGCAGAGGTTGTGCACGTTCACCATTGTACCCATTCAACCCAAACTATCCTTTACACACCATCTGTGATAAGGGAAGGAGAAGAATGAGACGAGATCTTTCAGATGCATTTTCCCTCCCACTCTGGCCTGACGCGCTCCACCTACAAACCACTACCTCCACCTGTCAGGCCGGGGCGAGTCTATGCAGCTTAGTTGATCAAGCCAAAGCCCATATTGGCAATGGCTGCACGAGAAGCAATCTTCACTCGGAGTTCTTCAGATTCCTCTGTTCCTGGGTGGCCATCCACAAGTGAATATCCCACAGGTAAATCCCCTGGGGACAACACTCAACTCATACAGCCAAGCAACCAATTTCACCCAGGTGTTTGATTATAACTTAGTAGAATTTAACATTTCATCAAAAACAGTTTTGCATAGCATCACAATTCTACTAAGTATTTTCATAGGAACCTAGACACAGGAATAAGGAAGTCCAAACATGGCTTGCATAGCAATACTATCCTACACATGCTTATAGAAAAATAATCTACTCATGCATAGAAAATAATAGGACTTTTATGGTGGTGTGCCACTTGCCTTGGCAACCGGGAGTGCAGTAGTTACAGTTGCAAGGATTTTCGTTTCCCTCCGAATAGTGTAACAAAAGAAAGAAAGAGCCACACATAAACACACAAGCAATATGTTCATACAAAGAAAAATATATGCTATGTATGAGATGCAATAATTAATTTATTTGTCAAGAAACGAATATATGTATCTATTTGGATGTTTGTGATGTATGCATGAATAAATTCTTTCTAATTTGTTTTCATTTATTTGGACATGAATAAAGGGTGACATCAAGAGTTTTAGCTTCCTTAGATAAAATTTCAAAATCAAATTTCGTAAAAATGACATTGGGGCAGAGGGCATCTAAACAAGTTTTTAGCAATTTGATTTACTGAAAAATAATTTTTCTAAATAAAGTTATGCCAAAAACATTTAAACTACTCTCAAAACTATTTGAAAATTTTGAATGTGTCAAACCAGAAAACTAATGAAGCCAAAAGATTCTACTGGTTATAAGGATTCCAAATATATAAAAATATATAAATTTGGATAAACAGATAAAAAGTAATGATAAAAATAGTATGCAGGGTGTTTTCTGCAAAACTACCAAATAAAATGATTTTTAGAAATTCGTAGAAAAATAATATCTGACGTGGCATTGACGTGGTGCTGACTGTGCGCTGACACGGCGCTAACTGTGCGTGCCACGCAAGTGTACCGCTTCGTTTTTAAGTGATCTAATCCTAGCCGTGCACGGGAGATCTAACGGTCCAGATCCAATCGACCAGAAACGAGCGGCGCTGCCGCCGGAAACCTAGCCGGAGGTGACTCCCGCGTCGGCGGCGCGTCGGCAACGGACGTTCTACAAGGTCTAGTGCGCTATGGGACGAACGGAGCATACCAGAACACAGAGGAGGTCGACGCGGAGACGATGGCGAGGTCGTGGGGGCTGGGGCGTCCTTTGCTTCCTGGGATTGCTCGCCGGAGTTGTGCGCAGCGGCGGGTTGCTTCGGTAGTGCACCGTTACGACGACACGCTGCGAGACAGAATGTAAAATCGTGTCACAAAGATGCGCAAGGATGAAACAAAACGAAGGGGAGAGGAGAGAAGGTCCGGGGTGGCCGGAGTTGAGCTCACGGTGCGAGTTTTACCGGCGGTAGCGGTGGAAAGTCGAGGTCTGGTGCGGGCAGCCTCGTGGCTCTCGGGTGCTAGGGTTTGGGGCAAATGGGAGAGGTGATCGAGGGGTTCTTATAGCAAGAATCGGCGACGTAAATGGAGCAATGAATCCTCCGCAATGAATCAAAATTATTCGGCCGTTTCTCGGCGTCGTCGCGGGCGTGATTTGGGGGCGAGTCGTTGCCGTGGAAGGGATGACAGGTGGGGCCCACCTGCCAGAGAGAGAGCACGCGCGCGCGGGCGGGACGGGCTGCTGGCGGGCTGCGGTGCTGCGCGCGCGGTAGATAGCTTGTGGGCTTCGGCCCACTTGCTGGCCCGGCTCGATTTTTCTTTTTATAATTTACTTTTCTGTTTTTAAATCTTTTGAGTATAAAACAATTTCAAAACTATATCAAAACTTCTCAGAAAAATTCATAAAAATATAATTTGAAAAGCTTATTAAAAATAGATCCTTTTGATATTATTTTTGTCTAAAGTAAAAATAGAATAAAAAGGAATATTATTATAAATTCAAATAACAATTTTATGGACATAAAATCAATTAAAAACATATATAATGATTTAATTTAAATTCTATGTGATTTAAATGACAAGTTTAATGATGATGATGCATGGATGCAAATTTATAAATTTTTCTGAAAATTGGGATGTTACAAACCTAACCCCCTTAAGATGAATCTCGCCCTCGAGATTCGGATTGGCTAGCAAATAGGTGAGGGTGGTCTTCTTTCAGGTCATCTTCTCTTTCCCAAGTTGCTTCCTCTTCTGAATGGTGATTCCACTGTACTTTACAGAATTTGATGGTCTTGGTTCGGGTAACACGTTCTGCTGTCTGCAAAATCTTTATGGGTTTTTCTTCATAAGTGAGATCACTTTCTAGTTGTACTTCCTCTAGTGGCACCGTATCTCTTAGCAGCGTTTCTGCCATTTCTGGGTGACATTTCTTCAGCTGGCTGACATGAAACACACTATGAACTGCGGAAAGTGCTTCCGGGAGTCCCAATTCATAGGCAACCTCTCCTTTGCGGGATAATACCTTGAAAGGTCCAGTAAATCTAGGTGCCAATTTTCCTTTGATTCCAAATCTCTTAACTCCCCGCATAGGTGAAACTCTGAGATAGGCTCGATCTCCTACTTCATACGTGACTTCCCTCCTTTTGGAGTCCGCATAACTCTTATGTCTGGATTGTGCTATCTTTAAATGGTCTTTGATCAGTCTGACTTTTTCCTCAGCCTCCTTGATTATGTCTGGTCCAAACAAACTACGTTCTCCTACGCCACTCCATAGTAGTGGGGTAGTGCACTTTCTTCCATACAGTGCTTCAAATGGCGACATCTCTATGCTCGCTTGATAGCTGTTGTTGTAGGAGAACTCGGCATATGGGAGATTATCATCCCAGCTTGACTTATAATCTAGAGCGCATGCTCTCAGCATATCTTCTAGGATTTGGTTTACTCTTTCTGTCTGTCCATCCGTCTGCGGATGGAACGCTGTGTTGAATTCTAATCTGGTTCCCAGAGACTCATGTAATTGATTCCAGAAATGAGAAGTAAACTGAGTACCCCTATCCGATACAATTTCCTTGGGAACACCATATAGACACACAATCCTCGTCATATAGATGTCAGCTAGTTTGGCACTAGTGTAAGTAGTCTTCACGGGTATAAAGTGTGATACTTTCGTCAAACGATCACCCATATAGAGTCATACCCTGATTTAGTCCTGGGTAGACCCGTGATGAAATCCATACCAATCTGTTCCCATTTCCAATCTGGTACTAGTAAGAGTTACACCAACCCTGCTGGTTTTGTGTTCTGCTTTCACACGACTGCAGACGTCACACTTTGCAATGTATTTAGCAATATCCCGCTTCAAATTGATCCACCAATACTTCTCTTTTACATCCATATACATCTTGGTGTTACCCGGATGTATGGAATAAGGTGAGTCATGAGCTTCTTGAAGTATTAACTTTCTAAGGTCGGCATTGTCAGGGACACATATGCGTTCTTTATACCATACGGTTCCTTCTTCATCTTCTCTAAAGTCCCTGGCTTTGCCTTCACTTAGATTCTTTTTGATTTCTTTTACGGCTTTATCTTTTAACTGAGCTGCCTTGATTTTGTTAAATAGAAGAGGTTGAACTTCTAAGGATGCTATGAATCCTTCAGGTACCACTTCCAATCGAAGGTCCTTAAATCCTTTACATAGATCTTCAGGCAATTCTCCTGCCGTGAGTCCGTTTACATAAGTCTTACGGCTCAAGGCATCAGCCACTACGTTGGCTTTCCCTGGGTGGTACTGTAGACTTAAATCATAGTCTTTGATCAATTCTAACCATCTCCGTTGTCGCATGTTTAATTCCTTCTGGGTAAAGAAATACTTGGGGCTTTTATGATCTGTAAATACTTCACATCGCTTTCCCCATAAATATGGTCTCCATATCTTTAGCGCATGTACCACAGAAGCTAACTCTAGATCATGAGTGGGGTAGTTTACTTCATGATTTTTGAGTTGTCTTGAGGCGTAAGACACTACTTTGCCTTCTTGCATCAATACGCTTCCTAGGCCACGATATGAAGCGTCGCAATAAACTTGGAAGTCTTTCTCAAGATCTGGTAAGCATAATACTGGTGCCGACACCAAGCGCTTCTTTAATTCTTGAAAACTGGTCTCACAAGCTTCTGTCCACTCAAATTTCTTTCCCTTCTTCAGTAGTTCAGTCAAGGCTTTGGAAATCTTGGAGAAATTTTCAATGAATCTCCGGTAGTATCCTGCCAGTCCTACTGCGGATTTCTCCTACATTTTTGGGTGACTCCCAATTCGTCACAGCAGCAACTTTTTTAGGGTCCACTGCTATCCCATCTTTAGACACCAGGTGTCCTAGAAATCCTACTTGTTTTAACCAAAATTCACACTTGTTGAACTTAGCATATAAGTTATGCTCTCGGAGTCTTTGCAACACTAGACGTAAATGTTCTTCATGTTCTTTGTGACTTTTGGAGTAGACTAGGATGTCATCGATGAAGACAACAACAAACTTGTCCAGAAAATCCATAAATACCTTATTCATCATATTCATGAAATAGGCTGGAGCATTGGTTAACCCAAAAGGCATTACTGTGTACTCATACGAACCATATCTTGTAACAAAGGCAGTCTTGGGTATATCCATCTCTCTAACTTTCATCTGAAAGTACCCTGATCTGAGATCAATCTTGGAGAACACGACAGCCCCTTCTAGTTGATCGAAAAGCTCATTGATTTTGGGTAGCGGATACTTGGTCTTGATTGTATGCTCATTTATGTCACGATAATCGGTGACTAATCTCTGGGTACTATCCTTCTTCTTGACGAAAAGGATTGGGGCTCCCTAGGGTGATGAGCTTGGACGGATAAAACCTTTCCGCATGAACTTTTCCAATTGCTTCTTGAGTTCTTTCGGTTCATCAGTTGCCATTGGGTAGGGACTTTTAGCTATTGGTCATGTACCCGGCTTTAGTTCAATGAGGAACTCTACATCTCTATCGGGTGGCATTCCTGGTAGTTCTTCCGGAAACACATCAGGGTATTCCTTGACTATAAGGACCTCACCGAGACTAACCCCCTTAAGAGAATTAAGCCTAACCTTCTTTAGTTCAAACTTTGATCTAAAGTTGATCTTCGAGCCTTCTGGAGTGGTGAGAGTGATGGTTCTATTTGCGCAGTCTATGATTCCTGCATAACGGGACATCCAATCCATCCCTATGATAACATCCAGGCCTTGTGTTTCCAGGATGATCAAGTCCGTAGGAAACTGATGCTTTCCAATCTTTAGACTCAACTCTCTACAGCCAGAGGTTACTAGCATCTCTCCTCCCGGAGAGCTTACTCTAATGGGGCTTCCTATATTTTCCACTACTAACCCATGTTTGTTTACAAAAGCTCTTGAAATGAATGAATGCGATGCTCCAGTATTAAATAAAACTAATGCTGGGCATGAATTGAGCAAGAACGTACCAATGACAGCATCAGGTTCATCGTACACTTCTTCCACATTGATGTGGTTCACCTGTCCTTTCTGGAAGGGATTGGGCTTGGCAGCTTCTGCGGCCTTCTTTTCGGGGCAGTCAGTGGCGTAGTGTCCCTTGTTATTTCACTTGAAGCATAGGACTTGGCTGATATCTTTCTTATATTCAGGATTTGGGCGATGATGTCCATTGTTGTGGCCATCATTTCCATTTCCCTTGTGATTCCCATTGTTTCCCTTGAAACCACCACTATTGTTGTGACCATGATGTTTGTGGTTGCTTCCTCCACTAGGATAGTGCCCAGGCTTATGACCCTGGTTTGTATCTTGAGGGAAAGGCCTCTTGAAAGAAGTTTCAGAATGATGTTTGTGAACATTCAACTTTCTCTTCCTGTTTTCAGCCTTCTTGATGTTATCCTCCAGTATGATAGCCTGATCTAGGAGGATTTGATAATTTGGGGCATATGCTACTGTTAAAGGAATCTTCAGCTCGTCACTCAGCCCATTTAGGAATTTTGCCTTCCTCTTAGCCTCTGTGTTGATGTCCTCAGGGGCATATCGAGAAAGGGCATGGAAATCAGCCATGTACTCCTTAAGGCTCCTATTTCCTTGTCTCAGGTTTCTGAATTCCTCTTGCTTCAAGTTCTTAATACCCGAGGAGATATGAGCATTACGAAAACCTTCCCTGAAGTTTTCCCAAGTCAAGGTTTCTAGTGGGTGAGTGATTTGATAAGTTTCCCACCACTGAATTGCTGGTCCTTCCAACAGATGAGTAGTGAACCTCACCTTCTCAGCGTCGGTACATTCACAAGTCACTAGATCTCTATCCACGGAACACAGCCAGTCATCTGCCACAATTGGCTCAGTTGCAGTGGAGAACTTGTTAGGCCGGAGCCTCAGAAATCTGGTAAGTCTATCCACTTGGGGGGGGGGGGGGGGTGGTGGCGGTGGTGGGTTGTGGTTATGGTTGTTGTTATTGTTGTTGGTCGCCGCAATGAACTGGGTCATCATAGTCATTAGCTGAGCTTGAGCGGCCATCAACTGTTGTATAGCATCGTTGTTGTTGTGGTCGTCGTTGTTGTTGTTGTTATCGGGCACACGGCGGGGAGGCATCTGCGGTTTTTGCATAGATGAGTTTTTAGACGGGAAGGTCTAAAGAGAAAATACCCCAACAAGCAAACAACTTATAAGAATAACAATCACACAACTCAACCTTTGGATTAAAAAGACATGAAAATTTTGGAAAATAAAACTCTCGAGGTTCCGGGGATACAAGGGAAAGTACTGCCTTACCACAAGTCGGTAAGTCAATACAAGACTAAGATAACGATGGGGTGTAAAGTAAATGGTAGTCTCACTAACTAACTACTCGACCATGTCATCTTCTTCTTCTTCAACTCCTGAATCTCGATTCCTTCATTGTCGAGTACTTCCTTTAATTCCTTCACTTCTTTCTTCAGGGCAAGGTTCTTCTCTTGCAGCTCCCTCTTCTCAGTACGAAGCCGCTTGATCAAGTCACTATCAGCCTCAAACTCGACTTCATTGCTCTCGAGTTCTGCCTTCTGTTCTCTGATAGTCTTGTTCTTCTCTTGAACCCTTTTCTCCTGTCTCTTGTACTTCTCCTCGTGTGCAGCAAACCTCTCTTCTTGGGTCTTAGTCACTTCCTCCAGAGCCTTCATCTTTTCCTCGTTCTCCTTGAGTAAGGCACATAGCTCATCGTTTTTCAGGAGCTCAGTGCACCTATCCTCATAAAGTTCTGTGACGAGGATCTCCAGCTCCTGGAAATAAAGACTAAGGGGCTTTGCTTTGCCTCTATCTCCGACATCAAATAGGTAAGGTTCTCCATCCTCGTTTCTCCTTCCAAAGAAAATGGAATAGTGGCCCCTCAACTCTGTGCTGTAGCGTCCACAGATACGCCCAATCAGGTCTTGCATGACTAGATTGAGTCCTTTATCTTTGGAGTCACTAACAATTTTTATTTCCAATGGGGTTCTTCTCCACGTCCTAGCTGAGTTGCTTTTATTCCCCAACAACCCTCTTTGTTAAACTTCTTCAGAATGAAGCCCTTAACTTGAGGTAGCGGTAAACCTATCTTCTCGCCGATGTCGAGAAGGTAGCAGCCAAAACGGGTGTCCTTGAAGTCCTCCGCAGTGGTGAAGTGGAAACTCGTCATCCTTTAGGTAGAAAGAAAAGGATTTAAAACAGGAAATGTATAAGGTAAAGAAGTACTAGTCATATGTGCATTATTAATTTAGAAACAATACTTAAGTCAAATCTCAATGTGATCAACAAATATTAACAACTCTTTGTAAATTGGATATTCACTATAGTGAGAGAGACAAACACCCGGCCAGCCACTTAATTGTGGAATAGGTCTCAAGTACGCGGACATGTAAAGTTTGTTTCCAGGCCGCTTCATCTCACTATGCCGCTAGGATCCAAGTACTTAAGAAGATAATACTATGATCAAAAGGTTTTTCCAATCCTAATGGCTCGAACCTACAGGCAACACAACCTGGCTCTGATACCATCTGTAATGTACCTGCTCTTAAAATATGGCAGATACCTGTGTATAGTGCAGATCCCTGGATCGATTCGTTTGCACACACAGTTACGATGTAATATCACAACAAAGTATCAATTTATTACAACGCTGATCCTGACTTAGAAAATATTCATTAAAATTTGCATAGCATCAAGCTGGCAGTGAACAGAGTAAACAGCGGAAAATTATTCTTCATGGTGTCCCTAATCATCATCATGTGCCACAGGCGAGCATGTTGGTTGAAGACTCGAAACCCTTAGTAAAATTCTCACTCATCATCAGAACAGTCTGCAATAAGATATTGCAACAACTTGGGTCAGAACCATTAAAAAATGGAACTGGCAAGTGACACTATGGTGGACACTTAGAGGAATAACTCTATAACCTATATGCTTGTTTGGCTGGTGGAGCTCAAGGCTATTTTGCAGAAAGCAAGTTTTTCCCTAGCTCTTTGAAACAATTTTACCTAGATGAGACAAATATGGTATGAAAGCCATAATCTCTTTCTACCCTTGTTCTCCCTTCAAGTTTTAATTTAGAAGTTGGAATGGTGGAATACTCCGTTGACGTCCTCATTCAGCTGCTCAATTGTCCGTTTCCGGGGATACGGCTAAGTACTTAGATTTTAAAACTCTGCAGAGGTTCTGCACGTTCACCATTGTAACCATTCAACCCAAACTATCCTTTACACACCATCTGTGATAAGGGAAGGAGAAGAATGAGACGATATCTTTCAGAAGCATTTTCCCTCCCACTCTGGCCTGACGCGCTCCACCTACAAACCACTACCTCCACCTGTCAGGCCGGGGCGAGTCTATGCAGTTTAGTTGATCAAGCCAGAGCCCATATTGGCAATGGCTGCACGAGAAGCAATCTTCACTCGGAGTTCTTCAGATTCCTCTGTTCCTGGGTGGCCATCCACAAGTGAATATCCCACAGGTAAATCCACTGGGGACAACACTCAACTCATACAGCCAAGCAACCAATTCCACCAAGGTGTTTGATTATAACTTAGTAGAATTTAACATTTCATCAAAAACAGTTTTGCATAGCATCACAATTCTACTAAGTATTTTCATAGGAACCTAGACACAGGAATAAGGAAGTCTAAACATGGCTTGCATAGCAATACTATCCTACACATGCTTATAGAAAAATAATCTACTCAGGCATAGAAAATAATAGGACTTTTATGGGGGTGTGCCACTTGCCATCGCAACCGGGAGTGCAGCAGTTACAGTTGCAAGGATTTTCGTTTCCCTCCGAATAGTCTAACAAAAGAAATAAAGAGCCACACATAAACACACAAGAAATATGTTCATACAAAGAAAAATATATGCTATGTATGAGATGCAATAATTTATTTTTTGTCAAGAAACGAATATATGTATCTATTTGGATGTTTGTGATGTATGCATGAATAAATTCTTTTTAATTTGTTTTCATTTATTTGGACATGAATAAAGGGTGACATCAAGAGTTTTAGCTTCCTTAGATAAAATTTCAAAATCAAATTTTGTAAAAATGACATTTGGGAAGAGGGCATCTAAACAAGTTTTTAGCAATTTAATTTACTCAAAAATAATTTTTCTAAATAAAGTTATGTCAAAAACATTTAAACTACTCTCAAAAATATTTGAAAATTTTGAATGTGTCAAACCATTAAACTAATGAAGCCAAAATATTCTACTGGTTCTAAGGATTCCAAATATATAAAAATATTTAAATTTAGATAAACAGATAAAAAGTAATGATAAAAACAGTATGCAGGGTGTTTTCTGCAAAACTGCCAAATAAAATGATTTTTAGAAATTCGTAGAAAAATAATATCTGACGTGGCGCTGACGTGGTGCTGACTGTGCGCTGACGCGGTGCTGACTGTGCGTGCCACGCAATCGTACCGCTTCGTTTTTAAGTGATCGAATCCTAGCCGTGCAGGGGAGATCTAACGGTCCAGATCCAATCGACCAGAAACGAGCGGCGCTGTCGCCGGAAACCTAGCCGGAGGTGACTCCCGCGGTGGCGGCGCGCCTGTGACGGACGTTCTACATGATCTAGTGCGCTATGGGACGAACAGAGCACACCAGAACGCAGAGGAGGTCGACGCGGAGACGATGGCGAGGTCGTGGGGGCTGGGGCGTCCTTTGCTTCCTGGGATTGCTCGTCAGAGTTGTGCGCGGCGGCGGGTTGCTTCGGTAGTGCACCATTATGTAACATCCCAATTTTACAAAAATTTAAAACTTTGCATTCATACATCATTCATCATATAGACTTAACATTTAATCACATAAGTACTAAATAAAATTTCAATTATGAGTTTAAATAATGTTTAATCCCATTAAGTGTTTATTTAAACTTACTTAATAAATATTATTTTTCCAAATTATATAATGGGTAAGTTTATTTTTAAAAATTACTAATTTAAATAACCTTTCCAAAATATATTTTTATGAATTTTTCTGAAATATTTTGAATAGGTTTAAAAATCATTTAGTAAATCAGATTTGAAAAACAGTTTTGATTTTTTTTATTTAAAAGAAATGGTTTACGGGCCGGCCCAGTCGCTATCTGCCGCACGTGCGTGAGCTAGCAGCCCACCAGCCCGCTCCAGCGCGCGCCTCTCTCTTCTCTCTCGCTGACAGGTGGGGCCCACCTATCAGCCGTCTTCAACCTCTGTCCGGAGATCGCGCCGGAGATGGAGTCCGAGACCGAGCCGTTTTCGGGCCGTTTCTCGCCGCGTCTAGCGCCCCTGCCCCCTCCTATTTATTCACCTCGAAGCCGCCTCCGAAATCCCCCCCCCCCCAAACCCTACCTCTCAGTCGCCGGGCTGTTCGGGATCGAGACCGCCGCCGCCGCCATTGCCGCCGGGCATTTTGCACGATTTCGGTAAAACCGAGCACCTCGAGCGCCCCCGCTCTCTTCCCCAAACCTCCCCATCTCCTTGCGCACACATTGAGCCCCCTCGTGTGTTTTATTTCGCAGCCAAACGCCAAAACCGTCCTCGACCCGAGGCCGTCGCCGCCGTCCACGACTCCGACGAGGAAAGGAGAGGGTTACCGACGCCGCCGCCGCGCCATCGACTTCGTCTCCTCCTCCGCTTCATTTTGGTAAGAACCGCGCCTCCCGGATCTTCGTTTTAACGCCGGAAACGTCGAGGCCGACGCGCCGCCGCCGCAGGCGCCATCGCCGGCGAGCGTTCCGGCAACCCGCGCGCCGCCCGGTTCGGCCGAGCGTCCTAAGCCGTTGGATCTAGATCCAACGGATGTAGATCAAAACGTTCCCGCGCATCCGATTTCATTTAAATCGGACGGCTCTCGTCCACGATCCGCGCGAACCGTTTTCATCCAATAGGGTCGTGCCACGTAGCCCCTCTTATTTTCTTTTTCGCAGGAATTTTATAAATAAAACAGAAAATATGCAAAACTTAGAAAATTCATAACTTATGTTCTGTAAATCCAAATTCAATGAATTTTATATCCACGGATAGCCCTGCTAGAGTAGTTTAATTCTACATCATTTTTTTTGCTTTTGATAAATAACAATTCATAAGATCATCCGAGGAGTAATTCGGCTTTTAAATCCATAACTTAAATAATAAAAATGTTTTCCAAATAAACTCAATTGTTTTAGGTTTAGGTTATTAACCTCTGCCCAGGAATATTAATATGTGCCTTATTTGAAAACTTTCCTAGAATAATAAAAGTTGTAATTGTACAATCTAAGTTTTGCTATATTGTTTTCCATTATTCAATTGTTAAGTGAAATGAGAAATCCCTAGAATTTGCATCTCATGCATTTAATAACAGAGAATATTAACTATTGATAAGTGTGTCTAATTCTACACATGGCATATCATGCATGCATACATCTTTTATTTGGTGTTGTGAGAATATCGTGTGGATATTTATTTGTATGTATTGCTTGTGCTAGATTGTGAAGGAGAGGAAGGACTTGCGTGTGATTGTTATTCTTGTTGTGCCTGCCCCTCCTGCTGCCAAGGCAAGTGACTTCATAAAACACCTACTATTTTATTCTATTGCATATCTAGTGTTTTTAAGCAGTATTTGCAAAAGTAGTATGCATGATAGGTTTTTGGGAGATTGTAGTATGCTATCCAAACCTTTTAGGTTCCCCTTAGAAATTCCAGATTAGACCCCTATTATAATTTAGTGGAAGTACCTGCTGCAAAAATGATCGTTTTATGGTTGATGTGATAAATGAAAATTTCCACTAAATTAATTTAACGCCTGGGTGGATTGGGTCGATCGAGGAGGTTTCAAGTTGAGTGGCTTCTCAGGGCCAAGTTTCATGGTTGTCTTCGCCCAAGATAGTTTTCACTTACTTGGGGCCATGATATGCGGTGTTAACCTGAGTTGCTCACTTGTGGTAGGCCACCCAGCGCTACGAGATTTAAGTTTACACTGAGTTTAGTTGCTTATCGTGCAACCATTGGTCAATATGGGCTCTGTCTTGATGGAGTGAGTTGATGTGGACCTGGGTCAAGAGATTGATGGTGGTAGACTTGATAGGATGGTGGTAATCTCTTAGAATGATCATGGGAAAGCAACTTCTGAAAAGTCTCGTCTTGATCTTCTCCTTTTCCTTCTCACTAACGGAGTGTAGAGGATAGTTTGGGTTGATTAAGTCTAATGGTGAAAGTGCACACCCTCTCGAGAGTTAAAACCTAAGATCTTAGCCGTGTCCCCGGCATCGGACAATTTGAGTGACTACACAAGGCTGTGTTCTAAAAATCTCTTCATCCCAATTTCTTAATAAAACTTTGTTGGGTGAACATGGGTAGGATACATGGACTTGTCTCGAGATGTCTCTGAAAGAGAAGATATTGATTTAAGAAAATTGTTTATCAAAAGTAGGAGAAAACTTGCTTTACGCAATAGCCTTGAGCTCCACCAGCCAAATAAGCATATAGATATAGCTTAGTAGAATATTAGGAATTAAAGTCACTTGCCACCACAATTCAATTGTGCTGACCCTTTATAGCTGGGGTGCAACTAAAACTTGCAGAATGTCCGAATGAGGAGTAAGGGTGTCGTCTTCGAGCTACAACCAACATGATCTGCAAGTGGCTACATGGAGATGATGTAGCTCCATGTCATCCCTGGATTTGCGTTTGAACTCTGAAATAAGGTGTGAACTATTTATTCAGCTAGCGTTTCAGCTATGCAAAATGTTAAGAATTATTTGTTTTTGGATCATTCGTCTCGTATTGTAATAGAATTTGACATTGTACTGTGATATTTCATCTTATTGGAAATTGCGAGACTTATGTGATCCAAGTCTTCCGCACTATTCATATGTGCCATTGCTACCTTAAGCAAGGGCACTACACGTTACGACGACACGCTGCGAGACAGAATGCAAAATCGTGTCACAAAGATGCGCAAGGATGAAACAAAACGAAGCGGAGAGGAGAGAAGGTCCGGGGTGGCCGGAGTTGAGCACACGGTGCGAGTTTTACCGGCGGTAGCAGCGGAAAGTCGAGGTCTCGTGCGGGCAGCCTCGTGGCTCTCGGGTGCTAGGGTTTGGGGCAAATGGGAGAGGTTATCGAGGGGTTCTTATAACAAGAATCGGCGACGTAAATGGAGCAACGAATCCTCCGCAATGAATCAAAATTATTCGGCCGTTTCTCGGCGACGTCGCGGGCGTGATTTGGGGGCGCGTCGTTGCCGTGGAAGGGATGACAGGTAGGGCCCACCTGCCAGAGAGAGAGAGAGAGCGCGCGCGGGTGGGACGGGCTGCGGTGCTGCGCGCGCGGTAGATAGCTTGTGGGCTTTGGCCCACTTGCTGGCCCGGCTCAATTTTTCTTTTTATAATTCATTTTTTTGTTTTTAAATCTTTTGAGTATAAAACAATTTCAAAACTATATCAAAACTTCTCAGAAATATTCATAAAAATATAATTTGAAAAGCTTATTAAAAATAGATCCTTTTGATATTATATTTGTCTAAAGTAAAAATAGAATAAAAAGTAATATTATTATAAATTCAAATAACAATTTTATGGACATAAAATCAATTAAAAACATATATAATGATTTAATTTAAATTCTATGTGATTTAAATGACAAGTTTAATGATGATGATGCATGGATGCAAATTTTAAATTTTTCTGAAAATTGGGATGTTACAGAGGATAAAATTTTGAATAAAGGAGAGGTATAATTTCCTCCCATCCAAGAGAATCCCTGTTCTTCAACAGTTTATACCAATGCGCAGCTCTCGCACCAAGTGATATGGAGAATAATTTCTTCCTGACTTTGTCCATCGTAATACCTGCACACTTGAACAACTCGCATAATTCATGTAAATACAGCAAATGATCACCGGGGTGGATAGTTCCATCCCCAAAATAGCGGTTATTCATAACATGTTTAACAATTTTCATAGGTATTTTAAATGGCACAATATCATCAGGTGGCGCCTCACGTTCTACCTCAGCAGCGGTAGAAGACTTCCCAAACAGGAAAGCAACATTTCCTCTCTCCATTATTAAGCAAATAAGGAGACAGAAATAAAAACAGCACTTACAGTTGAAGTTTTCCGTACCAATTCCTCGTACCAATAGCGTTTCACTCCCCGGCAACGGCGTCAGAAAATAGTCTTGATGACCCACAAGTATAGGGGGTGTAGCGCAGTACTTTCGATAAATAAGAGTGTCGAACCAAACGAGGAGCAGAAGGTGTTGACAAGTGGTTTTGATGAGGAATTCACTGTAAACACTAGCAGACAAGTTTTCAGTAGACTTTAATATAATAGAGAAATAAAGTGCGAGTAAATAGAGCGTGGAAAATATAATCACAGCGAGTGGCCCAATCCTTTTGAGAGCAAAGGACAAGCCGTTTTGTTTACTTATGATGACCAAACGTTCTTAAGGACACACGAGATTTTTTGTCTAGTGTTTTCGCTTCATATTGTCTAATGCACCGCCCTTCTGTAACGTCCCCAAATTTGCTAATTGGTAATTAGGATTTGTTTGTGCATCATGAGCATCATTTGCATCTAATTAAAATGTGCACAAAATTTGAGTTTAAAAATTAAAAGAGAAAACCCTAAGTGGCCTAAACCACTTGTTATTTTAAATGTGTTAAAAGAATTTCAAAATTTTCAAAATCCAAAGTTGCCAATGGCTTCCTTGTGAAATTCTGAGTCTCCTGATATTTTTGTATAAATTTTATATTTTCAAAAAGGCCCTCAAAAGATTTATTACCCAAACCAGGGGCCTATCTGTGAAGAAATCCGGCAATTATTCTTCAGGGGGTTTTCCAAAAAATGGCCATCGTCTTCAACCTTCTCACCCCGAGCCGTGCGCTGTCCTCTGCTCCGCCGTCCGTCGCCCTTCCCTGCGCCAAGATGCACGCCGCCGACGCCGTGCCCCCTACAAGTAACTCCGCCGCCGCCAGGAAGAAGCCCAGTTCATCTTCTCCTCTCCCGTTCTTCCCCAATTCCTCACCACGGCCGAAACCCTAGCTCTCGGGTCTCCGGCGATTTCCGTCGACTCCGGCCACCCCGAGGTCCGGCGAGACGCCCTCGAGAAGCTCCGTGGTCTTCTCTCCCTCCTCCTAGAGCTGCCCGTGCTGGGAAGCAGAGAATCGGCGGGAAATTGTAGATTTCTTCCTTTCGTGTCCGACGCCGGCGAGCTTGATTCCGGCCGCCTCCGGCCTCGCCTCGCTCCTCCGACCCTCCCACGAGCTGCAGGGTGAGCTTAGGGTTCTCCTAGTGCCCTCCTTTGGCTCTCTCGTGGTCGGCTTGCTCGGGCCGCCGTGCTCCTCCGCCGGCCACCGTACGGGTGCGTCGTGGGAGCTCTCCGGCGACCTTTTTCTAGCGGCGCCGCCACCCCTCGGTCGCCCGCGTCCATGCACGCCCAACGCGCGTAGCCGCGCCTCCTCTCGCGCTCGCAATCGATGGATTGGTGGTCGACAGGATCCGCAGCTCCATTGATGACGTCATCCGACGTCATCAAGTCATATTCTTTTCTGAAAATTGTTTTTAAATCATTTCTGTAATTATTTTAATTATGACAGGTGGGCCCTGATTGTCAGAAATTTATTCATTTCAAAATAATGTTTTCTGCAATTAATAAATTTATGACATGTGGGTCCAATATTATTTATTTAATTTCATAAATGTTTTAAAATTAATTTAAATTTGTTTAATCTTTGGAAATTCATAAGTAATTCATTCTAATTCAGAAAAATAAGATTTTTATATCAAAATTTGTAGAAAAATAAGATCTATTTAATTATGTCCAAATCATGCATATTTAAACAACTTTGAACCATTTTTATAATAGAGGAACAAATTATACCCTTTCCTTTAAATATGGGATTTGTCGAATGGCACCTCTCGGGCATTCGCACTCCATTTAAAATGTCCTTCCATGTGTAGGGTTTACATTTCAATACTTTAACTTGTCATGTCATGCATTGTGCGCATTGCATCTATGCCTTGGTTGAACGTTATTTCTCGTTTCTTTTCCGGTGTCTCGTTCTTGCGGTAGAATGCGAATCCAAAATGGAGTTCGACCACACCGAAGGCTTGATGGATCATCGACGACTTACCCAAGCAGGAATCTATGAAGAGTTATTTTGGTTATCTCGATCAAGTGAAGCCGAAGATTTCCAATTGCTATATATCTTGTTATCGAAGAGCAAGGCAAGCATAACCTCTTATCTGCACATATAAGATTTCAAAGTATTTTATTATGGTATTATGCATGCGATTCAAATGTGGTTTTGAGTTGAGGGTTAGATTGTCTTAAGTGTTGCATCGCGAGAGTCTGCTATGCTTAGCCCTGCCTAGATCTTCCCTCTGTTCCATCCGGTTGATGAATCAGAGCTGTGAAGAAAGACGTGGAATGATCGAAGATGTGTTGAATATGCTAAAGACTTGGATGAGAGGCCACAATGGGATTGTGGTGGGTTGTCTCATTCTTGTCGATCTTAGGAACTGAGTTCCTGGGTTCGGAACCAAGATTAGTCGTGCATCCACACAGGGTATTCATTTCCCCCTCGACTCCAACTTGCCTAGCCTACTACGTGAAGCCACTAGTTCGAGTTTTCCATTTGCGTGTGCGGTAAAATGGGTTGAAGAGATTTAGGGCCAGGTTCAAGTGGGCTGCGGTCACAGATCTTGAACTTGGCAAACCGCACTAGAGACCGCTGCGCGTGGTCAGATCTACTGCTGTGGCTCATGGACATAGGCGAAGCTTGGGAAAGGTCGTGGCCAACCCTCCTGCCGGCACTCCCCGGAAGAGTGCTAATAGCTAGCGCATCAGTTGGTTGGCGTGTGTGGGTAGTTACACCCCCTGCAGGGTAAATCTTTTCGGAAAGCCGTGTCCACGGTTATGGACGACTTGGTACCTTATTTCGGTGATCATAGACAACTATAATCTAAGTATAAAACTTGCCAACTAAGGGCGGATCGCTTCCTCGGGTTGAGTGAGGGGGTGATTCTGGTGGGTGGTACAACTCATGATGATCTGGTGGGTGGTAAAACTTGCCAATCTAAGTATTCATGATGAAGCTAGTGTTACTCCCTTACCCCATTTTAAAAGTCTACTGAGGCGAGATTCTCTCCTCCCTCAATTTGAAAATAAAGATGGCTTTATGCAAAAGACATTCATGAATACTCTCTGAACGAGCAGATATTTAGAAGGTTAAATAAGTCTTGTTGAGTACCTCTTGTACTCAGCCTTGCACAATTAATTGGACAGGTATGTTTTATGGACATCGACATCGATGATTAGGTTGGGGTTCCCAGACGGCAGCCTGGAATCTATGGACTGGGACGTCGCCGTTATGCTTTGGCCTCTTAGGCCTTTTGCTAGTTTTGCTATGTCTAATAGCATAATTTTTCTTCCGTTGTATTGGTGATTGACAGGTCAGTGACATTATTTTTGTGATATTTGCTTCTTCGCTCTGTTAAGAGCTTAATATATTGTTTCTTGTGTTGTAGGGTCTCTGTTGTGTTACCGATTTTCAACTGTTGGCTTCCGAGATCCTTGTTAGGCTTATCTCATATTAAGGTCTCGGATTTGTCTAGCTTGGCTCTTGGGGGTGCTACACCTTCCTAGGACTAATACATACTTATGATTATACCCCTTGCAAGCACCCGCAAATACAAGAAAGTAATTAAGATAAATCTAACCATAGCCTTAAACTCTGATATCCTGCGATTCCTTGTGCATCCGAATACCAACTTCTTGATGATAAGAAAATATATCATGTTATTATTAGTGCTAACCTTTCAAGTAAAGAAGAAGAAAGATTATCTGAAATATTGAAGAAACACTGTGGAGCTATGGGTTATACTTTGGATGATTTGAAAGGGATTTCTCCTTCCATATGTCAGCATTCTATTAATATGGAGCCCGATGCGAAGCTAGTTGTTGAACATCAACGTCGTTTAATACCTAAGAGGAATGAAGTGGTAAGAAATGAGGTATTAAAACTTCTTGATGCTGGTATCATTTATCCTATTGTTGATAGTAGATGGGCTAGTCCTGTGCATTGTGTCCCTAAGAAGGGTAGAATTACTGTTGTACCTAAGGATCATGATGAACTTATTCCTCAAAGAGTAGTTGTTGGTTATAGAATGTGCATTGATTTAAGAAAGGTTAATAAAGTTACTAAGAAAGATCATTATCCATTACCCTTTATTGATCAAATGTTTGAAAGATTGGCCAAGAAAACTCATTTTTGCTTTCTTGATGATTATTCGGGTGTCTCTCAAATTGCTGTTAAAACTCAAGATCAAGAGAAAACCACATTTCCTTGTCCCTATGGTACGTATGCTTATAGACGTATGCCTTTTGGTTTATGTAATGCTCCTGCTACTTTTCAAAGATGTATGTCTGCTATCTTTCATGGTTTTTGTGAAGAAATTGTGGAGGTGTTCATGGACGATTTCTCCATCTATGGCACTTGTTTTGATAATTGCCAGCACAATCTTGATAAGGTTTTGCAGAGATGTGAAGAAACTAATCTTGTTCTTAATTGGGAGAAATTCCACTTTATGGTTAATGAAGGGATTGTTGTTGGACATAAAATCTGAAAGAGGTATTGAAGTTGATAGAGCTAAAGTGGAGGCAGTTGAGAAAATGCCTTGCCCTAGAGATGTTAAAGGTATTCGTAGTATTCTTGGTCATGCTGGTTTCTATGGAAGGTTTATTAAAGATTTTGCTAAGGTATCAAAGCCTCTTACTAATCTCTTGCAAAAAGATATACCATTTGTTTTTTATGATGATTGTAAGGAAGCTTTTGAAACTCTTAAGAAAGATTTAATAACTGCTCCTATTGTTCAACCACCTGATTGGAATTTACCATTTGAAATTATGTGTGATGCTAGTGGTTTTGCTGTTGGTGCTGTTCTTGGACAAAGAATAGATAAAAAGTTAAATCTTATTCATTATGCCAGTAAGACTCTTGATTCTGCTCAAAAGAATTATGCTACATCTGAAAAAGAAGTTCTAGCTGTTGTATTTGCTTGTGATAAATTTAGTCAATACATTGTTGATTCTAAAGTTATTATTCATACTGATCATGTTGAAGTTAGATAACTTATGGAGAAGAAAGATGCAAAGCCTAGGCTTATAAGATGGGTATTACTGTTGCAAGAATTCGACTTACACATTGTAGATAGGAAATGTGCTGATAATCCTGTTGCTGATAATTTGTCTACCATTGGAAAACATGGCTTATGATCCTATACCTGTTAATGATAGTTTTCCAAATGAACAATTGGCTGCAATAAGGGTGAGTTCACGAGATAGTCCTTGGTATGCGGATTACACTAACTTTATTGTTTCGAAGTATTTGCCTCCAACCTTTTCAGCTCAACAAAGAAGAAAATTCTTTTATGACTTGAGGCATTATTTCAGGGATGACCCACACTTATATAAAGAAGGAGTTGATGGTATTATGCGAAGATGTGTTCCGGAGTATGAACAAAAAGAGATATTGAGAAAGTGTCATAGTAGCGCTTATGGGGGACATCACGCTGGAGATAGAACTGCACACAAGGTTATATAATTATGTTTTTATTGGCCTACTCTCTTTAAGTATGCAAGAAATTTTATTTTATCCTGTGATGAATGTCAAAGAGTTGGTAATATCTCTACACGTAATGAAATGCCTATGAATTATTTTCTTGTTATTGAACCGTTTGATTATTGGGGATTTGACTTGATGGGTCCTTTCCGTTGTTCAGAAGGTAATACACATATACTTGTTGCTGTTGATTATGTTACTAAATGGGTAGAAGCTATTCCTACTAAAAGTGTTGTTGGTGAAACATCATTAAAAATGCTTCAAGATATTATTTTCCCTAGGTTTGGTGTTCCTAGATATCTTATGACTAATGGAGGTTCTCATTTTATTCATGGTGGTTTTAGAAAAGTTCTTGCTAAATATGGTGTTAATCATAGAATTGCTTCAGCTTATCATCCTCAAACTTGTGGGCAAGTAGAACTATCAAATAGAGAAATTAAATCTATCTTACAAAAGACTGTTAATAGAACGAGGAAGAATTGGGCTAGTAAATTAATTGATGCATTGTTGGCTTATTGAACTTATTATAAAATCCCATGGGTATGTCTCCTTATAATATGGTTTATGGAAAAGCTTGTCACTTGCCTTTGGAATTAGAACACACATCTTATTGGGCAGTGAGAGAACTAAAAAGAGATTTTAAACTTGCTGGTGAGAAAATATTACTTAATTTGAGTTCTTTAGATGAATGTAGAAGTGAAGCGTATGAAAATGCTAAACTCTTCAAAGAAAAAGTTAAAAGATGGCACGATAAGAGAATCCTTAAGAGAGAATTCCATGTTGGTGAGAAAGTTCTATTGTATAGTTCTCGTCTTAGATTCTTTGCAGGAAAATTACTCTCCAAATGGGAAGGACCATATGTTATTGTGGAGGTGTTTCGTTCGGGTGCGATAAAAATTGCTTCGCTCAAGGATGACGCTATACAAGTGGTAAATGGACAAAGACTCAAGCATTATATTACTGGAGATTCTTATAATGAGGATGTTGATATTATTCAAGCAATTACTCCAGAAAATTACATTAAGGAAAATATTTCTGAGTTCGCAGAACATGATTTGGAAAAGGTACAGTTTGGTAAGAAAAAGTTCGCGAATTTAATTTTGGGATATCTGATATTTATTTTTAGAAAATATGGAAAAATATGAGACGAAAACGAACATGACATGAAGTCCGAGGTGACCACACCACCTTGTGGCGCGGGCCCCATGCTGTCCGCGCAAGCAGATGGTGAGGAGGCCTCGGAGCCCCTCTCCTACTCGGTTTCACCCTGTTGCCTTCCTTTTATTTCGTAAATTTTTTCTATATATTCACCCGGAACCCTAGAGGTTTGTATATCATGTTTTCGACGTGTTTTTGTTTCGAGCTGTTTCTGCCATGAATTTTGTCCCAGTTTTAGAGGCATCATGGTCTCCGCCAACGGCAAGGGATAGAAAAATTTGGAGGATGGACTTCAAGATCCCAAGCTAGAGGAAGATATCAAGAGCGAGGATGACGTGGACGAGGAAGAAGACATGCATCATCACCTTCGTGCAACTGTAGCAAGCATTGGAGTGGTGGAGAACCCGTCCAACCGCAGGATGAGCGCACAGATGAACACCGCAGGGAGAGTTCCACGTCATCTTCTAGCTCCAAGAACATCTTCATCAAGCACCAACTACTCCTTCCACAACTTAATCCACCTGGAACAAATTGAAAAGATGCCTGAGGTGATGCGCCAAAACTTTGGAATATGGATCGTTCTAACAATGCAGGGAAAAGGAGCTCCAAGCCTGATGCGGAGTGGGGGAACAACTCCAAGAGCTGGGATTCGAAGCCTGATATATTCATGAACCGTATTTAGCACAATACGGAAATGATTCGTGCTCTTACTTACAAGATCGACGAACTGAAGGGGTTGGTCGAGAAGCTTATCGGGGATTCTCACCATCGAAGGAGTAATTCATCATCGGTATTGGCATCACCCTTAGGTTGTTCCAAGCTTGGGGGGAGTGTCGCGGTATCACCATTATCTTTGATGTTTTACTTTAGAGTAGTGTCATATCATGAGTAGCGATGTTATCTTATATGATGGTTTAAAATGTGGAAGTATCTCTCTTTTAACTGGTTATCTATGTATCCCTGGTGTGATTTGCCGTTATGGAATATTAATGAAAAGTGTTATCATTTCTTTTCCCCACACTTTATTTTAGGTTGCAACTTTTATCATGTATGATTGATCTTGTCATTTAGTATTGGTAATCACTTTGGGAACATATAGTAAATCTTTTGGCTTTGGCAAACTTAGCATTGGTTCGTAGCTACAATACTTTGAGACTTAAGAGGAAAAATAATTACATCTAGAATATAGCATTCATTAATCTTTCTCACTTGTCGATGACAAGCTGAGTATTCACAACTTAAAATTGTGTGTGCTTCCAAGTAAGAATTGCATGATTGTCTTTTACTACATGTATGTTTGTTTGTATCCATCAACTCTTATGCTTGCTACCCAACCTTGCTAGCCAAAGACCTGTATCGAGAGGGAATGCTTCTCATACATCCAAAACTTGAACCAAAACCCTTTCCATTTGTGTCCACCATATCTACCTACTATGTGGTATTTTGCGCCACTCCAAGTAAATACATCTTGTTCTATCTTTATTCAAAATTCTCCCTTATTTGTGTCAATGATCACTAGCTCATGAGGAAATAATAGTTGGGTTTGTTATCTTCCATACTAATTAAGTAATCCATGACTTGCATGCTACATCTGATCGTCATTAATATTGCAAAGGGGTGGTCAGACCACTATAATATCAAAGGTTGAGTTTTTCAAAAATATAGGCACTCATCCATGGTTTGAGATTGATGGGTGGGCACCCGTGAATTCGGCTAGCCATGGTTATGTTAGAATGGTGGGGAGGAGTGTCATGGCTGTGAAAGTAAAGAGAAAAAGAAGATGAATATCATAAAGGCTTGTTTAAAAAAATAATCGGAACCACCCCTAACTTGCTTAGTATGGAAGAGGACAAGAACTCTATTACAAATCGTTGACAACAACAAACACCGCTCAATCCTCATTTTGTGCTCTGTATGTGATTTCGAAAAGCTATAAAACACAAAGCTGTAGCACATGCCTGTATCTCTGCTTCCCTCTGTGCAGGGCCTATCTTTTACTTTAGGTTGAGTCAGTAAACCTATCTCCTTCTATCTTAAGCAAGCATTTGAGTTGATTGTGATTCAACCATTCATACATTAGTATTGTTGATCATGTCTTTTATTCTTTCTTGCTTAGCACATTGTTGGCATCTAATGAATTTGATTTTTGGAGCTATTAACCAATAAAGAGGGCTGTTTTATAAACTAAGCTCAATTGCTCATTGTTCTCTGACCAAGGACTAAGTTTGCCAACACCAACTATGGTTTTCTTTATGTACTTTACTGTGGTTTTCCTCTACTTGTTACAAGTTGATTTATATATGAACGAAGTTAATATCTAAGATTACTTATGCATTTATACATGTGATGTTTCTTGTCCGTATATTTTATATCGACACTTCACTCCATAAACCTGTGGTCATGTTTACCGAGTTCAGCTTTCGCTTGGGGACAAGCGAGGTCTAAGCTTGGGGGGAGTTGATACGTCCATTTTGCATCACTATTTTATATCATAATTTACTACTATTCATTGATATATTTCGTATAAAGCGATGATACTTATGTTATTTCATCTATTTTAAATGATTGATGATCATTAGGGGATGGAACTCCGGAGACTGAATTCTGCTGGAAAAAGAATTGTCAAGATACAATATTTGTGAAGACCAGAAGAACAAAGTGGACATATGGGAATTATTTTCCATTTATTTCACGAAGGAGGCCAAGAGGAGAGCCGGGGGTAGGGCCCAGGAAGCCCACACCACCCCGGGGCGTGGCAGCCCTCCTGGCCGCGCGAGTAGGTGGTGAGTCCGCCCTGGCCCACCTCTTGGCGCACCCCTTCGCGTACTTCTTCCTTCCCGAAGAACTAAAAATAATACGCTGTCCAGAAACCCTCTCCGCCGCCACCACGAGGTGGAGAAGACAGAGAGAGAAAAACTCTCTGGCAGGTTGCGTCGCCGCCGGGGAATTCCTTCCCGGAGGGGGAAATCATCGCCATCCTCACCGTCATCGAGCTGCACTTCATCACCATCACCAACACCACTGATACGTTTCCAACGTATCCATAATTTCTTGTGTTCCATGCTATGTTATATCATATTACTACATGTTTTATATGCATTTTATATAGTTTTATGCATTTTCTGGGACTAACCTATTAACAAGATACCACATGCCAGTTCCCTGTTTTCTGCTGTTTTTGGTTTCAGAAAAGCTCTTAAGGAAATATCCACCAAATTGGAAACGAGCCAACCAGGATTTCTTTTTGGAATATTTACGTCCAGGAAAACCGAAGACGAGACGAACAACGATCGCGAGGCGGCCTCATCACCTGGTGGCGCGACCCACTTGCCTGCCGCGCCGGGAGGTGATGAGACCCCCTCGGGCGCCCACCGACCTAGTTCTTTTGCCTACAAATACCCCCTTGACCTAAAAACAGAGAACAATTGAACACTTTTTCCTCCACGGGCCCCGAGCAGCCGTCGTCGTCACCACCACTTCGAGAGAGATCAGAACTGCTCCCTGGCACCCTGCCGGGAGGGGGAATCGTCCCCGGAGGCCTCTACATCGCCTATCATGATCAAGATCATCTTTATGTAATTCTCCATGTTGTGTTTGCTGGGATGCGATGAATATTGAGTACTAAAGTTATTGCTTCATAATATATCATGTGTGTGCTATTTAATGATCTTGCATGCTCTCCGTTACTTGTGTATGCTCTGGACAAGTAGATGCTCGTAACTCCAAGAGGGGGTATTTATGCTTGATAGTAGGTTCATGTCTCTATTTAATCTGGGGCAGTGACAAAAAGCTCTAAGGTTGTAGATGTACTGTTGCTACTAGGGATAAAACAGTAGTACTTTATCTAAGTATGATGTTACTTACTTACTTACTTTACATGCAGTTCTTAAGGCGATAATCTGTTGCATGCAACTTAATACTAAAAGGGTTGCGGACACTAACCGGAAGGTGGATTATTAGTCATAGATGCGGTTGGAACGGTCTATGTATATTGTTGTAATGCCCGAATGAATCTCACACTTGACACCATATCATTAGTATATGCATTGGGTTGCTCATCACTATTCTGTCAATTGCCTAGCTGTGATTTGTTTACCATGCATGGATGAATGTTATTATTATTTATGGAGACTTGTGAACTGTGGACCCTGGTCCTTCTCATTAATATGATAAAACCACAACTACAAACCCGTTACTTTCTGCAAACATCACTCTTTCTTCCACACATACGTTTAATCCTTTGTTACAGCAAGCCGATGAGATTGACAACCTCACTGTTAAGTTGGGGCAAAGTATCTTGATTGTTTGTGTGCAAGCTCCACGTCAATCACCAGGAAGCATCTTTCTGGCGCCTTGACACCTCAAGGGAATCCTTCATCTCCTACTGGTTTGATAACCTTGGTTTCATACTGAGGGAAACTTGCTGTTGCACTACTTCACGCCTTCATCTTGGGGTCTCCCAACAACACACCTACCGTGTGCTTCAAGCATTTTTCAGGCGCCGTTGCCGGGGAGTTGAAGATTCATCACGAGGTGAGTTTTCGCACTTCCAATCTTTTTATTTTGTTATTGTCTTTTTAGTTTATTTTTATTACTGTCTTGTTTGCTTAATATAAAAAATACAAGAAAATTAGTTACTTGCATTACTTTTTATATTTTGGTTTTGCCAGAACTTGGATTCAGACATCACAAAGAAGACGTACCGGTTGGGCCACACAACTAGGAACATACTGGGAGTACCAATCCCAAGAAAAAGGCAGGTGGGCTCGGAATGGATCAGCGGCCCACAGCTCGCTAGCGATCCCATCGCCACGTACGTCTCGTGATTGCGCACGAAAGAAATCCAAGATCCTACCAATTCGCATACTTCGAACATACATACACTATATGCGAACCGGTTTGGAAATAGAAAGGATATCAAAGGATAAACCTAAGACACAAAGAAAGGAAATAAATATCCAACGCTCTCACTGAGCAAGATAGCAAATATCACCAAGCAGAGGACACATGTCCCAACATTACATCATTCAGCGGAAACATGCCGGTCTGGGTACAGACAAGAAGCAAATAGGCACAAGGCCGAAACGAAAAGGGAAGGCCCATCCACGCGGTCCACCAGGAAGAAGCCCAGGGGAACTCTAACTACTCGTCGTAGATCTCGTCATCGATCTCCACGTAGTAGCCACCCACCTGGTCGTACGGAGAATCCTCAACTGCAGAGAAAAACCATAGCCCGCGAATGGGTCAATACACCGGAGCGTATCGAACAAGCTAGAGATAACAAGTTACAAAACTAAAAGACTCCCAAAGTATGGGGTTTCGTGGACTTAGCGGCAGCAGCACTAGCAACCTAATAGAGACACGCTACAAGTTCCATCTAATTAGAGAGGGATGAGAGAGTGCATAAATAACCAACTACAACTAGCACCAATCATAACCCATTATAGGATTAACCCTCTCAGCCAAGTATGAGGAAGCAATTCGGGAAAACTCACACATTGAACAGTTTTAGTTACCATTTATTGCGAAAGTAATTCTATATTACGTGTCAAATTAATTAACAATGATTAGGTGTAAGTTGTCTATGATCTTCTTAGCCAGTATCATCACCAAGTCGTCCATAACCGTGGACACGGCTCATCGATAAGATTATACCCTGCAGGGGTGCACTACTGTACCCATACACGTTCGATCAACCCCAAAAAGTAAAGACAGAAGGTAGGGCATCTCAACACGGCAAATCACTTCTCTACAAGCTATCCAGGGAACCGCATGATTGTGCCCACGGTTGCTCAGCCCCATACCCGTAACTTCGCAACACTCCAAGAACGTGCCACCCTATATGAGAATCGACTACTCCATCATCATGAGATCGTTATGTAACCATATGCATGCATCAAATGGAAAACCCGAACTACTTGCGGCGCCCTGGATAAGAAGCGGATTAGATCGAAGCCAGGGGGCTCCATAGGTCCTCCCACAAGTGGTTTGTCCGCTCAAAATTGGATCCGAGGACAAGAACTGAGTTCCTAGGTCGACACTTAGCAGAACAAAGCACCTCGCAAGGCCTTCCGCCGGTACCTTATCATTTATTTATAATTCCCAACAGAAGATAGCATTTTATTAAAGTAGACATTCTATCATGCTAAGTATATGTGACATAGGACAAACAGACCCGCAGAACCAATCTTAAGTATGCACTACGACTCACAAGGCTAACATATAAACATACAACATGTGATGGGATGTGGGGATAAAGCTGTATAGGGGCGCATGATAACATGTGATGGGATCGCAATTCTAGAACCGTAAACTAGGCTAGCATAGTTCAAAGGCAAGGATGAAAATCAAACAGCCGATAGCAGTAGCTTGCCTGGCAGCTCGTGGCCCGGCACAAAAGATGGAACCTCAGGGACGTAGGTACCGTCAGCAGACACGTCGCCGTCTACCCATAGAAGAGCAAAACATAGACAAATAGGAAACATAATCAATACATGGAAATGCGCAAACAATTGATGGTGTATGACATGACAAGATGCAATACGGGATGCACTTACTCCAAATTAAGCGGGAATGCAATCGTGACAATTAATATTTAGGTTCAAGTTATTTATCTACACATCAAATTAAATGTTCATTAACATGGCAAGACATGGCATAGATGATTTAATCAAATTAAATGGAATAGTGCATTATATAATAATTACCCCACACATTCCATATTTAATTATTTAGTTGCAATTGTAAATTTTAAATTAAGCAATAAAATTAAATGATGCAAAATGGCATAAGAATGGCATATTAATGTTCATTGCATTTTTATGATAATAAAACACATAAAGATTATTTAATTTGGAATTATAAAACTAAAGTTATTAATGTTTGAAGTTTCTGGACTAAATTGCAAAAGCAGGGACTTGTTCGTGATGGAAAAGTATCTATGAGGGGCTAAAGCACTAGAGCAGAGAGCACAGGGGCTCAGTGTAAGTTTCCCAGCGCAGAGGTCCATTCTAGCTTTTGTTACCGTCCATGGTTCTAACCCGAGAGACTGACATGCGGGTCCAGTGCTGACTGGGCGCTGATTGCGCGCTGCGCTGGCCGATGCGGGCTCCCGCGGTCACTGGCCGGTGGGCCCGCCCTATCAGTGTGTGCAAACACATAAAAAGGGGGTTTTTTCTCACTGCGCTTGAGGGATTCGACCTCGCGATATCGCGGATGCACAAGGATCAGCGCTGCTAGCCAGTGGGTTCAATGTGTGTTGGTGTTAGGATTAGACGCGATTTGTTTTTAACACGAAGTAAGAATTAGTTTTCTTCTGACGAAACTGAAACTTAACACGACAATGGCGCGGCGGAGCGAGTCATCGTTGGCGGCAACCACAGACGGGCGGGGCTGCGACGACCGTTGGTGTGCCTGGACGCGGGGCGCGTGGGGAACTCGTTTCCGTGCTCGGGGTCGCCAAAGGAGCAAAGGTTCGTCTCGTTCGTGCTCGCGTTTCTTGCGGTGCACGGCGGCCGTGGTAGAGCTGTCCCGGCGCAGCCGAAATCCGACGAACCGGCGATGAATCGAAAGGAGAAAACAAGCGGAGGAGGTGTGGCTCACCCCGGGCAGCACGATGGCGAGAGGAGGAGGCGCGGGGAGGACGCAGTCAAGTTATCGGTGTCGGGGAAGAAGACGTAGCCGCGGTGGCGTCAAGGAAGGCGTGCTCGGTGCGATGCGTGTCGCGGCTCCCGGGTCTGTCTGCGTCGGCGAGGAAGAAGAGGAAGAAGAGGCGCAGCTGGTGGCGCGCGGAGGAGGCAGGGCGCGGTCACGGTCACGCCGGTGTCGAGATCGAGCTCCTCTCGGTCATGGGGACATCGTGAGCGTGGGGAGAGTGCGGCGGCGGGGAAAGAGGGAAGGTAAGGGTTAGGGTCTTTTTGGCGGGACTTAAGAGGCGAGGGAAGGGGGCAGGTAGCGCGTGGGTGCGCCCTGGCAGCGGCTCGCCATGGCTGCCTCGCTGTAAAGCGAGGAGCCCTCCTCTCCTCTGACGTACGGGAAAATGACAAACAGGGGAGAGGCCGAGTTGGGCTGGGCCTGGGCTGGTTTGGCCTAGCTCGGCCAGGGATAAGGTTTTTTTTCTTATTTTTTCTTCTTCTTTTGTTTTATTGTTTTCTGATTTGTATTATTAAAACAAAATAGAAAAGGAAACAAGATAAAATCTTTTGGCAAATTATTATAGTTTAAAAATAGACAATTTAATTTACTTGTTTGAATATTTGAAAACTGTAGTGTACCTGCACTTTTAATAAGGCAGATACCTGTGTATAGTGCAAATCCCTGGATCGATTCATTTGCACACACAGTTTACGATGTAATATCACAACAAAGCATCAATTATATTACATCGACGATCCAGAATTACAAAATATTTGTTACAAGTTGCATAGCGTAAAGCTAGCATTGCAAAAGTACACAGCGGAAATACAATAGCAGTGAGCCTCTATAACTTTCATGCTGCCACAGGCGAAAACATGTTGGTTGTAGACTCGAAACCTTTCAACGAAACCTCACTCGTCATCTGATCAATCTGCAATAAGAAAAATATTGCAACAACGTGGGTCAGATTCCATTAAAAATGGAGTCTGGCAAGTGACACTGTGGTGGACACTTAAGGAATAACTCTAAAGCCTATATGAATATTTGGCTGGTGGAGCTCAAGGCTAATTTGCATAAAGCCAATTTTTCCTATTCTTTTGAAAACACTTTTCTTCTATTCGAGACATCCGTGGCATGAAATCCACTGCCTCATTCTACCCTTGTTCATCCATCAAGTTTTACTTTTGAAGTTGGAATGGTGGAATCCTCCGTTGACGTCCTTGATCAGCTGCTCAAAATTGTCCATAACCGAGGACACGGCTAAGTACTTAGTTTTACACTCTGCAGAGGTTGTGCACTTTCACCATTGTACCCATTCGACCCAAGGTATCCTTTACACACCATTTGTGATAAGGAAAGGAGAGAATGAGACGAGATCTTTCAGAAGCATTTTCCCTCCCCATACTGGCTTGACCCGTTCCACCTAACATCCCCCTACATCTGCTTGTCAAGCCGGAGAGAGTCCACGCAACATAATTGATCAAGCCAGAGCCCATATGGCAATGGCTGCACTGGAAGCAATCGTCACTTGGAGTTCCTTCAGATTCCTCTGTTCCTAGGTGGCCGTTCTCAAGTGTACATACTCGCCATAGAAATGGACATGAGTAGCCACTCAACATAAACCATACAACCAATTACCACCCAGGTGTTTCATTCTTAACTTAGTAGAATTTAGATTTTCACAAAACAACATTTGCATAGCAACAATAATTCTACTAAGTATTGCATAGGAACCTAGACACAGGAATAAGGAATTCTACAGGTTTAGCATAGCAACACATGCATATAAAAATACACTAAGTAATGCATAAAAATAGAAAGTTTATGAGGTGTGCCACTTGCCTTTGAATGTTGTCGTTATTCACAAACTCTTTTCAACAACGAACGTTTGCTCTCCGTTTAATCTAAACAATATAAGCAAACACAATACAACAATCAACAGCAAGCACAAATCCACTATGCAAACAAACACATACTAGATGAATAAATAAGTTTTATAAAACTTTCTAAGGAAAATATGTTTATGTATGATGTGCAAAATATTCCTAAGGCTAGACATGCCTTTTCATGCCATGGAAATCTTTCAAGTTTATGCAAGGCAAAGGTGTTGGTCCAAAAAGGACTAAGGACTAAGTCTTAAGTGGGATAAACCTACTTTGTTTTATATCTTCTTGAAACAAGCACTCTAATGGCTTAGCCATGATGTGCAAACTACTTAGAGAAAAATACTAAGTCATTTGTTCAAGATGATCACAATTATTATCAACTCTTTGTAAATTGGACATTCACTATAGTGAGAGAGACAGACACCCGGCCAGCCACTTAAATTGTGGAACAGGTCTCATGTACGTGGACATGTAAGGTTTGTTTCCAGGCCGCTTCATCCCACTATGCTGCTAGGATCCAACAACATCAAGATGATAACATCATGATCAAATTTTGTTTAAGTCTAGAAGACAAGATTAGGCAAGAGGGAAAAGATAGACAGAAAGATGTAGTTGTCCTCCAGGCTTCATCTCCAGACTTGTAATATTTTCCTTAATGATGTCTTGATTGAAGTTCTGGGTAGTCCTGATGAATCTTCAGACTTGATGATTCTTGTATCTTCGAGGCTGGTCTTGGATTTACTTAATCTTCATGAAATCTCAGAGGAGAAGAAAGGACAGAGAGAAAGACTTAGAGAATAGAAAGGGGTTGGCCTTCTTGAACTTCTTCTCACTTTTCTTCTAAGTGTTTGACATCTTGGGGATGCTTCCAGAGTCTGTTTTCTTCTAAGTCCTTCATGAACATTCTTCTTGATTTCCTTCTAAGTGTTTCCTCCTTGAAGATACTTCTGAAGTCTTGTTTTTGGCTAAGCTCTTCAATGGTCTTCTAGCTCCATCTTGAAGATTACTAAGTGTCTAGTGCATAGCACTTTTCACAAACTACTAAGTTTGAAAATAATCCTAACTTAGAAAAGCTATTGAAGAGGGGTTTTCCTTTGAGAATTTTATCTACAATATAAAATATGCTATGAATGAAATGAAATCTTAAATCACAAGAAACATAAAAATAACTTTTGTGTTTTATTTATAAATATGCATGAATTTATAAATGTAATTTTAATTAATTTCTAGTTTTGAAAAAATATAATAAAAGGCATAATTATAAGATTAAAGTTTCCTATGATTAACTTTTATACCAAATTTTTATATTTAGTGTTAATAGACAGAGAGCATTTAATTAAATCTATTGCAATTGGATTTAATCAAAAATATTGTTTCTATTAAAAGTTATTTCAAAATTAGTCAAACTATTCAAACTAAACACACCACTATGAAATCATTCAAAAATTGCTCAAAAATATTTTATAGCAGTGGCATTAATTTACAAATATTCCAAGGTTTCTAAAACATATTTATTTGCAATTTTTGGATTTATAGATTTAAAGTTATTACAAATATACTCAAATTCTCCATTTGAAATTTGAATATTTTATACTAAGTCAAATTTGAATTTTGTCTGATCCAAATTATTCTACACATCCAGAGCTTTCCAAATATATAAAAATTATTAAATTTGGAGTTGTGGTTAAAAAGTTGTGAGAGATCTAAGTGACAGGGGTGTTTCTGCAAAATTGCCAATTAAAATTAATTAGGGAAATTGTTTTCCACGTGGCAGCTGACTGGGCAGTGACGTGGCTGCCACGCGGCGCTGACGTGGTTAAGTGGATGAATCTGGATCGTTAGATCCAGATCCGATGGATCAAATCTATCCGTACCGATTCGTATTATTGATCTAATCCTAGCCCTTGATCGCAGATCCAACGGCTCACCGTGGTTTCCAGGAGGTGGCGGCGCAACGGTCACCGGAGATGGAGCTGACGGTGGCGCGGGCTCCGGCGTGGACGCTCCGGACGCTCCCGTGCCTCCCCGGACGCGAGAAGATGTCCACGACGCTCGGCGTGAAGCTGCGATGGCGATGGGGTCCTCTACGACGAGCAGCGCGTCCTCGAGCCGTGCTGGTTTGCGGCCGATGGCGCGGCGGTTCCGGCGAGCTCCACCCGCGATGATTCGCTGTGAAAAAGATCGAGAGGAGGGGTTAGGAGATGCGCCAGGAGCAGGGGATCAGAGGAGACCACAGGGGGACGAAGAACTCTTCTCGGTTACCGGCAATCGGAAGAAAAGCTGCGGCGGACACGGGGTACTCCGGCGAGCTCCTCCGGCGGCCTGGGGGCACGGTTTAGCTAGGGTTTTGGGGCAAAATAACGGCGGGGGCGTGGGGTTTATATAGGGGGCAGCAGGAGTTCGAATCCCGCACGAATCGGGAAGAAATCGTCTCCGATTCGTTCTCCACAATTTGCGTTCGTTCGGTTTAGAGGAAGAAGAAGATCTGCTGACGTCAGCATGACGTCAGCCAGTATTTTATTTTCTGATTTTATTTCCTTAATTCATATCTTTTGATTTATAACTCCAAATGATGTCAAACAAAATTCTAAAAATTTGTAAAATTAATATCTTGCTGTTAAACCAATTGTAGATATGTTTTTAATATTTTTGAAAATTAATATTTTGAAATATTGCTTAATTACAAATTTGACACTTAAAGTCAAATTTGAATTTATTTCTCATATAAATTTTCCTTGGCTAAAATAAATTTGTAAAAATATCCACATTCCAATATGTTTGGATTTAAGTTATTTAAACTCATTTTCAATTTCTAAATTCATTTTTGGCTTTGGTATAATTATTAATGATATAACACACTATATGAAAATGGAAAAGAGGAGATATAAAGTATTCATTTTTATTTGATAATAATTTGTGTAACCTTATATTTTAATTATGATAATTCATTTGAAAACTTTATAACAACTTTGGAAAAGATTTCTATTTTAATTTTATTCTTATTTAGAATCTATTAATCATTTCATGTTTTGAAAATAGATGAATTACTTTAAGCAAATGAAATGTTTATTTGGCTAATTCATTAATTAAAATTCTAAGAAGTTTTAATGTTATACATTATAGGCTTATAATTTCCAAGCTATATTTTGAACATAGTTAAAGAAATGGAAACCATTTAGTAATTATATTCTACTTGAATAATCATATATTTATGAATAGATATGGCTAAGTGATTTAATTCCAATACTTATAAAGAGCTAATTTATTTTAAATAAAATGAATTGTAGTTTGTAAAAATATTTATCAAATTGTATTTTAAGGTTTTTGTAATACAGTGAATAATAAATTGTTTTAAACTGTGACATTGGAAATATTAAACTTTGAAATCTTTTATAGTTGGTTTCCTCATGCATTTAATATTTTATTTTAATAAAAAGAAAAGTTTTAAATTTTAGTGATTTTTGAACATTATAAAATGTTGGGATGTTACAAAAACATTTTGAAACTTCACATTTGAATTTATTTGAATTTGCATTTGAATTTAAATGTGGAATTTGAATTTTAATGCAACCATTTAATTAAATGCAAGACAAATGAAATGATGCCATGATAATTCTTTGCACAAACAAATATACATTCTATGAAGGCATTACATTTGGGATATTACAGGTTTGCACTTTTATTTTCAGTTTTGTTGCTTTGTTTATTTTGGTTTAGCATTACTTATTTTTATTTTGTTATTTCGGTTTGTTAATTATTTCTCTATTATTATTATTTTGGTTTGTCTTTATTTTATGAATTTTGTTGTTTCGGTTTTGGCTTTACGTTTATACAATGTTGCTCCCTAATTATACTTTTGAAGATCTTTCAGTAGGTAGTGGTTCTATAATTAGAAAAGAAAATATTGAAAAATTATATAATTATATTAGTAAGAATAGTGATATTGAGGAGAAATCCATAGCAGAACTTGCCCCAAACTATGAAACTGCTGCAACTTCTTTAGTTCACATGCTGGAAACTAGGTTTATTAACCTTGATCCCATAGTACAACAAATGTTTCTTGATCTCTATAATGTTTAAAATGCTGAAAATAAAGATTTTATCATGGAAGCCTTGCTTAAAGAATTTGGTGATGTTGCCATAGAAGCTAGAAAAGTTTTTGATCGTTTTAATATGCTAGGATCATGTGTAGATGTTATTAATGCACTTGAAAAATTAGGGAAAACCGAACCTATAAAGGGGAAGAAATGAAAGTTCCAATACCTGTTAAACTTATAGCTATGCATGAAGCTTTGGAAGAAAATTTTGATTGGATTGTCCCTCAAAACCCATTTGATGAAAGTAGTAAGCCTAAAATAAATGAAAGGGGCACCTCTGAACCTTATATAGATAAAATACAATGCATAGTTGAAAGGGATTCTACTCTTGATCTTGATAATACTTGAGTTTCACTTTGTGCCTAGCTCAAAGGCGTTAAAGAAAAGCGCTTATGGGAGACAACCCACTTTTATTTTTTTTCATTTTATTTTATTTTGCTTGTATCAAGGAACATGCCTAGCTATGTAGAAATTCCTTTGTATCTTATTTTTATTGCAATGTTGTGTCAAGTTAAGCCTCTAGTTGAAAGTTGATGCTTAAATTCAATTCTTGTGCTGAAACAGATTTCTGCTGTCCACCGTAAAATTATAAGTCCCTACTGGAACGTCAGAAAAATCTTCCTTTTTTGTGCGCAATCCTCATATGTATACGCAACTTCCATTAGTTTTGAGTTTTCTGATCTGATCAAGTTAAGTGCCTCGAATAAATTCGTCTTTACGGACTGTTCTGTTTTGACAGATTCTACCATTTTATTCTGCAATGCCTCTTTTGCTATTTTGATTGGATCTTTTATCCTATTAAGTATCAGTGTCTGTAGCTAATGTCCAGTAGCAATGATAGCAATTGTGATCCTACATAATACCATAATTTTGTGTGCACTAACCCTCTAATGAAGTTACTCTAATTTTGGTGTGGAGGAAGTTTTCAAGGATCAAGAGAAGAGGATGATATAATGTGATCAAGAGGATTGTAACGCCAAACCTTGGGGATGCCCCGGTGGTTCATTCCAATATAATTCAAGAAGACTCAAGCGTCAAAGCTTGGGGATGCCCAAGGCATCCCCTTCTTCATCGACAAACTATCAGGTCCTTTCTAGTGAAACTATATTTTAATTCCGTCACATCTTACGTGCTTATCTTGAAGCGTCTTTTTGTTTTTTATTTTGTTTTTGTTATTTTCATTCTATGAATAAATATGGATCCTTACATTCTTTAGTGTGGGAGAGAGACACACTCCGCTTTTTCATATGAATACTCGTATTCTTCACTTATATTCGTTGGATATTCTTTTCATGTTATTGTTTGCTCTCTAGCTCTTGTTTTCATGCATCTCTTGTCAGAGCTGTTATATTTGTCATATTATGCTCTCATATCTCATTGTTTAATTACTTGGAGAGTTTATCTGTAGCGTACCTGCACTTTAAATAAAGCAGATACCTGTGTATAGTGCAAATCCCTGGATCGATTCATTTGCACACACAGTTTACGATGTAATATCACAACAAAGCGTCAATTTTATTACATTGATGATCCAGAATTACAAAATATTCGATATAAGTTGCATAGCATAAAGCTAGCATTGAAAAGTACACAGCGGAAATACAATAGCAATGGGTCTCCAACAACTTCATGTTGCCACAGGCGAAAACATGTTGGTTGTAGACTCGAAACCTTTAAACGAAACCTCACTCGTCAACTGATCAATCTGCAATAAGAAAAATATTGCAACAACGTGGGTCAGATTCCATTAAAAATGGAGTCTGGCAAGTGACACTATGGTGGACACTTAGTGGAATAACTCTATAGCCTATATGCATATTTGGCTGGTGGAGTTCAAGGCTATTTTGCATAAAGCCAATTTTTCCTATCTCTTTGGAAAACACTTTCTTTAAATCAAGACAAGTATGGCATGGAAACCATAAATCTCATCTTCCCTTGTTCACCCATCAAGTTTTATTTCTGAAATTAGAATGATGGAATCCTCCGTTGACGTCCATGATCAGCTGCTCAAATTGTCCGTACCGGGGACACGGCTAAGTACTTAGTTTTACACTCTGCAGAGGTTGTGCACGTTCACCATTGTACCCATTCAACCCAAATTATCCTTTACACACCATTTGTGATAAGGAAAGGAGAAGAATGAGACGAGATCTTTCCGAAGCATTTTCCCTCCCACTCTGGCTTGACCTGTTCCACCTAACATCCCCCTACATCTGCTTGTCAAGCCGGAGAGAGTCCACGCAACATAATTGATCAAGCCAGAGCCCATATGGCAATGGCTGCACTGGAAGCAATCGTCACTCGGAGTTCTTCAGATTCCTCTGTTCCCTGGGTGGCCATCCACAAGTGCACGTACTCCAGGAACCATAGACATGGACCGGAGTAGCCACTCAACTTCGCCACCATTAACAACCGATCCACCCAGGAGTTTCATTAACTTAGTGGATGTGCACTCTCAGGTAAAAATCACCATGCTCACGGCCCTAAGTAAGATATACATTCATCTTAGGCGACGACAACCATGAGCACAGCCCTGAGTAGTCACTTAACATTTTGTAAAACTTTTCATCAGTTGCATAGCATCAATACATCTACTAAGTATTATATAGGAACCTAGACACAGGAGTAAGGGAATTCTACACAGGTTTAGCATAGCAATACTATCGTACTCATGCATATAAAAATACACTAAGTAATGCATATAGAAAATAATAGGAAGTTTATGAGGTGTGCCACTTGCCTTTGAATGTTGTCGTTGTTCACAAACTCTTTTCAACAACGAACGTTTGCTCTCCGTTTAATCTAAACAATATAAGCAAACAACAATACAACAATCAACAAGCAGCAATCATCAAACATACATGCTCATATCTAGTTAACAAACAAGTTTTGTGAAACTACTAAGGAAAACATGTCATGCATGATATGCAAATTATTTCTAAGGACTAGAGATGCATGTCATGCCATGAAATTATTTTAAGTTAATGCAATGCAATTAGGTTGGTCAAAATGACTAAGGACTAAAGTCATAAGTTGAATAAAATATTTGGTTTTATATCATCTTGAATAAGCCCTCTAATGGCTTAGTCTTGATGTGTAGAAGTATTTAGAGAAAATACTAAGTCATTTCTTCAAGATGATCAACAATTATTATCAACTCTTTGTAAATTGGACATTCACTATAGTGAGAGAGACAGACACCCGGCCAACCACTTAAATTGTGGAACAGGTCTCACGTACGTGGACATGTAAGGTTTGTTTCCAGGCCGCTTCATCTCACTATGCCGCTAGGATCCAACAAACTTCAAAGATGATAACATCATGATCAAAATTTGTTTAAGTCTAAAAGACAAGATTTGGAAAGAGGGAAAATAAAGAAAGAAAGATGTAGTTAGTCTTCAGGCTTCATCTCCAGACTTGTAGCTTTCCCCTTGGTGATGTATTGAATGAATTTTTGTAGACTTGATAAATTCTTCAGACTTGATGATTCTCATATCACCGAGGCTGGTCTTGGAATTAACTTAGTCTTTATGAAGTCTCAGATAGGAAGGAAGAAAAGAGAGAGAGCAAGAAAGACTTAGAGAATAAAGGAGGTTGGTCTTCTTGAACTTCTTCTTGCTTTTCTTCTAAGTGCTTCTACTCCTTGAAGATACTTCTGAAGTCTTGTTTTGGCTAAGTCCTTCAATGGCCTTCTAGCTCCATCTTGGAAATTACTAAGTGTCTAAGTATAGCACTTTACCAAAATGCTAAGTTGAAAATATTTCTAACTTAGAGAAAAATAATGAAGAGGTTTTCCTATGAGGGATATAATTATATAATAAAATATGTTATGCATGAAATGCAATTTTTATTCACAAGAAAGCATCAAATGACTTTTGTGATTTCTTTATAAATATGCATGAATTTATAAATGCAATTTTAGTTAATTTCTATTTTTGGAAAATATAATAAAAGGAATAATTATAAGATTAAAGTTTTCTATGATTAAATTTTTATAATATAATTTTATAAATAGTGTTAATAGACAGGGGGCATTTTAATTAAATTTATAGCAATTTACTTTAATCAAAATTAATATTTTTATTAATAGTTATGCTAAAAATACTCAAACTATTCAATTTAAATACATAACTATGAATTTATTCAAATATTACTCAAAAATATTTTATAGCAGTGGCATTAATTTACAAATATTCTAAAGTTTCTAAAACAATTTTATTTGCAATTTTTAGAATTATAGATTTAAAGTTATGACAAATATACTCAAATCTTCCATTTGAAATTTGAATATTTTAAACTAAGTCAAATTTGAATTTTGTCAGATCCAAACTATTCTACATGTCGAGGGCTTTCCAAATATATAAAAATATTTGAATTTGGATAAACAGAGAAAAATATATGATAGTTTGAATAGACAGGGGCTTTTCTGCAAAACTGCCAATTAATTAAATCGTGAAAATGATTTTACACGTCAGCGCTGACTGGGCGCTGACTGTGCGCTGACTGGGCTGCTGACTGGAATCCGACGTGGATAAGTGATCCGATATGGGCCGTCAGATCTGGCTCTGACGGTCCAGATCTGATCTTACCGGTTTGACTAAGCTTCTAATCTACACCGTCAGATCGAGATCGAAGGGCTCACATTTCTTGACCAGGAGGTGGCGGCGGGAGCTTGCCGGAGGTGGCGATGGTGGCGGGGCCGGCGTCGGCTTTGGACGCGCCGGTCGTTCCCGTACTCCCCCGAGCTCGCAGAGTCGACGACCGCGTGCAGCGAGAGGTGGCTGAGGCGATGGTGCCGGTTTTTGGTGTCGGGGTACTCCGGTTCGCCGGCTATTTTTCGCCAGAGCCGAAGGAAGGCGGAGGTGACTTCGGTCGATTCCTCCTCAACGAGCTGCTGCGAAAACGAAGCAAGGGTTGAGAAGGTGCGCATCGACACGGTGAAGAGGGTAGATGGGGTCTCGGGCTCGGGGATGGTTTACCTCGCCGGGAAAGGAAGGAAAACGGCGGCGGACTCGAGCTTTTCCGGCGAGCAACCGTGGCGGCCTGGCGGCGTTATTTTGATGGGGAGGAGAGGGGAAACACGGAGGAGAGCGAGGAGAGCGTGGAGAATTTATAGGCGTCCTCCGTAAGGTTTTTCATCGCTTAAATCGCGCGAGTCGAACGAACAAAGGAAGGTGCAAATCGGGGCGAAATTCCCGGTTGGAGGTTGACGATGATGACGTCAGCGATGACGTCATCCAGGTAATTCTTTTTCTGTTTTTATTTATTTAATTCATATCTTTTGATTTAAATGTCCAAATGATGTCAAATTAATTTCTAAAAATTTGTAAAATCAATATCTTTGTGTTAAACCAGTTGTGGGCATGTTTTGAATATTTTTGAAAAATAATATTTTGAAATATTGATTAAATACAAATTTGACACTTAAAGTCAAATGAGAAATTATATCTTAAATAAATTTTCTTTTGGCTAAATAAAATATGTAAAATACCCATATTCAAAATATGTTTGAATTTAAGTTATTTAGACTTATTTTGCTGAAATCATTCATCTTTAATTTGGCATAATATTAAAGAACAAAATATAACTAATTTGAAGGAAATGGGAAATATAATGAATTCCATTTTTTATTCTAAATGTTTTGTACACCATTATGTTTTATATTATGCTTATTCATTTGAAAAACTTCATATCAACTTTGGAAAAGATTTTAGATTTAATTCTTTTCTTATATAGAATGATATATTCCTGAAATCATTTTATGTTTTGAAAATAAATGAAAATCATTGAATCTAATGAAATGTTTATTTGGGTAATCCATTAATTATGAAATATATGAAGTTATTAAAATTATAAACTATAGGCTTATAATTTCCAGATTATATTTTGAACTCAGGTAAATGAATCATAATCTTTTGGCAAATAGACAATGTTTTCAATAGTTTAAAATAACACTTGTAATTATTATTTTAATTTATTTATAGCTAAGGCTAAGTGGTTGAAATCAATTACTTAAAATAAAATGGTTTGTGTTTTATAAAACATTTGTCAAATTACATATTAAGGTTTTTGAAATACAATGGATAGTGTAATGTTTAATTGGAAATAACTTTTGAAAATAATGACACATTGGAAATTTTGAAATAATAGACTTTTTCAAATTGGTTGAAGTCTTTTATAGTTAGTTTTCTTATGCATTTTAATATTTTATTTTAATGAAAACAAATTTTTTAAATTTTAGTGATTTTTGAAGATTCCAAAATGTTGGGATGTTAGAGACTACCACCCTTAAAAGGAATCTCGTGCCCGAGATTCGGAGAAGCTAGAAAGACAAAGCAAGTGCTTGGAATGATTCTGATAACTCGAGAGGTTTGAGAGATGAAAGGTTTTGACATGGAAACTTGAAAGCTGGTAGGAAATGATTTTTTTGATTGGGGAGACTCGAAAGAAAGAAAGATAGTTTGGGATCTCTTGGTTTAAGCAACGGGGTTTACTTTAACTGGGTGGCTACTGAAGGAGATATGCCCTAGAGGCAAATAAATAAGTAGTATTTATTGCATTATCTCATAAGTTTATAATAGGTTTGTGTATTATGCTATAACTGTATTAATCGGAATTATTAATACACGTGTGATACATAGACAACCAGGTCCCTAGCAAGCCTCTATATGAGCTAGTCCATTGGGCAACAGTTGATCGAGATTCCCGATCAAGGACAATGACGTCGGTTGACAATGGGGTCATCTTATTAGTTGAATAAGGTGATGGACATACGCAAAGTATTGCAATAAGATCGTATTACGATGTTTGTCATTTGCAATAGATAAGAATATGATAGCTCATTCCTTAGACCGTGAGACCGTACTTATTAATGCTTCGTAGGGGTGCTTTGAGAGCATCAAACGTTGTGTCTTATATAGCATGACAATAACGGTGTCCATCTTGGGTATTCCGAAAGAGCATCAAGACGTAAGGATCAAGAGCGGGATTTGTTCATTCTTGTAATGGAAAGATACTCTGGGTCCACTCGGTGATATTGCATCTTAATAGCTGCGCAGCTTATGACTAGGTCATGGAGATGTAATATCGCAGACGAGTTAATAACCTTCGTCGGTAACGAGATACAACAAAGACATTGGTGTGTCTACGATCATATCTCGGACAAGGTAGTATCGCAGAGACAAAGGGAATGAATGTCATATTTATGGTTCAACGACGATATTCGTGGAATGCACAGGGGTCGTCATATACTTCCAGGTATCCCTGACGGTCATAAGTGAGCGGAGTGTCTCGACCATGTTTGGAGTGTTCTCGAACCGTAGCGTAACAAACTTAAGGTCTTAGCGACACCAGGAGATAGGTTCTGGAATATTATAGTAATTTTTTGGAGAGAGAGAAATGATCCGGAAAGAGTTCCGGTGGTCCGGAAGGAGTTCCGGAGAGGTCAGGAATGGTTCCAGGAATGTCCGAAAGTTGTTCGGGTGGTTCGAAAGAGTTTTCGGAGTCACGGGATATTGAATTATATATAAATATATTAATTATGAATTAATGGGATTTTTATATTAATTTAATATTAATTAAATAAAGGAAAAAGGGGGCTCCCACCTACATGGGCCCTAAGAGGGCCCAAGAGGGGGGAGCCGCACCAAGCAAGGGGGTGGGCCCCATGGGGGGTTCGGCCAGCCCATGGTGGGGCGCACCACACCCCTCCTCCTTTGTTTAGTCCCACATGGGGGAGCCAGGGAGTTTGCACACCCCCTTTCCCCTTTATATACCAAGGCATATTAATTGGATTAATTCATTGGAAAATACAATTAATTCCCGATTTCTCTCTCGATCTCGTGGTTCCCAAGTCGGAGCCGCACCGAGCTGAGGAAGGGGGGATCTCTCTCCACCTAAGCTATATCGCAGAGCGCCGTTGCTCTGCGGGATTCCAGATAAGATCTACCCCTGCGATTTCAGCTGGATCTGAATGACCGGGGGTTGTCGCTAAGCTCCGTATGTTTGTGAGTGCTCGGAGGTAACTCCTTTTGAGTAGCCTGGGCGACGTAGTCTCGCCCCCGCAACCGCCGCGCCTCCTTCCCCTCTGCCGCTGGTGCACCAGCCCCGGTGCTGGCGCTCTGCCTTCTTCCGCCCGACGCCCGTCGACGCAGATCATCGTCAACACCCCGGCGTCATCGACTTCGACATCGCGGCAAGTTCTTCGCGACCTCGAGGTCGGCTACGTACGACTTCATCATCAACGCTTGTGCGGGAGCGTAATCCCCGCTACCGGTCTACATGGAGGTAATGTAACCCGTTCCGCCACTGTTATCGCGTGTACTAGATAGATAGATCCTGGCTAGTTAGGGTTTCGTTCGCTAGAAAAATTATTGTTTTCTGCACCGTAACCCCTTCAGTGGTATCAGAGCCGATCTGTGCGTAGTACTGCTGGTACGGTTAGAACTCATGTTGAATGAGGGCGTCTTTCTTATATTTGCTACCCTCTAGCGTGCACTTGCGATGCCTTCGGTATTGAGTTGATGAAGCGGCCCGGACCGACTTTACGCGTACGCTTACGCGAGACTGGTTCCACTACTGACATACGGCTTGCACCGTATCTGTGGCTGGCGGGTGTCTGTTTCTCTCTCTCTAGTCGGCAAAGCATTTTCAATGGAGGGCCCGAAAGGGATGCTTAAACATGCAATTATACGATCGACGTTGTGGTACAAAGTTCGCAGGTAGGGAAGCGATTCTCTTACGAATAAGCCTATTTGCCACGTAAAATTTGCAAAACTAAATAAAGCTAGAGGCGTCTAACTTTGTTTTGCAGAGGCGTTATTTTATGTGACATGGTTACGGTAAGTTTTGATATTACTCGTACTGTCGGAGGCAAAGGAGGGCTCTGTAGACTCGGAGCCATGCCGGGGCGCCGGGGGTCATGCACATGGCGCCATGAAGGTCCAGGCGCATCGACCATGTCACATCGCACTTCATTGCATCATTATTGTGTGCTGTTGTGTGTGCATCCTATTGATTGCTTATATGCTAGATATACAACGGTAGCATCATAAATAGGATGATCCCTAACAAATACCAAAATTGTGTTCTCCCTCGTTGCGCACCACCAAGAAAGTTCTACGTTATGAGGCAGGCCGTGATGATCGGGTGTCACACATCTCGTCGTTCACATACAGTGGGTGTAAGCCATGTTGCACGCGCAGGGTCTTCGAGGTTTGATTGGCGAGCCTAGCATACTCAGAGGTATGGCCTCGGAACACGGGAAGATCGAAAGATCGAGCACGAGTCACAGAGTTGTTGTGATCGACATGTTATGTCCACCTTTGAAGCTGTGCCGCCGGCCGTGATGATCGGGGGTAGTGTGGTGGATGAGGGTCGTGTAATCGCCATTATTATTTTTAGGGATAATAATCTTGGTGTGGTGTGTTTTTGATAATGAGATTATAGAACTAAAAATCACCTATATATTTTAAACTTATCTTACCTCTTTTGCGATCACATCTTGAGACTAGGGAACTACGCTTCGGTTACTTCTTCAAGAGCTCGGATTCTACCTTGGAAGCCGACGGGTCCAACTTCATCAGATGGTACAAGGGTTTTTAAAACATTCTCCAAACACAACAAACATCCTATATATCCTAGAACATTAGTTAGAAGTTAGACCAGATGATTCTGGTAGCAAGGAGGAAGATGATGAGTTCCGTAAGCATCATGACATGTTCATAGAAGTGACGATCGTCATGAGCGTATGCCTAGCACCTGAGTTGAAAGTTGTTTCAACACATGGAGCCATATGTCGTGATTGATGCGATCAGAGGTCACTTCAAAGATGAATTGAGTCTTGAGCAGTTCAGACAGCTTAGAAAGTTCCGGACCATTCACATGGGGAGCATACCTGTCTGGAGACTCAGTTGAAGAAGTTGTGTGACATCTACTTCAGGCTTACGAATATCTACGATTTCTAGATAGCGATCTCCAGTGCAATAGAGATTGTGCTTTACCTCCTAGCTGTGAATAGCATGTGCGTGAAAATGCTATAGAGACACGGTGAGCTTCTTCACATTTGTGAACAAGTTCAAATCTCTAAAAGTTGATTCCATCGAAGAAGAGTTTTTCGACGCTACTGGTATATTTGATATACGAAGATATAAATGTATTCTTCTCATACTTGATGAAAAGTATTTGATACTTGTTCTGTTTGTGAAACAGTCCCTGATTATCACAAGTATGTGGCGAAGGGTGACGTGACAGTGCACAAGTGATGGCAAGTTCATGGCCAGTAGTGCTCACGCCCTCGAGATATCATATTAGTTATCATCAATAGTTTTTGATAAGACATTTTTTAATAGTGAGAATGTGATCTAGTTTGGTGTCTTGAATGTTACAAGACATAATTATTCATATAGAACACATCAGTTGTTTTATGTTATGAAACAAAGCAGTTATTTCATGTTATGAGTAATTTGCATCACATCTCAATTACATTATGCGTATGATATACATTTATAATAGCGGGAATGATAAAATTATGTGTCCAAAGAACAAACACCATCGAATTTAGTCATAAAATCAATGAAAGAAGTAATGGATAATTTTGGTCCATTTAAGTATTTCGAGTGCCAAAATTGATTAAGTTTGAAATGCAGTATTGAAGTTGCAATACTAGAGGAAATTGATTGAGAGTCATTTTTAAATGATTAATCAATGGTGTTATTGCATGATCCGAATTCTTCCATGATTTTGGTAAATAGGAGTATTTGCCCGATAAATTATGGAGTCTGAAATTAATTTGATAATAGATCAAATGGGGGTTTTCAGAAGAAAGATTAGTGAATATTGTCTTCACAAAATTCGATCAAAGAACAATATTTTTGAATTATGGTTTCAACACAAAAGACTTGTGCAAATTCGTTTCACAATATTATAATGTCATATGTGGTGACATGTGGGGAATTATAATCATGCTCTATTTTAAATAAAGTGTGGTCTGTCAGAATCTGTCTTAGAATCTCCTAATATGTTCGAAACATTATAGTCGATGTCCACTTTAGAAAATAGATATTTTTCTCAACGAGGATTCGTAGGATCGACAGTTGTGTCGACATGTATATGATTATGCGATAATTCGGAATATATATGAGTGGTTATTTGTAGATTGCTCGCATTGGATGAGAGTGTATTCCAAAACCAAATAGAAACAAAACTTAGTTTGTTGTCTATATAATTCCGAGGAAAATATGATTTTTCGAATTATGGTTTGTGGATTGGAATTGGAAGTTTGGAATAAAGTGTCAGACCTATGTTGGAAGTGAAGGGGTTACGGTGCAGAAAAACAATAATTTTCTAGCGAGCGAAACCCTAACTAGCCAGGATCTATCTAACTAGTACATGCGATAACAGTGGCGGAACGGGTTACATTACCTCCATGTAGACCGATAGCGGGGATTACGCTCCCGCACAAGCGTTGACGATGAAGTCGTACGTAGCCGACCTCGAGGTCGTGGAGAACTTGCCGCGATGTCGGAGTCGATGACGCCGGGGTGTCGACGATGATCTGCGTCGACGGGCGTCGGGCGGAAGAAAGCAGAGCGCCAGCACCGGGGCTGGTGCGCCGGCAGCATAGGGGGAAGGCGCGGCAGCTGCAGGGGGCGAGACGACGTCGCCCAAGCTCCTCAAAATAGTAGCCTCCGAGCACTCGCAAACATATGGAGCCTAGCGACAACTCCCGGTCATTCAGATCCAGCTGAAATCGCAGGAGTAGATCTTATCTGGAATCCCGCAGAGCAACGGCGCTCTGCGGTATGGCTTAGGTGGAGAGAGACCCCCTTCCTCAGCTCGGCGCGGCTCCAACTTGGGAACCACGAGATCGAGAGAGAAATTGGGAATTAATTGAATTTCCTGTGTATTTAAATCAATTAATATGCCTTGCTATATAAAGGGGGAAGGGGGTGTGCCAACCCCCTTGGCTCCCCCATGTGGGACTAAAGGAGGAGAGGGGAGGGGGGGTTCGGCCGAACCCCCCATGGGCCCTCCAACTCCTAGTCCGAGTTGGACTAGGAGGCCCAGCCTTCCCCTTCCTTGTGGGGTGCGGTTTCCCCCTCATGGGCCCTCTTAGGGCCCATTTAGGTGGGAGCCCCCTTTTTCCTTTATTTAATTAATATTAAATTAATATAAAAATCCCGTTAATTCATAATTAATATATTTATATACAATTCAATATCCCATGACTCCGAAACTATTTCGGAACCACCCGAACAACTTTCGGACATTACCGGAACCATTCCACACCTTCCCGGAACTCCTTCCGGACCACCGGAACTCTTTCCGGATCATTTCTCTCTCTCCAATAAAAACCTATAAAATTCCAGAACCTATCTCCTAGCGTCGCTAAGACCTTAAGTTTGTTAAGCTACGGTTCGGTAACACTCCAGACATGGTCGAGACACTCCGCTCACCAATGATCGTCAGGGATACCTGGAAATATATGACGACCCCTTTGCATTCCACGAATATCGTCGTTGAACCATAAATATGATATTCATTCCCTTTGTCTCTGCGATACTACCTTGTCCGAGATATGATCGTAGACACACCGATGCCTTTGCTGTATCTCGTTACCGACGAAGGTTATTAACTCGTCTGTGATATTACATCTCCATGACCTAGTCATAAGCTGCGCAGCTATATAGATGCAATATCACCGAGTGGGCCCAGAGTATCTTTCCATTACAAGAATGAAAAATCCCGCTCTTGATCCTTACGTCTCGATGATCTTTAGGAATACCCAAGATGGACACCGTTATTGTCATGCTATATAAGACACAACGTTTGATGCTCTCAAAGCACTCCTACGAAGCAACAATAAGTACGGTCTCACAGTCTAAGGAATAAGCTATCATACTCTTATCTATTGCAAATGACAAACATCGTAATACGATCTTATTGCAATACTTTGCGTATGTCCATCACCTTATTCTACTAACAAGATGACCCCATTGTCAACCGACGTCATTGTCCTTGATCGGGAATCTCGATCAACTGTTGCCCAATGGACTAGCTCATATAGAGGCTTGCTAGGGACCTGGTTGTCTATGTATCACACGTGTATTAACAATTCCGATTAATACGGTCACATCATAATACACAAACCTATTATAAACTTATGAGATAACGCAATAAATATTACTTATTTATTTGCCTCTCGGGCATATCTCCTTCAGTCTCCCACTTGCACTAGAGTACAAATAAACTAGCTGCATTTTACTTTATCAAAATCCCTTATCAAATAAGAATCATTTGATAATGCTTTCTTGTGGAAAAGTGTTACTGCACAATCCATGATTGCACATGCTTCTGCGATTCACGGATATCAACTTGCTTGATATCACCATGTTGTCCAACAACATATATGCAAACACCGCAACTAAGTGAGACTACCGCTTCCCAGCGCTTACTCTGATTATACTAACCAGATAACTGCCCTGAAAAACACACTCAGTCATGCAGAGCCCCTTGTAACAATTACAAACTCGTGATGTCTACATATTCTCGCACCAATGTAGAAAACTTGACATTCAAATGTCAATCCCTTAACTAACGCACATATACTTCCAGTAAATTCCAAAATAACTGTTCTTAATCCAAGAACATCGGTTATATATCATCGAGCAGATAATATGGTTTCTGTATGACGTCTAATATTACATAATAGACCCACATGTCATACAACCATTACTTTCATGCATCATTACTCTTAATGATCAATTGGATTCCAAAGGACCATCCTTTTGATTCTATTCTGACTCCTCAGACATAATCCAAAGCAACTCGACTAACTATTTAAAATTCCCGTTCTATTTCAAAATAGACACTGACTTTCAAATAGTTTCACAACTTCATCCTATTCTATTGGTACAGTTTCACAATGTGTTAACTACACAAAATGAATTCGACTCCCACTCAAACTATGTCTCCACATATTTGACAACACACGCTCCCACTCAAAAACGTGTTACCCACATATTTGAGTTCCTGAGCTCCCACTCAAAAATATGTTCCATACATATTCCACCTGAGTAAACTAACTACGACTCCCACTTAATTCGACATTTAGGTCAAACCAAAATCATTGATCTATCATCAATTCGAATTTAATACAAACCATAGCATTACATTAATACAAATCCCTCAGACTTTGAGCATGTCTACATAAATGTAGTCAACAAATTTGATCTTGTGCAAGACACATTTCTTGACAAGACATGCTCCTGCGTATTTCTTATAGTCACATTTTCATATAACAATTTATATGACGATTAAACAATCTTATTCCTCTAATAAGAATTGCAGCAACTATTACTCTCTTAATCCTTTTAAACGTAACTTGGATTTCCAGGCTGAAGAGCCTTTGTTCGTATTCCGATACTTTCTCAACTTTCTTCGTATTCATAAAGTGCACCCTGATCTGTCAACAAGATCTGAAATACTTAATCCAGTGATGTGACCTGACAGCAATATTAAATATAACAGCACCTTATTCAGAAGTTCTTTCATGAAAATATTATGATCTTTATGAAGAGGATTGCAAGCAGAAAACAATTTTCTAGTCTCCCTCACTCTTAATCACCAAATTTTCATTAGCAGACATATACTCTTTGGAACACCTTCCAACATAGGTCTGACACTTTATTCCAAACTTCTAATTCCAATCCATAAACCATAATTCGAAAAGTCATCTTTTCTCGGAACTACACAGACAACAAACTGAACTTTGTTTCTATTTGGTTTTGGAACACACTCTCATTTAATGCGAGCAATCTACAAAGAACCACTCATGTATATTCCGAATTATCGCATAATCATGTACATGTTGACACTACTGTCGATCCTACGAATTCTCGTTGAGAAAAATATCTATTTTCTAAAGTGAACATCGACTATAATGTTTCGAACGTATTAGGAGATTCTAAGACTGATTCTGACAGGCCACACTTTATTTAAAATAGCGCATGATTATAATTCCCCACATATCACTATATATGACATTATAATTTTGCGAAGCAAATTTCCACAAGTCTCTTGTGTTGAAAACATAATTCAAAAATACTGTCCTTTGATCGAATTCTTTGAATACAATGTTCACTAATCTTTCTTCTGAAAAAACCCCATTTGATCTATTATCAGATTAATCTCAGACTCCACAATTTATCGGGCAAATACTCCTATTTGCCAAAGTCATGGAGGGATGCAGATCAAACAATAAACACCATTAATTAATCATTTAAAAATGACACTCAATTAATTTCCGCTAGTATTGCAACTTCAATACTTGATTTCAAGCTTAATCAACTTAGCACTTGAAATACTTAAATGGACCAAAACATCCATTACTTCTTTCATTGCTTTTATGACTAAACTCGATGGTGTTTGTTCTAGCAGTAGAACCTTTGTTCATGGGACAAGCTATTTTATCACATCTACAATTATGAATACTTATCATACAATCAATGTAACTGAGATGTGGAAACTTTATTCATAAGATAAAACAACTGACTTGTTCCATAACATAAAACAACTGATCTTGTCTTATTACATGAATAACTTTGTCTTGCAACAATCAAGACACCCACACTCGCTCACTATTACAAAAGATCGTATAAAAAACTATTGATGATAACTATGATATCTTGAGGACGTGAACACCAAAAAGGCCATCAACTCCTTGACTACCAGCTTCAGCGCCAGGTCATATCAAACTGCGCCGCATATATGTGATAATCAGGACCTGTTTCACAAACAGAGCAATTATAGAACATTTCATCATATACCATGGGCGAATTCATAATTCTGCATATATCAAATATATACCTGTAGCATCGAAGATCTCTCCTTCGATGGAATCAACTTTCATAGACTGGAACTCTCGTACGAACGTGTAGAAGTTCATATCGTCGGCTTTCAAAATGTACTTGCGCACATGCTTCTCATAGGTAGGAGGTAGAGATATCAGGACAATCCGAATGCACAAGAATCTGCCATCCAGTAATCGAAGACCATCGTCAGCTGGAAGTAGATGTCATACAATCTCTTCAAATGTGTCTTCAGACTGGTATGCTCCTCCATGTGAACGGTCTGGAACATTCTAAGCTGCCTGAATTGCTCACGCTTTAATTCATCCCCGAAGTGCGTCTTTATCGCATCCATCATGACGCTTGGCTCCTTGCGTCGAAACATCTCTTTCAACTCGGGTGCCAGGCATACGGTCATGGTGATCTCCACTTCAATGAATATGTCTCGACGCCTACGGAAATCATCTTCCTCCTCCTCGCTAGCAGAATCTCCTGGTGCTCCTCCTAACGGTTCATCGAGAACATATAGAATGTTGTTGTGTTCGAGAATGTTTCTAAAACCCCTGTACCATCTGATGAAGTTGGACCCGTCGGCTTCTAATGTAGCGTCCGGGCTCTTGAGGAAGTAACCCAAGTATAGTTGCATAGTCTACAGATGTGATCGCAAAAGAGGTAAGGTTAAGTTTATAATATGTAGGTGAGTTTTAGTTCTATAATCTCATTATCAAAAACACACCACACCAAGATTATTATCCCTAAAATAATAATGGCGATGACACGACCCTCATCCACCATACTACCCCCGATCATCACGGCCGGCATCACAACTTCAAAGGTGGACATAAAATGTCGATCATAACAACTCTATGACTCGTGCTCGATCTTTCGATCTTCCCGTGTTCCGAGGCCATACCTCTGAGTATGCTAGGCTCGCCAATCAAACCTCGAAGACCTGCGCGTGCAACATGGCTTACACCCACTGTATGCGAACGACGAGATGTGTGACACCCGATCATCACGGCCTGCCTCATAACGTAGAACTTTCTTGGTGGTGCGCAACGAGGGAGAACACAATTTTGGTATTTTGTTAGGGATCATCCTATTTATGATGCTACCGTTGTATATCTAGCATATAAGCAATCAATAGGATGCACACACAACAGCACACAATAATGATGCAATGAAGTGCGATGTGACATGGTCGATGCGCCTGGACCTTCATGGCGCCATGTGCCTGGCCCCCGGCGCCCCGGCATGACTCCGAGTCTACAGAGCCCTCCATTGCCTCCGATAGTACGAGTAATATCAAAAACTTACCGTAGCCATGTCACATGAAATAATGCCTCTGCAAAACAAAGTTAGACGCCTCTAGCTTTATTTAGTTTTGCAAGTTTTACGTGGCAAATAGGCTTATTCGTGAGAGAATCGCTTCCCTACCTACGAACTTTGTACCACAACGTCGATCGTATAATTGCATGTTTAAGCATCCCTTTCGGGCCCTCCATTGAAAATGCTTTGCCGACTAGAGAGAGAGAAACAGGCACCCGCCAGCCACAGATACGGTGCAAGCCGTATGTCAGTAGTGGAACCAGTCTCGCGTAAGCGTACCCGTAAAGTCGGTCCGGGCCGCTTCATCAACTCAATTCCGAAGGCATCGCAAGTGCACGCTAGAGGGTAGCAAATATAAGAAAGACGCCCTCATTCAACATGAGTTCTAACCGTACCAGCAGTACTACGCATAGATCGGCTCCGATACCACTGAAGGGGTTACGGTGTAGAAAAACAATAATTTTCTAGCGAGCGAAACCCTAACTAGCCAGGATCTATCTATCTAGTACATGTGATAACGGTGGCGGAACGGGTTACATTACCTCCATGTAGACCGATAGCGGGGATTACGCTCCCGCACAAGCGTTGACGATGAAGTCGTACGTAGCCGACCACGAGGTCGCGGAAGACTTGCCGCGATGTCGGAGTCGATGACGCCGGGGTGTCGACGATGATCTGCGTCGACGGGCGTCGGGCGGAAGAAAGCAGAGCGCCAGCACCGGGGCTGGTGCGCCGGCAGCAGAGGGGGAAGGCGCGGCGGCTGCAGGGGGCGAGACGACGTCACCCAAGCTCCTCAAAAGAGTAGCCTCCGAGCACTCGCAAACATACGGAGCCTAGCGACAACTCCCGGTCATTCAGATCTAGCTGAAATCGCAGGAGTAGATCTTATCTGGAATCCCGCAGAGCAACGGCGCTTTGCGGTATGGCTTAGGTGGAGAGAGACCCCCTTCCTCAGCTCGGCGCGGCTCCAACTTGGGAACCACGAGATCGAGAGAGAAATTGGGAATTAATTGAATTTCCTGTGTATTTAAATCAATTAATATGCCTTGCTATATAAAGGGGGAAGGGGGTGTGCCAACCCCCTTGGCTCCCCCATGTGGGACTAAAGGAGGAGAGGGGAGGGGGGGTTCGGCCGAACCCCCCATGGGCCCTCCACCTCCTAGTCCGAGTTTGACTAGGAGGACCAGCCTTCCCCTTCCTTGTGGGGTGCGGTTTCCCCCTCATGGGCCCTCTTAGGGCCCATTTAGGTGGGAGCCCCCTTTTTCCTTTATTTAATTAATATTAAATTAATATAAAAATCCCATTAATTCATAATTAATATATTTATATATAATTCAATATCCCATGACTCCGAAACTATTTCGGAACCACCCGAACAATTTTCGGACATTACAGGAACCATTCCACACCTTCCCGGAACTCCTTCCGGACCACCGGAACTCTTTCCGGATCATTTCTCTCTCTCCAATAAAAACCAATAAAATTCCAGAACCTATCTCCTAGCGTCGCTAAGACCTTAAGTTTGTTACGCTACGGTTCGGGAACACTCCAGACATGGTCGAGACACTCCGCTCACCAATGATGGTCAGGGATACCTGGAAATATATGACGACCCCTGTGCATTCCACGAATATCGTCGTTGAACCATAAATATGATATTCATTCCCTTTGTCTCTGTGATACTACCTTGTCCGAGATATGATCGTAGACACACCGATGCCTTTGCTGTATCTCGTTACCGACGAAGGTTATTAACTCGTCTGTGATATTACATCTCCATGACCTAGTCATAAGCTGCGCAGCTATATAGATGCAATATCACCGAGTGGGCCCAGAGTATCTTTCCATTACAAGAATGAACAAATCCCGCTCTTGATCCTTACGTCTCGATGCTCTTTCGGAATACCCAAGATGGACACCGTTATTTTCATGCTATATAAGACACAACGTTTGATGCTCTCAAAGCACTCCTACGAAGCAACAATAAGTACGGTCTCACGGTCTAAGGAATAAGCTATCATACTCTTATCTATTGCAAATGACAAACATCGTAATACGATCTTATTGCAATACTTTGCGTATGTCCATCACCTTATTCTACTAACAAGATGACCCCATTGTCAACCGACGTCATTGTCCTTGATCGGGAATCTCGATCAACTATTGCCCAATGGACTAGCTCATATAGAGGCTTGCTAGGGACCTGGTTGTCTATGTATCACACGTGTATTAACAATTCCGATTAATACAGTCACAACATAATACACAAACCTATTATAAACTTATGAGATAACGCAATAAATATTACTTATTTATTTGCCTCTAGGGCATATCTCCTTCAGGAAGGTGTTCCAAAGAGTATATGTCTGCTAATGAAAGTTTAGTGATTAAGAGTGAGGGAGACTAGAAAATTATTTTCTGCTTGCAATCCTCTTCATAAAGATCATAATATTTTCATGAAAGAAACTTCTAAATAAAGTGCTGTTATATTTAATATTGCTGTCAGGTCACAGCACTATATTAAGTATTTCAGATCTTGTTGACAGATCAAGGTGCACTTTATGAATACAAAGAAAGTTGAGAAAATATCGGAATACGAACAAAGGCTTTTTGAGCCTGGAAATCCAAAGTTGCATTTGAAAGGATTAAGAGAGTAATTGTTGCTGCAATTCTTATTAGAGGAATAAGATTGTTTAATCGTCATATAAGGTGTTATATGAGAAATGTGACTATAAGAAAGACGCGGTAGCATGTCTTGTCAAGAAATGTGTCTTGGACAAGATCAAATTTGTTGACTACATTTGTGTAGACATGCTTGAAGTCTGAGGGATTTGTATTAATTTAATACTGTAGTTTGTATTAAACTCGAATTGATAATAGATCAATGATTTTGGTTTGACCAAAATGTTCATTTAAGTGGGAGCTCAGGAACTCAAATATGTGGATGACACGTTTTTGAGTGGGAGCTCGTGTTGTCAAATATGTGGAGACATATTTTGAGTGGGAGTCGAATTCATCTTGTGTAGTTAACACATTGTGAAACTGTACCAATAGAATAGGATGAAGTTGTGAAACTATTTGAAAGTTAGTGTCTATTTTGAAATAGCACGGGAATTTTAAATAGTTAGTCGAGTTGTTTTGGATTATATCTGAGGAGTCAGAATAAAATCAAAAGGATGGTCCTTTGGAATCCAATTGATCATTAAGAGTAATGATGCATGAAAGTAATGGTTGTATGACATGTGGGTCTATTATGTAATATTAGACATCATACAGAAACCATATTATATTCTCGATGAAATATAACCGATGTTCTTGAAAGAAGAGCAGTTATAAAAGTAAATTTGGAATTTACTGGAAGTAGAAGTGCGTTAGTTAAAGGATTGACATTCGAATGTCAAGTTTTCTACATTGGTGTGAAAGTTTGTAGATATCGCGAGTTTGTAATTGTTACAAGGGGCTCTGTATGGCTGAGTGCGTTTTTCAGGGCAGTTATCTGGTTAGTATAATCAGAGTAAGCGCTGGGAAACAGGAGTCTCACTTAGTTACGGTATTTGCATATATGTTGTTAGACAGCATGGTGATATCAAGCAAGTTGATGTCAGTGAATCGCAAAAGCATGTACAATCATGGATTGTGCAGTAACACTCTTCCACAAGCAAGCATTATCAAATGATTCTTATTTGATAAGAGATTCTGATAAAGTAAATGCAGCTAGTTTATTTGTACTCTAGTGCAAGTGGGAGACTGAAGGAGATATGCCCTAGAGGCAAATAAATAAGTAGTATTTATTGCATTATCTCATAAGTTTATAATAGGTTTGTGTATTATGCTATAACTGTATTAATCGGAATTATTAATACACGTGTGATACATAGACAACCAGGTCCCTAGCAAGCCTCTATATGAGCTAGTCCATTGGGCAACAGTTGATCGAGATTCCCGATCAAGGACAATGACGTCGGTTGACAATGGGGTCATCTTGTTAGTTGAATAAGGTGATGGACATACGCAAAGTATTGCAATAAGATCGTATTACGATGTTTGTCATTTGCAATAGATAAGAATATGATAGCTCATTCCTTAGACCGTGAGACCGTACTTATTAATGCTCCGTAGGGGTGCTTTGAGAGCATCAAACGTTGTGTCTTATATAGCATGACAATAACGGTGTCCATCTTGGGTATTCCGAAAGAGCATCAAGACGTAAGGATCAAGAGCGGGATTTGTTCATTCTTGTAATGGAAAGATACTCTGGGCCCACTCGGTGATATTGCATCTATATAGCTGCGCTCTTATGACTAGGTCATGGAGATGTAATATCGCAGACGAGTTAATAACCTTCGCCGGTAACGAGATACAACAAAGACATCGGTGTGTCTACGATCATATCTCGGACAAGGTAGTATCGCAGAGACAAAGAGAATGAATGTCATATTTATGGTTCAACGACGATATTCGTGGAATGCACAGGGGTCGTCATATACTTCCAGGTATCCCTGACGGTCATTGGTGAGCGGAGTGTCTCGACCATGTCTGGAGTGTTCTCGAACCGTAGCGTAACAAACTTAAGGTCTTAGCGACACCAGGAGATAGGTTCTGGAATATTATAGGAATTTGTTGGAGAGAGAGAAATGATCCGGAAAGAGTTCCGGAGGTCCGGAAGGAGTTCCGGAGAGGTCTGGAATGGTTCCAGGAATGTCCGAAAGTTGTTCGGGTGGTCCGAAAGAGTTTTCGGAGTCACGGGATATTGAATTATATATAAATATATTAATTATGAATTAATGGGAATTTTATATTAATTTAATATTAATTAAATAAAGGAAAAAGGGGGCTCCCACCTACATGGGCCCTAAGAGGGCCCAAGAGGGGGGAGCCGCACCAAGCAAGGGGGTGGGCCCCATGGGGGGTTCGGCCAGCCCATGGTGGGGCGCACCACACCCCTCCTCCTTTGTTTAGTCCCACATGGGGGAGCCAGGGAGTTTGCACACCCCCTTTCCCCTTTATATACCAAGGCATATTAATTGGATTAATTCATTGGAAAATACAATTAATTCCCGATTTCTCTCTCGATCTCGTGGTTCCCAAGTCGGAGCCGCGACGAGCTGAGGAAGGGGGGATCTCTCTCCACCTAAGCTATACCGCAGAGCGCCGTTGCTCTGCGAGATTCCAGATAAGATCTACCCCTGCGATTTCAGCTGGATCTGAATGACCGGGGGTTGTCGCTAAGCTCCGTATGTTTGTGAGTGCTCGGAGGTAACTCCTTTTGAGTAGCCTGGGCGACGTCGTCTCGCCCCCGCAGCCGCCGTGCCTCCTTCCCCTCTACCGCTGGCGCACCAGCCCCGGTGCTGGCGCTCTGCCTTCTTCCACCCGACGCCCGTCGACGCAGATCATCGTCAACACCCCGGTGTCATCGACTTCGACATCGCGGCAAGTTCTTCGCGACCTCGAGGTCGGCTACGTACGACTTCATCATCAACGCTTGTGCGGGAGCGTAATCCCCGCTATCGGTCTACATGGAGGTAATGTAACCCGTTCCGCCACCGTTATCGCATGTACTAGATAGATAGATCCGGGCTAGTTAGGGTTTCGTTCGCTAGAAAAATTATTGTTTTCTGCACCGTAACCCCTTCAGCTACCACCCTTAAAAGAAAAGTTTTCTTGATAGTTAAACATTCTAACTCATACAAGAGGATCAAGACAAATCATTACAAACAACATCTAACAAGCATCAAGCAACAAGGTTCAAACACAAGCAAACACATATGTGAAAAGTTTTCAAACTTATTTTGAGAAATCGAACTAATCGTTTATCGAACGAAACACACCAATGTCATGGAAAGACAAAATTGATAGTACTGCCATACCACAATTTGATAGGTCAATACATCATCGGATCTCGTTATTCTAATGGGTAGGTGGTCTAATCTATCCTTTTCTAGAGTGACTCGAGTTCTTCCTCAACTTCCTTGAGTTCTTTGAGATACTTCTGGGTGTTGTGAAGTCTAAAATGAAGTCTCTCTGCAAGGTACTCGATGGCTCTCCAGGCTGCATTCCTTGCTGAATCAAAGAATGATGTGTAAAGTATTGGGTTACAGTCACCCTCAGTCTTATGGTCAGCTTCTTTGTTCTTGTATAGATGGACTTGCACCCACCAATACTCTTGGCCTTCATCCATGAAAGGAAAACCTTTGTATACTACTTGTCCTTCAAAACCCAAGCTCTTCATGTTATCCTTAAGTGCTCTTGGAAACTCTGTCTCACATTCCAAGGTCATGATCATCACTGGTCCTTTCTTGAGTGATTCAATGAGGGCGGTCATCTAAAGAAACAAGAGAAGAATCTTAGAAAGGAAATAGATAAGATAGTTACAAGAATAATGTTTAAAAAGTTCTTATTTTCAGCAAACTGAATGAAATAGTTTTTTTTATCCTATGGCCAAATTCTATTTCTATCCAAACCTAGGGTTACGAACCTACAGGAAACACAGTGCTCTGATACCCTCTGTAGCGTACCTGAACTTTAAATAAGCCAGATACATGTGTATAGTGCAAATCCCTGGATCGATTCATTTGCACACACAGTTTACGATGTAATATCACAACAAAGCGTCAATTTTATTACATCGATGATCCAGAATTACAAAATATTCGATACAAGTTGCATAGCATAAAGCTAGCATTGAAAAGTACACAGCGGAAATACAATAGCAGTGGGTCTCCAACAACTTCATGTTGCCACAGGCGAAAACATGTTGGTTGTAGACTTGAAACCTTTAAACGAAACCTCACTCGTCAACTGATCAATCTGCAATAAGAAAAATATTGCAACAACGTGGGTCAGATTCCATTAAAAATGGAGTCTGGCAAGTGACACTATGGTGGACACTTAATGGAATAACTCTATAGCCTATATGCATATTCGGCTGGTGGAGTTCAAGGCTATTTTGCATAAAGACAATTTTTCTATGTCTTTGGAAAACACTTTCTTCAAATCAAGACAAGTATGGCATGAAAACCATAAATTTCATCTTCCCTTGTTCACCCAACAAGTTTTATTTCTGAAATTGGAATGATGGAATCCTCCGTTGACGTCCGTGATCAGCTGCTCAAATTGTCCGTACCGGGGACACGGCTAAGTACTTAGTTTTACACTCTGCAGAGGTTGTGCACGTTCACCATTGTACCCATTCAACCCAAATTATCCTTTACACACCATTTGTGATAAGGAAAGGAGAAGAATGAGACGAGATCTTTCAGAAGCATTTTACCTCCCACTCTGGCTTGACCCGTTCCACCTAACATCCCCCTACATCTGCTTGTCAAGCCGGAGAGAGTCCACGCAACATACTTAATCAAGCCAGAGCCCATATGGCAATGGCTGCACTGGAAGCAATCGTCACTCGGAGTTCTTCAGATTCCTCTGTTCCCTGGGTGGCCATCCACAAGTGCACGTACTCTAGGAACCATAGACATGGACCAGAGTAGCCACTCAACTTCGCCACCATTAACAACCAATCCACCCAGGAGTTTCATTAACTTAGTGGATGTGCACTCTCAGGTAAAAATCACCATGCTCACGGCCCTAAGTAGAATAGACATTCATCCTAGGCGACGATAACCATGAGCACAAGCCCTGAGTAGTCACTTAACATTTTGTAAAACTTTTCATCAATTGCATAGCATCAATACATCTACTAAGTATTATATAGGAACCTAGACACAGGAGTAAGGGAATTCTACATAGGTTTAACATAGCAATACTATCCTACTCATGCATATAAAAATACACTAAGTAATGCATATAGAAAATAATAGGAAGTTTATGAGGTGTGCCACTTGCCTTTGAATGTTGTCGTTGTTCACAAACTCTTTTCAACAACGAACGTTTGCTCTCCGTTTAATCTAAACAATATAAGCAAACAACAATACAACAATCCACAAACAACAATCATCAAACATACATGCTCATATCTAGTGAACAAACAAGTTTTGTGAAACTTCTAAGGAAAACATGTCATGCATGATATGCAAAAATTTTCTAAGGACTAGAGATGCATGTCATGCCATGAAATTCTTTTAAGTTAATGCAATGCAATTAGGTTGGTTAAAATGACTAAGGACTAAAGTCATAAGTTGAATACAATATTTTCTTTTATATCATCTTGAATAAGCGCTCTAATGGCTTAGTCTTGATGTGTAGAAGTATTTAGAGAAAATACTAAGTCATTTCTTCAAGATGATCAACAATTATTATCAACTCTTTGTAAATTGCACATTCACTATAGTGAGAGAGACAGACACCCGGCCAACCACTTAAATTGTGGAACAAGTCTCATGTATGTGGACATGTAAGGTTTGTTTCCAGGCCGCTTCATCTCACTATGCCGCTAGGATCCAACAAACTTCAAAGATGATAACATCATGATCAAAATTTGTTTAAGTCTAAAAGACAAGATTTGGAAAGAGGGAAAAGAAAGAAAGAAAGATGTAGTTAGTCTTCAGGCTTCATCTCCAGACTTGTAGCTTTCCCCTTGGTGATGTCTTGAATGAATTTTTGTAGACTTGATAAATTCTTCAGACTTGATGATTCTCATATCACCGAGGCTGGTCTTGGAATTAACTTAGTCTTTATGAAGTCTCAGATAAGAAGAAAGAAAAGAGAGAGAGAGCAAGAAATACTTAGAGAATAAAGGAGGTTGGTCTTCTTGAACTTCTTCTTGCTTTTCTTCTAAGTGCTTCTACTCCTTGAAGATACTTCTGAAGTCTTGTTTTGGCTAAGTCATTCAATGGCCTTCTAGCCCCATCTTGAAAATTACTAAGTGTCTAAGTATAGCACTTTACCAAAATGTTAAGTTGAAAATATTTCTAACTTAGAGAAAAATAATGAAGAGGTTTTCCTATGAGGGATATAATTATATAATAAAATATGTTATGCATGAAATGCAAATTTTATTCACAAGAAAGCATCAAATGACTTTTGTGATTTCTTTATAAATATGCATGAATTTATAAATGCAATTTTAGTTAATTTCTATTTTTGGAAAATATAATAAAAGGAATAATTATAAGATTAAAGTTTTCTATGATTAAATTTTTATAATATAATTTTATAAATAGTGTTAATAGACAGGGGGCATTTTAATTAAATTTATAGCAATTTACTTTAATCAAAATTAATATTTTTATTAATAGTTATGCTGAAAATAGTCAAACTATTCAATTTAAATACATAACTATGAATTTATTCAAATATTACTCAAAAATATTTTATAGCAGTGGCATTAATTTAGAAATATTCTAAAGTTTCTTAAACAATTTTATTTGCTATTTTTGGAATTATAGATTTAAAGTTATGACAAATATACTCAAATCTTCCATTTGAAATTTGAATATTTTAACTAAGTCAAATTTGAATTTTGTCAGGTCCAAAATATTCTACATGTCGAGGGCTTTCCAAATATATAAAAATATTTGAATTTGGATAAACAGAGAAAAAGATATGATAGTTTTAATAGACAGGGGCTTTTCTGCAAAACTGCCAATTAATTCAATCGTGAAAATGATTTTACAGGTCAGCGCTGACTGGGCACTGACTGTGCGCTAACTGGGCTGCTGACTGGGATCCGACGTGGATAAGTGATCCGATATGGGCCATCAGATCTGGATCTGACGGTCCAGATCTGATCTTACCGGTTTGACTAAGCTTCTAATCTACGCCGTCAGATCGAGATCGAAGGGCTCACATTTCTTGACCAGGAGGTGGCGGCGGGAGCTTGCCGGAGGTGGCGATGGTGGTGGCGCCGGCGTCGGCTTTGGACGCGTCGGTCGTTCCCGTACTCCCCCGAGCTCGCAGAGTCGACGACAGCGTGCAGCGAGAGGTGGCTGAGGCGATGGTGCCGGTTGTTGGTGTCGCGGTACTCTGGTTCGCCGGCTATTTTTCGCCGGAGCCGAAGGAAGGCGGAGGTGACTTCGGTTGATTCCTCCTCGACGAGCTGCTGCGAAAACGAAGCAAGGGAGGGGTTGAGAAGGTGCGCATCGACACGGGGAAGAGGGTGGATGGGGTCTCGGGCTCGAGGATGGTTTACCTCGCCGGGAAAGGAAGGAAAACGGCGGCGGACTCGAGCTTCTCCGACGAGCAACCGTGGCGGCCTGGCGGCGTTATTTTGATGGGGAAGAGAGGGGAAACACGGAGGAGAGCGTGGAGAATTTATAGGCGTCCTCCGTTAGGTTTTTCATCGCTTAAATCGCGCGAATCGAACGAACAAAGGAAGGTGCAAATCGGGGCAAAATTCTCGGCTGGAGGTTGACGATGATGACGTCAGCGATGACGTCATCCAGGTAAGTCTTTTTTTGTTTTTATTTATTTAATTCATATCTTTTGATTTAAATGTCCAAATGATGTCAAATTAATTTCTAAAAATTTTTAAAATCAATATCTTTGTGTTAAACCAGTTGTGGGCATGTTTTGAATATTTTTGAAAAATAATATTTTGAAATATTGATTAAATACAAATTTGACACTTAAAGTCAAATTAGAAATTATATCTTAAATAAATTTTCTTTTTGCTAAATAAAATTAGTAAAATAGCCATATTCAAAATATGTTTGAATTTAAGTTATTTAAACTTATTTTGCTGAAATCATTCATCTTTAATTTGGCATAATATTAAAGAACAAAATATAACTAATTTGAAGGAAATGGGAAATATAATGAATTCCATTTTTAATTCTAAATGTTTTGTACACCATTATGTTTTATATTATGATTATTCATTTGAAAAACTTCATATTCATTTGAAAAACTTCATATCAACTTTGGAAAAGATTTTAGATTTAATTTTTTTCTTATATAGAATAATATATTCCTGAAATCATTTTATGTTTTGAAAATAAATGAAAATCATTGAATCTAATGCAATGTTTATTTGGATAATCCATTAATTATGAAATATATGAAGTTATTAAAATTATAAACTATAGGCTTATAATTTCCAGATTATATTTTGAACTCAGGTAAATGAATCATAATCTTTTGGCAAATAGACAATGTTTTCAATAGTTTAAAATAACACTTGTAATTATTATTTTAATTTATTTATAGCTAAGGCTAAGTGGTTGAAGTCAATTACTTAAAATAAAATGGTTTGTGTTTTATAAAACATTTGTCAAATTACATATTAAGGTTTTTGAAATACAATGGATAGTGTAATGTTTAATTGGAAATAACTTTTGAAAATAATGACACATTGTAAATTTTGAAATAATAGAATTTTTCAAATTGGTTGAAGTCTTTTATAGTTAGTTTTCTTATGCATTTTAATATTTTATTTTAATCAATTTTTTTTTAAATTTTAGTGATTTTTGAACATTCCAAAATGTTGGGATGTTACATTATCTTTTAAATAAGTTGATTGGTGGTTGGTTGAGAACAACAAATACTAAATGTGGTAGATGGTATAATTAAATGATACATTAATCTTGTAGATCATTAAATTATGTCACTTGAATCATTGATGTTGTTTTGAGATACTAATTTGCTTAATGTTAAACATGATGGTCTAGTAAAGTGGAATGATTAAATGGTTGGTCTATAGAAACTTGAAAACTGTGCCACACTTAAATTTCCAGTTGATTGCACAATGGTATATGACTTCTATTTGCCTAAAGAAACCGGATGACTTTATGTTATGCGCTACGGTTGGGTCCCTAACAGTGACTTGTTCATTTGCCACAGCACCCCTAGGAGTAATTTTCATTATGCCTTGCATGATCATATTTTTTTTTTGGAATCTTTTTACTTGTGAGTTCTAAAACTGCGGTTTTCATGGCACTTCCACCACCATATTGCTAGCCTCTTCGGTACTTTGTATTACCCTTTCTCACACTGAGAGTTGGTGCATTTTTCGCGGGTACATCCAAACTCGTGGGAGATCTTCATCTTGTTCTTCTACACATAAGCCAAATATCTTCCTCAAAACAACCACCATACCTACCTACTACAACATTTTCATAGCTGTTCCGAGATATATTGCCATGCAACATTCATCTTACATTACATGACTTGTTGTCATTCATTACTTATTTATTACTTTGCGTGTTTCAAAACTGATGTGTGGTTTTAACCATGTTACGCTAGAGCACTGCATAACCTGCTCCACTGGTAGAGGCACCATTGTCATATGTATTCTTATGGCACATTCATATTAGTTACTTATATCATCAGTATGTTGTTTTAACATCATTAGTGTGTTGTCATACATCATGTATCATATTAGGATGCTTGCACCTAAAAGTGAAAAGAGCCATGGAGGCCATCGAAAAGAGAAACAAAAAAAAGAGAAAAAATAGAAAAAAGAGAAAAAGAAAAGAAAGAAATAAAAGGGAGCAACATTACTATTATTTATCACACACTTGTGCTTATCTTATAGCACCATATTATTTATAGTCATCACTTGTGCTCATGTTATAGCACCATATCATTTATGATCATCATTTGTGCTCATGTTTAGCACCTTTACTCCATATGGGAGAGTTTTCATGTCTTAGTTGCATAACTATGTGGAGAACTTTACACTATAGAACTTGGCTTCTATATTCCAATGATGAGCCTCCTCAAAAGTGCTCTAAGTCTTCGTGAGCAAGCAGTTGGATGCACCCCCACTAGTTCCATTGGAGAGCTTTCATATACTTATAGCTCCATGTGCATCTGTTGTATGGAAATCACTACTCCTCGCATAGATTTGATTGTATGTCTTTCTCTTGTCTAACGATCATCTACAGCTTTGTGAGCCTTTCTTCCGTTGGCCTTCCAAATCTCCGTTAACAATCTCTTAGCCATAACATCCTGGTGCCAGGAACCAACGTTGAATGCTTGCTTGTTTCTTTTGAACAAATAATATATTGATCTTCTACGTGCATATTGCTATTACTTCACTTGATCCTTTCATTAAGTTGTCATGTTTGTTGGAAGCATTAGATGATTATATTGTTGTGCTTGAAGCTTAAATCGTCTCTAATATCTACTTTGCACAATTGATTGCCATCTAGTACTATATTAAAAGCTTTGCTTGCTTCACCTACTTGTTTATTCATTACTCGTTTGATATCAATATAAACTATATCCCTTATTCATTTGATCTCAGTTTACATGCCTTACATTATTAAATGATCAAGATTGTGTTTAAGCATGTCACTTCAGATATTATTCTTCTTTTATCGTTCTTGCCTACTCGGGACGAGTAGAACTAAGCTTGGGGATATTGATACGTCTCCAACGTATCCATAATTTCTTGTGTTCCATGCTATGTTATAACATCTTATTACATGTTTTATATGCATTTTATATATTTTTATGCATTTTCTGGTACTAACCTATTAACAAGATGCAACAGTGCCAGTTCCCTGTTTCTGCTGTTTTTGGTTTCAAAAAAGCTCTTAAGGAAATATGTGCAAAATTGGAAACCAGCCAACCAGGATTTATTTTTGGAATATTTGCGTCCAGGAAAACCGAAGAAGAGATGAAGAGGGGCCGTGAGGCGGCCTCATCACCTGGTAGCGCGACCCACTTGCCTACCGCGCCAGGAGGTGAGGAGACCCCCTCGGGCACCCACCAACCTTGGTCTTTCGCCTACAAATACCCCCTTGACCTAAAAACAGAGCACAGTTGAACATTTTTTCCTCCACGGGTCCCGAGCCGCCGCCGTCGTCACCACCACTTCGGGAGAGATCAAAACTTCTCCCCGGCACCCTGCCGGGAGGGGGAATCGTCCCCGGAGGCCTCTACGTCGCCATGACCGCTTCCGGACTGATGCGTGAGTAGTCTACCTTGGACTATGGGTCCATAACTGTAGCTAGATGGTTGTCTTCTCCTCATGTGATATCATGTTTAGATCTTATGAGCTGTTTATCATGATCAAGATCATCTTTATGTAATTCTCCATGTTGTGTTTGCTGGGATCCAATGAATATTGAGTACTAAAGTTATTGCTTCATAATATATCATGTGTGTGCTATTTAATGATCTTGCATGCTCTCCGTTACATGTGTATGCTCTGGCCAAGTAGATACTCGTAACTCCAAGAGGGGGTATTTATGCTCGATAGTAGGTTTGACAGAAAGCTCTAAGGTTGTAGATGTACTGTTGCTACTAGGGATAAAACATTGGTACTTTATCTAAGGATGATGTTACTTACTTACTTTACACGCAGTGCTTAAGGCGATAATCTGTTGCATGCAACTTAATACTGAAAGGGGTGCGGACGCTAACCAGAAGGTGGATTATTAGTCATAGATGCGGTTGGCACGGTTTATGTATATTGTTGTAATGCCCGAATGAATCTCACACTAGACACCATATCATTAGTATATGCATTGGGTTGCTCATCATTATTCTGTAAATTGCCTAGCTGTAATTTATTTACCATGCATGGATGAATATTATTATTATTATTTATGAAGATACACCACTAGTGAACTGTGGACCCCGATCCTTCTCATTAATCTGATAAAACCACAACTGCAAACCTGTTACTTTTTGCAAACATCACTCTTTCTTCCACACATACGTTTAATCCTTTGTTACAGCAAGGCGGTCAGATTGACAACCTCACTTTTAAGTTGGGGCAAAATATCTTGATTGTTTGTGTGCAGGCTCCACGTCAACCACCAGGAAGCATCTTTCTGGCGCCTTGACACCTCAAGGGAATCCTTCATCTCCTACTGGTTTGATAATCTTGGTTTCATACTGAGGGAAACTTGCTGCTGCACTACTTCACGCCTTCCTCTTGGGGTCTTCCAACAACACACCCACCGTGTGCATCAACCACCATCTCCACCGCCGACGCCGTCATCTCCATCCATCCACTCCGTTCCAGCTGTAACATCTTAGGCTAAACTCTGTGTATTTCATAGGGGAAACTCTCCTGGTGTTGACTGCTATTGTTATTGATGCTATTGAGTGAAACCGTTGAACTAGGGTTTATGTTCAGATTGTTATCCATCATTATATCACCTCTGATCATGTTCCATATGGCGTGTTGTGAGTAGTTCGTTGTGTTCTTGAGGACATGGGAGAAGTCTAGATGTTAGTAGTGAACTATGTTGAATAATATTTGATGTTTTGATATTTAAGTTGTGGTGCCATTCTTCTAGTGGTGTTATGTGAACGTCAACTACATGACACTTCGTCTTTATGGACCTAGGGGAATGCATCGCGTACTCGGTTATCATTTGTGGGGTTGCTGGAGTGACAGAAACCTAAACCCCCGTTGGTATTCTGATGCACGAGAGATCGTCGGATCTCAGAGTTTAAGTCTATGGTTAGATTTATCTTAATTACTTTCTTGTATTTGCGGATGCTTGCAAGGGGTATAATCATAAGTACTTATTAGTGCGAGGAAGGGCGGTGCATTAGCATAGGTTCACCCACACGATACTTATCTAAACACTAAAGATTATTCGACAATATGAAGCGAAAGCACTAGACAGAAATCCCGTGTGTCCTCAAGAACGTTTAGTCATCATAAGTAAACAAACTGACTTGTCATTTTCTCTCAAAAGGATTGGGCCACTCGCTGCGATTATATTTGCCACGCTCTTCTTACTCGTACTTTATTTCTCTGTTATATCAAAGTCTACTGAAAACTCGTGTGGTACTGTTTATAGTGAATTCCTCATCAAAACCACTTGTCAACACCTTCTGCTCCTTGTTGGGTTCGACACTCTTATTTATCGAAAGTACTGCGATACACCCGCTATACTTGTGGGTCATCAAACGCATCGACCACCTCGTCGGCATCGCCACGACGCGCCCTGCTCCGTCGCGGTCGATCGTGCACCACTCTCTTGTGGGAACGACTGCGCTTGACGCGTCTCCGCCTCCTCCGGGACCCGCTCAGGCCGGGACGCAGAGGATCGTCTCCCGCGCGACTGCAAAATCATGCAGCGCACCACGCCGGACGCAAGCGTGGGGATGGAGCGCCAGCGAGATCGCCAGAACCGCCTCGTGGAAGAGATTGGCCAGGCGGGCCAGCAGAACCGTGGGGCTCTGTAGAACGGGGTCGCCACCTACGCCACGGGCTGCATGGCTTCACCCTGCTCTGCGTCGCGTGGTCTGGCCCCCGAAGTTCAGGCCAGCTCTCCCCAAGGGCTACGACGGTTCCAACAACCCCATCGAGTTCCTGCAGCTTTACACCACCTCCATTCAGGCTGCAGGAGGAGACGACAAGGTCAGGGCCAACTGGTTCTCCCACGCGCTTCGCGACTCCGCCCTATCGTGGCTCCTGAACCTGCCGGAGGACTCCATGAGCTCGTGGGAGGAGCTCTGCAAGCAGTTCGTCGCCAACTTCAAGGGACGCAGCCGAGAAGCCGCCAGGCACTCATGCCAACGCAGCCGAGAAGAACATCAACCTCCCTGACGAGGAAGATGGAGGCTACCAAGCCCCGAGAGGGGCTATGGCTTACATCCTCGGTGGGGCTCAGGCGCCCAAGTCGAACAATCAGTTCAAGAAGTTCGCCCGCGACCTCAACGCCGCGCTCCCCAGCGTCGAGACCTCCAGGCCCCTCAAGTGGTCGCAGTACACCATCGCTTTCGACGCGCAAGACCACCCCAAGTCCAGCAAAACTGTTGGCACCCTACCCCTGGTCTGCTCCCCCACCATCAACAACATCCCGTCTCAAAGACGCTCATCGATGGTGGCGCATGCCTGAACGTCATCTATGTCGAGACCTTTGAGACGCTTCAGGTGCCCTACGAGTGGCTCATGCCCTCCAGGCCCTTCACGGGAGTCACCAGCGGTTCAATTGAGCCTTTGGGGCAGGTCCGGCTCGCCGTCACCTTCGGCACACAGAAGAAATACCGCACCGATCTCATCGACTTCGATGTCGCGCACATCGGCTTGCCGTACAACGCCATCCTCGGCTACCCCGCCCTCACGAAGTTCAAGGCCGTCACGCATCATGCCTACAACATGGTCAAGATTCCCGGCAGTGCTGGCCCCATCTCCATCCACATACACGTCCTAGACGCCACGCGCGCTGTTGAGACCGCCTACAAGGCAGTCGCCATGGCATTCCCGACTGAAGAGGACATGGAGCCTCTCGAGAGGCCCAAGAAGAAGAAGTAGATGTGCTCTCAGGAGCAAGCTTCCACAAAGAAGGTCCCCCTGAGCTCTGGCGGCTCGGGGGCTAGCGTCACCATTGGCGCTGCTTTGCCTCCCAAATAGGAAAGCGCGCTCGTCGCCTACTCCGAGGAAACTCTGACATATTCGCATGGACTCCGTCAGACATGTCCGGTGTACCGATGGAGGTGATTTAGCACCACTTAGCCGTGTGTCCAGACGCACGCCCCGTCAAGCAAAAGGCAAGAAAGCAAGCCCCAGAGAAGCAAGCATTCCTCGTCAAGGAGGTCGAGAAGCTCAAAGCGGAAAAGGTTGTCCGTGAAGTCGCGCACACCACTTGGCTCTCCAACGGCGTGATTGTCCCAAAGCACGCCGGAGGAGGCCGCCTCTGCATCGACTACCTTGATGTCAACAAGGCCTGCCCCAAGGACCTATACCCCATGCCAAGGATCGACCAGATCGTAGACTCCACGGCAGGCTGCGACCTCCTCTGCTTCATCGATGCTTTCTCTAGTTATCACTAGATCAAGATGGCTAAAGAGGACGAGGAGAACACATCATTCCTCACCCATTGTGGTGTGTACTGCTATGTCTGCATGCCCTTCGGCCTGAAGAATGCTGGCGCCACCTTCCAGAGGCTCATGAGGATAGCCCTTCGCGAGCAGATGAGCAGGAATGCAGAGGCTTATGTCAACGACATCGTCGTCAAGTCTCGAGAGGGAGATACTCTCCTGAGGGACCTCGAGGAGACCTTTGCCAGTATGCGAAAAGTGAACATCAAGCTCAACCCCGACTAGTGCGTCTTTCGAGTGCCTTTAGGCAAACTGCTTGGATTCCTCGTGTCCCACCGTGGCATAGAGGCGAACCCTGACAAGATCAAGGCTATAGAGGAAATGCAGCCTCCTCGCCGGCTCAAAGACATGCAGCGCCTAGCAGGCTGCATGGCCAGGTTGGGCCGCTTCATCTCCAAGTTCGGCGAGAGAGTCCTGCCATTCTTCAAGATCATGAATAGATCTGTCACCTTCAAGTGGACGCCTAAAGCGGAAAAAGCCTTTGAGGACTTGAAGAGGTACTTGGCTAGCCCACCAGTCATGGTTGCCCCGAGGACAAGCGGACATTAGAAGCTTTATCTCTCAGCCACTTCTCATACCGCCAGAGCCGTCATGGTGGTAGAAAGAGAAGAGCCAGTCCTCCCCAAGAAGAGTGAAACTACTCCAAGGCCAAAGCCGCCTAACGACGACCTCGACAAAGGTCAGACTCCACAAACCCGCCGCCAGGCCTAGATCCACAAGACGAGTCTGCCCCAAGCACCCTTGCCGAGACACCTCCACAGGCTGATCTCGCCAAGGAGCCTGAAGAGCCTCCACAAGCCGACCTCGCCAAGAGCCCTGAAGAGCCTCTACAGGCCGATCTCCTCAGGGGCCCTGAAGAGCCTCCCAAGGCAGCCAACGCCGCGCCTAAGCTGACAACCCTTGTCGAGCACCCCGTCTACTTCGTCAGTACAGTACTGCGGGATGCTCGGGAACGATACACAATGCAGCAGAAGCTCCTTATTGTGCTCCTCATCGCCTCAAGGAAGCTGCGACACTACTTCCAAGGCCATTCCATCACGGTGGTCACCTCATTTCCCTTTGAGCAGATCCTACGCAACCCTAACGCCGCTGATCGTGTCGTGGGATGGAGCATAGATCTGTAGCCATTCAATTTGCGCTTTGACACCACAAGAGTCATCAAAGGAAGAGCGCCGGCAGACTTCTTCGCCGAATGGACAGACCCAACCCCTGAAGAGCCTCTAGGAGATGAGCCCGAGCCCTCTGGAGAGAAAATGCCCAGGCACTGAACCATGAAGTTTGACGGAGCCTTCGCCTGCCACAATGGCAGGGCTGGTGTCGTCTTGATCTCGCCCAAGGGCGACATGCTCTACTACGTGGTCCAGTTGTGCTTCGTAATTGACAAGATCTCCAACAACATCGCTGAGTACGAGGGTCTCCTCGCCGGCCTATGGGCCGCCATCGCTCTAGGAGTCAAGCACCTGCTCATCAAAGGTGATTCCCAGCTGCTCGTCAACTTCTCCAACAAGAGCTACAAGCCTAAGAACGACCACATGGCCGCATACCTTGAAGAGGTCCGCAAGCTTGAGAAGCACTTCAGGGGCATGGAGCTCATGCACAACCCGAGGAAGGAGAACCAAGAGGCTTATGACATCGCCAAGTGCGCATCAAGAAGGCAAGCTCAGCAGGCAGGTGTCTTAGAAGAGAGACTCGTCAAGGCATCCATAAAGCAGCCTGATGACCCACAAGTATAGGGGATGGCAACAGTCTTCGAGGGAAGTAAAACCCAAATTTATTGATTCGACACAAGGGGAGCCAAAGAATATTTATAAGCTTTAACACATGATTGTCAGATCAGCTGCACCTTTGAATAGACTTGCTCGAGAAAGATTATCAGTAGCAACAGTTTTATAGCAGAGACAGTAGTGAAATAACAGTAGCAGGAGAATTAAGACGGTGATTGTGATTACGTTAGACAGCAGGATTAAAATACTATAGGCATAGGGACAGATGTACGGGTGTTGCATGGATAAGATAATTCATGTAATAACATAGCATAAGCATTTGCAGATAAATAATACTCCCTCCGTTCCGTAATCCAAGAGCTATAGTTTTTCTGCACGGTAATTAGCGCACGGGGTGGGGGAGAAAATGAGACGTTAAGTAGAGTAAAAATAGGTAAGCCGACATCCTCTCTCCTCCCGCTGGATAACATCCCACATCGGTTGCAACAAATGCACGATACTCTCCATATTTTCAGGGATTTCCCTCAATTTGTGCACGTGAAGAGGCAGCAAAAACAGCCGAAGCCCATTCATTTTGAAACTGTTGTAAAAAAATTATAGCTCTTGGATTACGGAACAGAGGGAGTATAAAGCATCCAATCATTAACTAATCATAAAAATGTATTCCAATTTAGTTGTGCGTGCTCGCAATGAGAAACTTGCACATCATCTTTTGTCCTACCAGCCCGTTTGTAGCGGGGCCTCAAGGGAAACTACTGGTAATTAAGGTACTCCTTTTAATAAAGTACCAGAGCAAAGCATTAACAGTCCGTGAATTTATGTGATCCTCACATCATAGCCATTCCCTCCGGTTATTCCAATTATTGTCACTTTGGGGCCATCGGTTCCGGACAATAACATGTGTATACAACTCATAGATATGATCCAAAACAATAATTATCATCATAATTCAATAACATGTTCAGATCTGAAATCATGGCACTCGGGCCCTAGTGTCAAGCATTAAGCATAACAAGTTGCAACAATTACGTAAAACACCGATAACGGATACTAGGCACCATTTAGCGTACCTGCACTTTAAATAAGGCAGATACCTGTGTATAGTGCAAATCACTGGATCGATTCGCTTACACACACAGTTTACGATGTAATATCACAACAAAGTATCAATTTTATTATATCGATGATCCAGACTTACAAAATATTCAATAAAAGTTGCATAGCATAAATCTAGCTTTGAAAGAGTAAACAGCGGAAATACAATAGCAGTGAGTCTCCATCACATTCATGTTGCCACAGGCGAAAACATGTTGGTTGTAGACTCGAAACCTTTAAACGAAACCTCACTCGTCATCTGAACAATCTGCAATAAGAAAAATATTGCAACAACGTGGGTCAGATTCCATTATAAAAAGAGTCTGGCAAGTGACACTATGGTGGACACTTAGTGGAAAAACCCTAGTAACCTTATTCTTATTTGGCTGGTGGAGTTCAAGGCTATTTTGCATAAAGCCAATTTTTCCTAACTCTTTGGAAAACACTTTTCTTCTATTCGAGAAATTCGTGGTATGACAACCACGATCTCATTCTACCCTTGTTCACCCATCAAGTTTTAATTTCTGAAGTTGGAATGATGGAATCCTCCGTTGACGTCCGTGATCAGCTGCTCAAATTGTCCGTACCGGGGACACGACTAAGTACTTAGTTTTACACTCTGCATAGGTTGTGCACGTTCACCATTGTACCCATTCAACCCAAACTATCCTTTAGAAACTTATAGTGATAAGGAAAAGGAGAAGAATGAGACGAGATCTTTCAGAAGCATTTTCCCTCCCACTTGGCTTGACCCGTTCCACCTAACACCCCCTACATCTGCTTGTCAAGCCGGAGAGAGTTCACGCAACATAATTGATAAAGGCAGAGCCCATTGGCAATGGCTGCACTGGAAGCAATCGTCACTCAGAGTTCTTCAGATTCCTCTGTTCCTGGGTGGCCATTCACAAGTGTGCGTACTCCAGGAACCATAGACATGGCCTGAGTAGCCACTCAACATAAACCATACAACCTCTTACCACCCAGGTGTTTCATTCTTAACTTAGTAGAATTTATATTTTCACAAAACAACATTTGCATAGCATCCATAATTCTACTAAGTATTGCATAGGAACCTAGACACATGAATAAGGGATTCTACACAGGTTTAGCATAGCAATACTATCCTACACATGCTTATATAAAAATACACTAAGTAATGCATGTAGAAAATAGTAGGAGGTTTATGAGGTGTGCCACTTGCCTTTGAATGTTGTCGTTGTTCACAAACTCTTTTCAACGATACTCGGAACTCTCCATTTAGTCTAAACAATATAAAAAACAACAATACAACAAAACAAAACAACACAACACATACAAGCATACATAATGAACAAACAAGTTTCATAAACTCCTAAGGAAAACATGTCATGCATGATATGCAAGTTATTTCTAAGGACTAGAGATGCATGTCATGCTATGAAAATCTTCTAAGTTAATGCAAGGCAAATAGGTCATAGGTTGGATAAAATAACTTTGTTATAATTTATCTTGAATAAGAACTCAAATTACTTACTCATGATGTGCATAACTATTTAGAGAAAATACTAACTCTATTCTTCAAGGTAATCAACAATTATTAACAACTCTTTGTAAATTGGATATTCACTATAGTGAGAGAGACAGACACCCGGCCAGCCACTTAAATTGTGGAACATGTTTCATGTACGTGGACATGTAAGGTTAGTCTCCAGGCCGCTTCATCTCACTATGCCGCTAGGATCCAACAAACTTCAAGATGGTAATAACATGATAAAAAATCGTTTATGTCTAAAGTGAAAGATAAGATTAGGAAAGAGGGAAAAGATAGAAGGAAAGATGTAGTTGGTCTTCCATGTTTCATCTCCAGACTTGTAGCTTTCCCGTTGGTGATGTCTTGAATGAATTTTTGTAGACTTGATAAATCTTCAGACTTGATGATTATTGTATCACCGAGGCTGGTCTTGGAATTAATTTAGTCTTCATGAAGTCTCAGATAAGAAGGGAGAAAGGAGAGAGAGGAAGCAAGACTTAGAAAATATTGCTGGCTGGTCTTCATGAACTTCTTCTTGATTTTCTTCTAAGTGCTTCTACTCCTTGAAGATACTTCTGAAGTCTTGTTTTGGCTAAGTCCTTCATTGTCCTTCTAGCTCCATGTTGAAAATCCTAAGTGTCTAGTGCATAGCACTTTTACCAAAATACTAAGTTTGAAAATAATCCTAACTTAGAGAAAATAATGAAGAGGTTTTCCTATGAGGAGTATAACTATATAATAAAATAAGTTATGCATGAAATGCATTTTTTAATCACAAGAATGCATCAAAATACCTTTGTGATTTCTTTATAAATATGCATGAGATTATTAATGCAATTTAATTAATTTCTATTTTTGCAGAATATAAATAAAGGAATGAATATAAAATAAAAGTTTTATGTGATTAAATTTTTATAACACAATTTTGTAAATAATGTAGATAGATAGAGGGCATTTACTTCAACTTATAGCAATTTGATTTAATAAAAATAATGTTTCTATTAATAGTTATGTCAAAAATAGTCAAACTATTCAAATTAAATATATAACTATCAAATCATTGAAATACTACTCAAAATTATTTTACAATAGAGGCATCATTTTACAAATATTCCAAAGTCTTTCAAAATATTTTATTTGCAATTTTTTAGTTTATAGATTTAAAGTTATGACAAAAATACTCAAATTCACCATTTGAAATTTGAAACTTTTAAACTAAGTCAAATTTGAATTTTGGCAGATCTAAAATATTCTACATGTCAAGGGCTTTCCAAATATATAAAATTTATCAAATTTGGATAAGTGGTTAAAAAGATATGATAGTTTGAATAGACAGGGGCTTTTTTTGCAAAAGTGCCAGATCTGTTGACTGGGCGCTGACTGGATCCGACGTGGCGCTGACTGTGCATGCTGACTCAGCGCTCACGTGGTTAAGTGGATGGATCTGGATCGTCAGATCTGGATCTGACGGTCCAGATCTGATCTTACCGGTTTGAGTAAAATCTTCTAATCGTGACCGTATAAAATATATCGGACGCTCACCGTGCGATGGAGAGGAGGTGGCGGCGGAATCCACCGGAGATGGAGGAGATAGCGGCGCCGGCGCTTGGGCATGGACCGATTCGTTGCTCCGGTGATCTCCTCTGCTCGGGAGGGCGACGTCGACGCGCGGGGCGAGGTGGAGAACTCGATGGAGGCGGTGGCATCGTCGCGTTCGTCCTGGGGAGGGAGGGCTCCTCGGTCGAAGCCACATCCACTCCAGCCACCTTCGGGTGTGCAATAACTCCTCGCTACGGTTGAAAAAAAAATTGGGAAAATGTCAAGGTGGTGCGGTTCCGCGAGGGGAGTAAGAGGGGGTGGGTCTCGGACTCGGGGGTATGCTACCTTGGCCGAAATCGAAGGAACACGGTGGCGGTACTGGAGCTTCTCCGGTGAGCGATTGTGGCAGCCCGGCGGCGTGGTTTCGAGGGGGAAGAGAGGGGAAAGACGCGGCAGGGGGGTGGGGGATTTATAGGGGGCAGAGAGGAAACAAATCCCGCAAAGAACGCCACGAATTTGAGCTCGGATCGGAGGAGGAATCGGAGGCGAGAATTTTGGCTGGTGGTTAGGGATGAAGGGGTGACGTCAGCGATGACGTCACAACGGATTTTCTTTTTCCTTTTTCTGATTTCTTTTATAACTTTTGATTTAAACATCCAAATGGAGTCAAATAAATTTCTATAAATTTGTAATATTCATATCTAGGTTTTAAAACATTAGTGGGTATGTTTTGACAACTTTTTAAAATTAATAATTTTGAAATATTGGTTTAATACAAATTTGACACTTAATGTCAAATTTGAAATTATAGCTTAATTAAATTTTCTTTTGGCTAAATAAAATTTGTAAAATACCCATATTCAAATATGTTTGAATTTAAGTTCTTTAAACTCATTTGCTTAACCATTCATCTTTATTTTGGTTTAATAGTAGAATAATAGAATATAAATATTTTTATAGTAATAGGAAATATAATGGATTCGAACTTAATTAAATTTTATTTTGGTACACCATTATATTTTGTATTAAGATAAATCAATTGAAAACTTCATATAACAACTTTGGAAAAGATTTTTTGTTTTAATTCATTTCTTATATAGAATATATTCATCATTTTATGTTTTGAAAATTAATGAATGCAATGCTTATTTGGAAACACTTTTTATTTCAATAAAATGGTTTGAAAGTTTGTAACACATTTGTCAAATTAGATATTGAGGTTTCAAGAAATACAATGGATAATAAAATGTTTAACTTGAAACCAATTTTGAAAATAATGATAAACTGAGATATTTGAAATATTTAACCCTTTCAATATGTTTGAAGTCTTTTATAGTTGGGTTTCTTATGCATTTAAATATTTTATTTTAAATCAAAACAAAAGTTTTAAAATTTAGTGATTTTTGAACATTATAAAATGTTGGGATGTTACACACCATGCCCTAACAATCTTACAACTATTAGATGAGTGATGTAATACAATCCCTACCATCGCCTCAAGCCTACGGCGGTGAATTACTCACTCATGGTAGGGGGAAACATGGATGGTTGATGGAGAGGAGGTGGAGATGACGATGGCGATGATCCTCTTCGATTCCCCGTCATGGCAGGGTGCCGGAACAGAGACTTCTGGTCCCCGAACTAGGGTTCACGATGGCGGCGGCGCACGGGTGTGTTCTCTGGAAAAGTGGCTATCCTCCAAGCGTTTTTTGGTCAAGAGGGTTAAGTAGCCGCGAGGGGGTCGTGAGGGAGTGGCCGAGGTGGCCTCCTCATCTCCTGGCGCGGCCAGGTGGGCCCCCATGCCACCGGGTGATGAGGGCCCAGGGCTTTTTCTACGAAGTTGATATTTCTGCACAAAAAGAAGACACGAGGGTAATTCTGCTGAAAATAGCGTTAGTCCACGTAAATTAGAGGTAAAACAATAGCAAAAGTGTTCGGGAAAGTAGATACGTTTTGGACGTATCAACTCCCCCCCAAGCTTAGCTTATTGCTTGTCCTCAAGCAATTCAGTTAACAACTGAGTGCGATAAAAGAACTTTCACGAACTCATTTGCTCATGTGATGTAAATATTCTCATTATGAAGACAAATGCTTAAACTATTCATAACAAGGCATATATATAAACGGTGTCACCCAATAGTTATGTAAACCATGAAAGATGCCAATAAAACTGATGATAAATAACATGAAACATATCAATTCACAAGATTGCAATGATCATAAGAAAGTATGATGTAACAGCCCGTTTGTAACTTTCCAAAATTGTGTGCAGTATATTGGAGCATCATGTCATCTTTCCATATGTGGTTGCATTTAATTAAATATGTTGTTCAAATTCAATTTCCAAATTTAAATTCTTATTTAAATTCAAATGTGTTTCAAATAATTTCAGTTGAAGTTTCAAATTAAGTTATAAATAATCAAACAATATTTTAATATGACTATTTTTGAAACTATTAAAAATTGTTTAAAAGTTTTGTCATGTTTTCTTTCTCTCATTTTATTAATAGACAAAAACCAGAAAAGAAGAAAAGGAAAAACAGTACAAAAAAAAAACAGGAAAAGAAAAGAAAGCCTGGCCGAGCTGGGCCACCACGGCCCAACTCAACCAGCCCAGCCCACCTACCTCTTCTCCCTTCTCTGTACGGAGACAGAGAAGAGGAGCCTTTCCACGCTGGCGATGGACTTCCCCCACTGCCTCTTGCCCCCACACGCTGCTCCCTGCCTCTCCCCTTTAAGCACCGCACGCCACAGCCGCAGCAAACCCTAGCTCCCCTCTTCCCCTTCCTCGCGCCGCCGGCCCCCTCCGTTTCTTTGTTCTTCTTCAACGAAAAGCCACCGAGAGGACCTCGCCGTCCCCCCGCAGCTCCGGCGCCGACGAGGACCAGCAGAGCCGTCCCGGAGCAGCGCATCCCCGGCTTCGCCCTCCTCCCCGAGACAATCGAACCCCCGGGGCACCGTAGCGTCTACCTCGTCCCCTTCATCCCCGACTCCGGCGGACCTCCCGCCTCCGTTTCCGGCACCCCGGACCTCCCTGCGCCAAGCAAACTTCTCCGACGGACTCGAAGTGAGCTTCCCCTTCCTTTCCCCTGCTCCCCCTCTCGTTTTCCGTGTTTCTTTCATCAGGTTCGTTCGCGCCACCGCCGGTTCCCGTCCGGCGTTCAGGGTCGAGCACGAGCTCGAGGGCTCCGACCCTCTCCCACTCTTCCGAACACCAAAATGGGTCCGCCCCTCCTTGTCACGCACCCCACGCACGCACTCGAGCACCCAGCGCCTCCGAATCGCGGTCATCGCCGGCCGGTTGCTCCGCCGCTACTCTCTGACGGGCTTCAGATAACAGATTCGTCAGTTATCATGTCTTTGGGGAAGTATAAAAGGAAAACTGCACCTGTTATGTCAACAACACTGAAACGCCCCACTGGCTAGCGCAGCGATCCGACGATCTTTGCGAGAGAGCACGAGTTCGAACCCCCTGTGCCCGTGGAGGTTAAAATGGCACCCTTTTTCTTTTTCCTTTCGGACACTGACAGCAGGGTCCCACCCGCCAGCGACTGAGTTGCTGGAAAAATACCCCGAGCCCCCTGTGCTCTCTGTCTTTCCAGTTAGGTCCTCACCAGCACGTTTACCATCACGGTTAAGTCCCTGACTTTTGCAGGAACACCCCTAACACTAAATGGGCAATAACTTTATTTTTACAACTCCAAATAAAATAAACTTTATATGTTTTTATATCAGAAAAATGCAATAAACACTAATATCACATTCTTATGTCATTTTGCATCATTTATTATAAATTCTTAGTTTAATTTAACAAATGCACTTAAATAATTAAATATGGAATATGTGGGGTAATAAATATATAATGCCCTAATTCCATTTAATTTACTCATATCTTTTATACCATGTCTTGCCAGGCTAATAAACATTTAATTTGATGTGTAGATAAATAATTTGCACTTAAATAATAAATATGGAATGTGTTGGGCAAATATTTATCTTTTGCCTATTCCGTTTAAATTAATTAGATCACCATGCCATGCTATATATGTTAAACAACATTTAATCTGTTGGTTACACAAATAACTTGCACCATAATTAATTGCCGGGATTTTATCCCCGCATTAATATGACCTAATCATCTCATACCATATTGCAACATCATTTGATTGCGCATTTGCTTGGTATTGATTATGTTTCCTATTGTCTATGTTTTGCTCTTCTCTGGGTAGATGACGACGTGTCTGCTGCCGATACTTTCATCCTTGAGATTCCAGGTTTTGTGCCAGGCCACAAGCTGCAAGGCAAGCTTCTGCTAACCGGTTACACAATTGTCGGGTTTTCATTCCTGCCTTTTGATCTATTCTATCCTAGTTATCGATTCTTGAATTGCGATCCCATCATATGTTTATCCTGCAGCCTATACAACTATATCCCCACAACCTATAATCCCTTGCATGTTTATCTGTTGGCCTTTGCAAGTCGTAGTGCATGCTTAGAATTGGTTGAGCGAGTCGTTCCTTTGTCTTTTATCTCATATGCTTAGTATGGTAGATGGTTTTACTATAATAAACTGCTGTCTTATATGGGGGTATTATAATTAAAAGATAAGGCACCGGCGGAAGGCCTTGCGTGGTGCTTTGTTATGCTAAGTGTCGACCTAGGAACTGAGATCTTGCTCCCCTAATCCAAGACTGAGCGCACTAACCACTTGTGGGAGGCCCTATGGAGCCCCCCTCGACTTTGACTGGAACTTCAACTTGTCCGGGCGCCACACCTAGTTCGGGTTTTTCCATTTGTCTCATGTGCATTGATGATACTAGTGTAGTACTTTACATTGGCGGTGTGCCTTGTTACATGCATATAGGGCGCGGCCTGTTGGTGCGGAGGGGTGTGTCCTGTGGGAGTCCAGCATAGCTCCCGTGGTTCCTGGACTTGTTGCGGTGAAGGAAAAGAGTTGGGTTGAAAGGCCCTAATGTTTTTGACTGGGTTGATCATGCGAGTATGGGTCCAGTAGTGCACCCCTGCAGGGTATAATCTTATCGATGAGCCGCGTCCGCGGTTATGGACAACTTGGTGCGTTGCCGACTAATGAGATCTAGACAATTTACACCTAATCATTGTTAATTAATGTGACTAGTAATATAGAATTACTTACACCATAACTGGTAACTAAAATTGTTAACGTGTGAGTATTCTCGGATTGCTTCCTCATACTTGGTTGAGGGGGTTAATTCGAGAATGGGTTATGACTGGTGTTAGTTGTAGGTGGCTACTCAAAACGCTCTCTTATCTCTCTCTAACTAGACGGAAGTTTTAGCGCGTCTCTTTAGGTTGCTAGTGCTGCTGCCGCTAAGTACACCTACCCCCATACTTTGGGAATCTTACAGTTTTGTAACCTGTTAGCTTAAGCTTGTTCGATACGCTTCGGTATTGACCCGTTCGCGGGCTGTGGTTTTTCTGTAGTTGAGGATCCTTCGCTCGACCAGGTTGGTGCATACTACGTGGAGTTCGACGACGAAATCTACGACGAGTAGTTAGAGTTCCCCTGGGCTACTTCCTGGTGGACTGCGTGGATGGGCCTTCTTTTTCGTTTCGGCTTTGAGCCCTTTGCTTCTTGTCTGTACTCAGACCGGTTTGTTTCCGCTGCATGATGTAATGTTGGGACATGTGTCCTCTGATTGGTGCCATTCGCTATTTTTGCTCAGCGAGAGCTTTTGGATATTATTTCCTTTCTTTGTGTCTTAGGTTTATTCTGTGGTTTCAACTTGTTAAAAATCCGACTCGTATACCATGTGTGTATGGTTGAAGTATACGAGTTGGAAGACTTTTTGGGTTCTTGCGTGCACAATCTGGAAACGTATGTGACGTTGGGGTCGCCAAGAGCTGTCGGCCGATGATCCATTCCGAGCATGGCCTGATTGTTTCCTGGGATTGGTAACCCTAGTATGTTCTTGGTTGTGTGGCCCAACCGATACGTTTCGTTTGTGTAGGTTGAATTCAGGGTCTGACAGTTGGTATCAGAGCTTAAACGCCCTCAGGTTCCCCTTTACTGGTCGTTGTTTGAGTCTAGAAAAATATTTTTGTAGTTATCAGGAAATCTTAAACGTGAGAGTAGGAATTCTGTTCTTTTACTTCTTTCCCCACCCACCCTCCCTGTTCTTCTGGTAAGGAAGTGTTACGATAATTCCCTTCTCACCTTAATTTTAAAAATTAGGACATCACGTGTTCTGGGTTTCTGTAGTACCATAGTAGCAGGTGTCTTCAAGGTGGTGCTCTTCGTTTCAGCAGTTTCAACCTCTTCGGCTACGTTCAGTTTCATTCTTGAATGAATCAGTTGTTTCTCCTCTTTTGGTGCTTTACGTCAAGCTCAATTGGTGTTTCCTAGTTCTAGTGCTAGTCTCCGTTCTTACCTCTCTTTAAACCTTTCTGGAAGTGAACAAAGTGGCGTACCATGATGAATGGCCATGTCTCGTTCCTTGTTGTCTTTTCTAAGCAATCTGAAGTTTCCTTTAAGCACTTACGTTGGATTTTGTTTATCCGATTTTCGTGTTAACGTTGTATCCTCCTCAGGATGGAGAGTGGCGAAGAAGATACTACAATGCCTTCCCACATGGGGCAAGTTTTGTCTCAGATGACGCAAGTTTTGAGTCAAATTCAGCAAAACCAGAATCAGAGCAACAACTGTGTGTCTATCGTGCAGTTTCTCCAGCTCAATCCCCGCACGTTTGATGTTCCCTCTGAGCCACTCGATGCTGATGACTGGCTGCGTGAGATGAACAATGCTCTGGCTGTTTCTCATGTATCCGATGAGGACCGTGTTCCTTATGTCACCTACCTGCTCCGCGGTGAATCCATGTCTTGGTGGGAGAACTTCCTAGAGTTACGAGCACCAGGTGTGGTGACTACTTGGGATGAGTTCAAGGAGGCTTTCAAATGCCATCATATTCCAGAAGGGATCATGGAAAGAAAGCGGGAAGAATTCTATGACTTGACTCAGGAAAGCATGTCTGTGTTGGACTATCAAGCTGAGTTCAATCGTTTGGCCCGCTATGCTCAGGATGAGGTATCAACTGATGCCAAAAAGCAAGCCAAATTCCGCAGAGGTCTAAACCCAGATCTTAAGTACGCACTCACTCTTATCAAGTGCGATACCTTTGAAGACCTTGTCAACACAGCTCTCCGAGAGGAATTTGGACGTGAGAAGTTCAAAGAATCTCGTAAACACTCTCTTGAAACAACTTCTTCTCCATCAGAATCTACACCTACACAGAAACGTAGGGTTTGGATACCCTATGCAACTCAAACTCAACTCATCCACAGTCCAATCTCTCCGAGGTTTTCTTCTGGTCTAACCAACCCAGCTTCAGCTACAAGGAGTTTCCTCGAGCAGACAACGCCTATAGTTCCAAACTCTTCGGTCACCTGTTTCAAGTGCGGTGAGCCGGGCCACTTCTCTTACAAGTGTCCGCAAAACACACTTCCTTCTCCACCTTGTCGCTCTAAGAGTCATGCTGTTAATCCTCAGGCTCCTAACATCGACAAAAGGTCTGTTGGTAGACGCGCAAGGGTAAATCATGTTACAACAAAAGAAGCAGAGGAAGCTACTGATGTGGTTCTTGGAAATCTATTCGTGAACTCTATCCTCGCTAAAGTGTTGTTTGATTCTGGTGCGTCCCATTCTTTCATCTCGCAAAGTTTTGCTTCCAGCAATGGTGTTACTTTTGAAAAGATGGACAGCCCTGTCTTAGTGCAGCAACCAGGATCCAAATGGCTTACAAAGGAAGTTAGCCTGAACAACGAGATCTTAATCGGAAATCTTCCATTCCAAGCGTCTCTTATTGCTCTTCGTTCTTCAGACATTGATGTCATCCTAGGGATGGATTGGCTTGTGGCAAATAAAGCGGTCATTGATTGTGTTGCTAAATCTGTTAAGCTTACCCATTCTTCTGGCCAGATAGTCTACTTCTATTCAAAAACTCCTTCTGTTCAACTATATGCTCTCAATGTTCATCCTCTTCCTGCTATGGAAGATATACCGGTGGTCCAAGACTTTCCTGACGTTTTTCCTGAAGAATTGCCAGGCATGCCGCCTGACAGAGCCGTGGAGTTCGTTATTGAACTAGAACCAGGCACTGCTCCTATCTCCAAACGTCCTTACAAGATGGGCCCCAAAGAACTAGCTGAACTTAAGAGATAGCTAGAGGAGTTGGAAAGTAAAGGTCATATCCAACCTAGTACTTCTCCTTGGGGTTGTCCTACTCTGTTTGTCAAAAAGAGGGACACAACTGAGCGACTGGTTGTTGACTACTGTCCTCTGAACAAGAAAACCATCAAGAACAAGTATCCTCTCCCTCGCATCAATGACCTGTTTGATCAACTGGCTGGTGCTAAGGTTTTCTCCAAGTTGGACTTGAGGTAAGGTTATCACCAGATCAAGATCCGCAAAGAAGACATTCCAAAGACAGCTTTCACCACTCGTTATGGTCTCTACGAATACACTGTCATGTCTTTCGGTCTCACAAATGCTCCGGCGACTTTCTCACGTCTCATGAACTTCGTTTTCTTGGAATACCTCGATAAGTTCGTGGTAGTCTATCTCGATGACATTCTTATCTATTCCAAAACCGAGCAAGAACACGGAGAACATCTACGTCTTATCTTGTTGAAACTCCGAGAACACCGTCTCTACGCCAAGTTCTCCAAGTGTGAATTCTGGCTTCCTAAAGTATCCTACCTTGGCCATGTCATCTCTTCTGAAGGCATTTCTGTTGATCTAGAAAAAGTGAAGGCCATTGTTGAATGGTTGCCTCCTACATCGGTGAAACAAGTCAGGAGTTTCCTTGGCATGGCTAGCTATTGCCGTCGATTTGTTGAGAACTTCTCCAAAATCGCTAAGCCTCTCACCGATCTTACTAGGAAGGATAGAAAGTTCCTTTGGACTCCAAAGTGTGATGAGAGATTTAATCTCTTGAAAGCTAAACTCACTTCTACTCCTGTTCTAGTTGGCCCAGACACTTCCAAACCTTTCCAAATCTTTTGTGATGCATCTCTTCAAGGACTAGGCGCAGTCCTCATGCAAGAACGCAAAGTTGTGGCTTATGCATCTCGCCAGTTGCAGCCTCATGAGCTCAACTATCCTACACATGATCTTGAACTTGCAGCAATCATGTATGCCCTCAAGGCTTGGAGACCTTATTTGTTGGGGCACAGCTGTGAGATCTTCACTGATCACAAGAGTCTCAAATATCTCTTCACTCAACCAGACTTGAACCTCAGGCAAACAAGGTGGCTTGAGAAACTCTCAGATTACGATCTTACCATCTCTTACACTCCAGGCAAAGCTAATGTAATGGCTGATGCTCTCAGTCGCAAGTCCTATTGCAACAACCTCATAGTTGAGGACATCCAACCTCCTCTTCACGAAGAATTCAAGAAGCTCAATCTTCAAGTGGTTCCTTCTGGTTATCTTGCAAATTTGATTGCCACTCCTACACTTGAGGATAAGATCCGTGCCGCACAGTTGCGTGATTCTTGTGTCAGGAATATCAAAGCAAACATCGACAAGGATAAGTACAAGAGTTTCTCTCTCGATGACAAGGGTACCTTGCTGTTTGAAGAACGCATTGTAGTGCCCAAGCTTGACAGCTTAAGAGAACTCATTCTCAAGGAGGCTCATGATACTCCGCTTTCTATCCACCCTGGCAGCACAAAGATGTACCAGGATCTCAAGACAATCTATTGGTGGACAAGGATGAAGCGTGAAATTGCTCGCTATGTGTATCATTGTGATGTTTGCTGTCGTGTCAAGGCAGTTCATCAGAGACTACCTGGACTTCTTCAACCACTGCAAATTCCTGAGTGGAAATGGGACAAGATCGAAATGGACTTCATTACTGGGTTTCCAAAGTCCAAGAAAGGCAACGATGCAATCTTTGTGGTCATTGATCGTCTCTCCAAAGTGGCTCACTTCTTCCCTGTCAAAGAGATGATCAAAGCTGATCAGTTGGCAGAACTCTATATGACAAGACTGGTTCCTTTACATGGTGTTCCTTTGGCAATAAGCTCAGATCGTGGAAGTATCTTCACTTCTCGATTTTGGGATAGTTTTCAGAAAGCGTTGGGTACCAAACTTCTGTTCAGCACAACTTACCATCCGCAGACAAGTGGACAGGTTGAAAGAGTGAACCAAATTCTGGAGGATATGCTCAGAGCTTGTGTTATCTCCTTTGGCATGAAATGGGAGGATTGCCTTCCGTATGCTGAGTTCTCCTACAACAACAGCTTCCAAGCAAGTCTAGGCATGGCTCCCTTTGAAGCTCTCTATGGCCGCAAATGCAGAACTCCTCTGAATTGGTCTCAAGCTGGCGAACATCAATTCTTTGGTCCGGATATTATCCAGGAGGCTGAAGAAAAGGTTCGCATCATTCGTGACAATCTGAAGATTGCCCAGTCTCGGCAGAAAAGCTATTACGATAGCAAGCACAGGGACATGGTCTATGCACCTGGTGATCAAGCTTACCTTCGTGTCACTCCTCTGAGAGGCACGCAACGCTTTGGCATCAAAGGAAAGCTCGCTCCGCGTTATGTTGGACCTTTCAACGTTCTTTCAAGGCGTGGCGAATTGGCTTACCGTCTGGAACTTCCTCCAAACCTCTCCAAAGTGCACGATGTCTTCCACGTGTCACAACTCAAGAAGTGCTTCCAAGATCCAGGTCGTGCAGTTGATCATGGATCAATTGAACTTCGAGAAGATCTCTCTTATGTGGAACAACCGATTCGCATTCTTGACGAAGCCGAACGTCGCACCCGTAACAACACTGTCAAGTTCTACAAGGTTCAATGGTCTCATCATTCTGACAAGGAAGCTACATGGGAACGTGAAGACCATCTCCGTGCCGAGTACCCCAACCTCTTTGTTGCTCCATGAAGAATCTCGGAGCGTGATTCCTTTGAGGGGGGGAGTGTTGTAACAGCCCGTTTGTAACTTTCCAAAATTGTGTGCAGTATATTGGAGCATCATGTCATCTTTCCATATGTGGTTGCATTTAATTAAATATGTTGTTCAAATTCAATTTCCAAATTTAAATTCTTATTTAAATTCAAATGTGTTTCAAATAATTTCAATTGAAGTTTCAAATTAAGTTATAAATAATCAAACAATATTTTAATATGACTTTTTTTGAAACTATTAAAAATTGTTTAAAAGTTTTGTCATGTTTTCTTTCTCTCATTTTATTAACAGACAAAAACCAGAAAAGAAGAAAAGGAAAAATAGTACAAAAAAAAACAGGAAAAGAAAAGAAAGCCTGGCCGAGCTGGGCCACCACGGCCCAACTCAACCAGCCCAGCCCACCTACCTCTTCTCCCTTCTCTGTACGGAGACAGAGAAGAGGAGCCTTTCCACGCTGGCGATGGACTTCCCCCACTGCCTCTTGCCCCCACACGCTGCTCCCTGCCTCTCCCCTTTAAGCACCGCACGCCACAGCCGCAGCAAACCCTAGCTCCCCTCTTCCCCTTCCTCGCGCCGCCGGCCCCCTCTGTTTCTTTGTTCTTCTTCAACGAAAAGCCACCGAGAGGACCTCGCCGTCCCCCCGCAGCTCCGGCGCCGACGAGGACCAGCAGAGCCGTCCCGGTGCAGCGCATCCCCGGCTTCGCCCTCCTCCCCGAGACAATCGAACCCCCGGGGCACCGTAGCGTCTACCTCGTCCCCTTCATCCCCGACTCCGGCGGACCTCCCGCCTCCGTTTCCGGCACCCCGGACCACCCTGCGCCAAGCAAACTTCTCCGACGGACTCGCAGTGAGCTTCCCCTTCCTTTCCCCTGCTTCCCCTCTCGTTTTCCGTGTTTCTTTCATCAGGTTCGTTCGCGCCACCGCCGGTTCCCGTCCGGCGTTCAGGGTCGAGCACGAGCTCGAGGGCTCCGACCCTCTCCCACTCTTCCGAACACCAAAATGGGTCCGCCCCTCCTTGTCATGCACCCCACGCACGCACGCGAGCACCCAGCGCCTCCGAATCGCGGTCATCGCCGGCCGGTTGCTCCGCCGCTACTCTCTGACGGGCTTCAGATAACAGATTCGTCAGTTATCATGTCTTTGGGGAAGTATAAAAGGAAAACTGCACCTGTTATGTCAACAACACTGAAACGCCCCACTGGCTAGCGCAGCGATCCGACGATCTTTGCGGGAGAGCACGAGTTCGAACCCCCTGTGCCCGTGGAGGTTAAAATGGCACCCTTTTTCTTTTTCCTTTCGGACACTGACAGCAGGGTCCCACCCGCCAGTGACTGAGTTGCTGGAAAAATACCCCGAGCCCCCTGTGCTCTCTGTCTTTCCAGTTAGGTCCTCACCAGCACGTTTACCATCACGGTTAAGTCCCTGACTTTTGCAGGAACACCCCTAACACTAAATGGGCAATAACTTTATTTTTACAACTCCAAATAAAATAAACTTTATATGTTTTTATATCAGAAAAATGCAATAAACACTAATATCACATTCTTATGTCATTTTGCATCATTTATTATAAATTCTTAGTTTAATTTATCAAATGCACTTAAATAATTAAATATGGAATATGTGGGGTAATAAATATATAATGCCCTAATTCCATTTAATTTACTCATATCTTTTATACCATGTCTTACCAGGCTAATAAACATTTAATTTGATGTGTAGATAAATAATTTGCACTTAAATAATAAATATGGAATGTGTTGGGCAAATATTTATCTATTGCCTATTCCATTTTAATTAATTAGATCACCATGCCATGCTATATATGTTAAACAACATTTAATCTGTTGGTTACACAAATAACTTGCACCATAATTAATTGCCGGGATTTCATCCCTGCATTAATATGACCTAATCATCTCATACCATATTGCAACATCATTTGATTGCGCATTTGCTTGGTATTGATTATGTTTCCTATTGTCTGTGTTTTGCTCTTCTCTGGGTAGACGACGACGTGTCTGCTGCCGATACTTTCATTCTTGAGATTCCAGCTTTTGTGCCAGGCCACAAGCTACCAGGCAAGCTTCTGCTAACCGGTTACACAATTTTCGGGTTTTCATTCCTGCCTTTTGATCTATGCTATCCTAGTTATCGATTCTTGAATTGCGATCCCATCATATGTTTATCCTGCAGCCTATACAGCTATATCCCCACAACCTATAACCCCTTGCATCTTTATCTGTTGGCCTTTGCGAGTCGTAGTGCATGCTTAGAATTGGTTGAGCGAGTCGTTCCTTTGTCTTTTATCTCATATGCTTAGTATGGTAGATGGTTTTACTATAATAAACTGCTGTCTTATATGGGGGTATTATAATTAAAAGATAAGGCACCGGCGGAAGGCCTTGCGAGGTGCTTTGTTCTGCTAAGTGTCGACCTAGGAACTGAGATCTTGCTCCCCTAATCCAAGACTGAGCGCACTAACCACTTGTGGGAGGCCCTATGGAGCCCCCCTCGACTTTGAATGGAACTTCAACTTGTCCGGGCGCCACACCTAGTTCAGGTTTTTCCATTTGTCTCATATGCATTGATGATACTAGTGTAGTACTTTACTTTGGCGGTGTGCCTTGTTACATGCATATAGGGCGCGGCCTGTTGGTGCGGAGGGGTGTGTCCTGCGGGAGTCCGCACCCTTTTGGCCGGGACCAGCATAGCTCCCGTGGTTCCTGGACTTGTTGCGGTGAAGGAAAAGAGTTGGGTTGAAAGGCCCTAATGTTTTTGTCTGGGTTGATCATGCGAGTATGGGTCCAGTAGTGCACCCCTGCAGGGTATAATCTTATCGATGAGCCGCGTCCGCGGTTATGGACAACTTGGTGCGTTGCCGACTAATGAGATCTAGACAATTTACACCTAATCATTGTTAATTAATGTGACTAGTAATATAGAATTACTTACACCATAACTGGTAACTAAAATTGTTAACGTGTGAGTATTCTCGGATTGCTTCCTCATACTTGGTTGAGGGGGTTAATTCGAGAATGGGTTATGACTGGTGTTAGTTGTAGGTGGCTACTCAAAACGCTCTCTTATCTCTCTCTAACTAGACGGAAGTTTTAGCGCGTCTCTTTAGGTGGCTAGTGCTGCTGCCGCTAAGTACACCTACCCCCATACTTTGGGAATCTTACAGTTTTGTAACCTGTTAGCTTAAGCTTGTTCGATACGCTTCGGTGTATTGACCCGTTCGCGGGCTGTGGTTTTTCTGCAGTTGAGGATCCTTCGCTCGACCAGGTTGGTGGATACTACGTGGAGTTCGACGACGAAATCTACGACGAGTAGTTAGAGTTCCCCTGGGCTACTTCCTGGTGGACTGCGTGGATGGGCCTTCTTTTTCGTTTCGGCTTTGAGCCCTTTGCTTCTTGTCTGTACTCAGACCGGTTTGTTTCCGCTGCATGATGTAATGTTGGGACATGTGTCCTCTGATTGGTGCCATTCGCTATTTTTGCTCAGCGAGAGCTTTTGGATATTATTTCCTTTCTTTGTGTCTTAGGTTTATTCTGTGGTTTCAACTTGTTAAAAATCTGACTCGTATACCATGTGTGTATGGTTGAAGTATACGAGTTGGAAGACTTTTTGGGTTCTTGCGTGCACAATCTGGAAACGTATGTGACGTTGGGGTCGCCAAGAGCTGTCGGCCGATGATCCATTCCGAGCATGGCCTGATTGTTTCCTGGGATTGGTAACCCCAGTATGTTCTTGGTTGTGTGGCCCAACCGATACGTTTCGTTTGTGTAGCTTGAATTCAGGGTCTGACATATGATAAAGTGGTATCTCGCTAGCCCGAATGTAACAGCAAAACATAAATGCACAGGCACCTCTTAGTTTCAAGGGAAGACTAGAGATAATGATATCAAACATAAAAGCATCTCGATTACACCGCGGTTAACATATTAAGGGACAAACTCATTACACTAAGAATGGCAATTATGCTCTCAAGAAGGTGCTGAAAGAAGGATGGAGACGCAAACAGTAAAGTAAAAGATAGGCCCTTCGCTGAGGGAAGTAGGGATTCAACATGTGCTAGAGCTTCTTATCATTTTGAAAACAGAGGTAAAATTGTTTTTGAGTGGTGGTTGTTAGGTCAACGAATGGCAATAGAGTTCTCGTTATATTCCATACTAAGAAAGTTGAGAGCAGTTCCGATTATTTTTAAACAAAGCACTTGTAACATGCATCTTTATATTCATATATTTTGATAGCTTGACACTCCTCCCCACCTAGCTAACAAACTATGGCTAACTGAATCCTCGGGTACCTACCAAACAATCTCAAACCATGGAGGAGTGTCGATTTTTATTTTCTCAAATCTTTGATATTACAATTGTCTAACCAGCCCTTGACAAAATTAGTGACGAGCAGATGTAGCATGCAAGTCAATTAATTAATTAGTATGGAAGATAACAAGACCAACTACTACTTCCTCGTGAGCTCAAATAGTGGCACAAATTATGAAGTGTTTAAAGGTTTAAAGGTAGCACATGCGAATTTACTTGAATGGTTTGAAATGCCATGCATAGGTATTTATGGTGGACTCTTTGGAATAACTCGGATTTCAAGGATTTGGAAGCACAAGCAGAAATACATCTTAGTACAAGTGGAGGCTAGCAAAAGATGGGGAGCGACAATTCAAGAGAGCAATAACCGTCATAATCATGCTTGCGACGAAATAGAATTAACGGAGGCATAATAAAGATATAAGAACTCTGAGTCAAAATATGTCATCAAGGCTTAATTGACTTTTGTTTTCTGTCATAACATGTGTAAGCATGTGCCAAATCAATTCAAATGAATTGTTCAGAGGAGTATGCCACAGTGTCATATTATATTATGAGCAAAACAATGCAAGCAAATATCCAAAGAGACATGACATTCATCATAAATAAATCATAAGAGAACACGAACTACTAAGCACCCACCAATCTACATATATCTTATGTGAACCATCTAAGCATGCTCACATGAATGAGTACATGTACAAAAATGAGAAACAAATGGAGTTCATTACCAGCCTTTTACCCAACTCGAAATTGTCATATATCATTATAATTGCCTTATCACTTGTGTGCTTGAAACATATGAGATAATAACCAAACTCCATAGAGTAATTGAAGATAATGACCTCTGAAACAAATTATACAAAAGCAAAGAGAAACAACAAATATTTTTGGGTTTTTGGATTTGGAAACTAAAAACAGAACAACCAGCGAAGATGAATTTTTTCGAAGGCCTTAACATGCCCAGATCAGAAACTGAAAACTAATGAAAGTTGCGTACACGTCCTAGGAATATGGACAAAATTTCAGGTCATTCTTACATTCCTGTAAAAAGTTATGAATTTAACGGTGGACAGCAGAAATTTGTCCCTCCGCGAAACGGCAGACAACAAAGCAAAATATTTTTGTGTTTTTGCATATTGAACTGAAATAAATACTAAGCATATTAATATTAGATACTAGAACAAACCAGCAAGAGAAATAACAAAAATCTTTTTGGCATTTTGGGTTTATGGAAAGCAAACAAAGCATAAACAAATGAACGAAAGAAAGAAAACTAACACGAAACATGGATATACAAAGTACCGAATGAGAATGATATGAAGATGAGTGTGCATCGGTATACCTCCCCCCAAGCTTAGGCTTTTGGCCTAAGTGGAGCTCAAGGCCAACGTGCCGATTCATCGAAGTCGCAGGGGTATGTCGAAGAGCTTTCCCCGTAATATGAGGTCGAGGATGCGCCGGCGTGGTATCCACTGTAATCCTCCGGCGGTGGCTCCTGCCTGCGATGCGTCTGGTGAAAACAAAGTACGCTTAGCTGCTCCTCTAGCTCTACCAGCGAGTATGACCACGGTCTCCTGCCAAGACTGAACAAAGAAGATTGTGGCAAGGAGACTTCCTTTTCACGATCGTCAGCACAAACGACACTAAACACGATATTCTCCAAAGTGGAGTTGTTAGTAAAAAATTTGTGGCCTTTCAATTCAGCAAGGCCAAGATAGCATGGTTCAAGTGGTACATCATTAGTATCAATGGGCAGCCCCAAAAATTCAGCAATACGTAAAGCAATAATGCCTCCAAAGATGGGGCCTCTAGCCGCTAAACGACGAGCAATCAAAGAGCCAAGGTAATACGGGAATTCACCCTTAAGGGCGCCTGTAAAAAATGCAAGTTGCAAGTTAGAAACATTGCTAGTGTTTTCCCTACCAAGCACACTAGTAGAAAGATAGTAGACAAAATATTTGATGCAGGGGAGTTGAATGTTCCTTATCTTGCCGCGTTGTGCGGAGAGGGTGTCATTGTCGGTAACCTCTTGGTAGGTTTGGGACAACTCCGGGGGATTCGCGACAATCCTCAACGTTGTCCCCATGTTCGCTGTATCAACTATCCCACAAAACTCCTGCAAGGTTAGGCTACAAGGCATATCATATACCTTGAAAGAAATAGCCTTTGCAAAAGACTTGGTGTTGAAAGTGAAGGATTCCGAGAAAGTCTTGGTAAGCCAATAGTATTGTAGCCTCTCATCCCTCATGTAGGTGGTCAAGCCCACTCTCTCAACGAGAGTTTGGAAATCCTCAAGTAGACCTGCAGCACGAAGGAAAGTATAACAAGGGTAAGATGTGGCGTGTGTTTCTCCCGCATCCCCCTCATCTCCGATCGTCGGTGCGAGGATCTCCTCGTTGTAGGATTGCCTAACACGAGTGGCAGCCCTTGGACGTCTTGTCCTCCTCTGATAATCTCCCTCAAATACCTCATCAAAGTCACGGTTATTCATCTTCCTTTTCTGAAATTTTCTACAAACATTATAAAAATCGAGTTTTAGCCAAATAAATGAAGGGAAACCACTATAGTGACTTGCTAGAGGCCTAAGCATGCATCAAAACTAGTTTCTTCAAATTAGAACAAGCATTCAAACTCACTAAACAAGAGATCTACAACAGAAAAATACTTCATATATACACCATTAAACAAAATGCCACTTGGATATTCGGAGGAGTCACATACCGGAGAGGAGATGCACCAAATTTCAGCAGCAGAAATTGGTTGAATGTGGAGATCTAAATCACAGGAGATAAGCAGCAAGAACACGAGTTTGAGCTATCCAAAAGTGATTTTTCGGGCAAGAGGAAGGCAGGGGAAGGAGAGAGAGCAAGTGGGGGGGCCTGTGGGCCCCTCACCACCAGCTGGCGCGGCCAAATGCCAACCGCGCCACTAGGTGATGAGGTGGACCTGGGCCCCTCTGGTGGCTCTCTTGCACTTCCAGGTGCCTACTCGAAAAATATGATTTTTCATACTCCTCCGATCCACAAAAAGTCTCGCTCCTCTAGTACAAACTTTGTACCAGCTTAGTACAAAATGGGCGACACTTTTTATGGATCGGATGAAGTATAAATTTTTTTATTTTCCGAAAAACTTTATTTTTTTATTTTGTGGTATTTTGCATTATTAAATTCAATACTGAAAAATTATTTTCTAATAACAAATTCAACTAAACATTGCAAACTAAGTAACATTACAGTAGATATAACAAGGATGCGAGAAAGAAAACGTAGCCTCTTTATGCATTTAAAATGCACTTGTAAACAAGGTTGATCAAGTCTTGCCACCAAATGAATTTTATATGACATAAAAGATTTTAAACCATATGAGACACTCATGTTACCTTATAAGGAATTGGTATGGATCCAATCATGAGAGTTTTGAATTCTTCTTTATATATTGTGTGATTATATATAGGGTTAATTCGTTCTGTGCCATACCTAGCTGAGTTCTATCGGTTTGTGCCATACCCTCGTTGTTTCTCTCGTCTCTGCCCTGGTTCGATCGCATAACAGCCAGACGCTCGTTTCCCTCTGATTAACCTCCTTTGACCCGCACTTGGCCTGACTGGTGAGGTCGGCCTGGCGCGGCTCGACTCGTTTGTCGGCGTGGTTGGGATTTCCTGGGGTCGGCGCGTGGGGCCGGGGCACTAGTTTGACTGGTGGGGACGGTACGTGGGGTGCGCGTGTGACGTGGGGCTACTCTTCGACTACCCCAGGATGAGGCTACCTGGGTCACGCCAAGACTGCGGAGGGCCAAGGAAAGCCCAATAGGGATAGCGTGTGGCCCAATTCTAGTCGGTTAGGTCATACGATTCTTACCATATCTGTAATCGCCATCGGCACCGTTCACCCGAGACCTAGCTTGTCATATAAAGGCTAGGAGGGTTGCTCGTCCAAGGGGACGGACAAAGACATACGCTCATAGCCGCCACCACAAACCCTAGCGAGATCGTCATCTCGCCATTGTAAGCACAACTCGCCATCAATACCAGACAAGCAGGAAGTAGTGTGTTATCCTCCGGGAGCCTGAACCTGGGTAAACGCCTTGCTTGTCAGCCGTCGTGATCACCAACGTTCATCTAACTCCCCCTCAATGAACCCGGAGTGGACAACCCTGGGATTTTGCCGAGTTACACACTCGTCAATTGGCGCCGTCTGTGGGAAAGAACGAGCGTTGGAATCTTGGTTGCACCGGCTCCATCAGCGAAGAAGATCGACGTCTGCATCACCCAGGGGACAATCTGCTTTGGCTCCTTCGAGTACACCTTCCACCCGCAGGCCCACCGCTCGGTGTACGCCGATCTGCACGTAGGTATGTGCATCACCTTCGGTACCATACACTACTTCGTAGATAGTCGTGGAGTATTCAGGTCCATGGTGACCGCGCCACGCGCGGCGGCGACACCCGCATCTGCCACCATCGAGCTACCCCCGCCGTCAACCACCGTGACTGCGAAGATCGCATCTTCAACTGATGAACCCGCATCTACGTCGACTACGTCAACCACCTCGGCGACTGCCACGCAGATCGAGTCTACTCCGACCATCTCGATCGCGCTGCTGGCGAAACCAAGATCTACAACAACTTCGATTGCGTCGATCGCGTCTACACGTGCGGCTAGGGTCGCGCTACCATCACCCGCGCCGCACGCATCTCCATGGACTCACCAAGTCTTCCCCGAGCCCATCGCACTCGCTCCGGGAACTGCAAAGTCGCCCTTCATGTCCGCGGAAAAGATCGCAGAGTTCCAGGAAAGGAGACGCAGCGACGACGGCGCTGCCTATCACGTTGCAGCGATTTTCGATCCCATGCAAGGCTCGGACGACGGAAGCAGCAGCGGCAACGGCCACACCGCTACCCAAGTCTACCCCGCGCAAGTCTTCATGGCCGGCACGGTGCCGCCAGAGAACAACGACGAACCCGCATATCCATTGGAGGTGTTCATGCCCGACCAGGTGGCGCGGCTCACCATCACGCGTGACATGGCAATCAGAGCTATGAAGCACGTCGACGACGGCATGTTCCCACCTCCCGACACGCCTCGGGAGGATCAGCTGGCAGTCCAGTACTTGCTACGCAAGGAAGGCGAACGACTTCGGGCGGAAAAAGCCGAACTCCTTCGGTGCAAGAGGGAGGCTGACGCATCAAGCGCCAGGAGGGCCTCTTATTCATTTACCTCCTCCACGGAAGTGAACAAAGGAGCGCAGCGCCACAGAGCTCGCATGCCCCTTATGACAGAAGCCGGTCGAGCCAGGGTCACCCGCAACTTCGACTCGTCCTTCGTAACTGAGGATGAAAACGGGATACCCGTTCCTAAAACAGCCAACGCCGCTCTCATGGCAGTCGAAACATACCTGCGGCTCACGCAGCCGCCAGAGGGTGACGCGCGCGCCCTTCTCCACAAGCAGCAAATCATGTCCATGAGGGCAATTGAGGACGCCTTGGCAAACAAAGCACCAAACGACCGAGCACGAGAAGATCGAGAATACCACGCCCACGAGCCTACAACACTCGCTGGCCCAGCAGCAAGGCCGCTACGATAGCCCCAACCAGACGAAGACCTCGGCAACATCATCGTGCAAAGGACGGTGGAGCGCAACCGCACCCAGCGTACGACCAGCACGACGGACCTGGACGATCGAGACGACCGCGACTTTGAGCCGTGTGGAGCCGCGTGCTTCAGCTTCAACATCCGCGACACTCGCATGCCCAAAGGCTTCAAGCTCGCAACGGGAACACCCAAGTACGACGGGAAACAAGACCCACGCCTTTGGCTCGAAGATTACCTCATCTCCTGCACCTGTCAAGGCGGAACTTCGACCACGGCGATGCAGTACATCCAGCTCATGCTCACGGATTTAGCACACGGATGGCTTACTAGCCAGCCTAAAGACTCCTTCAGAACCTGGGAGGAATTCCAGGATACTTTCATCAAAAGTTTCCTTGGGACGTACGCGAGGCCAGCAACCTACATTGAGTTGCAAGCCTACAAGCAAGGACGAGATGAGTCGCTCCGATAATACATCCAACGGTGGACACTCCTCCGCAATACTATGGAAGTTGTCTTAGAAGATCGTGTGATGGATGCCTTCATGCATGGCGTCTCCCGCCGCGACCTCCGCGAGGAGTTCGGTAGGCTCCAGCCGAAATCCATGATCGAGCTCATGAAGATAGCCAACCAGTGGGCAGAAGGAGAGGACTACGTCCGCGATAATTCCCTGAAGAACGAAGCCGGAACAAGTAACTGTTGAGAAGGACGCCAGAAGAAAAAGCCGCGTTTCACCAACCTCCCACTCGATCGAGCTAGTAGCGGCGGGATATCAAACCCCCCGTGATGAAGCACGCACGCGACACCAATCGCCAGTACGATCAAGGTCGCCAGTACGATCAAGGTCGCTAGTACATTCGCAGCGGTGACCAAGGTCGCCAGTCCGACCAAGGACAATACAACCGAAGCGGCAGCAGCATCAACCGCAACGACGCAGGCCAAAAACGCGAGTGGAGACGCGCATTGACCCCAGCCGACGAACTGGCGCCACCGTGAGAACACCACATGTTCCGCAACCCGGAAACGGGCAAATGGGGCGCCAACCACCTGTTGAAGGATTGTCGCAAAGCACGCAAGATCTACGAGGCCATGCAGCACATCATCACTCTTGCACCGGTGCTACAGCCAGCCACGCAGCTCGCCATCCAGGCAGCACCCGCGAACAACACCCCAGCACATGCGGCGGGAGCTTTTCCCCAATAGCAGCAGCAGCCGCAGCACGAAGCCCAGCTGATGGCACACGACGCGTACCCAGCCGCGCATGGACAACTCAACATTATATAGAAGGGACGCCCTTCAAACAGGGTCCAAAAGCTCATCACCCGCCAAGTTCTCCAAGCCACCACCTACCCACGCGTAGTACCAAACTACCTGAGAGGGTCAGAGACACCGATCACGTTCTCAACGGCAGACCACCCGTCGGGCATACCTCGACCCGGGCACGCTGTCCTAGTATTGAAGTTCTAATCGGAGACTACAACCTGAAGAACGTGTTCATGGATGGAGGCCGCGGCATTAACTTCATATTCGCTGACACTCTCTGAAGGATGAACAAGTCGACAAAGAAGTTGCCAGAGTCTGAGACCACCTTCCACGGTATAGTACCGGGGCAAGCAATCACGCCCATGGGAACGATCACACTCGACGTTATCCTCGGCACACCCGAGCACTTCAGGAGAGAGTCGATCGACTTCGAGGTTGTCGACAGGAAGTCACAATACCATGCGATACTTGGGCACCCAAACTTCGCCAGGTTCATGACAGTACCTCACTACGCCTACCTGATGCTCACGCTGCCTGGACCCAAAGGCATAATTACGGTGCGGGGCGACTTCGACCGCTCCAACAGCTGCGACCACGAGTTCAGCAGGATCTCTGAGTTCTTCGGGGTCGAAGAGCACTTCGAGGCAATGGCAGCCGTCAACGACAAGACCGTCTTCCCACCCCGTATGAAGCCAGCCAAGGACGCCGTCTTTAACACAAATGACGACACAACAACCCATCAAGTCCACCCGACTAACGGCAGCAAGACGATCAAAGTATCGTCAAGTCTGACTCCCGCATAGGAAAGCGCGCTCGTCGAGTTTCTACGTGAGAACTGCAAAAATCTTTGCATGGCAACCCTCTGACATGACAGGGATACCCAGGAATCTCTTCGAGCACATCTTAAAAGTACACAAGGACGCCAGACTGTAACATCCCAACATTTTATAATGTTAAAAAATCACTAAAACTTAAAACTTTTGTTTTGATTAAAATAAAATATTAAAATGCATAAGAAACCAACTATGAAAGATTTCAAACATATTGAAAGAGTTTAATATTTCAAATATCTCAGTTATTATTATTTTCAAAACTTGTTTCAAGTTAAACAATTTATTATCCATTGTATTTCTTAAAACCTTAATATATAAATTGACAAATGTGTTACAAACTTTAAACCATTTTATAGTTATAAAATAGTTTCTTTATAAGTATTTGATTCAACCACTTAGCCATATCTATTCATAAATTCAAGACTATTAAAATGGTATAATTACCAAATGGTTTTCATTCTTTTAACTAAGTTTAAAATATAGTTTGGAAATTATAATCCTATAGTTTATAACTTTAAAACATCATTAATTAAAATTTATGAATTATCCAAATAAACATTTCATTTGCATAAATGAATTTCATTTATTTTCAAAGCATGAAATAATTAATATATTCTAAATAAGAAATGAATTAAAACAAAAAAAAATCCAAAGTTGTTATGAAGTTTCAATTGAATTATCTTAATATAAAATATAATAGTGCACAAATTATTTTGAATTAAAATGAATATATTATTTTCCCTTTTATTTTCATAGTTACTAAAGCCTAAAATGAATTTAGTATTTGGAAATTTGTTTAAATGACTTAAATTCAAACATATTGGAATGTGGGTATTTTATAAATTTTATTTAGCCAAAAGAAAATTTAATTAAGATATAATATCAAATTTGACTTTAAGTGTCAAATTTGTATTTAATGAATATTTCAAAATAATTAATTTTAAAAAGTTTTTAAAACATACCCACTAATGTTTTAAAGCAAAGGTATGATTTTTACAAAATTAAAGAAACTAATTAGAAGTTATTTGGATTCATAATTCAAAAGTTATTAAAAAATCCAGAAAACAGAAAAGGAAAAGAACAAAAAAAAGGGAGAGAAAGATCAACTGGGCCGAAGCCCATCAGCTTATATCGTGCGCGAGCGACGCGTAACGGCCCAACGCCCAGCCCGCCTCCCTCTCCCTCTCCCTCTCTCTCTTACATCCCGGCCCCACCTGTCAGCATCGTCTTCAACGTCCTCCCCCAAATCGCGCGCCCGACAATGGCAACTCCGGCCGGCGATTTCTCCGCGTTAAATCCAGGCGATTAAAGTCGTGATTCCTTCCCTCGTTTATGCCTACAAATAGACCTTGCACTTCTCTTCGATTTGCCCTAGAAAACGTAGTACGGGAGCCACCGGGCTGCTCGATTTCACCCGAGACTTTCCGCCACGGCTGCCGGCGAGCTTCTTCATTTTCCGGTGAACTCAGTCGGCCCCGAGCCTCCTCTCCACTCCCCTCCCTCATATTTAATCCGTGCGTATCTTTTTGACAAGGTCTGGCATTGCATTTCGCAGCGTTTTTAGCCGTGCGTCCTCGAACCGAAGCTCGGGCCGTCGCGGGCATCTCCGGCGAGCAATCCAGGAGGAAACAGGAAGAACGGCCGCCCCCTACTTCGCCTACGAGCCCATCTCGACGTCCGGCGTTCTTTGGTAACCAAAGCCCTCTCCCCGTCTTCTTATTTCACCGGAACACGGCATGCTGAGCCGTCTCCGCCGCGCTTCGGTGACCTAGCGCCGCCGGCTTTTGGTCAACACTCCCGGAACCGTCCGATCTGAATCGTGCGGCCAGGATTAGATGCAATCGTCGAACCGGTACGATTTGATCTGGACCACCAGATCCAGATCTAACGGCCCAGATCTATCCACTTATCCACGTCAGCGCCAACGTGTCAGCCCAGTCAGCGCCTAGTCAGCAGCCACGTCGAAATTGTTTTGTTCGATTTAAATTTAATTGGCAGTTTGCAGAAAAGACCCTGCATATTCAAACTATCATATCTTTTTCTCTGGTTATCCAAATTCAAATATTTTTATATATTTGGAAAGCCCTTGTCATGTATAATATTTTAGATTGGCCAGAATTCAAATTTGACTTAGTTTAAAATATTCAAATTTCAAATGGTGTATTTGAGTATTTTTGGCATAACTTTAAATCTATAAATCCAAAAATTGCAAATAAAATTGTTTTAGAGACTTTGGAATATTTGTAAATTGATACCACTGTTATAAAATATTTTTGAGTAATATTTGAATTAATTCGTAGTTATATAGTTAATTTGAATAGTTTGAGTATTTTCAACATAACCATTAATAGAGATATTATTTTTGATTTAATCAAATTGCTATAAATTTGATTAAATGCCCCTATCTATTAACACTAATTATAAAATTTTGTTACAAAAATTAAATTATAGAAAACTTTAATCTTATAATTATTCCTTTTATTATATCTTCCAAAAATAGAAATTAATTAAATTGCATTGATAGCCAAATGCATACTTTATAAATATCAAAAAAATTGTATGATATTTCTTAGGATTTAAAAGTGCATTGCATGCATAACTTATTTTCACATATAGATATATTTCCCATAGGAAATCTCTTCATTATTTTTCTCTAAGTTAGGAATATTTCCAAACTTAGTATTTTGGTAAAAGTGATATGCACTAGACACTTAGTATTTTCAACATGGAGCTAGAAGGCCAATGAAGGACTTATCCAAAACAAGACTTCAGAAGTATCTTCAAGGAGTAGAAGCACTTAGAAGAAAATCAAGAAGAAGTTCATAAAGACTAACCAGCAAATATTTTCTAAGTCTTGCTTCCTCCCTCTTTCTTTTCTTCCTTCTTCACTGAGACTTCATGAAGGACTTAGAAGGAAACATACTCTGGAAGCATTCCCAAGATGTCAAGCACTTAGAAGAAAAGTGAGAAGAACTTCAAGAAGGCCAACCCCCTTTTATTCTCTAAGTCTTCTCTCTGTCTTCTCTTCTTCTCTGAGAACTCATGATGACTAAGGTAAATCCAAGACCAGCCTCGAGGATACAAGAATTATCAAGTCTGAAGATTTATCAAGTCTATCAAAACTTCAATCAAGACATCACGAGGGAAAAATTACAAGTCTGGAGATGAAGCCTGGAAAATCAACTACAACTTTCTTTCTATCTTTTCCCTCTTCCCTAATCGTGTCTTTTAAGACATAAACAAATTTTGATCATGATGTTATCATCTTTAAAGTCATTTTGACACCCATTCTCGCTTTGCGTTAACTTAAAATATTTTCTTAGCATGACATACATCTCTAGTCCTTAGGAATATTTTGCACCTCATGCATAAACATATTTTCCTTCGAAGTTTTATGAAACCTGTTTGCTCACTATGTATGTACATGTATGTTTGATGAATGTTGTTTGGTTTTATGATTGTTGTATTGTTGTTTGTTTATATTGTTTAGACTGAACGGAGAGACCCGAGTTCGTTGAAAAGAGTTTGTGAGTAAAGACTTCATTCAAAGGCAAGTGGCACACCTCATAAACTTTCTATTATTTCCTATATGCATTACTTAGTGTATTTTTATATGCATGTGTAGGATAGTATTGCTATGCTAAACCTGTGTAGAATTTCCTTACTCATGTGTCTAGGTTCCTATATCATACTTAGCAGAAATATTGATGCTATGCAATTGATGAAAAGTTTACCAAAACATTAAGTGACTACTCAGGGCTGTGCTCATGGTTGTCGTCGCCTAGGATGAATGTCTATTCTACTTAGGGCCGTGAGCATGGTGATTTTCACCTGAGAGTACATCCACTAAGTTAATGAAACATCTGAGTGGTAAGTGGTTGTATGGTTTATGTTGAGTGGCTACTCAGGTCCATGTCTATGGTTCCTGGAGTATGTACACTTGTGAATGGCCACACAGGAACAAAGGAATCTGAAGAACTCCGAGTGAAGATTGCTTCCAGTGCAACCATTGACATATGGGCTCTGGCTTGATTAATTATGTTGCGTGGACTCTCTCCGGCTTGACAAGCAGATGTAGGGGGATGTTAGGTGGAACGGGTCAAGCCAGAGTGGGAGGGAAAATGCTTCTGAAAGATCTCGTCTCATTCTTCTCCTTTCCTTATCACTATAAGTGTGTAAAGGATAGTTTGGGTTGAATGGGTACAATGGTGAACGTGCACAACCTCTGCAGAGCGTAAAACTAAGAACTTAGTCGTGTCCCCAGTACCGACAATTTGAGCAGCTGATCACGGACGTCAGCGGAGGATTCCACCATTCCAACTTCATAAATAAAACTTGATGGGTGAACCAGGGAAGATGCGATTATGGTTTTCATGCCATACTTGTCTTGATTTGTAGAAAGTGTTCTCAAAAGAGTAGGAAAAATTGGCTTTATGCAAAATAGCCTTGAACTCCACCAACCAAATATGCATATAGGCTATAGAGTTATTCCATTAAGTGTACACCATAGTGTCACTTGCCAGACTGCATTTTAAATGGAATCTGACCCACGTTGTTGCAGTATTTTTCTTATTGCAGATTGATCAGATGACGAGTGAGGTTTCGTTTAAAGGTTTCGAGTCTACAACCAACATGTTTTCGCCTGTGGCAACATGAAAGTGATGGAGACTCACTTCTATTGTATTTGCGCTGTTTACTCTTCCAAAGCTAGTTTTATGCTATGCAACGTGTATCGAATATTTTGTAAGTCTGGATCCACGATGTAATAAAATTGATACTTTGTTGTGATATTACATCATAAACTGTGTGTGCAAACGAATCGATCCAGGGATTTGCACTATACACAGGTATCTGCCTTATTTAAAGAGCAGGTACGCTACAGATGGTATCAGAGCACTGTGTTGCATGTAGGTTCGAAACCCTAAGTTTGGATAGAAATAGGTTTGGCCATAGGATTGAAAATCTATTTCATTCAATTTGCCGAAAATAAGAACTTTTCCCAAACATCATTTTTGTAATTATCTTAACTATTTCCTTTCTAAGTATCTTCTCTTGTTTTTCTTAGATGACCGCCCTCATTGAATCACTCAAGAAAGGACCAATGATGACCATGACCTTGGAATGTGAGACTGAGTTTCCAAGAGAACTTAAGGATAACATGAAGAGCTTAGGTTTTGAAGGAGAAGTAGTATACAAAGGTTTTCCTTTCATGGATGAAGGCCAAGAGTATTGGTGGGTGCAAGTCCATCTATACATGAGCAAAGAAGCTGACCACAAGATTCAGGGTGACTGCATGTTCACGAACCCGATTCTTCACACATCATTCTTTGATTCAGCAAGGAATGCAGCATGGAGAGACATCGACTACCTTGCAGAAAGACTTCATTTTAGACTTCACAACACCCAGAAGTATCTTGAAGAACTCAAGGAAGTTGAGGAAGAGCTCGAGGCACTCAAGAAAAGGATAGATTAGACCACCTACCCATTAGAATAACGAGATCCGATGATGTATTGACCTATCAAATTGTGGTATGGCAGTACTATCAATTTTGTCTTTCTAAGACATTGGTGTATTTTTGCTCGATAAACGATTAGTTCGATTTCTCAAAATAATTTGAAACTTTTCATGTATGTGTTTGCATGTGTTTGAATCATGTTGAATTGATTGTGTTAGGAATTGGTTGCCTTGTTCTGAAATTATTGAATTAGTATTTCTCCATAGTACATATAATTCAACTCATTTATCTTCTAAAACAAACAGATGTCTCACTCCAATATCAACAACAGTGAATTGTACCCAACTACACGTCTATTGTTAAGGAACCAGAGTCAGAAGGTGATCAATGACCACCCGCCTAAGATTGATCAAAACCATAGTGTTTTTGAAGAGGACCTTAAGACCAAACTAAAGGCATGCAAAACTTGTGGAGAGATAGGACATACGTCCAAAGATTGTTCTGATGAGTGGCCCCATGGGCATACTAGACATCCAGTTAAAGGATGCCGCACAAGACGGGTTACTTGCTTCCTGTGTGAAGGAACAAACCATGTCCCAATTCAGTGTCAACTTTATCCCTTGGTGCAACAAGCTAACCAGCAAGCCAAGGAAGGAATGCGACAGTCTCTCATGAAGATCCTGGAGGAACAAAGACAAAATATTGAATCCAAGAAAGATCTTAGCCACATAAGATGCTACAAGTGCAAAGATAAGGGACACTACGCTAGTGGCTGCCCTGAGTGGAAGAAGGATAAAACTCTTCAAGGACCGAGTGGAAAACGTGAGTGCTAAAACTTTTCGTATCCACCACATGCCATTGTATTTTGAATACTTGTACGCTTTACCTCAGAGAACTAAACGAGATTAAACAAAGTTTCTAGACTGACCACCATTATTTCTTTTAAGGGTGGTAGCCCACCCAGTTAATTCAAACTCAGTTACTTAAATCCAGAGATCCCAAATCATCTTTCTTTCTAACCTCTCTATCGGAAAAATCATTCCCTACCAGTTTTCAAGTTTCCATGTCAGAAAATTTCATTTCCCAAAACCTCTCGAGCTATCAGAATCATTTCAAGCAGTTGCTTTTCTTCTAGCTTCTCCGAATCTCGGGGACGATATTCCTTTTAAGGGTGGTAGTCTGTAACATCCGAACATTTTATAATGTTCAAATATTACTAAAATTTAAAACTTTTGTTTTGATTAAAATAAAATATTAAAATGCATAAGAAACCAACTATGAAAGATTTCAAACATATTCAAAGAGTTTAATATTTCAAATATCTCAGTTATTATTATTTTCAAAACTTGTTTCAAGTTAAACAATTTATTATCCATTGTATTTCTTAAAACCTTAATATATAAATTGACAAATGTGTTACAAACTTCAAACCATTTTATAGTAATAAAATAGTTTCTTTATAAGTATTTGATTCAACCACTTAGCCATATCTATTCATAAATTCAATACTATTAAAATGGTATAATTGCCAAATGGTTTTCATTATTTCAACTAAGTTCAAAATATAGTTTGGAAATTATAAGCCTATAGTTTATAACTTTAAAACTTCATAAATTAAAATTTATGAATTATCCAAATAAACATTTCAATTGCTTAAATGAATTTCATTTATTTTCAAAGCATGAAATAATTAATATATTCTAAATAAGAAATGAATTAAAACAAAAATCTTTTCCAAAGTCGTTATGAAGTTTCAATTGAATTATCTTAATATAAAATATAATAGTGCACAAATTATTTTGAATTAAAATGAATATATTATTTTCCCCTTTTATTTTCATAGTTACTAAAGCCTAAAATGAATTTAGTTTTTGGAAATGAGTTTAAATAACTTAAATTCAAACATATTGGAATGTGGGTATTTTACAAATTTTATTTAGCCAAAAGAAAATTTAATTAAGATATAATATCAAATTTGACTTTAAGTGTCAAATTTGTATTGAATGAATATTTCAAAATAATTAATTTTAAAAAGTTTTTAAAACATACCCACTAATGTTTTAAAGCAAAGATATGATTTTTACAAAATTAAAGAAACTAATTAGAAGTTATTTGGATTCGTAATTCAAAAGTTATTTAAAAATCCAGAAAACAGAAAAGGAAAAGAACAAAAAAAAAGGGAGAGAAAGATCAACTGGGTCGAAGCCCATCAGCTTCTATCGCGCGCGAGCGACACGTAACGGCCCAACGCCCAGCCCGCCTCCCTCTCCCTATCTCTCTTACATCCTGGCCCCACCTGTCAGCATCGTCTTACACGTCCTCCCCCAAATCGCACGCCCGACAATGGCAACTCCGGCCAGCGATTTCTCCGTGTTAAATCCAGGCGATTAAAGCCGTGATTCCTTCCCTCGTTTATGCCTACAAATAGACCTCGCACTCCTCTTCGATTTTCCCTAGAAAACGTAGTACAGGAGCCACCGGGCTGCTCGATTTCATCCGAGACTTTCCGCCATGGCCGCCGTCGAGCTTCTTCATTTTCTGGTGAACTCCGTCGGCCCCGAGCCTCCTCTCCACTCCCCTCCCTCATATTTAATCCGTGCGCATCTTTTTGACAAGGTCTAGCATTGCATTTCGCAGCGTTTTTAGCTGTGCGTCCTCGAACCGAAGCTCGGGCCATCGCGGGCATCTCCGGCGAGCAATCCAGGAGGAAACAGGAAGAACGGTCGCCCCCTACTTCGCCTACGATCCCATCTCGACGTCTGGCGTGCTTTGGTAACGAAAACCCTCTCCCCGTCTTCTTATTTCGCCTGAACACGGCATGCCGAGCCGTCGTCGCTGCGCTCCGGTGACCTAGCGCCACCGGCTTTTGGTCAACACTCCCGGAACCGTCCGATCTGAATCGTGCGGCCAGGATTAGATGCAATCGTCGAACCGGTACGATTTGATCTGGACCGCCAGATCCAGATCTGACGGCCCAAATCTATCCACTTATCCACGTCAGCGCCAGCCTGTCAGCCCAGTCAGCGCCTAGTCAGCAGCCATGTCGGAAATTGTTTTATTCGATTTAAATTTAATTGGCAGTTTGCAGAAAAGCCCATGTCTATTCAAACTATCATATCTTTTTCTCTGTTTATCCAAATTCAAATATTTTATATATTTGGAAAGCCCTTGGCATGTAGAATATTTTAGATCGGCCAAAATTCAAATTTGACTTAGTTTAAAATATTCAAATTTCAAATGGTGGATTTGAGTATTTTGGCATAACTTTAAATATGTATATCCAAAAATTGCAAATAAAATTGTTTTAGAGACTTTGGAATATTTGTAAATTGATACCACTGTTATAAAATATTTTTGAGTAATATTTGAATGAATTCATAGTTATATAGTTAATTTGAATAGTTTGAGTACTTTCAACATAACCATTAATAGAAATATTATTTTTGATTTAATCAAATTGCTATAAATTTAATTAAATGCCCCCTGTCTATTAACACTAATTACAAAATTTTGTTATAAAAATTTAATTATATAAAACTTTAATCTTATAATTATTCCTTTTATTATATCTTCCAAAAATAGAAATTAATTAAATTGCATTTATAGCCAAAAGCATACTTTATAAATATCACAAATTTTGTATGATATTTCTTAGGATTTATAAGTGCATTGCATGCATAACTTATTTTCACATATAGATATATTTCCCATAGGAAATCTCTTCATTATTTTTCTCTAAGTTAGGAATATTTCCAAACTTAGTATTTTGGTAAAAGTGCTATGCACTAGACACTTAGTATTTTCAACATGGAGCTAGAAGGCCAATGAAGGACTTAGCCAAAACAAGACTGTAGAAGTATCTTCAAGGAGTAGAAGCACTTAGAAGAAAATCACGAAGATGTTCATAAAGACTAACCAGCAAATATTTTCTAAGTCTTGCTTCCTCCCTCTTTCTTTTCTTCCTTCTTCTCTGAGACTTCATGAAGGACTTAGAAGGAAACATACTCTGGAAGCATTCCCAAGATGTCAAGCACTTAGAAGAAAAGTGAGAAGAAGTTCAAGAAGGCCAACATCCTTTTATTCTCTAAGTCTTCTCTTTGTCTTCTCTTCTTCTCTGAGAACTCATGATGACTAAGTTAAATCCAAGACCAGCCTCAAGGATACAAGAATTATCAAGTCTATCAAAACATCAATCAAGACATCACGAGGGAAAAATTACAAGTCTGGAGATGAAGCCTGGAAAATCAACTACAACTTTCTTTCTATCTTTTCCCTCTTCCCTAATCTTGTCTTTTAAGACTTAAACAAATTTTGATCATGATGTTATCATCTTTAAAGTCATTTTGACACCCATTCTCGCTTTGCATTAACTTAAAATATTTTCTTAGCATGACATACATCTCTAGTCCTTAGGAATATTTTGCACCTCATGCATAAACATATTTTCCTTAGAAGTTTTATGAAACCTGTTTGCTCACTATGTATGTACATGTATGTTTGATGAATGTTGTTTGGTTTTATGATTGTTGTATTGTTGTTTGTTTATATTGTTTAGACTGAACGGAGAGACCCGAGTTCGTTGAAAAGAGTTTGTGAGTAAAGACTTCATTCAAAGGCAAGTGGCACACCTCATAAACTTCCTATTATTTCCTATATGCATTACTTAGTGTATTTTTATATGCATGTGTAGGAAAGTATTGCTATGCTAAACCTGTGTAGAATTTCCTTACTCCTGTGTCTAGGTTCCTATATCATACTTAGCAGAAATATTGATGCTATGCAATTGATGAAAAGTTTTATAAAATATTAAGTGACTACTCAGGGCTGTGCTCATGGTTGTCGTCGCCTAGGATGAATGTCTATTCTACTTAGGGCCATGAGCATGGTGATTTTCACCTGAGAGTACATCCACTAGGTTAATGAAACACCTGGGTGGTAAGTGGTTGTATGGTTTATGTTGAGTGGCTACTCAGGTCCATGTCTATGGTTCCTGGAGTATGTACACTTGTGAATGGCCACCCAGGAACAAAGGAATCTGAAGAACTCTGAGTGACGATTGCTTCGAGTGCAGCCATTGCCATATGGGCTCTGGCTTGATCAATTATGTTGCATGGACTCTCTCCGGCTTGACAAGCAGATGTAGGGGGATGTTAGGTGGAACGGGTCAAGCCAGAGTGGGAGGGAAAATGCTTCTGAAAGATCTCGTCTCATTCTTCTCCTTTCCTTATCACTATAAGTGTGTAAAGGATAGTTTTGGTTGAATGGGTACAATGGTGAACGTGCACAACCTCTGTAGAGTGTAAAACTAAGTACTTAGCCGTGTCCCCGGTACGGACAATTTGAGCAGCTGATCACGGACGTCAACAGAGGATTCCACCATTCCAACTTCATAAATAAAACTTGATGGGTAAACCAGGGAAGATGAGATTATGGTTTTCATGCCATACTTGTCTTGATTTGAAGAAAGTGTTCTCAAAAGAGGAGGAAAAATTGGATTTATGCAAAATAGCCTTGAACTCCACCAGCAAAATATGCATATAGGCGATAGAGTTATTCCATTAAGTGTCCACCATAGTGTCACTTGCCAGACTCCATTTTAAATGGAATCTGACCCACGTTGTTGCAATATTTTTCTTATTGCAGATTAATCAGATGACGAGTGAGGTTTGGTTTAAAGGTTTTGAGTCTACAACCAACATGTTTTCGCCTGTGGCAACATGAAAGTGATGGAGACTCACTGCTATTGTATTTCCGCTGTTTACTCTTCCAAAGCTAGCTTTATGCTATGCAACTTGTATCGAATATTTTGTAAGTCTGGATCCACGATGTAATAAAATTGATACTTTGTTGTGATATTACATCGTAAACTGTGTGTGCAAACAAATCGATCCAGGGATTTGCACTATACACAGGTATCTGGCTTATTTAAAGAGCAGGTACGCTACACAGACCATTCAAACAAGCCATTCGACGCTTCTCCGGACCCAAATAGGACGCGATCACTATGAAAATCGACCGACTGCTGCATGCCAAGTTCATCCGAGAGATCAAGGACTCAGACTGGGTCGCCAAGCCTGTCTTGGTAGAGAAGAAGAAGACGAAGAAACTACGCATGTGCGTCGACTTCACTGCCATCAACAAATGCTGCCCCAAGGACCACTTCCCGCTCCCGCGGATAGACCAGATCATCGACTCGACAGCAGGCTGCGAGCGCCTGTCTTTCCTGGACGCCTACTCAGGTTACCAGCAAATGAGACTGAACGTCGACGACGAAGAAAAGACAACATTCATCACACCAGACGGCGTCTTCTGCTACCAGACCATGCCCTTCGGGTTGAAGAACGCGGGTGCCACATACCAGCGCACAATGCAAGCATGAGTCAAAGGGCTCATCGGACAGATTGTCCAAGTCTATGTCGATGACATCATCGTCACTACCCGCAAGGAAGACACCCTCGTTGCCGACCTCCGCAAAGTCTTCGCCGCACTCGACGAGTAACAAATCAAGCTGAACCCGGACAAATGCGTCTTCGGCGTGCCAGCCGGAGAACTGCTAGGGTACCTTGTCTCTGCAAGAGGAATCGAAGCAAACCCCTAGAAGGTGCAAAACATACTCACAATGCCAGCACCGACCAAGCTCCGTGAGGTGCAACGCCTAGCCGTGCGAGTCGCAGCTCTCAGCCGGTTCATTAGTAAGTTGGCTGAGAAGGCTCTGCCCTTTTACCAACTGATGAAGAAGACGGACAAGTTCGAGTGGACAGAGGAAGCGCATGATGCATTCGACCAACTCAAAAAGACACTGACAACTTCCCCAGTATTGGTGGCACCACTGGAGAACGAGCCGCTCTATCTCTACGTCTCAGCCACCAACAGGGTAGTGAGCACGGTACTCGTGGTAGAACGAGAAGAAGAAGGGCACAACCACCCCGTCCAAAGACCAGTCTACTACCTCAGCGAGGTTCTAACACTGTCCAAGCAAAACTACCCGCACTAACAGAAGCTGGCCTATGGGGTCTTCATGACTTCAAGAAAGGTCGTCCACTATTTCTCCGAGCACCCTATCATGGTGGTAAGCTCCTCCGGGCTATCAGACATCCTCACAAACCAGTGCGCGACAGGACGAGTCGCCAAGTGGGTTGTCGAACTAGGATCCTGGGCCTGAAGTATGCTCACCCGAAGTCAATCAAGGCCCAAGTCCTTCCAGAATTCACCACCAAGTGGATAGAAGCCCAGCTACCAGACATTCCCGACTTGTCCAACGCATGGACAATGTACTTCGACGGCTCCAAGAAGTTCAGAGCAGCCGGGGCAGGAGTCGTCCTCATCTCCCCCAAAGGCGACAAGCTAAAGTATGTTTTGCAGATGGACTTCCCAACACCCTGCAACAACGAAGCAGAGTACGAGGCCCTAATCCACGGCAAGCGGATGGCCAAAAACTGCGGCGCCACTCACCTCATGATTTACGGCGACTCCTACCTCGTCGTACAACAAACTATGAAGCCTTGCGACGCCATCGCTGAGAACATGATTGCCTATAGACACCTGTACAACCAGCCGGAGGGCACCTTCGACGGCTGCGAGTTGCGGCACATCGGCTACGAAAGCAACGAGGAAGCCGACGTCCTCGCTAACATGGGATCAGACAAGGTGCCAGTGCCACCCGGCGTCTTCCTCGAGCGTATTACACAGCGATCCATTAAGCTTCGACCCGCACTAGTCTCCTCCGCACCTTCAACGAGCACCGCCAACCCGCCAAGCAAAGAGAAGGAGCCCATGGAGGTCATGCTGGTCGAAGCCACATGGACAGGCCCATATTTAGCTTACATGTTGCTCCAAAGGCTGCCAGTCGATCCAGTCGAAGCCAAGCGCATCATTCGGCGCTCCAAAAGTTTCACCATCATCAACTGTGAGCTCTACAAGAGAAGCATCTCAGGAATTCTACAAAGCTGCATGGATCCAGTCGACGGTCAAGCCATCTTACTCGATATTCATGCTGGCATCTGCGGGCATCACGCTAGCAGTCGTGCCTTGGTGGCCAAAGCACTACGAGCCGGATTTTACTGGCCAACAGCTATGCACGACGCCGAAGACCTAGTAAGGAAGTGCCCTGGCTGCCAGGAGTTCGCCAACAAGCCACACGCGCCGGCATCCGCGCTGAAGACAATACCACTAGCCTGGCCCTTCGCTCAATGGGGGCTGGACATGGTAGGCCGACTCAAGAAATCATCACCCGGAGGACACACACATCTTCTGGTAGCAGTCGACAAATTCACCAAGTGGATCGAAGCCGTGCCTATCACAAGTTCGACTGCATCATCAGGTCCATCATCTTCAGATTCGGGTTACCAAACGACATCATCACCGATAACGGCTCGATCTTTACAGCTGAAGAATTCAAGGACTTCAGTTCCGATTAAGGAATCAAACTCAACTATGCATCTGTCTCGCACCCGCAGTCCAACGGGCAAGTCGAAAAAGCCAACGGCCTAGTATGCAACGGCATCAAGAAACGCCTGCGAGTGCCGCTGAGACGCGCCGCGAGCGCCTGGGTCGAAGAACTGCCATCAGTACTTTGGAGCATGCGAACCACGCCAAATAGATCCACCCAATACACACCGTTCTTCATGGTGTATGGCACAGAGGCGGTCCTGCCCTGCGACATCAAGTTTGACGCACCATGGGTGGTGGCTTACGACGAGTCTGACGTAGAAGAAGCGCTCGAAGACGACATGGACGTCATGGACGAATCCCGTGACATCGCCCTCGCACGATCAGCCATGTACCAGCAAGACCTGCGCAACTACCATGGACGGAGGCTGCGGCCAAGGGCAGTCGTCACAGGCGACCTAGTCCTCCGCCTCAAGCAGAAGAAGGTGCACAAGCTCGCCTCCCCATGGGAGGACCCGTACATTTTGACAGAAGCAATCCGTGGCAGAGCTTACTGCCTAAAGGACTCAAAGACAGGAGCAGTCTGCAGCAACCCATGGAACGTCGCATAGCTTCGTCGTTTCTACGCCTAGTCGACTCCATCGTTGTACCAGAGCCAGCACGTCAAGGCGGTAGGTTTCAGACGCACTCTTTCCCTTACCAGGGTACCTAAGAGGACTGGAAGGGTTTTAACGAGGCGGTCTGCTCGCAAAAATCAATACAGTGATTTGTGGAACAAGCTCTCCCCTTTACTTTTTCAGTCAAAAAGCAACTTCAAACCTAGGCCGCCACTCGAACTACTCGGAGGCTGCGCCATACAGGTCAAATCGAAAGGCTAGGCCGCCACCCGAACCACTCGGGGGCTGCGCCACACAGGCCTGATTTGCAAAATCTTAGGCCGCTACTCGAACCACTCGGGGGCTGCACCATACAGGTCAAGTCACAAATCCTAAGCCGCTGCCCGACACACTCGAGGGCTGCGCTTTACAGGTATCACTTGAAAACCTAGACCGCCACTCGAACCAATCGGGGGCTGCGCCATACAGGCCTTATTCGCAAAATCCTATGCCGCCACTCGAACGACTCGGGGGCTGCGCCATACTGGTCAAGTCAAAAATCATAGGACGCCGCCCGACACTCTCGGGGGCTGCGCTTTACAGGTATCAATTGAAAACCTAGACCGCCACTCAAAGCACTCGGGGGCTGCGCCATACAGGTCCGTGACAAAACCCTAGGCCGTCACCCGATCCAGTTGGGGGTTGCGCCACACCGGTGTAAGTTAATCCTAGGCAGCCACCCGATGCACTCGGGGGCTGCGCCATACAGGTCAAGACTAAAACACAGACTGCCACTCGAGACACTCGGGGGCTGCGTCGCACAAGTCAATTATATCTAAGTCGCACTCGATCCGCTCGAAGTTGCGCCACAGAGATTCACACAGTAATGCAAACAATCTCAATTTGCTTACTTGGGGGCTCCCCCCACCTCAGCTTACATACATTGATATCTACACTTGGCAAATTTGCCTTTTAGAACTAATACTATACAACAGAAGCCTACTACTCCTACTCTGTAGGCTCATCCTTCGGCATATCGAGTGGCCCCACAAGACGCTCACTCAGCCTCTGGACCTGCTGAATCATTTGACGTGCAGCCGGCAAGGTCTCGGCGTAGTTGTCTTCTTCAGGCAAGCCACCTACCAACCTTGCGAGAGGAAGGTTCGGCCGATGCAGTCGGACGTATGCCAACGCCACGTTTGCCCCGGCAACGAGTTGGGCGTCGACAACCTCCTTAAGCGCGCCACCTTCGCGGAACCTCTCCAGCAATATGGCCAGCTCGTGGGGCTGCCCATTGTGCGGGAAACACACGTGGTGGATGTGCGAGAGAGTCTACCTGCACCCTTCCAGGAGAAAAGCAGCTCGCCAGGTGCGGTCCAGCATACACGTGAGGATCCGCCCTCTCGATCTATTCTACCAAAAATGGCGCACCACGTGTGAATCACCAGTTGCTTCTTGGGCGACCCGCTCATCAATCCGAGTCTGCTCAGCTCGCCAGTCAGGGTTCACGTCTGCATCAAGACATTGCAATCAGCACATCGCAATGAAGAGGAAGTCAAAAACACAATGCTACAAAAGACCAACCTTGCAGCTGCCGACTGATCATATCAATCTCGCCAAGCAGGAATTTCTTACGTTGAGAGAACTCTGCAGCAGGAAGGGACCTGGAGCGCTCCATCTCCAACTCAGCATGTTTCAGCTTAGCCTCGAGTTTGACCACCTTGTTCCTCATAGAAGTGTTCAACCGTTGGTCGTTCGCACTTAGCGCAGGAGCCGAAGTTGTTCGACGACGGTGGAAAGCAGGATCAGTCAAAGGAAGACCTTCTTCATCAACCGCGCCAGTCGTTGTAGCAACCGGAGTGGCCTCACCCGTATCAGGCTGCCAAGAATCGACAGTGTCAAAGCAGAAAAAAAGGAGATTTCTCATTCAAGCCAAACTTGAAGGACAAGATTCAAACTTCAGCACCAACATGATTCAAGGCCAGAAGACCCGCAAAATATAATTCATTACAGACTGCAGAATCAAAAGCAGACTACCAAATCCTAACTACAAGACTTCTACGCTACAGACTTCGACTGGGAGCGACTCTTCCTAGCAGCAGCCGCTTCGGTCGCCTTGGCAATCCCCCTCGCGAAGGTGGCGACAAGCTTTGCAGCCAGCTGACTCGCCCGCGCCTTCACCCCGCTAAGGGACGCGGTCTTGCCGTCAGGCCTTCGAGGGAAGCCGCTGACAACTCTCTCAAAGTCGCCCACGCCTCGATTGCCAAGGAGAAGCTGGAAAGTAAGCTTGGAGCCGCGTATCGTCTGCATTCGGGTAAAGTCTGCGAAGGTGGCGGCCTGGTGGGGAAGATGCTCCGGTGCACAGTCGCCAATGCCCCGGTTGACTTCTGCAGCGCCGTCGTCGACAGCTGCAGCGCTGCGGAGGCATACGCGCAGACGCGGTCGAGGAACCTGACAGCAGTTGCCAGGTCGACGTCGTCGCTAGACAAGCCTTCCGGGGGAGCGCCTCCGCATTTCTCTGAACAAGGGTCAGAAGTCAACTCAAGGCAAATTCAACAGATATACAAGTAGGCGTCAAGGCGAAAAACTTACCTCCGAGGACAGCGGCGAGTGCGAGTAGGCGGTCGACTTGGGTCTTCTCCTGGTCGACCCGAGCACGCTCGCGCTCCTACGACTCGCGCAAAGCCTTCTCCAGCTCCACCTGAGCCTGAAGTTTCTGCTCCAGCTCCGCAGCTCGCCTCGTGGCCTGATCCAGGGAGGTGCGCAATTGATCCCTCTCCTTCTCCAGGAGAACGAAGGCAGCAGCTCCCTCAAGCTGTTGGCGGTAGTATGGCTGAAAACAAACAAGCATATATAAAGTTGCGGCCGACTATCCTAGTCACCCACACCTTCGGGGGCTACTCCCATCGGGTGCGCTGTTCGCGCACCCGATGTAACTACAGAAGAACAAGTTGAAGAATACTTACATGGTCCAGGAGATCAGCATCCGCCGAAGTCACCGCGGCAGCATCATTCTGCGCCATGGAGCCACCAGCTCGCGCAGGCTGATCGGCCACCCGCACAGTCAGCTCGGCTGAAGGAGCAGACGTATGCTCCACTTCATGTGGAGGAGAGCTGGTGCCACCAGAATGGTAACTGACAAATGACGCAAGAAATTTCAACCCGCAGAACCCCCCATTCAGAGAGATAACTCGACACAAAAAAAAGAACCAGCATGACTAACCTGGTGGCTCCGACGCCATCATCGCTTCCCAAGGAAACGGAGGGCATCCTGGCAAAAACGAGCGGCGGTGCAGAACTGACAGGAGGCGCAGCAACGGGCTCGTTCCTGTCGCCCCGATACTCGGCACCCGAAGATGACAAGCCACCCTCCTCCATGTCTGCATCCGCATCCTTCACAGGGGATGAGGCAGTAGCAGAGTCGCCACTTCGCCGCCTCTGCCTCTTCCGCGCCGGATCCTCGTCATCATCATCATCCCCCACCTCTTCACTCGGGGAGACGGCGGAAGGAATGTCCTTGTCATCACCCTCCTCCTCCAGGAACGTCGCCTCGTCGTGAGGTCCGTTCTCCGGGAGCGGAGGAAGGCTGACAAGGAAAGAACGACCCTGCAATCAATAAAGGCAGACGAATCAAGATGCAGAAGATCGAAAAATCAAACAAGGGAAAAAGAAAAAGGTAGAAGCTTACCTCAGGAACAGGGTTCGTCGCACCGTAAGCTGCGACTGGGCACTTGACGTTGCAGGGATCCGCGGCTCGGAGGCTTGTGATGCTCCTCACCTTCAACTCCACCTCCTCCTCGTCAAGCTGCGAGTCGCCATCGCCCTCGTGCGCCCACATGGGTGGGGGCGAGCACAGCGGCTGGACTCGGAGCCTGAAGAAGGTGGCGATGAGGTGAACGCTGCCCGACTCGCGCCCCAAGGTCTTCAGCAGATTGCGTAGCAGGCTCAGCAACGGCTTGGCAGCCTCCTTCTCCCCCCTCCGCGAGCGGGTGCGCCTACGCGCGCGTCTTCCGCAACTCGCGCTCGTCGTTGAAGTCAGGCAACCCCGCTTGGTCGTACCTGACGTAGAAACATCACTTCCGCCAGCCTTGGACGGAGTCCGACTTCTTCATCTAGATGTACGAGGTGTCACCCCGTACTTGGATGCCGAAGCCGCCAACCGGGTACGTTAACCCGCTCTTCCCCACATTCTTCCTGACGAGGAAGAGCGACTTCCACAAGGCCCAGTGGGGGCAATCCCCATGAAGCACTCCTAGAGCACGATAAAGCTCGCGATGCTCAAGAAGCCATTGGGGGTCAGGTCGTGGATCTGAACCCCATAGGCATACAGGAGACCACGAACAAAATCGTGGAGAGGGAACCTGAAGCCCCGTGGAAGGAAGTCCACGAAGCAAACGCGCTCCCTCTCACGAGGGGCAGGGTAAACCTCCTTACCAGGTGCGCGCACCGTCGCCTGGTCCGCCGGCGACAGCAGGCCCTGCGCGCGCACGACCTCGAAATCGGTCTTCTTCACCGACGACTTTTGCTAGTCGTCGTCGGGCTTCTTCATCACTCCCGCCTCGGCGGTGGCGGCGCTGGTCCCAGACTTCGTATTCCTCATCGCCTTTGACGCCCACGGAAGGTGGAAAGGAGAAAAAGCAGGAGCTCAGAAAGGTGCAAGAATGGCGCGGGAAAGAAAGCAACGGCAAATGGAGAAGATGACCAGTTTTCCCGTCGCGGTACAATATTTATACCGCGCGTGCAGTCCATCTCAGCCGTTCCTGGAGAAACAGCTCTTCGCAGCTTCATCCAGCCGTCCACGTGTCGCATGGAGAGAATAACCGTCGCCGCCCACTCCGTCCACTACGCATGAGGATCAAGGCACTATCGTCACACCGTGAAATTTTCGCGCCCAAGACAGAAATAAGCGGGCAACTGCTATCTGCAGTAGGAACTGACAGGGGGGCCACTTCCGTCACGTCCCATCGGACGGAGAGGCGTGCTACGAAGCGTCAGCGCTGACATCAGCAACACAAATGCTCGAACACATAATTCGAATGGCAGACACATATAGTAAGCTTCACAGCTGAAATCACCTCAGTGAGCTATAGTGCTGATCCAATAACTCGAAACATGCAACCGGGTGACAAGAAAACCAAGTAAGCCTCACAAGCTAAATAAACTGACAGTAAGACAGCAGGCTGAACAGAAGCAAGTTCCACAAAAGGCACGACTTCACTAAGGCGACTGCAAATCTTACTCCCATCGGGAGCGGGCTCTTTGACTGAAGAAAACGAGTTCGACTGAAGAAAACGAGGCGGCGTGCCCAGGAGGAAGGAGTCCTCTGCCCGACTCTGCAATTCGGCCAAGCACTCGGGGGCTACTAACGTGGGGCTACTCTTCGACTACACCACGATGAGGCTACCTGGGTCACGCCAAGACTGTGGAGGCCCAAGGAAGGCCCAATAGGGATAGCGTGTGGCCCAATTCTAGTCGGTTAGGTCATACGACTCTTACCATATCTGTAATCGTCATCGAAACCGTTCACCCGAGACCTAGCCTGTCATATATTGGCTAGGATGGTTGCTCGTCCAAGGGGACGGACAGAGACATACGCTCATAGCTTCCACCACAAACCCTAGGGAGATCGTCATCTCGCCATTGTAACCACAACTCGCCATCAATACCAGACAAGCAGGAAGTAGGGTGTTATCCTCCGGGAGCCTGAACCTGGGTAAACGCCTGCTTGTCAGCCGTCGTGATCACCAACGTTCATCTATCTACCCGTCAATCAACCCGGGATGGACAACCCTAGGATTTGCCGAGTTACACACTCGTCATCGTGGGGTTGGCGTGGGGTCAGCGTGGGTCGGTTAGGGTTTGCCCGCCCTCCCCGCCGCGGCTAATAAAAAAGGGCCGCCCTCGCTGTAGAAACTCTATTTTCTCTACCTCTCTCTCCCCTCCCTCCCTCAAAAATGTGGTGGAGCACGCCATCGCCGATGCCGGACTCGGAGCTTTATTCGCCTAAGGAAATATGCACGACATGCCGGAGATGAAGCCAGGGGAGCAGGAGGAGTGGCTAGCGAATCAAAACCTTCCAATAACAAAAGCTTTCATTTCAATGGCCATGCCTATCCGTGCACAATACATAGACGGCATGGTGGAGTACGGCATGCCACAGATGCATTCAATGCCATGTGTCTCATACTGTCATCGTACGACTCATAAAAATTGATTTGCTTCGGATTCTTGCTTTCACGCTAGAACGGATTAACATGAAGGTAACCCTGACATGAACGTATACGTGTCGCTCGTTCTGCTATAGCTAGTACTCCCTCCATCCCGATTTATAAGTCACCTTCTAAGCGAGTCCACCATTTTTGCTCAGAAATGGGGACATTTACCCTATCTTTGGAGCTCATTTTGAAGGGGAAAGGGTGCAGAAAACAAAAAAATTCCTAGCAACGATATCCCTAAAACATGCCAAGATCTGTTCTATGCAGATATAGTAGTACGAACGGAGATCGGAATACATACCCTTGTAGACCGAAAGCGGGAATTACGTTCCCGCACAAACGTTCTCGATGAAGACCGACAAATCCGAGCTCAAGGTCGTGTAGAGGAAGCAGACCTCCGAGTACCGCTAGCGCACTACCTCGCAGGGCGTCAAACACGTACGGTGGAAACGACGGCCTCCGAAGCTCCAGACCAGGATGAGCAGCGGAAGACTTGGACCGGAACACCAGCAGCGCGGCAGCGGGCAATGGTGGAAGAGATCCCCTTCTCAACTTGGCGCAACTCCAACAAAGGGAATCACGAAATCGAGAGAGAATTCGGGAATTAATTGGTGAATTAAAAGGCCAGGGGTGCCCTCTATATAAAGGCTCCTGGGGGGAGCCAACCTTGCCAGCAAGGCAATGTGGGACTAAACCCCACATGCCTGGTGCGGCATTGGCTGATGCGCCGGCCCCTTGGTGGGCCTCTTGGCCCACCTGGGTCGGCCACCAAGCCCCCACCGAATTCCCCTAGGGAATTTTCCCCCTCTTGGGCCTTCTTTCGACCAGAAGGCCCAATTGGGAAAATCAGCCTAAATAAATTCGAAAATAAATATATAAAATCATATTTGCACATTAATTACACTAATTAATATCAAACATATTATATATAATTTATGCTAGCTCCAAAAACTCTTTCGTCGCCGCCCGATCTCCACCGGACCCCTCCCGGGACGTTCCCGGTGATCTCTTTTCTTTCCGGTTTTTTGTCGAAACCCTTTAAGTGTGTTACCCTAGCGGTTCGATATAATTACAGGTATGATCAAGACTCCTCTTTGATCAACGACTAACTCGTAGGTCTGGACACCATGAATTAATCCCTGTGATATTACGAATGACTTTCAACTATCAAACTTGAACGCAAAGTCTTATACCTTTTGCCATAGCGATACTTAGCGTGTCCGAGCGTCGTTCCATAGATATCTCCATACCTAGCTAGACCGCGTTACCGACAACGCTATCTTCTACTCGTCTATGATCTCATGTCTCCGTGACCTAGTCACATGCTTGCAAGCTCATTAGACATGATCTCACCGAGTGGGCCCTAGAGTATCTATCCTGCTATGCGGACTGGCAAATCCCGCTCTTGACTCCTCGTCTCAACTACTCCTTTCCGATACCCAAAAGTATCACAGTTATTGTCATACTATATAAGATACGACGTTTCGTGCGATCAAAGTATCTTCCAGGAATAACAATAAGAGTTGATCTCACGGTCAAAGGCGTAACGACTACGTCCTCCAAATCTGGGTATGTCCACCACATCGTTCTCCAACGATATGACTTCCATTGCCGACCGGCGCCATGCCCCATGATCGGGAAACCTCGATCATCAATCGCGCAACGAAACTAGTCTTAGTAGAGGCTCCTAGGGACCTGGTTGTTTACGCATCACACCCGTATTAATGTTTCCGCTTAATACGGTTATAGCATGATACAAAAACCTATTATGAACAAACGAGATATGATAAAGAATACACTTTATTAATTGCCTCTAGGGCATATCTCCTTCAGTCTCCCACTTGCACTAGAGTACAAATTAATCTAGATTACAACTTGGTAAAAGCTTAACACCCATAGCTAACTGGTGTTTTTCATGCTTGTCAAGAGCGAGAGGCTTCGTTAGCGTATCTGCCACACTCAGATCCGTATGCACTTTGCAAATCTTCACATCGCCTCCGTGTACGTACTGACGTATCACATGGAAGCGTCGGAGAATGTGTTTGGCGTTGGAGTGAGACCTCGGCTCCTTGGCGTTAGCAATGGCACACGTATTGGCGCAGAAGAGGATCGGGTAACACTCCAAGTTCGATGACGAACTTCCTCAGCCACACAACTTCATTCGTGGCTTCGCAAGCAGCAATGTACTCCGACTCCATTGTAGATTGTGCGACAATGGGTTGCTTCCCACATATCCAGCACGCGGCGCCCCCATTCACGTTGAACACATAACCTGTCTATGACTTAGAGTCATCGGGGTCTGAGCAGAAACTTGCATCTACGTAACCTATTACGCCAAGTTCTTCATCGCAGCCACCATAGACAAGGAACATTTCCTTTGCCTTATTGAGATACTTAAGAATGCTCTTAACAGCTATCCAATGCGCCATTACAGGATTACTGTGGAACCGGCTTGTCAAACTTAGAGCTAATGTCACATCAGGTCTAGTACTCAACACTGCATACATAATCGATCCTATGGCTGAAGCATAAGGATGTTTAGTCATATTGGCCTTATCCAGTTCCGTTACCGGACACTGTGCCTTCCGCAATATTTTATTCTTGATAACCGGCAGAGAATCCTTCTTTGCCTTCTCCATACCGAAACACTTCAGTATTTTATCAAGATAACTACTCTGACTCAACGCTAATAGGCGCCTTGATCTATCACGATAGATTTTTATGCCTAAGACGTATGCAGCTTCTCCTAAGTCCTTCATGCAAAATTTACTGTTTAAATATTCCTTCACGCTATTCAGAAGTTCCACATCATTCCCAATCAGCAATATGTCATCTACATATAGTGCTAAGAACACAACCAAGCTCCCACTCATTTTCTTGTAAATGCAGGTCTCTTCCAAATTTTGGACAAATCCAAAACCTTTGGTTACCTCATCAAAGCAAAGATTCCAGCTCCGAGATGTCTACTTCAATCCATAGATGGATCGCTGAAGCCTGCACACCTTGTTAGCATTTCCTGGATCGACAAAACCTTCCGGTTGTACCATGTACAACTCTTCCTCAATGTTTCCATTTAGGAAGGCTGTTTTGACGTCCATATGCCAGATTTCATAATCGTAATAGGCAGCAACGACTAACAAAATCCGAATAGAGTTAAGCATTGCTGCCGATGAAAAAGTTTCATCGTAGTCAATCCCATGAACTTGTCGGAAACCTTTTGCAACAAGCTGAGCTTTATAGACGGTCAAATTATCGTAAACATCAGTCTTCTTCTTAAAGATCCATTTATTCTCGACGGCCTTGCGCCCTTTGGGAATATCCATCAAAGTCCACACTTTGTTGTCATACATGGATCCAATTTCGGATTTCATGTCTTCAAGCCATTTCTCGGGCTCTAGACTCGCCATCGCCTCCTTGTAGATCGTAGGTTCGTCTTGTTCAACTAACATGACGGTGCAAACCATGTTGCCATACCATTCTGGTGCGATCCGAGATCTACCAGACCTACAAGGTAGAATACTTTCCTCGACTGTTTCTCCCACTACATCCACAGAGGACGTTTCTGGAATTGCTTCCGTTGCGCCACTCGGAATCTCGAGTTCAGGATCAACGATCTCATCGAGGTCTACCTTCCTCCCACTTACTCCTTTCGCGAGAAACTCCTTCTCTAGAAAGGTACCGGTCTTCGCGACAAAAGTTTTGCCCTCAGCTTGGTTGTAGAAGGTGTATCCAACGGTTTCCCGCGAATATCCTACAAAGACGACATTATCCAACTTCGGTTCGAGTTTATCGGGCTGTAGTTTCTTAACATACACCTCACAACCCCAAACCTTCAGAAACGATAACTTAGGCTTTTTGCCATACCATAATTCATACGGCGTCGTTTCAACGGATTTGGACGGAGTCCTATTTAAAATGAATGCGGCTGTTTCTAACGCATAACCCCAGAAGGATACGGGCAAATTGGTAAGAGACATCATAGATCGAACACTATCCAGTAGAGTACGATTACGTCGCTCGGACACGCCCTTACGCTGCGGTGTTCCGGCTGGCGTAAGTTGGGGTACAATGCCACAACTCTTCAGATGTGTGCCAAACTCAAAACTCAAATACTCGCCACCACGATCGGATCGGAGGTGCTTGATTTTCTTGTTAAGCTGATTCTCAACTTCACTTTGAAATTCTTTGAACTTTTCAAAAGTTTCAGACTTGTGTTTCATCAAGTAGATATAACCGTCTCTACTCAAGTCATCAGTGAAGGTGACGAAGTAACTATAACCATTGCGTGTCGAAACGCTCATTGGTCCACACACATCTGTATGTATGATCCCCAATAAATCCGACGCCCATTCAACGAAACCTTTGAACGGTGTCTTGGTCATTTTGCCCATAAGGCATGGTTCGCATGTATCGAGGGATCCGAAATCTAACGAGTCCAAAAGTCCATCGGAGTGGAGTTTCTTCATGCGCTTTTCACCAATATGACCGAGACGGCAATGCCACATATACATGGCGGTATCATCACTACACTTAATCCGTTTGGCTTCTATGTTATGGATGTGAGTACTACGATCGAGATTCAACAAGAATAAACTGTTATTCTCGGGAGCATCAACATAAAAGATATCATTCATATAAATAGCACAACTGCTTGATACTGATTTAAATGAATAACTGTCTTGTAACAGGCAAGACCCACTTATAATGTTTACACTCAAGGATGGTACAAAATAACACTTATTTAAAACCAAAACTAATCCCGATGGTAGATGTAGAGGGAGCGTGCCGAAAGCCACCACGTCGACTCTTGATCCGTTGCCGACGCGCATCCTCACCTCATCCTTAGCCAGCCGCCGTCTATCCCGTAACTCCTCCTAAAAGTTACATATATGAGCAACAGAACCAGTATCAAATACCCACATGTTGCTCCGGGCGGATGTAAGGTACACATCTATAACATGTATATCAAATATACCTTGCTCTTTGTCGACCGTCTTGCCAGACTTCCTATCCTCCAGGTACTTGGGGCAGTTGCGCTCAGGTGATCCGATGGTCACCACCATCTTCTCCAACTTTATTTCTAATTCGGCCACTTCGAGCATCTTTAGGATTTCTGACAGGGGTTTTGACGTCCCTTTCATGCGGTAGTCCACGATGGCGTTCTTATAGCTAGGGGGCAGAGAAATCAGCACCCTATCAATAACCAACTCTTCTGGGATCACACTTCCCAGATCACTCAGGAGCTGAACGCAGCCACAAACCTTGGCTAAGTGCTCACTTATATTGCCGTTCTCTTCCATCTGGGCTGAGAAGAAAAGAACGGATGCTTCAAACGTCTCAGCCTTGACTTGTCATGCAAAAACAACCATGAGTTCAGTGATTATATCATAAGCACCCTTGCTCACAAATTTATTTTGCAGGTCAGTCTCCATGGCAAAGAGCATGCTACTCTGGACATAAGAATAAATCACCGCCTTAACCTCATGGACATTCCTTTCGATTTCCGAGGCGGTGTTTGGAAGATCACCTAAGGGGGCATCAAGGATGTAGGCCAGCTTGTGGGTTTCAAGAATGGACTTCAAGTCGCGGAACCAGGACAAGAAGTCATCGGTCTTAAGCTTCTCTTTCTCAATGAACAGGTTTAGGTTAAAGGAGGGGTGAGACATCTACAATGGAATTTGCAACAACATATGACTTTGTTCATAATAATTTTGAGTTATAGTATTTTTAGAAAATAATAAACATAACTCCCACTCAAACGAACATCCCTCCTGGTCGTTTAAGCGATTACACGACCCCCATCCATTGCACCACCCCTCATCATCAAAGCCGGCGGCACAATTTCAAGAGTAGACAAATGTCCGCCACACCAATTTTGTGACTCGTGCTCGACCTTTCGGTCTCCTTGTTTCAAGGCCATATCTGCATATGCTAGGCTCGCCACAATAACCTCCACGCTGACGCTTGTGCAACATGGCTTACACCCACTGCATGCGAACGACGATATGTCTGACACCCGATCATCACGGCCTGCCTCATAACGTAGAACTTTCTTGGTGGTGCGCGTTGGAGGGAGAACACTAGTGGTATTTTGAAGGGATCATCTTATATAACTACCGCCACGTAACTAATATATACTATATATATAATCACACAATATAAGATGCACACAAAACATCAAATGTATTGCGTCATGGTCTTCTTGGCGCCCGCAGTTTATAAACAATTTAATAAACCTACCTTGACCATATCACATAGCCCCTGCAAAATAAAGTTAGACGCTTCTACTTTATCTTTGGCATATTTTACGTGGCTTGGGGCTTTCGTAAATAGAACCGCTTCATACCTACGAACCTTATGACCACAACAACGATCAAAAAATTGCATATTTAAGCATCACTTTCGGGCCCTCCATTGAAAATGCGAAGACCAACTAAAGAGAGAGAAACTGACACCCGCCAGCCACAGATACGGTACAAGCCCTATGTCAGTAGTGGAACCAGTCTCGCGTAAGCATACGCGTAAAGTCGGTCCGGGCCGCTTCATCAACTCGATGCCGCTGGAATCACAAGTGCACGCTAGAGGGTAGCAAATAACAGGAACGGTGCCTCCGTGCAGAACACGGATTCTAACAGCGTACAGCTATATCTACGATAGATCGGCTCTGATACCACTGAAGGGGAACGGGTGTAGAAAACAAAAAAATTCCTAGCAACGATATCCCTAAAACATGCCAAGATCTATTCTATGCAGATATAATAGTACGAACGGAGATCGGAATACATACCCTTGTAGACCGAAAGCGGGGATTACGTTCCCGCACAAACGTTGTCGATGAAGACCGACGAAGCCGACCTCAAGTTCGTGTAGAGGAAGCAGACCTCCGAGTACCGCTAGCGCAGCACCTCGTAGGGCGTCACCCACGTACGGTGGAAACGGTGGCCTCCAAAGCTCCAGTCCAGGATGAGCAGCGAAAGACTTGGACTGGAACACCAGCAGCGTGGCAGCGGGCTATGGTGGAAGAGATCCCCCTCTCAACTCGGCGCAACTCCAACAAAGGGAATCACGAAATCGAGAGATAATTCGGGAATTAATTGGTGAATTAAAAGCCAGGGGTGCCCCTCTATATAAAGGATCCTGGGGGGAGCCATCCTTGCCAGCCAGGCAATGTGGGACTAAACCCCACATGCCTGGTGCGGCATTGGCTGGTGCGCCGGCCCCTTGGTGTGCCTCTTGGCCCACCTGGTTCGGCCACCAAGCCCCCACCGAATCCCCCTAGGGAATTTCCCCCCTCTTGGGCCTTCTTTCGACCAGAAGGCCCATTTAGTAAAATCAGACAAAATAAATTCAAAAATAAATATATAAAATCATATTTGCACATTAATTACACTAATTAATATACAACATATTATATATAATTTATTCTAGCTCCGAAAACTCTTTCGTCCCTGCCCGATCTCCATCGGACCCCTCCCGGGACGTTCCCGGTGATCTCTTTCCTTTCCGGTTGTCTTGTCGAAACCCCTTAAGTGTGTTAACCTAGCGGTTTGATATAATAACAGGTATGATAAAGACTCCTCTATGATCAACGACTAACTCGTAGGCCTGGACCCCATGAATTAATCCCTGTGATATAACGAATGACTTTCATCTATCAAACCTGAACGCAAAGTCTTAAACCTTTTGCCATAGTGATACTTAGCGTTTCCGAGCGTCGTTCCATAGATATCTCCATACCTAGCTTGACTTCGTTACCGACAATGTTATCTTATACTCGTCTATGATCTCATGTCTCCGTGACCTAGTCACATGCTTGCAAGCTCATTAGACATGATCTCACCGAGTGGGCCCTAGAGTATCTATCCTGCTATTGACCCCTCGTCTCATCTACTCCTTTCCGATAACCAAAAGTATCACCGTTATTATCATACTATATTTGATACGACGTTTGGTGCGATCAAAGTATCTTCCAGGAATAAAAATAAGAGTTGATCTCACGGTCAAAGGCGTAACGACTACGTCCTCCAAATCTAGATATGTCCACCACATCGTTCTCCAACGATATGACTTCCATTGCCGACCGGCGCCATGCCCCATGATCGGGAAACCTTGATCATCAATCGCACAACAAAACTAGTCTTAGTAGAGGCTACTAGGGACCTGGTTGTTTACGCATCACACCCGTATTAATGTTTCCGCTTAATACGGTTATAGCATGATATAAAAACCTATTATGAACAAACAAGATATGATAAAGAATACACTTTATTAATTGCCTCTAGGGCATATCTCCTTCACATTTGAAACACATTTTTCAGCTACCCTACCATTGAAGCTCATTTAAAACACATTTTTCAGCGAGTCCACCATTTTTGCTCAGAAATGAGGCCGTTTAGCCTACCTTTCAAGCTCATTTGAAACACATTTTTTAGCGAGTCCACCACCCTACCTTTGGAGCTCATTTGAAACACATTTTTCGGTGAGTCCACCATTTTTGCTTAGAAATGAGGCCGTTTACCCTACCTTTCGAACTCATTTGAAACACATTCTTAAGCAATCCACCACCCTACCTTTCGAACTCATTTGAAACATAATTTTCGGCGAGTCGGCCATTTTTGCTTACAAATTAGGTCGTTTACCATACCTTTTGAGCTCTTTTGAAATACATTTTTCAGCGAGTCCACCACCCTACATTTGGATCTCATTTGAAACACATTTTTCGGCGCGTCCACCATTTTTACTTAGAAATGAGGTCGTTTACCCTTCCTTTCGAGGTCATTTGAAACACATTTTTTAGCGAGTCCAAGCTAGATTTGAGAAAGGTCATGGCTATCCGAATTTGGTGTGCAAAAATACCCATTTTGTGTCAATGAGGCAAATGGGGGTGGGCGAGCCAAAATCCCCGTTGGGTCGCCGTGGTCCACTCGTCAGCAGGTGTACATCCGTTGTCCTACGCGCGCGTCCAATCATATCGCAGAATAAGTTTCTCACGGATCGCCCCGAGTCTGCCTGCTGATTCCTTCTAGAGGAAATCGGACGGCCGTACATTCCTTGTAGAGGAAATCGGACGGCCACACATTGTCGTCTTATGTCATATACTAACGACTCAAGTTGAAAAACTTTGCCTACATACATTCAAATGAGGAGGGTATGGATCTCATGTGATATCGCATAACTCCAATGTGCAAATTAGAATTGCAACATGATAATTTCAAAATTCTCACGAAAGTATCATTTAGGAGTGACTAAGAATGGTCTAGGCTTAATTTGCGCACAAATTTTACACAAATGTGCACCTGTGCGCGCCCAGAGCATTCCGGGCACGCTCTGAGCGCGTCCAGAGTGCGCACTTAAGGTGTTCGACAGAAGTACAATAACCAAAATTGTTGGTGATGCTCATGTTGAAAAACGACACCAGCACGCCTCGCCTTCGTCTGCGCAAGTGGTCTTTAGTTTTACCCTTCTTACTTGTCTTTTCCGTGGCATCACGCGTCCCGTTCCTCTGGCGGGCGCAGACCGAAGCGACGGGTGCGGCAGTCCGCGCCCTGCAGACGGAAGCAAGGCGTGCTCGAATCGCGGCTGGAGTCGCAATAACGCCGCGCCACTTCCAATGGCGAACACGGAAGCGACGCGTGCTGGCAGTCGCAGCGTCTGGTCGCGTCGACGTCAATGCGCGGCCATGCGAAGCGGTGGCCGCGTTTAAAACCCAACGCAGCACAGCCCTCCTTTCCTCACACCAACACTTCCTCATCTCTCTTCTTCTCCCCAAGGAAACGGAAACATAGGCCACCATGGCAGGCAGCCCTGGCGGGCAGCAACGCCACTTGCAGCTGGAGGAACTCCGGCGTAGCCATGAGGACGTGGAGATGGCCAAGGCGTTCGAGCGAGTCATGTGGGGCGAGGAGACCAAGACCTCTCGTCCCTACGTGCTCTCGCTGGAGACCGCGCGGCTGAGTAGCCGCCACAAGCTGCTGGTGGACGACGACGCAATCCTTCTGGGTGGGTGGGTGAGGAGCGCCGTGTACATTCCAATGGCGCCGCGGCTCAGCGGGCAGGCCAGCTTCGAGTTCATCAAGGGCAAGTGGGCGGAGATGCCGTGCGAGAAAAGGCTCGACCCCAAGTACTCCATCTCGGCGCCCTACTGGCACGCCGTGGTGGACAAGGAGTACGAAGCGCGTCTTGGCGGTTGACAAAAGCTGACGCCGGAGTTGTCCTCAACGGACGACTACTGTGACGGCGAGGACGGCGACGCCAGCGACGACGACGATGACCCTGAGCTGCCCGATCTGCCTCTACTAGCGTCTGAATCTTTGTCAGCAGTGTTGCCTTCACCGAAGAAAGCGGCAGCGCAAGACGAAGAGGCTTACTTTAAAACGCCCCCCCCCCCCCCGGATGTCATGGCGGTGAATCAAAAATGGCGCCGGCGAAGCCAGAAGCCTCAGCCGCCTCGGCGGTGGCTACGGACCAGGTGAAGGCTGACTTGGTTCGCATCTTCTCCCCCTCACCGGGATGAAGCGGCATCTCTTCGCCGGCGGTGAGGGATGGCGATGCAAATGCCTCTCTTTCATCCCTAAACCCTAAACCCTTTGTTTAGGTTTGCTTTATTTATAAAGCGGGGCGAAAGACTATTTTGTTTAGCTTTAAGTTTGTTAAATCTCGTTTAGATTTGTAATTGTAAGTTTTTTAAATCTCGTTTAAATGTTTGAATCAATTTTTCTTCACCGTTTATGTTGTTCATCGGCGGCGGTTCGTTTGCCCGCAAGGTGTTCGACAGTATGCATTCATGTTGAATTCGTTTCCGAACCACCTCAATCTTGTTCATCGGAGGAGGTTCGTGTGGCCCGCAATGTGTTCGACATGTTAAATTCGTTTCCAAACCACCTCAATCCTGTAGTAGGATGAAACTGTCCATAATTGACCAGCGGAACGGGCGGAACGGTGAGCCTCGATCTTACGCCATGGATGCGTCTTCCAAGCGGAGGTGCAGTGCCACGTTGACCCCACGCCGACCCCATGCGCACCCCACGTGCCGTCCCCACTAGTCAGACTAGTGCCACAGCCCCACCAGTCAGACTAGTGCCCAGCCCCACGCGCCCCCCCCCCCCCCCCAGGAAATCCCAACCGAGCCGACAAACGAGCCGAGCCGCGCGAGGCTGACCCCACCAGTCAGGCCAAGTGCGGGTCAAAGTAGGTTGACCAGAGGGAAACGAGCGTTTGAGCGATATGCGAGAAAACCAGGGCACAGACCAGAGAAACATCGCAGGTGTGGCACAGACTGATAAAACTCAGTTAGGTATGGCACAAAACCAATTAACCCTTATATATATTAGTATATGTTAGTTACACGGCGGTAGTAATATAAGATGATCCCTCCAAAATACGATTAGTGTTCTTCCTTCAACGTGCACCACCAAGAAAGTTCTATGTTATGAGGCAGGTCGTGACGATCGGGTGTCAGACAGTGGGTGTAAGACAGTTTTACACAAGCTTTTACGTTGAAGGTTATTATGGCGAGCCTAGTATGTGCAGACATGGCCTCGGAACACAGAGGCCGGAAGGTCGAGCATGAGTCACAGAGTTCTTGTGATCGACGTTTCGATGTCCACATTTGAATTTGTCTTGCCGGCTCTGGCGATGAGGGGATGCACAATGTATGGAGGTCATGTAATCGCTGAAACGATTCGGAGGGATATTCGTTGGAGTGTGAGTTCTTCGAGTTATTTTCTAAAATACTAGAACTCAAATTATTGTGAACAAAGTCTTCATGTTTTGCAAAACCTTTGTAGATATTAACCAATGTCATAGCCTTCTTTTAAAATTAGGCGCAATCCTGCAATTGAGAAACTTAAAAGGTTGGGTCCAAACTTCATAGTTTCTTACTTTAGCTTGAGGATACTCCTTATTTGAACCGTTAGCTTTTTGTGATACAATACCCGCTAGGAGATAGACCTAGAGATTCCGCTAACAAAAGGATAATTTGGATTATCAACTTTTTGTGCGGATAATATCATCATAGTCCAGTGTATGCTATGATCTCTGCCATATAGAACTAAAGGTGGGTACGAGTTGTTAGATCGCGAGCATATGAGATGATCGCTGAACTCGGGATACACCTAAAGTTGGGTTGATGAAGTTTATCACTACGTTGACTGTTTTTCTTATCAACCAAGATGGAAGAGAATACACAAATTGAAGAAGCACGTGGCAGTCATACTTGATGACACTAGTCATACTTGATGACATTGGTCATACTCGATGACATTGTTGGTCATACTCGATGACATTGTTGGTCATACTCGATGACATTGGTCATAATTGATGACATTCAGACGCCTCGCTCAGCTCGATCACTGGATGACAGACAATGTTGCCAGATGCAAATGGTTTGTCATAGACTATGTCATGCAAGGGGAATAGTTCACCTTCATGGTTCTTGATTGCGTTGAAAGAATCAAGAAGATGAAACAGATCGCCGGAACTCATCAATGATGATGTTGTATATATGATATACACGTTATGAATGTTTTACCTAAGCAAGTACTCGCAGTAGTGACTAAGTTTTTGATACTAGTCATGTTTTGTGAAAACCAGATTTTCTACTTTAGTAGCTTGGAAGGATGAGGTGACATTGTGTAAGTAGTTATTTTCATATGTTGTCATGTTTTTTGATACTAGTCATGTTTTGATACTCCTGTTGTCATTTGTATACCGTAGACCCAATTTTGTTACACCAATTTTTGACTTTATATGCCTAAGGAGTTCTTTGCTATGGCTATGTTACCCGTCGTTTAAGGTAATTTCAATTCTACCAAATTTAATAACAAAATAATTAGTACAACTAACAATATTTCCTCCCCCTTTAATTATTGTCACAACCAATATGCGATAAAAAGGGTGTTATCTCTGGCTTAGGGTTTAAAACTACTTTACTTCGAAGTTGTCATAATTTAAAACGCTAAGGTATATGATGTTACTAATGATCTTTTGTCGGCTTTCATCAAGATGATCATTTTGACTCTTACCATGATGTTTTACCAATGTCGATTTCCTCTTATGAACGTTTCTATGCTGGTGTACGAGGAATACCCTATCAATACGATGCTCATCCCCAAATCTCTATCATTGTTGTCATGATGTTTTGAAACTTCACTGTTTCAGGTGGTGCAGATTACTAGTGTGTCGATTGTGCGAACATCTTGATGCTCCATCTACTAACATACATAGAACTGAAAACTTTCTAAGCTTTATTTCATCATTTGACCATTTCCCTTCTGTAAAATCATCTCACAAAGTGAATGAAATTGATTGCCTCTTTGTTATCAGTTTTCATACATTTGGTTCCCTTCAGCTTATGAAAGGATATGTCACATTTTTGTGCTCCAGGCCATGATGTTCTCAATGCATGGGAACAAAAATGAGTTGTAAGTTGGATAGTTGAATCTTTTATGTACCTTTTTTAGATGCTCTTATATACAGTTGTAAAAAACACAAGTGCTACACTATATATAACTATAATGGTCTTAGACTCAAAATTTTGAGAAAACACATTATTGTTTTATATAATAATCATCTAAGAGGGTATTAAACCGCTGATGCCGCCCTTCCAAAAATCAGGTGGCGTGCGGCGCCGCGCTCAAAAACTAATTGACAAGATCGTAGCGAAGAGTTGCCTTCTGTGACTTCAATAAAGATTCCAAAATTTGTAAACCAGTCTTGTCCGCTACCACCGTATGTGCATGCACTAAAATTTACAATCCTAGGCCATTAATTGAGGCTTATTCGTTTGACCCGGCCATGCGGACTCCAGCTAACAAGTATTAGTGGTATCCAGATTAATAAAGAGATTTCTTACCTACTTCTTGTGTCTAATTTATATTCACTTGTGTGTTCTCCATGTCTACGATTTCTTCTGCACATCCTAGGAATCTTTCAGCCGACAGATGTTGTACAACACGTTATCAACACCGATTGTCCGTTGATCCTAACTCAAGCAAGTACCCTGCATTGAGCGCGAAGGAATAACCATAATCTAAACGCAAAAATGGATCTGTATCAAAATTTCGTTTTCGTTTGTGCGCCTACTGTTTGGGATATATCAACTAGGGGTGTCTCCAACATTGATCAATCCGGCTAGTCCAGGGTGGCCCAAGGGTGGTAAGGCTGAAGCCTGTCGGGCGGCCCAGATAGCTGACGTACAAGCAAGTAGGCGGACGGTCCAAGAAGCCGTAAGGCCGAAGCCCATCAAGCCACCAAGCCCAAGACGGAAGGCGGCAACTAAGCCGGCTAGGTATAGGACTCTGATTACTTGCCGGACAAGTACTTGCCTTGTATCCTGGGGTCTGGCCGCCTATATAAGCCGGCCACCAGGAAGCCTTTAGGGCACGCTTCAATACGCATCATACACATTGTAACCTGTTCACGGCTATTGCCTCATAGTGAATTATAGCAGCACGTAGGATCTCGCCACCGCTGCGGGATCTGAAGCTGGGTAAACTCGCCGTGTTCAATCCCGTCCTCGACGACACCAGCCTTCTTCCCCACAATCCATACGCAGGCTAGAGGACCCCCGTCTCGTATCAATTATGCCGATACTACGACAGTTGGCGCCCACCGTGGGGCATAAGGTTCCTGGCGTCACGTTCCAGGCGGGAACACTTGGCGGCGTGGGCAAGCAGATCGCCGTCGGTCGCGTCACAAGATATGGCGGCCACAGCTACGTCAACTCGGATGAGTCCTGGCTCCCGGCGGACGACTACCTTATCGGATGCGCAATCGTACCGATCGGAGGGATCGACGTCTTCATCGGGTATACGCCAGAGGCGTACGGCCTACCGCGTTTCTACAACCCCACCCACCAACCCTTCGACCAAGCAGTCGACCGACAAGATGGATCGGAATCCGCCTTCTCTCAGGAGTCGGCCGAATCTGATTTCCACTTCGTCGGAGTTGTCGGACTGGGATCAGACTCCCAGCCGGAAAACAACGATCCTGAGTCAATCCTCCCTGCTCTCCAGGAGGATGCGATGTCAGATGCCGGATCCAGATCTACTGTTCAAGTCAACGTAGACTCTGACTCTGATGATGATGCTAGTCTCTTCGAAGAGAAGATCAAAACCCGCTTTTCCAGTGGCAATCCGACTCTGTGACGCCCTAAAATCGGTACTATGTAGATTTAAGCGATTCCGCCGAAATCCGCATAATAACGATTTTAGGTCGCCCACCAGACATAATGTGCACGCCGAAACATGCGCATTATGTGGGTGGAATTGTGATAACATTACAACAGTTCCGATACATCCACAAATACAACAAAAGATATAAATACAACAACGACTCGAACGAGTCAAGATACAAATGATACAATACAAAGATACAAATGACAGCGGAAGCAAAAATAGTATCCGGCTACGGATAAGATGCAAATTGGACTAAGAGTCCTGAAGATAAGCGATGGTGCCATATCCCTGCCCAGCCAAGCCGGAGGGATTCCCAAGCTAACGTTGCCTGACTTCAAACCTGTTGACTGCACATAAAGCACATCCCAAAAGAGGGTCAGGGCACTCCCTGGCAAGCAAAACCGACTTGCCTACTTTCTACACCATCTCCCAAAATATAGGGGAGGTGGACTTAGCGGCAGCAGCACTAGCAACCTAAAGAGACACGCTACAACTTCCGTCTAATCAGAGAGGGATAAGAGAGCGCATAAGATAAACATCTATAACTAACACCAATCATAACCCATTCTCGAATTAACCCCCTCAACCAAGTATGAGGAAGCAATTCGGGAAACTCACACATTGAACAGTTTTAATTATAATTTATTGTGAAAATAATTCTATATTACTAGTCAAATTAATTAACATGAATTAGGTGCAAGTTGTCTAGATCTTGTTAGCCAGCATCATCACCAAAGTCGTCCATAACCGTGGACACGGCTCATCGATACGATTATACCCTGCAGGGGTGCACTACTGTACCCATACTCGCATGATCAACCCAAGCAAGCATCAGGGCTTCTCAACACGACTTATTCCTTCACTACAGCAAGTCCAAGTGCCACCCATATGAGTTGTTACCCGCGTCAGGAGTCCGGCCGAATCTCAATTGCGGACTCATTAGTTTGCGACTACGCCACCATGCGGCTCAAACCACAGTAGGAACTGTCCGCTTCGTGTCGTACCGCACCTATATGACCCCCTGTATCACATACCCTCTCATCATCATCATCATCATCATCATCATCATCATCATCATCATCATGCACATGCATATGAGCAAATGGAAAACCCGAACTACTTGCGGCACATGGACAAGCTGTAGATCCGTTCAAAGTCGAGGGGGGCTCCATAGGGCCACCCACAAGTGGTTAGTGCGCTCAAAATTGGATCCGAGGACAAAATCTCAGTTCCTAGGTCGACACTGAGCAGAACAAAGCACCTCGCAAGGCCTTCCGCCTGGTGCCTTATCATTTAATTATAATACCCCAATATAAGACAACATTTTATTAAGGTAGAAAAAATATATCAAGCTAAGCAGATGAAATAAACGACCAACAGAGGACTCGCACAACCAACTCTAAGCATGCGCTACGACTCGCAAGGCCAACAGATAAACATGCAACGGGTATTAGGTTGTGGGGATAAAGCTGTATGGGCTGCAGGATAAACATGTGATGGGATCGCAGTTCAAGAATCGATAACTAGGGTAGCAGAGATCAACGGCAGGAATGAAAAACAATGTATAGGTAAACAAGCAAACTTTGCTTGCCTGGAATCCCGCATGGAAGCAGATCTTGTCGTTGCTCACACATCTCAACGTCTTATCCGCGAAGAAGCAACAAACACTGGAAAGCGTAAAAGATGCATTTTACAACTACGACAAAAGATCCAGCATGATCATGCGAGAATGATGCATGACATGGCAATATGCATTGCGAGATGCACTTAATCCGAATTAAGCGGAACCGGTATTCCGACAATTAATATTAATGTTAAATTTATTTATCTACCCCACAAATTAAATGTCCATTAAGATGGCAAGGCATGGTAAAGATGATCTAGTCAAATTAAATGGAATAGGCAACAATAGTAATTAAATGCCCACACATTCCATAATTATTATTTAGGTGAATCGCTACACCACCAAACCCAAGAGATGCAACATATGCAAGTATGATGCGATATGCACAATATAGATGACATTTAATAAAAGAAGGTAGGGTTAGGGTTTGGATTCGCACGTTGGATCGGGAGAGATAGGGTTCGAAACCGACGTCTTCGGTGCGTAGAGGAAGTAGTTGCCGCCGGGGAAGTAGTCGTCGCGGGACCGGGGCGTCGTCGTTTGTCGGTGTCGTGGAAGTGGTCGGGGAAGTAGTCGTACTGAGTCATCACCGTTGACGGGCGCGGACACGTAGGATCACGGCAACGGACACCGGAAAGACACGCGCACGCGCGGGCACCGCGACACGGACACGGGTGGTCACGGCGACGCGACACCGGAAGAAGCACTCGCACGCGCATGTAGCAACACCTCGAAGGTGGACAACTCGGACAAAAATTGCGACGCCGGGGTCTTGCGGACATTTCACCGAACACTTTGCGGGCGGCGGAAGCGGGACGCCACCGGACGGAGACGGAGTGCACGCGGCCGAAAGAGGAAGCGGGGACGCGTGTATGCGGAAGGCGGCGGCGAGCGGCGGCGCGGCTACGCGGAGCGGGAGGCGGAGGCGGCGAGCGCGCAACGGCACAGAGGGCGCGCGCGGGGCGGCCGGAGGAGGGGGAGCGCGGGCGGCGGCGCGCGGGGAGCGTGGGCGGCGAGCGCGCAGCGGCGGCGGCGGCAGCGGATGCGCACGGCGGCGGCGACCGGCGCGAACGGACGCACGCGACACGGCAGCGTAGGGCGCGACGAGGAGGCGTGCGGGCAGCGCGGGAAGGCGCGGCGCGAACGGGAGAGGCGCAGGCCGAGGAGGCGTGCGGCGCACGGGCCTGGCGCGGCCGCGGCGGCGTCAGCGAGCCGCGGGCGTGGGGCGTGCGGCCGGAGGCGGCTGGAGCGCAGCCGCGGCGGCACGGCGACGGCCGGAGCGCGCGGGAGGCGAGGTAGGCCGGGGGCGCGACGGGCAGAGCGGAGCAGGCCGGGGACGCGGCGGCGGGGACGGCGTCGGGGCGCGCACGACCAGGGAGACAGGGGCCGGCGCGGCTCGGGGCGCCGGGCGGCGGGGACGACGGCTGGCGAGCGGCGCGGGGCGCACAGACCAGAGGCGGCGGCGCGCGGCGGCAGGGCGCACACGGGCGGCGGCGTGCGGCGGGGAGAGGCGCGGGCGCGAGGCGGCCGGGCCGGAGCAGGGAGCCGGGGCGCGGCGCACGGGGCGGCGCAGGGGCGGGAGCACGCCGGGGCCGGTGCAGAGAGGCGAAGGGGTGCTCGCGCGAGGACGCAGCGGCGACGGCCGCAGCGCGGTGGGTAGGGCGACGTCGGCCGGCGGCGCGCGGGCGTGGCGCGGGCCGGAGGCGGCGGCGGGTGCGCGGAAGCAGCGAGGGAAGCGGGCTGGCGAGCGGCGGGCACGAGGCGAGTAGGGCGTGGAGGCCGGGCGGCGACCGACGGCGCGCTGCGGCGGCGGGAGGTGCAGGCGGCCGGAGGCGGAGGCGCGGCCGGCGGGAGGCGCTGGTGCAGGGCGGCGGCGGTTTCTCCCGTGCGGGCTCGCTCGGGAAGAAGAAAAGAGAAGGAAGAGAAAGAAAAAAAAAGAAAAGAAGGAAAAGAAAAAAAAGAGGGAGGGGGAAAAAGAGAAAAAGAAAAAGGAGAAAGAGGAGGGGGGCGGCTGCAAAGTTTCCAGGGGGTGGGAAGAAATTTCTGGGGGAAGAACCTAGGGTTTGGCTTAGGTGGGCTTTGGGCCTTATTTCTCTCCCGTTATTCTTTTTCGTTTTATATTTTTAAAACCAAAACGAAGAGGAATTTGAATACGAAACCTTTACAAAATATTTTTAGTTTTGAAATGACAATTTAATAAACTAATTTTTAACATTTGTAAAAGATTTGAAAATAACACATTTTTAATTATTTTTAATAGCATTTGAATTTAATTATGGAAATTTAATTTAAATGCAACAAATTAAATTCATGCGATGTGATGCCATGTCGATGCAAAAAGAAAACTCACAAATCAAAAGGGGATAAATCCCGGGGCGTTACAGACTCCTTCAGAGGGCACAACAGATACTGACATGCCTGACAATCTGGCTATGATGGTTGTCGTCGGTCACGAGACAACCCCAGTTGCTTCGGAAACGCAAAACAAGTCGGTGGAAGATGCCGGCGACACTACTGCCGGTCAACTCATTGAAAGTTCCGACAAGGTGCGCGCAAAGAAGAAAACAGGCCTCGAGAAAGGCGGCAGCAGCAAACCCACGGATTTGCTCTCCGTCATCAAAGAAGTAGACGAAATCATGAATACTCCGGTAAATAAAGACACCCCACTCGACGAAGTGGAAGAGCTTAGAATTAACATGCTCAAGCACTATGTCTTCCTGCGAAAAAGAGAGGAGCACGTTGAGAGCCTTGCGAAGAAGATCGAGAAAGAACAGGAGAGAGGTTGGGGTAATCATTTCTATGGCTCCCACCCCCCCCCCCCCCCCGAGCTCTGGCGGCTCCCATGGCGATTCCCTTGGCGATCTCGGTTCCTACCCCATCTAGATCTCCCCATGGCGACCGGAAGAATGAGGATGGATCCCTTCAATGATCCCTCCTCCATTGCTCATCTCCTGGACTTCTCCATTGGTCACCAGTTCAGATCTAAGGTTCGACATCTCTTTGCATCCTCTGTTAGCCCTGTCTCCTCTTCTAGTCGTTTCTATCTTGTGGTATCATTTGGCCGTGCTGCTTTCCGTTTAGATGATCTGAATGTTAGTCTGGCCCTCTCGGCGGTTTTGGGAGTGGCCTATGATGAGATTGGTACGTCAGTTCTTGCCGACAGAGTTTTCAAATTTGCTGTCAGCACAAAACAGGTGGGATTCTTTATCTGTAATCTGGGATCTATTGACTGCAAACTGTTCAAATGTTATTTTCATCTCTGGGGTCATGGAGGACCTAACTGGATGAGAGAAGAAAAGATCTGGAATTCTCAAATGGATGCAGAATGGTCTCAGGTGGGTGCACGTCGATCACCCCATGCAAACCCTAGGCAGCCTGTGGTTTCTAATATTTTCCAACGTCTTCGGTTGCAACTTGAGACCAACGTGCCCAGCGTTTCTGTTCTCACGGGAGCCAACACAATTCCTCTGGGTGTTCGTCCTTCTTCAGATCTAGACATTGCTGATACTGTGGAGAATCATAGTGTTCATCCGATCACGAATTCAGCGGCGAAAAAGCGGGAGCTTTCCTTTTTGGCTTCTCGATCAAATCTGAAGTTGCAATGGAGGCCCATTAAAAAAATTGCTCCTATTCCTTCTGTGGCCCATTCAGAGGCCCAATTACCGCTAGTATCTGAAAAGGCAAATTTGGCCCATACTACAGATGAATTCATAAGCTGCTCCAGATGTTTCAGTCCGTTTCATATTAAGATTAACTGCTCTAATCAGATTCGCTGCAGAATTTGTTCTAGATACGGTCACATTGCACGCAACTGCTTTGATCGTGTTAACCATAAGAGGATCTTTCGTAGAGTTGCTACTAAGGAAGTCTCATTGCTGAATAAAGAAATACCAATCGACAGTACTGTTTCGGCACCCTCCCCTGTTCTCCCCTGCTTCCCCTGCACCGGCAACTCCGCCTGCTCACCGCCGTCGACTCCGGCAAACATTGTAGCGATGGCGAACTACCCCGTCGACCCTGTGCCCCACCTGCCTCCTGGTGCAGGTTATGAGCCTTTTAGCCCTCTCTGACCGCAACGGGGCTATGTGGTCATCGGCGGTTCCACTCCAGAGATATGTGACGATTGGGCGATCATCCTCCTCGAACCAGAGCCGACCTGGGAGCAATTTGAAGGTACATCTGCCCTGATCACTGCTCAGATGGTGCAGAGAGGTTATGAGGTTAGACAAGTCAGTCGTTGTGCGATGGGTGCCGCTATGGTTAGATTTGATGGGGTTATTGACCGTGACAGTGCTATTAGAAACAACCCTTATTTCATTGGTGACTCTGTGATGCGTGTCATCGAACATGATAAAGGAAGGAACTTCAGAGCTGCTACTTTTACCCATGATGTATGGCTTATGCTCCTGAATTTTCCTCCAGAGTGCTGGTCTCTTAACACAATTATTTCCACCTTTGCTCCTTATGGTCGCTTCTTGATTTGGAATAGAGATGATACCAACAAGGCTAGGATTCTTGTGAAGATAAGGACTTTTGACATTGATAGGATTCCTGGCAGCATTGTTGTGGTGCAGAATTTTAGTGAGGAAGGCAATGGTGGATCTTGGTCCCGTCCTTGCATCATTCTGAATAGACGTATGCTGGGAGCAGGTGCTGGGGATGAAGATCCTCTACCACCTGAGGGTGAAAACCCACACCCAGTTCCTATTGTGATTGATGAATTTGCTATGTGGCATCATGAAGAAGAGGCTCAGGTTGTGCCACCAGCCCCTCCAGTTAATGAAGAGCCTGCTTTAGTCACCCCACCTCAGAGTCCTGTTTTACCAGCACCAGTGGTACCAGTTCCCATTCATGCTCCTGTGATTGATGATGTGTTAGCCCCAGTTATTGAGCCTGTTGTTCATCCAGTTGTCCAAGATGCTCCTCTTCCTGTGCAGCCTGTTTTTGTGGAGGTGTTCCCACCAGAACGCAATCTACTTGCCCACTCCTTAGGCAACATGAGCAACATTTCATCTGAGACTTCTACTGCAGTTGAGAATGTTGCAGCTCAACACCCTCCTGATTGTATTGCTGTAGTTAGTAACATCCCAGAGACTGACCAGCAACTTCGTACCTCTGCTGCTCCAACTGTTTCTCTTGCTACCTCTAGGAAGAGAAAAGGTAAAGCCATTATGTCTGTTGAACAAGTCAGGAGAAGCAACAGAATTGCTAAGCTCAAGGAGGGCTACAAGGATATACCTGCTGATTCTGGCACTGAAGGCCAGGAGGATGAGGATGAAGATCAGGACAAGGATGCTCTATCTGTTGTTATAAGGGATGCCAATGCGCCTGCTCCTCCTTTTCTGCCACTTGAGACTATCCAGGCTTTGGCTACTGGACCTTGTCAGATGCACCCTGAGGATGTATCAGAGAATAGCTTGAACTATGACAGTACCAATGACAGTATTGAATAATTTATGTGAAGAGGGGGTAGCTGGTTATTGTACTTCATTCACCTGGGTTTCTTTTATTGTATTTTGGCTTGTAATATGATATCCTATCAGCTTAGACTTATATCCTGTCAGTATGGTCTTTTGGCCACTTGTGAACTTGGCTGTATGCACTTTTGCGGTCAAAGTGCATTTTGTGTGATAACTGGTGCTGGTAACTGCTCTCAGAAGTCTGTGTTTGCTTGTTCTGAGTTTTATTTACAGTCTGTTATCCTTCGGGAGGTTTTGTTTATCCAATTTGGGCTGTATCTGGAAATTATATGCTGGCTCACCTTAGGTCCTTGGAGGATGGTTTATACCAATTTTTTCTGCTTGTCCCTGGGCTTTTTAATATTGCTCAGCGTTAAACAACCCTTTTTTGGTTTCCAATGAGTAGACAATGGAATATTTTGGATTGGAATCTGAGAGGGATTAATTCACAAACCAGATGGGATGACATTAGGCAGAACATTAATGAGTCAAACTGTAATATCATCTGTTTCCAGGAAACCAAAAAAGATCACTTTGATCTCCAATATGTCAGGAACTTTTGCCCAAGACGTTTTAATAAATTTGTGTTCTCCCCTTCTGTGGGAAGCTCTGGGGGTTTAATAACCATATGGAATGGGAACCTTTTTGATGGCACTGAGATTTCCTCCTCTAAATTCCATGTGACTGTTGAACTGATCTGTAAGATAACTGGCCATGTTTGGTACCTTACAAATGTCTATGGACCGACCCTGCCTGCTGAGAGATCCCTATTTCTTAATTGGCTCATGAATATTGACACACATCCAATGCATTTGTGGATGATACTTGGTGACTTTAATCTGATTAGGGGCCCAGATAACAGGAACCGACCTGGAGGAGACATCAATAATATGCTTGCTTTTAACAGATTCCTTAGCCATCATGATCTTATTGATATTCCTCTAAAGGGTAGATCATTTACCTGGAGTAATATGCAAGCAGATCCTCTACTTGAAAAGTTAGATTGGGTCTTTACCTCTGCCAGCTGGACTGCTTTATTCCCTAACACACTTGCTACCCCACTAGCCAAATTATCATCAGATCATGTCCCTATAAAGGTGCAGATTGGTATTCATGTTCCAAAAGCACAGATTTTTCGGTTTGAGGAGTTCTGGTTGGGGATGAAGGGTTTTGCACAGGTTATATCTCACAATTGGCAGCATTGGGGTTCTTTTAAAAATATTGCTCAGGATATTACTGCGAGACTGAAATCATTGAGATATGGATTGAAGAGATGGAGTAAAAATTTGTCTCAGTTATGTAAGACGATTCAGTCATGCAACTTTGTGCTTGCCTTATTGGATGGTCTTGAGGACCAAAGAATACTCTCTATTATTGAATCAAATTTTAGAAGAGTACTTAAATCTCATTTGGCCAATCTTCTGGAGGCCAAGAGGATTTATTGGCGCAGTAGGGCTAAAATTAGATGGGCTAAGTTGGGAGGTGAAAACACAAGGTTTTTCCATACCTATGCTACCAAAAGCTTCAGATGTAATTATATTGCTATTTTGAGCACAGAGGATGGTCGTTTGGTTTGTGATCATGAAGATAAAGCAGCAATTATTTGGCAGTCTTTCAAACAGAGGATTGGTTGTACTGATAACCCAATTATGCTTTTTGATCTTGATAACCTTGTGGTTCCCAACTATAATATTGACTTTGCTAGCCTTGAAGTACCATTCACAAAGGAAGAAATTGATGACATTGTAAAGTGTATGCCAACTGATAAATCACCAGGTCCTGATGGGTTTAATGGAGCTTTCCTAAAAAATTGTTGGGATCAAGTTAAGGAACAGTTCTATCAGCTGTGTTTTAGTTTCTATGCGGGTGATTTGGATATCTCCAGTATCAATTCAGCCTTCATAACCCTCATCCCTAAGAAAACTGACCCAGAATATGTAAATGATTATAGACCTATCTCTCTGGTCAGTATCACTTTGAAGTTATTGACCAAGCTGCTTGCCAATAGGATGCAGAAGGTTATTATCCAAGCATTGCACAAGAATCAGTATGGATTCATCAAGAATAGAACCATTCAGGACTGTCTTGCTTGGGCTTTTGAATACATTCACCTCTGTCACAAGTCTAAGAGAGAGATCATTATCTTGAAGTTGGAGTTTGAAAAAGCTTTTGACAAGGTGGAATATTCGGCTATTCTGCTCATGCTTAAACATTTAGGGTTTGGAGACCTTTGGCTGAGATGGATATCTAAAATCCTGCATTCTGCTTCCACCTCAGTACTCTTAAATGGTATACCTGGGAAGAAAATATGGTGTAAAAGAGGAGTTAGGCAAGGTGATCCTTTGTCACCTTTGCTGTTTGTGACTGCTGCTGAGCTTCTTCAATTTGTCATTAACGCTGCTTGGCAATCAGGAGAGATTGATTTGCCCCTGTCTTGTTCATTTGGTTTAGATTATCCCATAATTCAATATGCAGATGATACTCTGCTTATTATGCCAGCTTGTGTTGAACAACTGAGAAGGTTGAAGGTGATCCTGGATAAATTTTCATTATCTACTGGATTAAAGATCAATTTCAATAAATCCTCTATGGTATCCATCAATGTTGACCATGATAAAAGTATTGAGCTGGCTATGGTCCTGGGGTGTAAAATTGAAGCCTTACCTTTTACTTACCTTGGTCTACCTCTGGGGACTACTAGACCAAAGATGGAAAACCTTATTGGTATTATTCATAGGATTGATAGAAGGCTGGTTGCCATTGCTGATACACTATCCTATGATGGTCGACTGGTGGTGATTAAATCCATCATTTCTGCTATTCCCAATTTTGCTATGTGCACATTGAAACTGCCTTTGGGTTTTCTGGATTATATTCAGGGATCTACCAGGGGTTTCTTCTGGAGGGGCAAAGATATTCACAAAAAAGGTAAATGCCTGGTCAAATGGGAAAATGTATGCAAGCCAAAGAGATTGGGTGGATTGGGCATCCTAAACCTTAGAACCCAAAATATTGCCCTACTCATGAAGTACATCTTTAAGTTCATGAATAAGGACGATTTGCCATGGGTTAAGCTTATATGGAAAGCTCATTATGAGAACGATAGATTACCACAAAACAATAGGCCTGTAGGTTCTTTTTGGTGGAAGGATTGCCTAAAGTTATTTGATAGCTTCCTGGAATTGGCAGCATGTGTCCCTGGTGATGGTGGAACTGTAAGACTTTGGATGGATAAGTGGTCTGATGAGCTTCTTAGGCACAAACTACCTCACCTTTGCTCCTTTGCGAAGTCACAATCCATTTCCATTAAACAGGCACTTGCTGTTTTATCTGATGAGGAGTCACTGGAATTGTTTCACACCCCACTGTCAGTACCTGCTGTTCATCAATTTGCCCAGTTCAACAATTTGCTGACAGGGCACATGGATGTCTCTACTGCTGATAGGTGGATTATGTCATCCAGCAATAAAAGTTATTCGAGTAAGAGGGTTTATGATACCTTAATGACAAATACTCCTGCACCTTCCCCCTTCCAGTGGATCTGGAAATCCAGAGTTCTGCCAAAACATAAGATATTTTTTTGGTTGCTTTTGCAAGACAGATTGAACACAAGAGACCTCCTAGCCAGAAAGCAGTTTCAGATTGAGGACTATAACTGTGTTCTATGCTCACAGGGTATGTCTGAAGAGTTTATTCATTTATTTTTTGAATGTGATTTCAGCAGAAATTTTTGGTGGAAACTTTATCTTGAATGGGATACGGATCTGGACCTCTTCTCCATGTTGATGCAAGCCAAGAAAACTTATAAGCTAATCTGCTATAAGGAAATCCTTGTTATTGGTTGCTGGAGTATTTGGACCCATAGAAACAGATGTATTTTTGATTCTCAGCCAATTTGTCTTGAGGCATGCTTCCAGGACTTTATCTGTTCTTTTAGTTTGATTCTGCATAGAGCTAAACCTTCCTTAAAGGAAGGGATGACCCAATGGTTGGATACTTTATGAACTTTTCCATGTAATTTGTACAGCAGTTTATGAGAAAATAGAAAATTAAACAGTAGGGATTTTTCCCTACTGTTTTGCGCCTCAAAAAAAAGAGAAAGAACAGGAGAAGATGTCGGCCAAAACAAGCCGGCAACTCTTTGAGGAAAAAAGGTCATCAAAAAACCGCTGTGACAAGGAGCCGCCAACACGCGCAACGACAGCGGCTCAAGATCTCGGGTTCGACTGGCGTACGGCACCACAACGGGTGGACAGAAGGGGAGATGTTGTTTTTTGCACCCCCGTCCTCAACACGGCTGATGCGCTAGATACCCTCGACGACAAAACTTACACGGCAGAGGAAAAGCTGGCCAATGCAAGACACTTCGTGAGCAAGGCCCTAGAACAACAAGCTCGCGCTGATTCCTACGGCCACATGGCGGATGCTCACGGGGAAGACCTAGAGTCTAAGTCAGGAAAGTGCAAAGCTGCACCTGGCGACGACCCCGAAGGCCCGTCTGGCTCCAGTAGCCATGGCAACAAAAGGAAGGCAACGCCATCTCCAAAGAAGACGTCACCGCCAAAACCAAGGCGGGACGAGAATTCAAGGACAGGAAGCAGGGGAGACCTGCCACCTCCAGCCCAGACAAGACGCGACAATGGCGGTAGCCGAAACAATAGACTGTCGCCTAGGAAAGATGCCGGTAATGACCCTCCCAGGAGAGGTCGAAGTCGGTCTCCGCAGCGTAGCACCGGCAGCAAGAGGAAAGAGGAGGCAGAAGGGCCCAGGCGCAGCATAAGCCGGGCAGCGCAGGACGAGCCAGACGCAAACAGAGGCGCACGGCAGCTCGATCCAAAAGACGCACGACACCGCCTACAAGACATAGCAAGAGGAAAGGAGCCGCTATATTCTGGACCAAAGTGCTTCGGCGACGCCATCCGCAGAGAGCCGTTCCCTAAGGACATGACATCAGTGTCAAAAAATTGTTCTAGGTACAACAGCCTCGTTAAGCCGGATTCATGGCTAGCCGACTATGCCATGGCCATAGAAATTGCCGGCGGGAGCAGCTATATTGCCGTCCGTTACCTACCTCTCATGTTGGAAGGCACGGCAAGGGCTTGGATCGACAACCTTCCTGAAAAGTCTATCCATAGCTGGTACGACATGGAAAATGTTTTCTCCCAGCACTTCCAAGGAACATACAAGCGTCCAATAACCTACACGGATTTGCAACGCTGTATCCAAAAGCCGGACGAAACCATGACAGGCTTTGTCAGCCGTTGCATATCCGAAAAAGACAACTGTCATGGTGTTTCGGACGCACAGGCTATCCACGCCTTGTACACGGGCCTGCAGAAGAAGTCCTTGCTCCGTCATCGGCTCGTCCGCGAGCAAATCACGGACCTTGGCGAGATGCTCAACCTAGCCGCCCAATACGCGGCGGCGGATGACGACGCCCGGGACGATGATCCAGACGTCAACATCATGCAAAAACGGAACAACAAGCGCAAGCAGGCGGCGGATGACAAAGCCGGACCTTCCAACGAGGTAGTTGTCGCATTCCAAGGGAATGCCGACAAAAAGAAGTGGAAGAATAAGAAAGATAGTCGCGACGCCGGCTCAGGGCCTAAAGCGGCGCGAATCACTTATGAGCAGGCAAAACATTTGTCGTGCCCTATCCACGCCTCACTCGGCAAGGTCAACCATATGCTTGGCGAATGTCGTTTCATGGACGACTTCAAAAAGGACCCCACAGTCGGCTGGAAGTCAATGAAGTCAAAGAAGAACGACAAGAAAGACAACAAGGAGGATGAGGATGACGACGACATGTCTGTCTCAAGCGAGGATGACGCGGCCACCAAGAAAAAGAAACCATATCCGAAGGTCAAAGAATCTCTTGTATGCTTTGTCGGCACGCCTTCGGCTAAGGCGGATAAGGCGGAAATGCGCGAACTCAACGCGACAATGCCGGACGTCCCTCAGTATTTGAACTGGTCGGAAGCAACGATCACTTGGAACCGGTCCGACCACCCTGATCACGTTCCTCACCCAGGCAAGTACGCCCTCGTCGTCGATCCCATTGTCGACAACTTCAGACTCACAAAGGTACTCAAGGATGGCGGCAGCAGCCTCAACATCCTGTACTATGATACACTAAGTCGCATGAACTTGTCTGAGGATCAGCTTGATCATAGCAACCTCACTTTTCATGGCATAGTGCCCGGCAGGCAAGCAAAGTCAATGGGGAGCATTAGGCTGAAGGTAACTTTCGGACCAAAAGGGAACTACCGCTTAGAGTTCCTCCGGCTCGAAGTTGTCCCCTTCAAAAGCGCCTATCATGCAATCTTCGGACGACCGGCTTTCGCCAAATTTATGGCAAGGCCGTGCTACATATACAGCAAGCTTAAAATGCCGGGGGAAAACGGAACCATCACGATTTCCGGCAACTTTAAGAAAGCCAAGGAGTGTGAACGTGGTATGGCTGCCTTCGCAGAACCCGTCATCCACAAGGAAGAACTCGCACTACTTGGGGCGGATTCACACAACTCCATGCCCAAGCCAAAGATTGATGTCAAGAAGACCTTTGAAGCTTCAGAAGACACCAAAAAGGCGGACCTCATCCCAGGCGACAAGTCTAACCAAGTCGTCATCGGCTCCAACCTTGACAGCAAATAGGAAGGCGCGCTCATCGAGTTCCTCCGTGAGAATCGTGACATCTTTGCATGGTCGCCTTCCGACATGCCTGGTGTACCGAGGGAACTTGCCGAGCACTCACTCAACGTCATAAAAGGATCCAAGCCGGTGAAGCAAGCAACAAGACGCTATGGAGATGAGAGACACAAGGCTATAGGAAAGGAGATAAATAGGCTGAAGGCCGCCAATTTCATAAAATAAGTTGTGCACACCGATTGGGTGGCAAATCCTGTACTTGTTCCAAAGAAGAATAAAGAGCTGTGGATGTGTATTGACTATACCGGTGTTAACAAGTGCTTCCCAAAGGATCCCTTTGCGCTGCCGAGAATTGACCTAGTCGTAGACTCCACAGCAGGCTCCGAGCTGCTTTGTTTTTTGGACGCCTACTCAGGATACCATCAAATCAAGATGAGAGAGTCGGATCAGCTGAAAACATCTTTCACCACTCAATACGGGACTTTCTGCTACATCACGATGCCTTTTGGCCTGAAGAATGCAGGGGCAACATACAGCGCTGTTTGCAGAATTTACCTGCACGAACAGATCGGCCGCAATGTTCACGTCTACATAGACGACATCGCGGTGATGTCAAAAAAGAAGGCAGATCTCCTAGAGGATTTGGAAGAAACTTTTCAGAATCTCCGGAGGTATCAGATGAAACTCAATCCCGCCAAGTGTGTTTTAGGCGTTCCAGCCGGCAAACTGCTCGTGTTTATCGTCTCAGAACGAGGGATCGAGGTTAATCCGGAGAAGATCAAGGCCATCCAAAACATATCCAGACCTACTTGTCTGAAGGACGTGCAACGTCTAGCCGGATCGGCACCGGCCGTCAGTCGTTTCATAAGCCGCCTAGGGGAAAAGGCAATGCCTCTCTACCGGCTATTGAAGAAATCCGACAACTTTGAGTGGACAGCAGAGGCAGACACAGCCTTACAACCACTTAAGGAGGCCCTCATATCCGCTCCGATATTGGCAGCACCTCGATCACAGGAGCCAATGCTGCTATACATCGCGGCGACAAGAGCTGTTGTCAGCGTTGTCTTGGCTGTGGAAAGACTGGAGAACGAAGTCGCGACGTATGAGCAACGACCGGTCTACTTCATCAGTGAAGTATTCTCCGCCTCCAAGTAGAGGTATCCGCATTACCAAAAGCTGGCTTATGGTGTATTCTTCGCCGCCAGAAAGCTTAGGCATTATTTCCAGGAGCACACAGTGACAGTAGTCAGCAAGGCACCATTGGGAGACATAATCAACAATGCAGAGGCAACAGGTCGAGTTGCCAAATGGGGCATCGAACTTGCCGCCTTTGATATAGTCTATAAGCCACGGACCGCCATTAAGTCTAATGCGCTTGCAGATTTTGTCGCCGACTGGACAGAAGCCAGGGAGGAAACGACACTCCCCGAATCAGAATATTGGGTCATGCACTTTGACGGATCAAAGATGCTCAAAGGCTCGGGGGCTGGAGTCGTTCTACGCACGCCTAAAGGTGACAAGCTTAGCTACGTGTTGCAAATCCACTTCAGAGCAACCAACAACGTTGCCGAGTACGAAGCTTTGCTTCATGGGTTACACGTGGCAAACGACCTCGGCGTCAAAAGAGTCCTCTGTTATGGCGACTCAGATTTGGTCACGCAGCAAGTAAGCGGAACATGGGATGCGAAAAGCGCAACAATGGCGGCATACAGAGCCAAAGTTGACGAATTCGCAAAAAACTTCGCGGGCTACGAAATCCGGCATGTTCCAAGAGCTGAGAACGAGGCGATAGACACACTTGCCAGACTAGGGTCAGAACGCAAAAAGGTACCTAAAGATATTTTCCTGGAACATTTGCACAAGACATCCATTAAAGGCGCCGATTTGATGGACCCCGATGTAGAAGAACCGGTAGAAGCGGCAAGTCTCGTTGTCTACTCGATACAGCCGGATTGGACTGTCCCATATCTCGATTTTCTAATCGACAGCAAGTTGCCGGAGGACGATGAGGTGCTAAAAAGGCAGATCATAAGGCGAGCCAAGGCATTCACGATAATAAAAGGCGATCTATATAAGCGAAGAACGTGCGGCATCTATCAGCGGTGCATATAGCCAGAAGAAGGCCAGGAAATTCTGAAAGACATACATATTGGCACCTGCGGGAATCATCCTTCCGCCAGGTCCATTGTATCCAAAGCTTTCCGCCAAGGTTTCTACTAGCTTACCGCCAAAGAAGACGCCGAGAACATCGTAAAAACATGCAAAGGCTGCCAGTTGTACGCTTGTCCACCTCACTTACCGGCACAAGAACTTAGGACAATTCCAATCACCTGGCCGTTCGCGGTCTGGGGCTTAGACATGGTAGGTCCCTTCAAGAAGGCGAGTGGTGGGTATACCCACCTATTGGTCACTGTCGACAAGTTCACCAAATGGGTCAAGGCTAAGCCGATCAACAAACTTGACGCGTGAACATCCACCAATTTCCTCTGGGGAATTATCTCTCGTTTTGGAGTTCCACACAGCATTATCACTGATAATGGCAGCAACCTATCTCAAGGCGACATAGAAGAATACTGCAGTGATCTGGGTATCCGGCTTGATTTGGCATCCGTGTCACACCCTCAATCCAATGGACAAGTAGAGCGTACAAACGGCCTAGTCTTATCAGGACTTAAGCCTCTTCTCGAAGCTCCATTACACAGGGCAGCCGGCGCTTGGGCAGATGAGTTACAGTCGGTACTATGGAGTCTACGCACAACGCCAAACAGGTCTACCGGCTACACTCCTTTCTTCTTAGTATATGGCGCTGAGGCGGTGCTACCTACCGACATGAAATACGATTCCCCAAGGATTCAAGCCTACATCGAGCAAGACGTAGAAGGTGCAAGACAGGATAGCCTAGACCTGCTAGACGAAGAAAGAGACGTCGCTCTACATCGCTCCGCCTTGTACCAGCAACAACTTCGCCGCTATCATAGCCGGAGAGTGCGGAAGCGAAGCTTCAGAACAGGTGACCTGGTTCTCCGCCTAATTCAAGACAGAAAAGGCTTGCACAAGTTATCCCCGCCATGGGAAGGACCGTTTATAGTCACAAAGGCGCTGCTCAATGGTTCCTACTACCTGGCCGACATCCGCGACGAAGAAGAAAAGAAGAGGCGCAAGAAGGCGGCAGGAAAAAGGGGAACCAAGCGCAAAAGAGGCATTGACGATCCGTTCGAACAAACAAGACGGCCTTGGAATATTGAGCAGCTACGTCCTTTCTACACTTAGCAATTTATAATTGTAATAAGTTATATATGATTATGAAATAAAAGTCTATGGTTCCTCATCTGTATTGAGAAGCATGCCATCTTTTATCTTTTCTGGCAATCATATTTCCCCTATGTATCTAAGTTACCTATTTTTCTAGCTTCGTGCAAAGGTTCAAACTGGTAGATACTTGCAGCTTTCGAGCCAACCTAAAGAAAAAATAAACTTTTTGCGCCGCCTTATTCCTTTACCTCTGATTACTTATGTGTGGTTCGCCTAGTAGTATGTCTTTGGCACCAACATGTTGGCTTTGGTTTCTGATCCTAAACGCATGGCTTAGCCCTGGTTGTTTCAGCTAAAGTTACCGGCTGAGGTTCGTCAACATACAAAAAGTCAAACATATAAGTCAGGGTAAAATTAAGGCGGGCCATATAAATAAGGCAAAATAAAAACTTGTCTGCTAGTTTCTCGCCTAGCAAAGCAGCAACAAAAGTATATACAAATATTACAAGTTAAAGTTGCATTGTTTCAGGGGCTGGCAAATCATGTCAGAAGAAGGCAAGGAAAGAAAACTACGGCTCGGGGGGGGGGGGGGGGTGCGTCTACATCAGGATTGGGGGCTGACAACTTCAGCCCCAGAACTGTCACTACCCTCCGCCTCGGCCGTGCCGGCAGCTCCAGCTTCCCCTGCGGCAGGCACAGCATGGCGCCGGTAGAAGATCGAAGTATCCACCATGTCGGCAACACGCGTGGCGTAGCCGGCAACGCTGTCCAGAACAGCGGCCGGCTCGACCTCGCTGCCGTCTTCATATGTAGACGGCATGCCTTCGATGATGGCTTCTATCTCCGCCTCGGGGTAGTGCGCCATGAATAGTCCAAGCGCAGTCTTGGCACCACCCCGCGCCGCCTACTTCAGCGAGCTCTTGTGTAGCTTGGTACGTCGCTGAATTCGGTCCAAGCGCAGTCTTGGCACCACCCCGCGCCGCCTACATATTGGGCACGTCGCTGAATTCGGTCGGTTCCTGGCTGCCAGAGGAGATGAAGAACTTGGCGGCAAACCGCTTGGACGCTGCCAAAGTCTCGGTGATCAGCTCGCATAGACGCGCAAGGCGATCCAGGCGAGGGCAGACAACCTTGTCGTCGCCCAAACCGGCGGGAACTGTATCAAAAATGAAACCTTCAGTTTGGCTCAGGCTAAGCAAAATGGAAAAATCAAAGTAAGGAGTGAGAAATTACCAAGGGCCGAGTTATGGAAAGCGGACAGCTCAATCATATGAGCCGCCAACGCGTCCTCAGCAATTTGGGCGCGAGAAGTCTGCTTGGAGATTTCCTCGGCAGCCGTCTTCTCCGCCTCCGCCAACTTCTTGCGCAGGCTTTCCAGCTCACCAGTGAGCTGGCTAGATTCCTGCGCAAATTTCAGCTGCTGGGCCTCCATCTCCTTCTGGTGATCCTCTTTCATCGCCAAGTTGGCGGCTGCCAAATCGGAAGCTTCATTCATAAGAGCTTGCATATCAGTGGACGCCTTCAGTATATCCTGGGCATGGTCTAGCAGTTCTACAAATATGGATTTGCTAACTAAATGATTGACGGCAACATAAGTTGAAAAGATAGCTGAAGGCAAAAAAGATCAACTCTACCTTCATATTTTTTGCAGGCCGCCTCCAACTCGGCAATCCGCAGGTCCTTGGCCTCGCAATCCTTCTTCAGGTCGCGGCACCGCCAGTTTACCTCGAATCGGGAGGAGACAAGCTCAACATTGGCGGACACGAGGCCCTGTAGGAAAAAGCAAAGGCATAAAACATATTGTCGAATAACCACTAAGCCGGCAGCCAATTTTTTTGGACCTGCCATCTAAGTGCTCGGGGGAAAGGCTATGTATATGCCGGAGTTATAAAAACTTACAGACAGGTCGCCCTCCAAGTCGGCGAAGGCCTGGGACGTGAAGTTGGCAAAAGCCAAGGCTGACTCCTTGGCCTCCTTGAAGGTGGACCAAGGGTCCCTAACTTTGCCGCCTCCTGCAGTAGGGGCTGCCCTCTGGGACCCGCCGGCAGCCGCCTCCAGCAACTCCTCCTTGGCAGCACGCGATTGAGTGGCTTCATCGGCCGTAGCCTCAGCCAAAAGGAGGGGAGTCTTGGGTGCGCGGTCAGCGGAGGAGGTCCTTGGCGGCGCGCCAGAAGCCGGAGTCGTGGGCTGGCGACGAGCGTCGCCCATAAAGCTGCCGGCCCGGGGCTGGGGAGTTGGCGGCATGGTAGCAGGCGAGCTGCCTTGAGGCCGCTTACCCTTGGAAAGGAGCCTGGTCATCAACCGGGAAGTTGCGACCCTTTCCCTGTCAATAAACAGCAAGCAGTCAGTTGGGTGCCAGTATTAAAGGAGCTCGTCGACTACTAAAGGCAAAATTGAGTACCTTCGGGGGATGTTAATCCCCGCGTTCTCGTCAATGTTGACAAGAGCCAGCTCGGTAGCCGTTGCGATCCGGTTCTTCCTCTCGGCGATCGCCGTGGAGGAAGCGGCGCCGGATGCTTTGCGCTTCTTAGTCTTCCCGGCTTCCGACTCGTAGAAGTCGAGAGCCAGGTCATCCTCCCCCAAGTATCAATGGAACTCAAGTTAGCTGGTGAGGCTGTCAAAAAGGGGCAAGGAGCAAGATATCTACCTCGATGGGAGGGTTGTCGTGGGTGTGCATGGGCACGCCCTCCACCGCCTTCACCAGCCCCGCCTTGACGAGGCTGCGGAGCCGGAACGCCAGGTCGGCAACCGGCAACCTCTCTTCGCTTACGCGGAGAGAGGCCGTGGCAGTAGGCGAATACTGACACATTTTGTGCGGGCTGTACCGCAGGGGGAGAATCTGCCGGCCGAGCTAGCAGATGACGGTGTCCACCCCGTCCAGCAGGGGGGGAGCCATCGTCCGGGTGAGGAATTCAATCCGCCTTTGGAAAAGGCGGAGTTCCTCCGTCAACTTGGGCACCGCCTCATCCCAGCATGGCTTGGGCATAGGCGGCGCGTTGACAAATTCCCGGACGCCAAATTGACGGCCCGGAGCTGCCATATCTTGGCAGTAGAAGAATGTGGAGGTCCAGCCCTTGACGGATTCAAGGTATGGTATCTTAGGATACCATTGGCGGCCCTGGCGGCAGTTAAAAGTGACACTGCCGCAGGTTGCCAGCCCGCCGTCCGGAACGGTCTGACGCCAACAACGAAAACAGTATCTGAAGAAGTCTAAGCTAGGCCTAATACCTAGGTAGCCCTCGAACAGAGCTGTGAAGCCGGCTAAGACTAGAATGCTATTGGGCGCTATGTTCTGGGGCTGGAGCCCATAATGATCTAGCACCTCGCTACAGAAGGCGGAAGGCGGAAGCGCCATTCCCCTAACTAGGTGGGAGGTGAGGATTACCCGTTCTCTGGCTTTCGGAGCCGGGATGACGTCTCCCAAGGCGGGTCTCCACCGGCAATCCTCCCGAGTCTGGAGGTAGCCAACGGCCTCCAGGTCTTGGAGGGTCGCCTCGTGGACAATGGAGGGAAGCCAGAAGCGTGACCCGAGGTCCGCCGCTTCCTCTTCCTCGTCGGCCGGAGCGCCTCTCGCCGCCGTCGCCGCAGCCAAGGGTGGAGGAGCCGAGAAGCGACGGCGACGACATTGCCCGTCGCCACCGTCGCAGGACGCGACGCCGCGCCGCCCATCGCCGCCGCGGACGAGGTGTCGGATGTATGACCGCTGGACGCCGCGGAGGGGATGTTTTGACCGGTGGACATCGCCGTGGGCGGAGGTCACCGGAGGAGGACGCTCGCCGGAGTTCGCTCGGAGAAAGGTGCGGGAGAGCGGGAGAGCAAAAGGTAGAGGAGTGCAAGAGCTGGAGTACCGAAGTGAACCGCTCGGCTCCCTATTTATAGAGCCAGGCGTAGTTTCCTGTGCGACGATGTTTTTAGTCGGACACGTGTCCAACATCCTGTAGCGTACCTGCACCTAAAGTATGGCAGATACCTGTTTATAGTGCAAATCCCTGGATCGATTCATTTTCACACACAGTTACGATGTAATATCACAACAAAGTATCAATTTATTACAACGCTGATCCAGACTTAGAAAATATTCATTACAAATTTTCATAGCATAAAGCTAGCAGTGAACACAGTAAACAGCGGAAAATTATTCTTCATGGAGTCCCCAATCATCATCATGTGCCACAGGCGAGCATGTTGGTTGAAGACTCGAAACCCTTAGTAAAAACTTTCACTCATCATCAGGACAGTCTGCAATAAGATATATATTGCAACAACGTGGGTCAGAACCATTTAAAATGGAACTGGCAAGTGACACTATGGTGGACACTTAGAGGAATAACTCTATGACCTATATGCTTATTTGGCTGGTGGAGCTCAAGGCTATTTTGCAGAAAGAAAGTTTTTCCCTAACTTTTTGAAAAACACTTTTCTTCTATTCGAGACATCCGTGGCATGAAATCCACTGTCTCATTCTACCCTTGTTCACCCATCAAGTTTTAATTTATAAGTTGGAATGGTGGAATCCTCCGTTGACATCCTCGTTCAGCTGCTCAATTGTCCGTTTCCGGGGACACGGCTAAGTATTTAGTTTTATACTCTGCAGAGGTTGTGCACGTTCACCATTGTACCCATTCAACCCAAATTACCCTTTACACACCATTTGTGATAAGGAAAGGAAAGAATGAGACGAGATCTTTCAGAAGCATTTTCCCTCCCACTCTGGCCTGACGCGCTCCACCTACAAATCCTCTACCACCACCTGTCAGGCCGGGGAGAGTCCACTCAGCTTAGTTGATCAAGCCAGAGCCCATATTGGCAATGGCTGCACGAGAAGCAATCTTCACTTGGAGTTCTTCAGATTCCTTTGCTCCTGGGTGGCCTTCCACAAGTGAATATTCCACAGGTAAATCCCCTGGGAACAACACTCAACTCATACAGCCAAGCAACCAATTTCCACCCAGGTGTTTGATTAAAACTTAGTAGACTTTTTCTCTTTCATCAAAATAGTTTTGCATAGCATCACTATTCTACTAAATATTTCCATAGGAACCTAGACACAGGAATAAAGAGGTCTAACATGGCCTGCATAGCAATACTATCCTACACATGCTTATAGAAAATAATCTACTCATGCATAGAAAATAATAGGACTTTTATGGGGGTGTGCCACTTGCCTTGGCAACCGGGAGTGCAGCAGTTACAGTTGCAAAGATTCTCGTTTCCCTCCGAATAGTCTAACAAAGAAATAAAGAGCCACACATAAACACACAAGCAAAGGTTCATACAAAGAAAAATATATGCTATGCATGAGATGAGATGCAACAATTTATTTCCAACGTCAAGAAACAAATAAATGTATCCCTTTGGATTTTCATGATGTATGCATGAATAAATTTTTAATTTGATTCTATTATTTATTCATGAATAATGGGTAATGACAAGGACTTTAGTTTACTTAAATAAAATTTCAAAATCAAATTTTGTAAAAATGACATTTGGGCAGAGGGCATCTAAACAAGTTGTTAGCAATTTGATTTATTCAAAAATAGTTTTTCTAACTAAAGTTATGTCAAAAACACTTAAACTACTATCAAAAATATTTGAAAATTTTGAATGTGTCAAAACAGAAAACTAATGAAGCCAAAGTGTTCTACTGGTTCCAAGGATCTCAAATATATAAAAATATTTAAATTTGGTTAAACAGATAAAAAGTTGTTATAAAAACAGTATGCAGGGTGTTTTCTACAAAACTGCCAAATTAAATAAAATGGGAAAAAGAATTTACACGCCAGCGCTGACTGGGCGCTGACTGTGCGCTGACTGGGCATGCTGACGTGTTTAAGTTATTTGATCTGGGCCGTCAGATCTGGATCTGGCGGTTCAGATCAATCGTACCGTTTCGCTTATAAAGATCTAATCCTAACCGTAGGATCGAGATCGTACGGCCTACACGCGTTGACCAAAAACTGGCGGCGCAAGGTCGCCGGAGGACCTCGCCGGAGCAGCGCGCGCGGCGGCGACACGCACGGCATCGCACGTTCTCGACGTTCTACTGCGTTCCGAGACGAGTGGGTCATACCTACGGGTAGAGGCGTCGAGGCGACGTCGTTGGCAAAGTGGTGGGGGTCGTAGCTCCTCCTGCCTCCTCTGGTTGATCGCCGGAGATGCGCACGGCGGAGGTTCTCGTCGGTGAGCACGGACACGGAGTTTGGCTGCGTAAGAAAACACGAGACCTTGTCACTAAGGTGCGCAAGGACAAAGTGAAACGATTGGGAGTGAAGAGAGGGCTCGAGGAGGTCGCGGCTCACCGGAGTTCGTTGAACTTGCCGTCGGCAACGGCGGAGCTCCAGGGATGCTTGTGGGCGGCCTGGTGGCTCTCGGGGTATGGGGCTTGGGGCAAAAAGGAGAGGGGGTCGAGGGGGTTCTTATAGGGGCAACAGCGAGTTAATTGGGTGAGTAAATCGCCGGGAATCAACGAATTGATTCGGCCGTTTCTCGGCTAGGTCGTGGGCGTGATTGGGGAAGAAGGGGTCGCCGGGACGGGGATGACAGGTGGGGTCCACCTGCCAGAGAGAGAGAGCGCGCGCGTGCGGGCGGGGACGGGCTGCTGGCGGGCTGGGTTGCATCGCGCGTGCGGTAGATAGCTAGTGGGCTTCGGCCCACTGGCTGGCCCGACTCTATTTTTCTTTTTTTTTAATTCTTTTCTGTTTTTAAATCTTTCGAGTATAAAACAAATTCAAAACTATATTAAAACTTCTCAGAAAAATTCATAAAAATATAATTTGAAAAGCTTATGAAAAATAGATCCTTTTGACATTATTTTTGTCTAAAGTAAAAATAGAATAAAAGAAACATTATTATAAATTCAAATAACAATTTTAAGGACATAAAGTCAATTAAAAACATATTCAAATAATTAAATTCAAATTCTATGTGATTCATATGACAAGTTTAATGATGATGATGCATGGATGCAAAGTTTTAAATTTTTCTGAAAATTGGGATGTTACAAAACTAACCCCCTTAAGATGAATCTCGCCCTCGAGATTCGGATTGGCTAGCAAATAGGTGAGGGTGGTCTTCTTTAAGGTCATCTTCTCTTTCCCATGTCGATTCCTCTTCTGAATTGTGATTCCACTGTACTTTACGGAATTTGATGGTCTTGGTTCGGGTGACACGCTCTGCGGTCTCCAAAATCTTTATGGGTTATTCTTCATAAGTGAGATCACTTTCTAGTTGTACTTCCTCTAGTGGCACCGTATCTCTTAGCAGTGTTTCTGCCATTTCTGGGTGACATTTCTTCAGCTGGCTGACATGAAACACACTGTGAACCGCGGAAAGTGCTTCCGGGAGTTCCAATTCATAGGCGACCTCTCCTTTGCGGGATAATACCTTGAAGGGTCCAATAAATCTAGGTGCCAACTTTCCTTTGATTCGAAATCTTTTAACTCCCCGCATAGGTGAAACTCGGAGATAGACTCGATCACCCACTTCATACGTGACTTCTCTCCTTTTGGAGTCCGCATAACTTTCTGTCTGGATTGTGCTATCTTTAAACGGTCCTTAATCAACCTGACTTTTTCCTCAGTCTCCTTGATTATGTCTGGTCCGAACAAACTACGTTCTCCTACGCCACTCCACAGTAGTGGGGTAGTGCACTTTCTTCCATACAGGGCTTCAAATGGCGACATCTCTATGCTCGCTTGATAGCTGTTGTTGTAAGAGAACTCGACATATGGAAGATTATCATCCCAGCTTGACTTATAATCTAGAGCGCATGCTCTCAGCATATCTTCTAGGATCTGATTTACTCTTTCTGTCTGTCCATCCGTCTGCGGATGAAACGCTGTGCTGAACTCTAATCTAGTTCCCAGAGACTCATGTAATTGATTCCAGAAATGGGAAGTAAACTGAGTACACCTATCCGACACAATTTTCTTGGGAACACCATGTAGACACACAATCCTCTTCATGTAGATGTCAGCTAGTTTGGCGCTAGTGTATGTAGTCTTCACGGGTATAAAGTGAGATACTTTCGTCAGACGATCGACTATAACCCATATAGAATCGTACCCTGATTTAGTCCTGGGCGGACCCGTGATGAAATCCATACCAATCTGTTCCCATTTCCAATCTGGTACTGGTAAGGGTTGTAGCAACCCTGCTGGTTTTTGGTGTTCTGCTTTCACACGACTGCAGACGTCACACTTTGCAATGTATTCAACAATATCACGCTTCAAGTTGATCCACCAATACCTCTCCTTTACATCCATATACATCTGGGTGTTACCCGGATGTATGGAATAAGGTGAGTCCTGAGCTTCTTGAAGTATTAACTTCCTGAGATCGGCATTGTCAGGAACACAAATGCGTTCTTTATACCACACGGTTCCTTCTTCATCTTCTCTAAAATATTTGGCCTTGCCTTCGCTTAGGTTCTTCTTGATTTCTTTTACTGCTTTATCCTCTAACTGAGCTGTCTTGATTTTGTTAAATAGAAGAGGTTGAACTTCTAAGGATGCTATGAATCCTTCAGGTACCACCTCCAATCGAAGGTCCTTAAATGCTTTACAAAGATCTTCAGGCAATTCTCCTGCCGTGAGTCCGTTTACATAAATCTTACGGCTCAAGGCATCAGCCACTACGTTGGCTTTTCCTGGCTGGTACTGTAGACTTAAATCATAGTCTTTGATCAATTCTAACCGACTCCTTTGTCGCATGTTTAATTCCTTCTGAGTAAAGAAATACTTGAGGCTTTTATGATCCGTAAAAACTTCACATCTCTTTCCCCATAAATATGACCTCCATATCTTTAGCGCATGCACCACAGAAGCTAACTCTAGATCATGAGTGGGGTAGTTTACTTCATGATTTTTGAGTTGTCTTGAGGCGTAAGACACTACTTTGCCTTCTTGCATCAATACGCTTCCTAGGCCGCGATATGAAGCGTCGCAATAAACCTGGAAGTCTTTCTCTAGATCTGGTAAGCATAATACTGGTGCCGACACCAAGCGCTTCTTTAATTCCTGAAAACTGGTCTCACAAGCTTTCGTCCGCTCAAATTTCTTTCCCTTCTTCAGTAGTTCAGTCAAGGCCTTGGCAATCTTGGAGAAGTTTTCAATGAATCTCTGGTAGTACCCTGCCAGTCCTAGAAAACTGCGGATTTCTCCCACATGTTTGGGCGATTCCCAATTTGTCACAGCAGCAACTTTTTCAGGGTCCACTGCTATCCCATCTTTAGACACCAGGTGTCCTAGAAATCCTACTTGTTTTAACCAAAATTCACACTTGTTGAACTTAGCATATAATTTATGCTCTCGGAGCCTTTGTAACACCAGACGTAAATGTTCTTCGTGTTCTTTGTGACGTTTGGAGTAGACTAAGATGTCATCGATGAAGACAACAACAAACTTGTCCAGAAAATCCATAAACACCGTATTCATCATATTCATGAAATAGGCGGGAGCATTGGTTAACCCAAAAGGCATTACCGTGTACTCATACGAACCATATCTTGTAACGAAAGCAGTCTTGGGTATATCCATCTCTCTGACTTTCATCTGAAAGTACCCTGATCTGAGATCGATCTTGGAGAAGACGACAACCCCTTCTAGTTGATCGAACAGTTCATTGATTTTGGGTAGCGGATACTTGTTCTTGATTGTATGCTCATTTATGTCACGGTAATTGGTGACTAATCTCTGAGTACTATCCTTCTTCTTGACAAAAAGGATCGGGGCTCCCCAGGGTGATGAACTTGGACGGATAAAGCCTTTCTGCATAAACTCTTCCAGTTGTTTCTTGAGTTCTTTCAGTTCATCAGTTGCCATTGGGTAGGGCCTTTTAGCAATTGGTCCCGTTCTCGGCTTTAGTTCTATGAGGAACTCTACATCTCTATCGGGTGGCATTCCTGATAGTTCTTCCGGAAACACATCAGGGTATTCCTTAACTACAAGGACCTCACCGAGACTAACCCCCTTAAGATGATTAAGCCTAACCTTCTTTAGTTGAAACTTTGATCTAAAGTTGATCTTCGAGCCTTTTGGAGTGGTGAGAGTGATGGTTCTATTTGCGCAGTCTATGATTCCTGCATAGCGGGACATCCAATCCATCCCTATGATACCATCCAGGCCTTGTGTTTCCAGGATGATCAAGTCCGTAGGAAACTGATGCTTTCCAGTCTTCAGACTCAACTGTCTACAGCTAGAGGTTACTAGCATCTCTGCGCCCGGAGAGCTTACTCTAATGGGGCTTCCTATATTTTCCACTACTAACCCATGTTTGTTTACAAAAGCTCTTGAAATGAAAGAATGCGATGATCCAGTATCAAATAAAACTAATGTTGGGCCTGAATTGAGAAAGAACGTACCAATGACAGCATCAGGTTCATCGTACACTTCTTCCACATTGATGTGGTTCACCTGTCCTTTCTGGAAGGGATTGGGCTTGGCAGCTTCTGCGGCCTTCTTTTCGGGGCAGTCAGTGGCGTAGTGACCCTTGTTATTGCACTTGAAGCATAGGACTTGGTTGATATCTTTCTTATATTCGGGGTTTGGGCGATGTTGTCCATTGTTGTGGCCAGCATTTCCATTTCCCTTGTGATTCCCATTGTTTCCTTTGAAACCACCACTATGGTTGTGACCATGATGTTTGTGGTTGCTTCCTCCACTAGTATAGTGCCCAGGTTTATGACCCTGGTTTGCATCTTGAGGGAAAGGTCTCTTGAAAGAAGTCTCAGAATGGTGTTTGTGAACATTCAACTTTCTCTTCCTATTTTCAGCCTTCTTGATGTTATCCTCCAGTATGATAGCCTGATCTAGGAGAGTCTGATAATTTGGGGCATATGTCACTGTCAAAGGGATCTTCAGCTCGTCACTCAGCCCATTTAGGAATTTTGCCTTCCTCTTTGCCTCGGTGTTAATGTCTTCAGAGGCATAACGAGAAAGGGCATGGAAATCAGCCATGTACTCCTTAAGGCTCCTGTTTCCTTGTCTCAGGTTTCTGAATTCTTCCTGCTTCAAGTTCATAATGCCCGAGGAGATATGAGCATTACGAAAACCTTCCTTGAAATTTTCCCAAGTCATGGTCTCTAGTGGGTGGGTGATTTGATAAGTTTCCCACCACTGGATTGCTGGTCCTTCCAACAGATGAGTGGTGAACCTCACCTTCTCAGCGTCAGTACATTCACAAGTCACTAGATCCCTATCCACGGAACGCAGCCAGTCATCTGCCACAATTGGTTCAGTTGCAGTGGAGAACTTGTTTGGTCGGAGCCTCAGAAATCTGGTAAGTCTATCCACATGGGGGGGTGGTGGCGGAGGCGGGTTGTGGTTGTTGTTATTGTTGTTGGTTGCCGCAATGAACTGGGTCATCATAGTCATTAGCTGCGCTTGAGCGGCCATCAACTGTTGTATAGCATCATTGTTGTTGTGGTCGTTGTTGTTGTTATCGGGCGTACGACGGGGAGGCATCTGTGATTTTTGTATAGGTGAGTTTTTTTTTTAGACGGAAGGTCTTAGGAGAAAGATTACCCCAACAAACAAACAACCTATAAGAACAAACAAACATCACACAACTCAAAACTCTGGATTAAAAAGACCTGAAAGTTTTGGAAAATAAAATCGCGAGGTTCCGTGGAATACAATCGAAGGTATTGCCTTATCACAAGTTGATAGGTCAATACAAGACTAAGATAACGATGAGGTGTAAATAAATGGTAGTCTCGCTGACGAACTAATCGACCATGTCATCTTCTTCTTCTTCAATTTCCTGAATCTCGATTACTTCATTGTCGAGTACTTTCCTTAATTCCTTCACTTCTTTCTCCAGGGCAAAGTTCTTCTCTTGCAGCTCCCTTTTCTTGGTACGAAGACGCTTGATCAAGTCACTATCAGCTTCGAACTCGACTTCATTGCTCTCGAGTTCTGCCTTCTGTTCTCTGATAGTCTTGTTTTTCTCTTGAACCCTTTTCTCCTGTCTCTTGTATTTCTCCTCTTGTGAAGCAAACTTTTCTTCTTGGGCCTTAGTCACTTCCTCTTGAGCTTTTATCTTTTCCTCGTTCTCCTTGAGTAAGGCACACAACTCATCGTTCTTCAGGAGTTCAGTGCGTGTATCCTCATAAAGTTCTGTGACGAGGACCTCCAACTCCTGGAAATACAGACTAAGGGGCTTTGCTTTGCCTCTATCTCCAACATCAAAGAGGTATGGTTCTCCCTCCTCGTTTCTCCTTCCAAAGAAAATGGAGTAGTGGCCCCTCAACTCTGTGCTATAGCGTCCGCAGAGACGTCCAATCAGGTCCTGCATGACGAGATTGAGTACTTTATCTTTGTAGTCACTAACCATTTTGATTTCCAACGGGGGCTCTTCTCCACGTCCTGGCTGAGTTGCTTTTATCCCCCAACATCCCTCCTTATTAAACTTCTTCAGGATGAAGCCCTTAACTTGAGGTAGCGGTAAACCTATCTTCTCGCCGATGTCGAGAAGGTAGCAGCCAAAACGGGTGTCCTCGAAGTCCTCTGCAGTGGTGAAGTGGAAGCTCGTCATCCTTTAGGAAGAAAGAAAATAATTTAAAACAAGAAATGTATAAGGTAAGTAGGTACTAGTCATATGTGTATTATTAAATTAGAGTCAAAACTAAGTCAAATCTCAATGTGATCAACAAATATAAACAACTCTTTGTAAATTGGATATTCACTATAATGAGAGAGACAGACACCCGGCCAGCCACTTAATTGTGGAACAAGTCTCATGTACGCGGACATGTAAGGTTTGTTTCCAGCCCGCTTCATCTCAGTATGCCGCTAGGATCCAAAATACTTAAGTAGTTAATACTATGATCAAAAGGTTTTTCCAATCCTAAGGGCTCGAACCTACATGCAACACAGTGCTCTGATACCATCTGTAGCGTACCTGCACCTAAAGTATGGCAGATACCTGTGTATAGTGCAAATCCCTGGATCGATTCGTTTGCACACACAGTTACGATGTAATATCACAACAAAGTATCAATTTATTACAACGCTGATCCAGACTTAGAAAATATTTATTACAAATTTGCATAGCATAAAGCTAGCAGTGAACAGAGTAAACAACGGAAAATTATTCTTCATGGAGTCACCAATCATCATCATGTGCCACAGACGAGCATGTTGGCTGAAAACTCGAAACCCTTAGTAAAAACTTTCACTCATCATCAGGACAGTCTGCAATAAGATATATATTGCAACAACGTGGGTCAGAACCATTTAAAATGGAACTGGCAAGTGACACTATGGTGGACACTTAGAGGAATAACTCTATGACCTATATGCTTATTTGGCTGGTGGAGCTCAAGGTTATTTTGTAGAAAGCAAGTTTTTCACTAATTTTTTGAAAAACACTTTTCTTCTATTCGAGACATATATAATAGAGGTCGCTCCTTTGAGTTAGACACACCGAAACACAGTCACAACTGATACGCCTACCTCCTGGTTCTCGAGCACTGCACCGCCGATCAAGTCTTTCTCATTCCGTTCCGCGGCGTGCACCGCGTGACGAAATAGTAGGCCTCCGGAACCCCGTCTCTCGCGATCTTGTACGGGAGAGAGGCGATAAGGTTTTTGGGGAGCGTCTTCACGCGACTACTGTCTTCTTCCTCAACACGGACTCCGACGACTACTTCCCGGACGACGACTTCTTCCCCGACGTCGACGCCCTCTTCGACAACTTGTCTGCCACCGCAAACGGATCTTCCTCCATTGGACCGTACATTTTTCTATTATGTCTAGTCGAGATCATCTTTCAGACTTTTTCTCTATCAGGATGTGTAGAATTGCTATATCCGTACTCTATGTTAGATTGTATGACTAGTCTGTTTTATACTTACCTAGCCATGTTTTATCTAATATTATTATGGATTAAATCATATAGAAAATTGCTCGTATATTCAGCGATAGGCTCTGTTTTGCCGCTCGCGCGCGTGCTGCCCGCTAGCTGCTCTGGCCCTCGAGCGCGTTGGCCGTTGCCTGCTCTGGTCGTCCATGCCGCGTCGTGGCCGTGCGCCCTGCTGGCCGCATGCTCGCCGCGCCACCGTGGGCTTTGCTGGCCGCGTGATCGCCGCACCGCCATGCGCCCTGCTGGCCGCGTGCTTTCCACGTCGCGCTGCGCTCCACTGGCCGCGCTGCTCGCCGCACTCCGCTCCTGGCCGCCGCATCCTGATCGTCCGCGCGCACCACCGTGCATGACGCTGGTCGCCGCTTGCCGGCGTGGCCTGCCGTTGCTTCGCCGGCTCGCACCGCACGCTGCTTCGCCGGCTCGCCGCTTGCCGCCGCGCCCCACTTGCCCATGTACGCCGCCGCCATTTTTACTCTTATCAATTGATGGTGGAGGATCGGTGGAGGATCCTCTTTTTTAGTAGGCTCAGATTTTTCACTATTTTCAACTTCATGTTGGTCTTCATCAGGCGGAGATAAATCCTCCAGTTCATTATTATTTTCATCTTCAGTCTCAGCTCAGGCTGAACGCTTTCCACCGAGTGTTTGGGCTCGACCCGAGTTTTTCAGGCTCGGCCCGAGTTGGGCTCGGCTCAGAGAAAAAAAAGACCGAGCCGAGCTCCCTCTTCCAGCTCGTTTTGGCTTCGGGTCGTGCCTGGCTCGGCTCGGCCCGGCCGGTTGGCTCGTTGCTCACTTGTTCGCATACTAGGAAGGAAAAAACACATCGTTTAGTTGTTTTGTTCGTGCGTCGTCTTCCTCCAGTCGTTTTCCTGTTCTTTGAAGAGAGTTGAGAGAGACAGAGCAGCCGCCACCGCCGTCCTTCTTGCCCCGCGGCCATCGGGACCGTCCCGGCCGCGTCAGTTTCCGTCCCGGCCCCTCCTTCCTACGGCATCTGCAGCATGGCAACGTCTCTCTACTCCAGCATCACGGCTCTCTCTCCTCCGTCATTAAACTCGCGTTGTGTGGTCTCACCAACACCGGCGTCGCCAAGGTCAACCGTGGGACCCAGCTGGCAGTGACCTGCTGCTTTAGGCTCGCGAGCTGCTCGTTTTGGACCATGCTTCCGCCTAGCTCGGTCCGAGTCTCCATATGAGGCTCGCCAGCAATGTCGAGCCGGTTCGCGGCTCGTCATTTTTGCCCGAGCTTTTGGTTGGCTCGGCCCGAGCCGGACCGAGTTGGCTCGTGTCCAGCCAGAGTCTCAGCATCAGAAATAAAAGTATTATTCTCATGTTCTTCATAATTTCCATTAACCTCACTTCCATTAACCTCACTTTCATTGTGAGATTTTCTTATAGAAGATTACTTTGAGAGCTTCTGGCTCACTTCTTATAAAATGATCATCCGGGAAATCAGGATCCTTAGTACTTGCACTTACTCTAGTATTAACTCCACAAACTTGTTTCTTCTCAGTAATAAGATTTTCATATAGTTTATTTTGAAGAGAAATCATTTGTTTAACTTGATTATTCATCATTTTACAATGCTTACCAATCATTTTAATAGACTCTATACTAGTATTTTTCACGAAGAAATTTTATCTTATGAGAGTTCTCCATGAGATTTATCCAAATATCGTATTCTAGAGAATTATTATGATAAGCAAAATCATTAACATTTGATACTTTAGTAGTGGGTGATACCTTTTCTTTACCTTCCAAATAACATACAACATTAACTTGTTTAGTAAAGCATGGTTGATCAATAGAAATTTAACACCCATTTCAGATAATTCTTTGAGATTTGAAGTTTTAATTCCCTTCTCTTTAATAGACTTTGAGGCTTCTTTCATTGCTTCATCATATAATTTAAGAACAACTCTCTTGTTGAGAATTTAAACAAGCGCAGAGTGTCGGCTACACGTGTAGGCCACCAGATGCGGTGTCTCGAGAGGACATCGCGTTTTTCTGACATGTAGAGCCCCGCGAGTCTCGGGGGCTCAGCCCGGCAGGTCTCGCGCTGCTTGGCTTCGCCCGGGGGCTACTGTCGTCACCCCGCCAACCGGGGATACCAGACTTGGCGTCACGCGGGCACCCTGAACCCGCCAAGAATCCACCTACCCGAGGAGAAGGGTGCGACAAAGACTCGGGGCAGGACAAGTAGTTGCTCGGGCAGGAGAGGCGACGAGTCACACCCTGGCATCAGGAGGAGGCTGACGCATGTGCGGCAAGATGGCGAGGATTTGTCGTTATGGCTGAGGTGTTACGCCATCTGTCGAGAGGCATGGATAGGTGGCGGGCCAAGGCGCCGGCCATGTGTGAGCCTGATACGTCCATGTTGCATCACTATTTTGTATCGTAATTTATTGTTATTTATTGATATATTTCATATTTGGAGATGATACTTATTGTAACGTCCCAGAAATTTCCCCAATTAGATTTGTTTTTTTTTGCATCATCATGTCATTGCATTGTCATCTCATTAGTTAAATTGTTCCATTGAAATTCAATTTACTCTTTTAAAGTCAAATGCAATTCAAATAAAATAAAATGTGATGTTTCAAATCTTTTTCAAATATTCAAATTAGTTTACCAAATTGTCTATTTTGAAACTATAAATATTTGGCCAAAGTTTCTATATCTTTTATTCTTCTATTTTTCTTCAAAAACACAAAACGGAAAAGAAGAAAAGGAAAAGAAATAAAAAAACAACAGTAAAACCTCTCCTGGCCGAAGTGGGCCATTTCTGGCCCAACTCCGGCCCAACTCAGCCCAGCCCCTCTCCTATTTGTCTTCTTCCCTGTATGGTACACATCTTTACAGCGTGGAGGAGACTGCCATTGACGCCCCACCTCGCTCTACCTGATCCCCCTCTCCTTTATAGCCGCCCCATCTCTGAAACCCTAGCTGACTCCATTTCCCTCTCCCTCCTCAGCGCCGCCGCCACCGCCCCCTCTCTTCCTTCTTCCTCCTCCGATTCTTCCTCCATGAAAACAACCTGAGAGCTTCCTCGCTGCTGCGCCGCCACTCCTGTAACTTCGAAGGGCCGTGAAGCTGCCCCGGAGCTTCGCCTCTCCGTCTTCATCCTCCCTGTGCAAGGAATCGAGCTGGAACTACCCGAGGCCGCCGAGTTCTTCTCCGCCTTCCCCACGACCGGCGACATCCGATGCTGCAATTCCTCGCCTCCGGTCGTCCTCGCGCCCGATCAACTCCTCCAACACCCTCCGTGGCCAATTCCCTCCGTCACCCCTTTCGATTCCTTCCTGTATCGTCGGAATCGTCCACACCTCCTCCTCCGTCCACCATGAAGACCGAAGCAAGCTCTCCCTTTTGTCCGTTGTTTCGCCACTGCTCCCTTCGCTGCACCCGCACACACCACGCACATCCCGCACGCACGCCCGCATCAACCGCGCACCGTGCCGCCCGGATCGAGTCACCGGCGTACAACTTCCGTCGCCGTCGTTGCGTTCTGATCTCTGATGAGATTCCGTTTCGTCAGTTCTATTGCACGTATATCAGGTTAAAACAGACGCGTCATGTTTCATATCAAGATCATGTACCGGTCCTAGTGGCTAGCACCACCTCTCCTTCGCACGCCCGGAGACCTAACTTCGAATCCCCCTGGGCGCGTGGATTATAAAAAGCCTACTTTTTTCTGTTTTGCCCACTGACATCCTGGCCCCACCTGTCAGTGACAGAGGCGCCTTGCATATTTGCACCGAGCCTCTGTGCTCTCTATTTTCTCCCCTAAGCCCTCACTGAATTCTTTCCATCACGAACAGGTCCCTGCTTCTTGCAGTTTAGTCTGAAACTTAAAATGCTAATAATTTTTGTTCTATAACTCCAAATTAAATAATCTTTATATGTATATTTATCAGAAAAATGCAATGAACATTAATATGCCATTCTTATGCAACGTTGCATCTTTTATTTTAATTTCTTAATTAAATTATCAAATGCACCTAAATAATTAAATTTGGAATGGGTGGGGTAATTAAATCTTATTCATTGTGCTAGTAAGACTCTTGATTCTGCTCAAAAGATTATGCTACAGCTAAAAAATAAGTTCTAGGTGTTGTATTTCCTTGTGATAAATTTAGACAATACATTGTTGATTCTAAAGTTATTATTCATACTGATCATGTTGCAGTTAGGTAACTTATTGAGAAGAAAGATGCAAAGTCTAGACTTATTAGATGAGTATTACTGTTGCAAGAATTCGACTTACACATTGTAGATAGGATAGGTGTTGATAATCATGTTGCTTATAATTTGTCTAGATTGGAAAACATTGCTTATGATCCTATACCTGTTAATGATAGTTTTCCAAATGAACAATTGGCTCCAATAAGGGTGAGTTCACGAGATAGTCCTTGGTATGCGGATTACGCAAAATTTATTGTTTCGAAGTATTTGCCTCCAACCTTTTCAGCTCAACAAAAAAGAAAATTCTTTTATGACTTGAGACATTATTTCTGGGATGACCCACACTAATATAAAGAAGGAGTTGATGGTATTATACGAAGATGTGTTCCGGAGTATGAACAAAAAGAGATATTGATAAAGTGTCATAGTTGCGCTTATGGGGGACATCACGCTGGAGATAGAACCACACAAAAGGTTTTACAATCATGTTTTTATTGGCCTATTCTCTTTAAGGATGCAAGAAATTTTATTCTATCCTGTGATGAATGTCAAAGAGTTGGTAATATCTCTACAAGTAATGAAATGCCTATGAATTATTCTCTTGGTATTGAACCGTTTGATTGTTGGGGATTTGACTTTATGGGTCCTGTCCCTTCTTCAGATGGTAATACATATATACTTATTGCTGTTGATTATGTTACTAAATGGGTAGAGGCTATTCCTACTAAAAGTGTTGTTGGTGAAACATCATTAAAAATGCTTTAAGAAATTATTTTCCCTAGGTTTGGTGTTCCTAGATATCTTATGACTGATGGAGGTTCTCATTTGATTCATGGTGGTTTTAGAAAAGTTCTTGCTAAATATGGTGTTAATCATAGAATTGCTTCAGCTTAACATCCTCAAACTAGTGGGCAAGTAGAAGTATCAGATAGAGAAATTAAATCTATCGTGCAAAAGACTGTTAATAGAACGAAGAAGAATTGGGTTAGTAAATTAAATGATGCATGGGTATGTCTCCTTATAATATGGTTTATGAAAAAGCATGTCACTTGCCTTTGGAATTAGAACACAAAGCTTATTGGGCAGTGAGAGAACTAAATAGAGACTTTAAACTTGCTGGTGAGAAAAGATTACTTAATTTGAGTTCTTGGAAGTGAAGCGCATGAAAATGCTAAACTCTTTAAAGAAAAAGTTAAAAGATGGCATGATAAGAGAATCCTTAAGCGAGAATTCCATGTTGGTGAGAAAGTTCTATTGTATAGTTCTCGTCTTAGATTCTTTGCAGAAAATTACTCTCCAAATGCGAAGGACCATATGTTATTGTGGAGGTGTTTCGTTCGGGTGCGATAAAAATTGCTTCACTCAAGGATGACTCTACACAAGTGGTAAATGCACAAAGATTCAAGCATTATATAACTGGAGATTCTTATAATGAAGATGTGGATATTATTCAAGCAATTACTCCGGAAAATTACATTCAGGAAAATATTTCTGAGTTCGCAGAACATGATTTGGAAAAGGTACAGTTTGGGTAAGAAAAAATTCACAAATTTAATTTTGGGATATCTGATATTTATTTTTAGAAAATATGAAAAAATATGAGACGAAAACGAACAAGACACGAAGTCCGAGGTGACCACACCACCTTGTGGCGTGGGCCCCATGCTGGCCGCGCAAGAAGATTGTGAGGAGGCCTCGGAGCCCCTCTCCTACTCGGTTTCGCCCTGTTGCCTTCCATTTATTTTGTAATTTTTTGCAATATATTCACCCGGAACCCTAGAGGTCCGCATATCATGTTTTCGACTTGTTTTTGTTTCGAGTTGTTTCTGCTCAGAATTTTGTCCCAGTTTTTGAGGCATCATGGTCTCCGCCAACGGCAAGGGATAGAAGACTTTGGAGGATGTACTTCAAGATCCCAAGCAAGAGGAAGATATCAAGAGCGAGGATGAAGTGGAGGAGGAAGAAGACATGCAACGTCACCTTCGCGCAACCGTAGCAAGCATTGGAGAGGTGGAGAACCCCTCCAACCGCAGGATGAGCGCACAGATGAACACCAGAGGGAGAGTTCCACGTCATCTTCTAGCTCCGAGAACATCTTCATCAAGCACCAACTACTCCTTCCACAACATAATCCACTGTAGTGTACCTACACTTAAAATATGGCAGGTACTTGTGTATAGTGCAAATCACTTGATCGATTCGTTTGCACACACAGTTTACGATGTAATATCACCACAAAGTATCAATTTATTACAACGCTGATCCAGACTTAGAAAATATTCATTACAACTTGCATAGCGTAAAGCTAGCAGTGAACAGAGTAAACAGCGGAAAATTATTCTTCATGGAGTCCCCATCATCAGCATGTGCCACAGGCGAGCATGTTGGTTGAAGACTCGAAACCCTTAGCAAAATCTCACTCATCATCAGAACAATCTGCAATAAGAAAAATATTGCAACAACGTGGGTCAGAACCATTTAAAAATGGAACTGGCAAGTGACACTATGGTGGACACTTAAAGGAATAACTCTATAACCTATATGCTTATTTGGCTGGTGGAGCTCAAGGCTATTTTGCAGAAAGCAAGTTTTTCCCTAACTCTTTGAAACAACTTTACCTAGTTGAGACAAATATGGTTTGAAAGCCATAGTCTCATTCTACCCTTGTTCTCCCTCCAAGTTTTTAATTTGAAAATTGGAATGGTGGAATCCTCCGTTGACGTCCTTGTTCAGTTGCTCAATTTTCCGTTTCCGGGGACACGGCTAAGTACTTAGATTTTAACTCTGCAGAGGTTGTGCATGTTCACCATTGTACCCATTCAATCCAAACTATCATATACACTCTTGAAGTGTTAAGGAAAAGGAGAAGAATGAGACGACATCTTTCAGAAGTAGTTTCCCTCCCCATGCTGGCCTGACGCGCTCCACCTACAAACCGCTACCACTACCTGTCAGGCCGGGGCGAGTCCATGCAGTTTAGTTGATCAAGCCAGAGCACATATTGGCAATGGCTGCACGGGAAGCAATCTTCACTCGGAGTTCTTCAGATTCCTCTGTTCCTGGGTGGCCATCCACAAGTGAATATCCCACAGGTAAAACCCCTGGGGACAACACTCAACTCATACAGCCAAGCAACCAATTCCACCCAGGTGTTTGATTATAACTTAGTAGAATTTAACATTTTATCAAAATAGTTTTGCATATTATCACAATTCTACTAAGTAATTTCATAGGAACCTAGACACAGGAATAAGAAATTCTAAACAGGTCTAGCATAGCTTTTCTACCAAGTCCTAAACATGCTTAGGAAAACAAACTACTCATGCATAGAAAAATACTAGGAAGTTTATGCGTGTGGCACTTGCCTTGGCAACCGGGAGTGCAGCAGTTATAGTTGCAAAGACTCTCGTTTCCCTCCGAATAGTCTAACAAAAATATAAAGCCACATATAAATACATAAGCAATATAATCATACAAAAATATGCTATGCATGAGATGCAATAATTTAATTTCAGGAAACTAATATATTTATCTCTTAGAATTTTTATGAAGTATGCATGATAATAATTTAAATTTGTTTTTCAATTATTTAGACATGAATAAAAGGGTAACTCGAGAATTTTAGTTTACACTAATAAAATTTCAAAACCAAAATTTGTAAAAATGGTTATTGCACAGAGGGCATCTAAACAAATTTTTAGCAATTTGATTTAATCAAAAATAATTTTTCTAACTAAAGTTACGTCAAAAACACCTAAACTACTCACATGAATATTTGAAATTTTTTAACGTGACAAAACAGAAAACTAATGAAGCCAAAATATTCTACTGGTTCTAAGGATTCCAAAAATATAAAAATATTTGAATTTGGCTAACCAGATAAAAATTAATGATAAAAGTAATATGCAGGGGGTTTTCTGTAAAACTGCCATTTAATTTCTATTTAAAAATTCGCAGAAAAATCTACGCCTACGTGGCTCCGACATGGCGCTGATGCGGCGCTGTCGTGCGAACCGTGTCGATATAAAAAAAAGAAATATAATCTCGGCCGTCCGATTTTGATTTAACGGTCTAGATCAAAACGACCAAAACCGAGCGGCGCGGCCGGCCGGAAACCTCGCCCGAGGCGTGCTCGCGGCGGCGCCATCACCGGCAACGCTATTTTTCTACGATCTACTGCCTACGGGGACGAAAGAGTCATACCCGAGCGTGGAGGAGGCCGAGGCGGAGACCATGGCGAGGTTGTCGACGATGGGGTGCACTGACGCGCCGGAATTTGCTCGCCGGAGTCGTGCTTGGCGGAGTTCCTCTTCGGGTGTGGACGGAGACGAGGTTTTGCTGCCCGAGAACAAGCAAAAACTTGTCAAAACGATGCGCAAGATCAAAATAGATCAAGATGGAGTGGAGAGAGGTCTCGGGGTTCACGATTCTTGCCGGAGTCGCGATTTTTCGCCGGTGGCTACGGCGGAGCTCGGGGGATGCTCGCGGGCGGCCTGGTGGCTCTCGGGAGGTGGCGATTGGGGCAAAAGAGAGAGGGGATCGAGGGGATCTTATGGCGAGCTCGGGAAAGGAATCGAGTTGATTCGGCCATTTCTCGGCCTTCATCACGGGCGTGATTTGGGCGAGCCATTGCCGCGGGAGGGATGACAGGTGGGGCCTACTGCTCAGAGAGAGATAGGGGGCGCGCGGGCGGGGGTGGGCTGAGGCGTTGCGCGCGCGGTAGATAGCCAGTGGGGTTTGGCCCACTTAGCTGGCCTGACTAATTTTTCTTTTATAATTCGTTTTCTGTTTTAAATCTTGTGAGTATAAAACAATTTCAAAACTATATCAAAACTCCTCAAAAAAATTCATAAAAATATAATTTGAAAAGCTTATTAAAAATAGATCCTTTTGGCAGTATTTTTCTCCAAAGTAAAAATAAAATAAAAAGGATATTATTATAAATTCAAATAACAATAAGTAATTTAATTTAAATTATATGTGATTCAAATGACAAGTTTAAATGATGATGATGCATGAATGCAAAGTTTTAAATTTTTCTGAAAATTGAGATGTTACAAACCTAACCCCCTTACGATGAATCTCGCCCTCGAGATTCGGATTGGCTAGAAAATAGGTGAGGGTGGTCTTCTTTCAGATCATCTTCTCTTTCCCAAGTTGCTTCTTCTTCTGAATGGTGATTCCACTGTACTTTACATAATTTGATGGTCTTGGTTCGGGTGACACGCTCTGCTGTCTCCAAAATCTTTATGGGTTTTTCTTCATAAGTGAGATCACTTTCTAGTTGTACTTCCTCTAGTGGCACCGTATCTCTTAGCAGTGTCTCTGTCATTTCTGGGTGGCATTTCTTCAGCTGGCTGACATGGAATACATTGTGAACTGCGGAAAGTGCTTCCGGAAGTTCCAATTCACAGGCTACCTCTCCTTTGCGGGATTATACCTTGAAAGGTCCAATAAATCTGCGTGCCAATTTTCCTTTGATCCCAAACCTTTTAACTCCACGCATAGGTGAAACTATTACATAAGCTCGATCGCCTACTTCATAAGTGACTTCCCTTCTTTTGGAGTCTGCATAACTCTTCTGTCTGGATTGTGCTATCTTTAAACGGTCCTTAATCAGTCTGACTTTTTCTTCAGCCTCCTTGATTATGTCTGGTCCGAACAAACTACGATCTCCTACGCCACTCCATAGTAGTGGTGTAGTGCAGTTTCTTCCATACAGGGCTTCAAATGGCGACATCTGTTGTAAGAGAACTCAGCATATGGGAGATTATCATCCCAACTAGACTTATAATCTAGAGCGCATGCTCTTAGCATATCTTCTAGAATTTGGTTTACTCTTTCTGTCTGTCCATCCGTCTGCGGATGGAACGCTGTGCTGAACTCTAATCTGGTTCCCAATGACTCATGTAATTGATTCCAGAAATAAGAGGTAAACTGAGTACCCCTATCCGACACAATTTTCTTGGGAACACCAAGTAGACACGCAATCCTCTTCATATAGATGTCAGCTAGTTTGGCACTAGTGTAAGTAGTCTTCACGGGTGTGAAATTAGATACCTTCGTCAAACGATCGACTATAACCCATATAGAATCATACCTTGATTTAGTCCTGGGCAGACCAGTGATGAAATCCATACCAATCTGCTCCCATTTCCAATCTAGTACTGGTAAGGGTTGCAACAATCCTGCTGGTTTTTGGTGTTCTGCTTTCACACGACTGCATACGTCACACTTTGCAATGTATTCAGTAATATCTCTCTTCAAATTGATCCACCAATACCTCTCCTTTACATCCATATACATCTTGGTGTTACCCGGATGTATGGAATAGGGTGAGTCATGAGTTTCTTGAAGTATTAACTTCCTAAGATCAGTATTGTCAGGAACACATATGCGTTCTTTATTCCATACAGTTCCTTCTTCATCTTCTCTAAAATCCCTGGCCTTGCCTTCACTTAGGTTTTTCTTGATTTCTTTTATTGCTTTATCCTCTAACTGAGCTTCCTTGATTTTGTTAAATAGAAGAGGTTGAACTTATAAGGATGCTATGAATCCTTCAGGTACCACTTCCAATCGAAGGTCCTTAAATCCTTTACATAAATCTTCAGGCAATTCTCCAGCCGTGAGTCCGTTTACATAAGTCTTACGGCTCAAGGCATCAGCCACTACGTTGTCTTTCCCTGGGTGGTACTGTAGACTTAAATCATAATCCTTGATCAATTCTAACCATCTCCTTTGTCGCATGTTTAATTCCTTCTGAGTAAAGAAGTACTTGAGGCTTTTATGATCTATGAATACTTCACATCGCTTTTCCCATAAGTAAGGTCTCCATATCTTCAGGGCATGTACTACAGAAGCTAACTCTAGATCATGAGTGGGGTAGTTTACTTCATGATTTTTGAGTTGTCTTGAGGCATAAGACACTACTTTGCCTTCTTGCATCAATACGCTTCCTAGACCACGATATGAAGCGTCGCAATAAACTTGGAAATCTTTTTCTTGATCTGGTAGGCATAACACTGGTGCGGACACTAAGCGTTTATTTAATTCTTGAAAACTGGTCTCACAAGCTTCTGTCCACTCAAACTTCTTTCCCTTCTTCAGTAGTTCAGTCAAGGCCTTGGCAATCTTGGAGAAATTTTCAATAAATCTCCGGTAGTATCCTGCCAGTCCTAGAAAACTGCGGATTTGTCCCACATTTTTGGGTGATTCCCAATTTGTCACAGCAGCAACTTTTTCAGGATCCACTGCTATTCCATCTTTAGACACCAGGTGTCCTAGAAATGCTACTTGTTCTAACCAAAATTCACACTTGTTGAACTTAGCATATAACTTATGCTCTCGGAGTCTTTGCAACACCAGACGTAAATGGCCCTCATGTTCTTTGTGACTTTTGGAGTAGACTAAAATGTCATCGATGAAGACAACAACAAACTTGTTCAAAAATTCCATAAATACCTTATTCATCATATTCATGAAATAGGCTGGAGCATTGGTTAACCCAAAAGGCATTATTGTGTACTCATACGAACCATATCTTGTAACAAAGGCAGTCTTGGTTATATCCATCTCTCTAACTTTCATCTGAAAGTACGCTGATCTGAGATCGATCTTGGAGAACACGACGACCCCTTCTAATTGATCGAAGAGCTCATTGATTTTGGGTAGCAGATACCTGTTATTGATTGTATGCTCATTTATGTCACGGTAATCGGTGAATAATCTTTGTGTATTATCCTTCTTCTTGAAAAAAAGGATTGGGGCTCCCCAGGGTGATGAACTTGGACGGGTAAAGCCTTTCTGCATAAATTCTTCCAGTTGCTTTTTGAGTTCTTTCAGTTCATCAGTTGCCATCGGGTAGGGTCTTTTAGCAATTGGTCTTGTACCCGGCTTCAGTTCAATGAGAAACTCTACATCTTTATCAGGTGGCATTCCCGGTAGTTCTTCCGGAAACATATCAGGGTATTCCTTGTCTATAAGAACCTCACCGAGGCTAACCCCCTTAAGAGAATTAAGCCTAACCTTCTTTAGCTCAAATTTTGATCTGAAATTGATTTTCAAACCTTCTGGAGTGGTGAGAGTGATGGTTCTATTTGCGCAGTCTATGATTCCTTCATAACGGGACATACAATCCATCCCTATGATAACATCCAAGCCTTGTGTTTCCAGGATGATCAAGTTCGTAGGAAACTGATGCTTTCGAATCTTCAGACTCAACTGTCTACAACTCAGGTTACTAGCATTTCTCCTCCCGGAGAGCTTACCCTAATAGGGCTTCCTATATTCTCCACAAATAACCCATGTTTGTTTACAAAATATCTTGAAATGAATGAATGCGATGCTCCAGTATCAAATAAAACTAATGCTGGACATGTATTGAGCAAGAACGTACCAATGAAAGCAACAGGTTCATCGTACACTTCTTCCATGTTGATGTGGTTCACATGTCCCTTCTGGAAAGGATTGGGCTTGGCAGCTTCTGCAGTCTTCTTCTCGGGGCAGTTAGTGGCGTAGTGGCCCTTGTTATTGCACTTGAAGCATAAAATTTGGCTGATATCTTTCTTATACTCAGGATTTGGGTGATGATGTCCATGGTTATGGCCAACATTTCCATTTCCTTTGGGATTCCCATTGTTTCCTTTTAACCCACCACTATGGTTGTGCCCATGATGTTTGTGGTTGCTTCCTCCACTAGGATAGTGCCCATGTTTATGACCATGGTTTGTATCATGAGGAAAGTGCCTTTTGAATGAAGGTTCAGAATGGTGTTTGTGAACATTCAACTATCTCTTCCTGTTTTCAGCCTTCTTGATGTTATCCTCCAGTATGATAGCCTGATCTCGGAGGGTTTGATAATTTGGGGCATATGCTACTGTTAGAGGAATCTTCAGTTCGTCACTCAGCCCATTTAGGAATTTTTCCTTCCTCTTAACCTCAGTGTTGATGTCTTTCGAAGCATATCGAGAAAGGGCATGGAAATCAGCCATGTACTCCTTAAGGCTCCTTTTTCCTTGCCTCAGGTTTCTGAATTCTTCTTGCTTCAAGTTCATAGTGCCCGCGGAGATATGAGCATTACGAAATCCTTCCTTGAAGTTTTCCCAAGTCAAGGTTTCTAGTGGGTGAGTTATTTGATAAGTTTCCCACCACTGAATTGCTAGTCCTTCCAATAGATGAGTAGTGAACCTCACCTTCTCAGCGTCGGTACATTCACAAGTCACTAGATCTCTGTCCACGGAACGCAGCCAGTCATCTGCCACAATTGGCTCAGTTGCAGTGGAGAACTTGTTAGGCCGGAGCCTCAGAAATCTGGTAAGTCTATCCACTTGGGGGGGGGGGGGGGGGGTGGTGGCGGTGGCGGTGGTGGTGGGTTGTGGTTATGGTTGTTGTTATTGTTGTTGGTTGCCGCAATGAACTGGGTCATCATAGTCATTAGCTGAGCTTGAGCTACCATCAACTTTTGTATAGCATCATTGTTGTTGTTGTTGTTGTTATCGAGCACACGGCGGGGAGGCATCTGTGGTTTTAGCATAGATGAGTTTAGATGGAAAGGACTAAGGAAAAATTACCCCAACAAACAAACAGCTTATAAGAACAACCAACACACAAATCAAAACCTTTGGATTAAAAACGATATGAAAGTTTGGAAAATAAGCTCGCGAGGTTCCGGGGATACAAGGGAAAGTACTGCCTTACCACAAGTTGGTAGGTTAATACAAGACTAAGATAACGATGGGGTGTATAGTAAATGGTAGTCTCACTAACTAACTACTCGACCATGTCATCTTCTTCTTCTTCAATTTCCAGAATCTCGATTCCTTCATTGTCAAGTACCTCCTTGAGTTCCTTCACTTCTTTCTCCAGGGCAGAGTTCTTTTCTTGCAGCTCCCTCTTCTCAGTACGAAGCCGCTTGATCAAGTCACTATCAGCTTCAAACTCGACTTCATTGCTCTCGAGTTCTGCCTTCTGTTCTCTGACAGTCTTGTTCTTCTCTTGAACCCTTTTCTCATGTCTCTTGTACTTCTCCTCTTGTGCAGCAAACCTCTATTCTTGGGCCTTAGTCACTTCCTCCTGAGCCTTCATCTTCTCCTCGTTCTCCTTGAGTAAGGCACATAGCTCATCGTTCTTCAGGAGCTCAGTGCGCCTATCCTCATAAAGTTCTGTGACGAGGATCTCCAATTCCTGGAAATAAAGACTAAGGGGCTTTGCTTTGCCTCTATCTCCGACATCAAAAAGGTAAGGTTCTCCATCCTCGTTTCTCCTTCCAAAGAAAATGGAGTAGTGGCCCCTCAACTCTGTGCTGTAGCGTCCGCAGAGGCGCCCAATCAGGTCTTGCATGACTAGATTGAGTCCTTTATCCTTGGAGTCACTAAAAATTTTGATCTCCAACGGGGGCTCTGAGTTGCTTTTATTCCCAACAACCCTCTTTGTTAACCTTCTTCAGGATGAAGCCCTTGACTTGAGCTAGCGGTAAACCTATCTTCTCGCCGATGTCGAGGAGGTAGCAGCCAAAACGGGTGTTCTCGAAGTCCTCCACAGTGGTGAAGTGGAAGCTCGTCATCCTTTAGGTAGAAAGAAAGAATTAAAAACAAGAAATGCATAAGGTAAAGAAGTACTAGTCATGTGTGCATTATTAATTTAGAAAGTACTAAGTCAAAACTTAAGGTGGTAAACAAATATTGACAACTTTTTGTAAATTGGATATTCACTATAGTGAGAGAGACAGACACCCGGCCAGCCACTTATGATTGTGGAACAGGTCTCATGTACGCGGACATGTAAGGTTTGTCTCTAGGCCGCTTCATCTCACTATGCCGCTAGGATCCAAAATACTTAAGGAGATAATACTATGATCAAAAGGTTTATCCAATCCTAAGGGCTCGAACCTACAGACAACAAAGTGCTCTGATACCATCTGAAGTGTACCTGCACTTAAAATAAGCCAGCTACCTGTGTATAGTGCAAATCTCTGGATCGATTCGTTTGCACGCACAGTTTACGATGTAATATCACCACAAAGTATCAATTTATTACAACGCTGATCGAGACTTAGAAAATATTCATTACAACTTGCATAGCGTAAAGCTAGCAGTGAACAGAGTAAACAGCGGCAAGTTATTCTTCATGGAGTCCCCATAATCAGCATGTGCCACATGCGAGCATGTTGGTTGAAGACTCGAAACTCTTAGCAAAATCTCACTCATCATCAGAGGAGTCTGCAATAAGAAAAATATTGCAACAACGTGGGTCAGAACCATTTAAAAATGGAACTGGCAAGTGACACTATGGTGGACACTTAAAGGAATAACTCTATAACCTATATGCTTATTTGGCTGGTGGAGCTCAAGGCTATTTTGCAGAAAGCAAGTTTTTCCCTAACTCTTTGAAACAACTTTACCTAGTTGAGACAAATATGGTATGAAAGCCATAGTCTCATTCTACCCTTGTTCTCCCTTCAAGTTTTTAATTTAAAAATTGGAATGGTGGAATCCTCCGTTGACGTCCTCGTTCAGCTGCTAGATTGTCTGTTTCCGGGGACACGACTAAGTACTTAGATTTTAACTCTACAGAGGTTGTGCACGTTCACCATTGTACCCATTCAACCCAAACTATCCTATACACTCTTGAAGTGTTAAGGAAAAGGAGAAGAATGAGACGAGATCTTTCAGAAGCATTTTCCCTCCCCATGCTGGCCTGACGCGCTCCACCTACAAACCGCTACCACCACCTGTCAGGCCGGGGCGAGTCCACGCAACTTAGTTGATCAAGCCAGAGCCCATATTGGCAATGGCTGCACGGGAAGCAATCTTCACTCGGAGTTCTTCAGATTCCTCTGTTCCTGGGTGGCCATCCACAAGTGAATATCCTACAGGTAAAACCCCTGGGGACAACACTCAACTCATACAACTAAGCAACCAATTCCACCCAGGTGTTTGATTATAACTTAGTAGAATTTAACATTTTATCAAAATAGTTTTGCATAGCATCACAATTCTACTAAGTAATTTCATAGGAACCTAGACACAGGAATAATGAATTCTAAACAGGTCTAGCATAGCTTTTCTACCAAGTCCTAAACATGCTTAGGAAAAAAACTACTCATGCATAGAAAAATACTAGGAAGTTTATGCGTGTGCCACTTGCCTTGGCAACCGGGAGTGCAGCAGTTACAGTTGCAAAGACTCTCGTTTCCCTCCGAATAGTCTAACAAAAATATATAGCCACATTTAAACACACAAGCAATATAATCATACAAAAATATGCTATGCATGAGATGCAATAATTTCATTTCAGGAAACTAATATATTTATCTCTTAGAATTTTTATGAAGTATGCATGATAATAATTTAAGTTTGTTTTTCAATTATTTAGACTTGAATAAAAGGGTAACTCGAGAATTTTAGTTTAGAGTAATAAACTTTCATAACCAAAATTTGTAAAAATGGTTATTGCACATAGGGCATCTAAACAAATTTTTAGCAATTTTATTTACTCAAAAATATTTTTTCTAACTAAAGTTATGTCAAAAACATTTAAACTACTCACATGAATATTTGAAATTTTTTAACGTGACAAAACAGAAAACTAATGAAGCCAAAATATTCTACTTGTTCTAAGGATTACAAAAATATAAAAATATTTGAATTTGGCTAAACAAATAAAGATTAATGATAAAAACAATATGCAGGGGGTTTTCTGTAAAACTGCCATTTTAATTCTATTAAGAAATTCGCTCCGACGTGACGCTGACGCGGCGCTGACGTTCGTACCGTTTCGATATAAAAAAAGAGATCTTATCTCGGCCGTCCGATTTTGATCTAACGGTCTAGATCAAAACGACCAAAACCGAGCAGCGCGGCCGGCCGGAAACCTAGCCCGAGGCATGCTCGCGGCGGCGCCATCGCCGGAGACGCTCGTTTTCTACGATCTACTGCCTACGGGGACAAACGAGTCATACCCGAGCGTGGAGTAGGCCAAGGCGGAGACGATGGCGAGGTTGTCGAAGATGGGGTGCACTGACGCGCCGGAATTTGCTCGCCGGAGTCGTGCTTGGCGGCGGTCCTCTTCGGGTGTGGACGGAGACGAGGTTTTGCTGCCCGAGAACAAGCAAAAACTTGTCAAAACTATGCGCAAGATCAAAATAGATCAAGAGCGAGTGGATAGAGGTCTCGGGGTTCACAATTCTTGTCGGAGTCGCGATTTTTTGCCGGCGGCTACGGCGGAGCTCCGGGGATGCTCGCGGGCGGCCTGGTGGCTCTCAGGAGGTGGCGCTTGGGGCAAAAGAGAGAGGGGATCGAGGGGTTCTTATAGCGAGCAACGGCGAAGGGAACGGGGCAGTAAATCCTCCGCAATGAATCGAGTTGATTCGGCCGTTTCTCGGCGTTCATCGCGGGCGTGATTTGGGCGAGCCGTTGCCGCGGGAGGGATGACAGGTGGGTCCTACTGGTCAGAGAGAGAGAGGGGGCGCGCCGGCGGGGGTGGGCTGCTGGCGGGCTGAGGCACTGCGCGCGCGGTAGATAGCCAGTGGGCTTCGGCCCACTTAGCTGGCCCGACTCATTTTTCTTTTATAATTCATTTTCTGTTTTAAATCTTTTGAGTATAAAACAATTTCAAAACTATATCAAAGCTCCTCGGAAAAATTTATAAAAATATAATTTGAAAAGCTTATAAAAATAGATCCTTTTGGTAGTATTTTTCTCCAAAATAAAAATAAAATAAAAAGGATATTATTATAAATTCAAATAACAATAAGTAATTTAATTTAAATTATATGTGCTTCAAATGACAGGTTTAAATGATGATGATGCATGAATGCAAAGTTTCAAATTTTTCTGATAATTGGGATGTTACATCCACCTGGACCAAATTGAAAAGATGCCTGAGGTGATGCGGCCAAACCTTTGGAATATGGATCGTTCTAACAATGCAGGGAAAAGGAGCTCCAAGCCTGATGCGGAGTGGGGGAACAACTCCAAGAGCTGGGATTCGAAGCCTGATATATTCATGAACCGTATTTAGCACAATACGGAAATGATTCGTGCTCTTACTTACAAGATCAACGAACTGAAGGGGTTGGTCGAGAAGCTTATCGGGGATTCCCCATCACCACTGAAGGAGTAATTCATCATCGGTATTGGCATCTCCCTTAGCCTGTTCCAAGCTTGGCGGGAGTGCCGCGGGATCACCATTATCTTTGATCTCTTAATTTTTAGTAGTGTCATATCATGAGTAGTGAAGTTATCTTATATGATGGTTTGCAATGTGGAAGTATCTCTCTGTTAACTGGTTATCTATGTATCCCTTGGTGTGAGTTGCCGTTATGAAATATTAATGAAAAGTGTTATCATTTATTTTCCCCACACTTTATTTTAGGTTGCAACTTTTATCATGTATGATTGATCTTGTCATTTAGTATAGGTACTCACTTTGGGAATATATAGTAAATCTTTTGGCTTCGGAAAACTTAGCATTGGTTTGTAGCTACAATACTTTGAGACTTACGAGGAAAAAGAATTACATGTAGAATATAGCATTCATTAATCTTTCTCACTTGTCGATGACAAGCTTAGTATTCACAACTTAAAATTGTGTGTATTTCCAAGTCAGAATTGCATGATTGTCTTTTACTACATGTATGTTTGTTTGTATCCATCAACTCTTATGCTTGCTACCCAACCTTGCAAGCCAAAGACGTGTATCGAGAGGGAATGCTTCTCATTCATCCAAACCTTGAACCAAACCCTTTCCATTTGTGTCCACCATATCTACCTACTATGTGGTATTTTGCGCCACTCTAAGTAAATACATCTTGTGCTATCTTTATTCAAAATTATCCCATATTTGTGTCAATGATCACTAGCTCATGAGAAAATAATAGTTGGGTTTGTTATCTTCCATACTAATTAAGTAACCCATGACTTGCATGCTTCATCTGCTCGTCATTAATATTACAAAGGGGTCGTCAGACCACTATAATATCAATGGTTGAGTTTTTCAAAAATATAGACACTCCACCATGGTTTGAGATTGATGGGTGGGCACCCGTGAATTCGGCTAACCATGGTTATGTTAGAAAGGTGGGGACGAGCGTCATGGCTGTGAAAGTAAAGAGAAAAAGAAGATGAATATCTTAAAGGCTTGTTTGGAAAAATAATCGGAACCACCCCTAACTTGCTTAGTATGGAAGATGACAAGAACTCTATTACAAATCGTTGACAACAATAAACACCGCTAAAAACTCATTTTGTGCTCTGTATGTGATTTCGAAAAGCTATAAAACCAAAAGCTCTAGCACATGCTTGTATCTATGCTTCCCTCTGCGTAGGGCCTATCTTTTACTTTATGTTGATTCAGTAAACCTATCTCCTTCTATCTTAAGCAAGCATTTGAGTTGATTGTGATTCAACCATTCATACATTAGTATTGTTGATCATGTCTTTTATTCTTTCTTGCTTAGCACATTGTTGGCATCTAATGAATTGATTTTTGGAGATATTAACCAATAAAGAGGGCTGTTTTATAAACTAAGCTCAATTGCTCATTGTTCTCTGACCAAGGACTAAGTTTGACAACACCAACTATTGTTTTCTTTATGTACTTTACTGTGGTTTTCCTCTACTTGTTACAAGTTGATTTATATATGAACCTAGTTAATATCTAAGATGAATTGTGCATTTATACATGTGATGCTTCTTGTCCGTATATTTTATATCGACACTTCACTCCATAAACCTATGGTCATGTTTACCGAGTTCAGCTTTCGCTTGGGGACAAGCGAGGTCTAAGCTTGGGGGGAGTTGATACGTCCATTTTTAATCACTATTTTATATCATAATTTACTGCTATTCATTGATATATTTCATATATAGCGATGATACTTATGTTATTTTATCTATTTTGCATTATTGATGATATTTGGGGGATGGAACTCCGAAGACTGAATTCTGCTGGAAAAAGAATCGTCAACATACAATATTTGCGAAGACCAGAAGAACAAAGTGGACATCTGGGAATTATTTCCCATTTATTTCACGAAGGAGGCCAAGAGGAGAGTCGGGGGTGGGGCCCAGGGGGCCCACTCCACCTGGGGGCGCGGCAGCCTTCCTGGCCGCGCGAGCAGGTGGTGAGGCCGCCCTGGCCCACCTCATGGCGCACCCCTTCACGTACTTCTTCCTTCCTGAAGACCTAAAAATAATGCGTTGTCCAGAAACCCTCTCCGCCGCCACCACGAGGTGGAAAAGACAGAGAGAGAAAAGCTCTCCGGCAGGTTGCGTCGCCGCCACGGAATTCCTTCTCGGAGGGGGGAAATCGTCGCCATCATCACCGTCATCGAGCTGCACTTCATCACCATCGCCAACACCACTGATACGTCTCCAACGTATCCATAATTTCTTGTGTTCCATGCTATGTTATATCATATTATTACATGTTTTATATGCATTTTATATAGTTTTATGCATTTTCTGGGACTAACCTATTAACAAGATGCCACAGTGCCAGTTCCCTGTTTTCTGCTATTTTCGGTTTCAAAAAATGTCTTAAGGAAATATCCGCCAAATTGGAAACGATCCAACCAGGATTTATTTTTGGAATATTTACGTCCAGGAAAATCGAAGACGAGACGAAGAGGGGCCGCGAGGCGGCCTCATCACCTGGTGGCGTGACCCACTTGCCTGCCGCGCCGGGAGGTGACGAGACCCCCTCGGGCGCCCACCGACCTAGATCTTTCGCCTACAAATACCCCCTTGACCTAAAAATAGAGAACGGATCAACACTTTTTCCTCCACGGGTCCCGAGCAGCCGCCGTCTTCACCACCACTTCGGGAGAGATCAGAACTGCCCCCCGGCACCTTGCCGGGAGGGGGAATCGTCCCCGGAGGCCTCTACGTCACCATGACCGCCTCCGGACTGATGCGTGAGTAGTCTACCTTGCACTGCGGGTCCATAGCAGTAGCTAGATGGTTGTCTTCTCCTCTTGTGCTATCATGTTTAGATCGTGTGAGCTGCTATCATGATCAAGATCATCTTGAAGTAATTCTCCATGTTGTATTTGCTGGGATCCGATGAATATTGAGTACTAAAGTTATTGCTTCATAATATATCATGTGTGTTCTATTTAATGATATTGCATGCTCTCCGTTACATGTGTATGCTCTGGCCAAGTAGATGCTCGTACTCCAAGAGGGAGTATTTATGCTCGATAGTAGGTTTATGTCTCTATTTAATCTGGGGCAGTGACATAAAGCTCTAAGGTTGTAGATATATTGTTGCTACTTGAGATTAAACAGTAGTACTTTATCTAAGGATGATGTTACTTACTTACTTTACACGCAGTGCTTAAGGCGATAATCTGTTGCATGCAAATTAATACTGAAAGGGCTGCGGACGCTAACCGGAAGGTGGATTATTAGTCATAGATATGGTTGGAACGGTCTATGTATATTGTTGTAATGTCCGAATGAATCTCACACTAGACACCATATCATTAATATATGCATTGGGTTGCTCATCACTATTCTGTCAATTGCCTAGCTGTAATTTGTTTACCATGCATGGATGAATGTTATTATTATTTATGCAGATACACCACTAGTGAACTGTGGACCCTGGTCCTTCTCATTAATCTGATAAAACTACAACTTCAAACCTGTTTCTTTCTGCAAACATCACTCTTTCTTCCACACATACGTTTAATCCTTTGTTACAGCAAGCCGGTGAGAATGACAACCTCACTGTTAAGTTGGGGCAAAGTATTTTAATTGTTTGTGCGCAGGCTCCACGTCAACCACCAGGAAGCATCTTTCTAGCAACTTGACACCTCAAGGGAACCCTTAATCTACTGCAAGTTCGATAACCTTGGTTTCATACTGAGGGAAACTTGCTGCTTCACTACTTCACGTCTTCCTCTTGGGGTCTCCCAACAACACACCCACCATGTGCATCAACCATTTTTCAGTCGTCGTTGCTGGGGAGTTGAAGATTCATCACGAGGGGAGTTTTTGCACTTCCAATCTTTTTATTTTGTTATTGTCTTGCTTAGTGTATTTTTATTACTGTCTTGTTTGCTTAATATCAAAAATACAAAAAAATAAGTTACTTGCATTACTTTTTATATTTCGGTTTTGTCAGAACCTGGATTCAGACGTCACAAAGAAGACGTACCGGTTGGGCCACACAACTAGGAGCATACTGGGGGTACCAATCCCAGGAAAAAGGCAGGTGGGCTCGGAATGGATCATCGGCCCACAGCTCGCTAGCGATCCCAACGTCACGTACGTCTCGTGATTGTGCACGAAAGAAATCCAAAATCCTACCAATTCGTATACTTCAAACATATATACACTGTATGCGAACCGGTTTGGAAACAGAAAGGATATCATAGGATAAACCTAAGACACAAAGAAGGAAAATAATATCCAACGCTCTCACTGAGCAAGATAGCAAATATCACCAAGCAGAGGACACATGTCCCAACATTACATCATTCAACGGAAACATGCCGGTCTTGATACAGTCAAGAAGCAAATTAGCACAAGGCCAAAACGAAAAGAGAAGGCCCATCCACGCGGTCCACTAGGAAGAAGCCCAGGGGAACTCTAACTACTCGTCGTAGATCTCGTCATCGAACTCCACGTAGTAGCCACCCACCTGGACTTACGGAGAATCCTCAACTGCAGAGAAAAACCATAGCCCGCGAACGGGTCAATACACCGGAGCGTATCGAACAAGCTAGAGCTACCAAGTTACAAAACTGAAAGACTCCCAAAGTATGGGGTTAGGTGGACTTAGCGGCAGCAGCACTAGCAACCTAATAGATACACGCTACAACTTCCGTCTAATTAGAGAGGGATGAGAGAGCGCATAAGTAACCAACTACAACTAACACCATCATAACCCATTCTCGGATTAACCCCCTCAACCAAGTATGAGGAAGCAATTCGGGAAAACTCACACATTGAAAAGTTTTAGTTACCATTTATTGTGAAAATAATTTCATAATACTAGTCAAATTAATTAACAATGATTAGGTGTAAGTTGTCTAAGATCTTAGCCAGCATCATCACCAAGTCGTCCATAACCGTGGACACGGCTCATCGATAAGATTATACCCTGCAGGGGTGCACTACTATACCCATACTCGTTCGATCAACCCCAAAAACAAACCCAGAAGGTAGAGAATCTCAACACGACAAATCACTTCTCTACAACCCATCCAGGGAACCGCATGATTATCCGCACAGTTGCTCAACCTCATACCCAGAACTTTGCAACACTCTTAGAATGTGCCACCCTATATTAGAATCGACTACTCCATCATCATGAGATCGTTATGTAACCATATGCATGCATCAAATGGAAAGCCCAAACTACTGGCGGCGCCCTGGATAAGAAGCGGATTAGATTGAAGCCGCAGGGGGCTCCATAGGGCCTCCCACAAGAGGTTAGTGCGCTCAAAATTGGATCCGAGGACAAAAACTGAGTTCCTACGTCGACCCTTAGCAGAACAAAGCACCTCGCAAGGCCTTCCGCCGGTGCCTTGTTATTTAGTTATAATTCCCAACAGAAGATAACATTTTATTAAAGTAGACATTTTATCATGCTAAGTATATGTGACATAGGATAAACAGACCCGCAGAACCAACCTTAAGCATGCACTACGATTCACAAGGCTAACACATAAATATACAACAGGTGATGGGATGTGGTGATAAAGCTGTATAAGGGTGCAGGATAACATGTGATGGGATCGCAATTTAAGAATTGTAAACTAGGCTAGCATAGATCAAAAGGCAAGTATGAAAATCAAACAGCCTATAACAGGTTAGCAGTAGCTTGCCTGGCAGCTCGTGGCCCGACACAAAAGCTGGAACCTCAGGGACGTAGGTACCGTCAGCAGACACGTCGTCGTCTATCCAGAGAAGAGCAAAACATAGACAAATAGGAAACATAATCAATACATGGAAATGCTCAAACAATTGATGGTGCATGACATGACAAGTGCAATACGGGATGCACTTAATCCAAATTAAGCGGAAACGCAATCACGACAATTAATATTTAGGTTCAATTTATTTATCTACACATCAAATTAAATGTTCATTAACATGGCAAGACATGGCATAGATGATTTAATAAAATTAAATGGAATAGGGCATTATATAATAATTACCCCACACATTCCATATTTAATTATTTAGTTGCATTTGTTAATTTTAAACTAAGCAATAAAATTAAATGATGCAAAATGGCATAAGAATGACATATTAATGTTCGTTGCATTTTTCTGATAATAAAACATATAAAGATTATTTAATTTGGAATTATAAAACTAAATTATTAATGTTTTAAGTTTCTGGACTAAACTACAAAAGCAGGTAATTGTTCGAGATGGAAAAGTATCTGTGAGGGGCTAAAGCACTAAAGCGGAGAGCACAGGGGGCTCATTGTAAGTTTCCCATCGCAGAGGTCACTTTTGTCTTTTGTTACCGTGCATGGTTCTAACCCGAGAGACTGACATGCGGGTCCAGTGCTGACTTGGCGCTGACTACACGCTGCGCTGGCCAATGCGGGCTCCCGCGGTCACTGACTGGTGGGCCCGCCCTGTCAGTGTGTGCAAACAAATAAAAAGGGGGCTTTTTCTCAATGCGTCCGAGGGATTCGACCTCGCGATCTCGCGGATGCGCACGGATCAGCGCAGCTAGCCAGTGGGTTCAGTGTGTGTTGGTGTTAGGATTAGACGCGATTTGTTTTTAACACGAAGTAAGAATTAGTTTTCTTCTGACGAAACTGAAACTTAACACGACAGTGGCGCAACGGAGCGATTCATCGTCGGCGGCGACCACAGACTGACGGCGTTGCGACGACCGTGGGTTTGCGTGGACGTGGGGCGCGTGGGGAACTCGTTTCCGTGCTCCCCAACGCCAAAGGAGGAAAGGTTCGTCTTGTTCGTGCTCGTGTTTCTTGTGGTGCGCGGCGGCCGTGGCCGACCTGTCCCGGCGCCGGCGAAATCCGACGAACCAACGACGAATCGGAAGGGGAAAACAAGCGGAGGAGGTGTGGCTCACCCCGGGAAGCACGGTGGCGAGAGGAGGAGGCGCGGAGAGGAAGCAATCTAGTTATCGGTGTCCGGGAAGAAGACGTAGCTGCGGCGGCGTCAAGGATGGAAAAGTATCTGTGAGGGGCTAAAGCACTAAAGCAGAGAGCACAGGGGGCTCAGTGTAAGGTTCTCAGCGCAGAGGTCCCTTCTGGCTTTTGTTACCTTGCATGGTTCTAACCCGAGAGACTAACATGTGGGTCCAGTGCTGACTTAGCGCTGACTGCGCGCTGCGCTGGCCAATGTGGGCTCCCACGGTCACTCACCGGTGGGCCCGCCCTGTGAGTGTGTGCAAACAAATAAAAAGGAGCCTTTTTCTCAACGCGCCCGAGGGATTCGACCTCGCGATCTCGCGGATGCGCAAGGATCAGCGCTGCTAGCCAGTGGGTTCAGTGTGTGTTGGTGTTAGGATTAGACGCAATTTATTTTAACACGAAGTAAGAATTAGTTTTCTTCTGGCGAATCTAAAACATAACACGAAAGTGGCGCGGCGGAGCGATTCATCGTCGGCGGCGACCACAGACGGGCGGCGCTGCGACGACTGTGGGTGTGCCTGGACGCGGGGCGCGTGGGGAACTCGTTTCCGTGCTCGGCATCGCCAAAGAAGGAAAGGTTCGTCGCGTTCGTGCTCGTGTTTCTTGCGGTGCACGGCGGCCGTGGCGGAGCTGTCCCGGCGCCGGCGAAGTCCGACGAATCGGAAGGGGAAAACAAGCGGAGCAGGTGCGACTCACCCCGGGCAGCACGGTGGCGAGAGGAGGAGGTGCGGGGAGGACGCAATAGAGTTATCGGTGTCGGGGAAGAAGACGTAGCCGCGGCGGCGTCGAGGAAGGCGTGCTTGGTGCGATGCGTGTCGCGGCTCCCGGGTCCGTCTGCGTCGGTGAGGAAGAAGAGGTAGAAGAGGCGCAGCTGGTGGCGCACGGAGGAGGCAGGGCGCGGTCAGGGTCACGCCGGTGTGGAGCTCGAGCTCCTCTCGGTCATGGTGACGGCGTGAGCGTGGGGAGCGTGCGGCGGCGAGGAAAGAGGGAAGGTAAGGGTTAGGGTTTTTTCAGCGGCGCGGGGCGACTTAAGAGGCGAGGGAACGGGGCAGGTAGCGCGTGGGGGTGCCCTGGCAGCGGCTCGGCATGGCTGCCTCGCTGTAAAGCGAGGTGCCCTCCTCTGACGTACGGGAAGAAGACAAACAGGGGAGAGGCCGAGTTGGGCTGGGCCTTGGCTGGTTCGGCCCAGCTCGGCCAGGGATAAGGTTTTTTTTCTTATTTTTTCCAGGGCCAGGGAGAGGCCGAGTTGGGCCCAGCTCGGCCCAACTCTCCCGGTGTTGATTGCTATTGTTATTTATGCTATTGAGTGAAACCGTTGAACTAGGGTTTATCACCTTTGATCATGTTCCATATGGCGTGTTGTGAGTAGTTCGTTGTGTTCTTGAGGACATGGGAGAAGTCTAGATGTTAGTAGTGAACTATGTTGAATGATATTTGATGCTTTGGTATTTAAGTTGTGGTGCCATTCTTCTAGTGGTGTTATGTGAACGTCGACTACATGACACTTCGTCTTTATGGACCTAGGGGAATGCATCGTGTACTCGGTTATCATTTATGGGGTTGCCGGAGTGACAGAAACCTAAACCCCCGTTGGCATTCCGATGCACGAGAGATCGCAGGATCTCAGAGTTTAAGGCTATGGTTAGATTTATCTTAATTACTTTCTTGTTGCGGATGCTTGCAAGGGGTATAATCATAAGTACGTATTAGTCCTAGGAAGGGCGGTGCATTAGCATAGGTTCACCCACACGACACTTATCTAGACACTAAAGATTATTCGTCAATATGAAGCGAAAGCACTAGACAGAAATCCCGTGTGTCCTCAAGAACGTTTGGTCATCCACACGACACTTATCTAGACACATAAGTAAACAAACTGGCTTGTCATTTGCTCTCAAAAGGATTGGGCCACTCGCTGCGATTATATTTTCCGCGCTCTATTTACTCGCACTTTATTTCTCTGTTATATCAAAGTCTACTGAAAACTTGTCTGCTAGTGTTTACAGTGAATTCCTCATCAAAACCACTTGTCAACACCTTCTGCTCCTCGTTGGGTTCGACACTTTTATTTATCAAAAGTACTGCGATACACCCCCTAAACTTGTGGGTCATCGAACGCCTCAACCACCTCGTCGGCATCGCCACGACGCGCCCTGCTCCGTCGCGGGCAATCGTGCACCACTCTCTTGCGGGAACGGCTGCGCCTGACGCGCCTCCGCCTCCTCCGGGACCCGCTCAGGCCGCGACGCAGAGGATCGTTTCCCACGTGTCCTCGCCGCGCGACTGCCAAATCGTGTAGCACACTGCGTCGGACGCACGCGTGGGGATGGAGCGCCAGCGAGATCGCCAGAACCGCCTCGTGGAGGAGATTGGCCAGGCGGGCTACCAGAACCGTGGGCCTCTATAGAACGGGGTCGCCACGTAAGCCACAGGCTGCATGGCGTTCACCCTGCTCTGCGCCGCGTGGTCTGGCACCCGAAGTTCAGGCCAGCTCTCCCCAAGGGCTATGCCGGCTCCAGCAACCCCATCGAGTTCCTGCAGCTTTACACCACCTCCATTCAGGCTGCAGGAGGAGACGACAAGGTCATGGCCAACTGCTTCTCCCACGCGCTTCGCGACTCCGCCCTATCGTGTCTCCTGAACCTGCTGGAGGACTCCGTGAGCTCGTGGGAGGAGCTCTGCAATCAGTTTGTCGCCAACTTCAAGGGCACGTATGAGCGCGCGCTCACCCACAACGATCTGTGCGCTGTGGTGCAGAAGAAGGACGAGACCCTCCGCAAGTACATCCAGCGCTTCAGCCAGGTGCGGAACAAGATTCTGAACATCCCTGACACCCAGGTCATCGCTGCCTTCTTCGAGGGCGTCACGAACCGCAGGATGCTCGAGAAGCTCGGCATCCACGACAAGCTGACCTCTATGGTGAAGTTGTTCGACCTGGCGGACAAGTGTGCCAAGGCTGAAGAGGGACTCCTCTTCGTCAAGATGACCTCACGTGGAGACGACCTCCCTGAGGGGTCTAAGAGCCACAAGAAGGATGAGCCTAAGTGCAAGTCTACCGCGGTCCTCGCGGCGGAGCCAGACGCCAAGGGCTCCCGCATGGACTCTCCAGAGCATGGCGAGAAGAAGGAGGACAACCGTCCATTCTGCGTCTACCACAACAGGCGTGACCACTCTACAGAGACCTGCTTCGACCTAAATTGGCTAAGCAAGGAGCGCGAGCAAGCTGAGGGCAGCGGCAGCCGCGGCAGAGGCCGCAGCTACCGCGGAGGCGGACGCAAGGACGGCTACCAGAAGCCGCTAGGCACTCAGGCCAACACCGCCGAGAAGAACAGCAACCTGCTTGACGAGGAAGATGGAGGCTACCAAGCCCCGAGAGGGGCTATGGCTTACATCCTTGGCGGGGCTCAGGCGCCCAAGTCGAAGAATCAGTTCAAGCAGTTCGCCCGTGAGCTCAACGCCGCGCTCCCCAGCGTCGAGACCTCCAGGCCCCTCAAGTGGTCGAAGTAGACCATCACTTTCGACGCGCAAGACCACCCCAAGTCCACCAAGACTTTTGGCACCCTCCCCATGGTCTGCTCCCCCACCATCAACAACATCGCCGTCTCAAAGACGCTCATCGATGGTGCCACATGCCTGAACATCATCTATGTCGAGACCTTTGAGACGCTTCAGGTGCCCTACGAGTGGCTCATGCCCTCCAGGCCCTTCACGGGAGTCACCAGCGGTTCAATCGAGCCTTTGGGGAAGGTTTGTCTCGCCGTCACCTTCGGCACGCAGAAGAACTACCGCACCGAGCTCATCGACTTCGATGTCTCGCACATCGGCTTGCCGTACAACGCCATCCTCAGCTACCCTGCCCTCACGAAGCTCATGGCCCTCACGCATCATGCCTACAACATGGTCAAGATTCCTGGCAGCGCTGGCACCATCTCCATCCACAGCCTCGTCGCCTAGTCCGGGCAAACTCTGACATGTTCGCATGGACTCCGTCAGACATGTCCGGTGTACCGAGGGAGGTGATTGAGCACCACTTAGCCGTGTGTCCAACCGCACGCCCCGTGAAGCAAAAGGCAAGAAAGCAAGCCCCATAGAAGCAAGCATTCATCGTCAAGGAGGTCGAGAAGCTTAAAGCGGAAAATGTTGTCCACGAAGTCGCGTACCCCACTTGGCTCTCCAACGGCGTGGTTGTCCCAAAGCCCGCCGGAGGAGGCCGCCTCTGCATCGACTACACTGATGTAAACAAGGCCTGCCCCAAGGACCCATACCCCATGCCAAGGATCGACCATATCGTAGACTCCACGACAGGCTGCGACCTCCTCTGCGTCCTCGATGCTTTCTCTGGTTATCACCAGATCAAGATGGCTAAAGAGGACGAGGAGAAGACATCATTCTTCTCCCCTTGTGGTGTGTACTGCTATGTCTGCATGCCCTTCGGGCTGAAGAATCCTGGCGCCACCTTCCAGAGGCTCATGAGGATAGCCCTTGGCGAGCAGATGGGCAGGAATGCAGAGGCTTATGTCGATGACATCGTCGTCAAGTGTCGAGAGGGAGATACTCTCCTGAGGTACCTCGAGGAGACCTTTGCTAGCCTGCGCAAAGTGAACATCAAGCTCAACCCCGCCAAGTGCGTCTTTGGAGTGCCTTCAGGCAAACTGCTTGGATTCCTCGTGTCCCACCACGGCATAGAGGCGAACCCTTACAAGATCAAGGCTATAGAGGAAATGCAACCTACTTGCCGGCTGAAATAAATGCAGCGCCTAGCAGGCTGCATGGCCAGCTTGGGCCGCTTCATCTCCAAGTTTGGCGAGAGAGCCCTGCCATTCTTCAAGATCATGAAGACATCTGGCACCTTCAAGTGGACACCTAAAGCGGAAAAAGCCTTTGAGAACTTGAAGAGGTACTTGGCCAGCCCACCAGTCATGGTTGCCCCAAGGACAAGCGAACATCAGAAGTTGTATCTCTCAGCCACTCCTCATACCGCCAACACCGTCATGGTGGTAGAAAGAGAAGAGCCAGTCCTCCCCAAGAAGAATGCAACTACTCCAAGGCCAAAGCCGCCTGACGAAGAGCTCGACAAAGGGACATACTCCATAAACCCACCGCCAGGCCCAGAGCCACAATCCGAGTCTACCCCAAGCACCCTTGCCGAGACACCTCCACGGGCTGATCTCGCCAAGGAGCCTGAAGAGCCTCCACAAGCCGACCTCGCCAAGAGCCCTGAAGAGCCTCCACAGGCCGATCTCCTCAGGGGACCTGAAGAGCCTCCCCAGGCAGCCAACGCCGCGCCTAAGCTGACAACGCTTATCGAGCACCCCGTCTACTTCGTCAGTACAGTACTGCGGGATGCTCGGGAACGGTACACAATGCAGCAGAAGCTCCTCACTGCGCTCCTCATCGCCTCAAGGAAGCTGTGACACTACTTCCAGGGCCATTCCAGCACAGTGGTCACCTCATTTCCCTTGGAGCAGATCCTGCGCAACCCTAACGCCGCAGATCGTGTCGTGGGATGGAACATAGAGCTGTAGCCATTCAATTTGCGCTTTGACACCACAAGAGTCATCAAAGGAAGAGCGCTGGCAGACTTCGTCGCCGAATGGACTGACCCAACCCCTAAAGAGCCTCTAGGAGATAAGCCTGAGCCCTCTAGAGAGAAGATGCCCAACCACTGGACCATGAAGTTCGACGGAGCCTTCGCCTGCCGCAATGGCGGGGCTGTCGTTGTCTTGATCTCGCCCAAGGGCGACAAGCTCTACTGTGCGGTCTAGCTGTGCTTCGTAATCGACAAGATCTCCAACAACATCGCTGAGTACGAGGGCCTCCTCACCGGCCTACGTGCCGCCATCGCTCTAGGCATCAAGCACCTGCTCATCAAAGGCGATTCCCATCTGCTCGTCAACTTCTCCAACAAGAGTTACAAGCCTAAGGACGACCACAGGTCGCATACCTTGAAGAGGTCCGCAAGCTTGAGAACCACTTCAGGGCATGGAGCTCATGCACATCCCGAGGAAGGAGAACCAAGAGGCTGACGACATCGCCAAGCGCGCATCAAGAAGGCAAGCTCAGAAGGCATGCGTCTTTGAAGAGAGACTCGTCAAGGAATCCATAAAGCAGCCTGATGACCTACAAGTATAGGGAATGGCAACAGTCTTCGTGGGAAGTAAAACCCAAATTTATTGATTCGACACAGGGGGAGCCAAAGAATATTTATAAGCTTTAACAGATGATTTGTCAGATCAGCTGCACCTGTGAATAGACTTGCTCGAGGAAGATTATCAGTAGAAACAGTTTTATAGCAGAGACAGTAGTGAAATAACAGTAGCAGGAGAATTAAGACAACGATTGTGATTACGTTAGACAGCAGGATTAAAATATTTTAGGCATAGGGACGGACGTACGGGCGTAGCATGGATACGATAATTCATGTAATAGCATAGCATAGGCATTTGCAGATAAATAATACTCCCTCCTTTCCGTAATCCAAGAGCTATAGTTTTTCTGCATGGTAATTAGCGCACGGGGTGGGGGAGAAAATGAGACGTTAGGTAGAGTAAAAATAGGTAAGCCGACATCCTCTCTCCTCCTGCTGGATAACATCCCACATCGATTTCAACAAATCCACGATATTCTCCATATTTTCAGGGATTACCCTCAATTTGTTCACGTGGGGAGGCAGCAAAAACAGCCGAAGCCCATTCATTTTGAAACTGTTGTAAAAAATTATAACTCTTGGATTACGGAACAGAGGGAGTATAAAGCATCCAAGCATTAACTAATCATAAGCATGTATTCCAATTTAGTTGTGCGTGCTCGCAATGAGAAACTTGCACATCATCTTTTGTCCTGCCAGCCCGTTTGCAGTGGGGCCTCAAGGGAAACTACTAGCAATTAAGGTACTCATTTTAATAAAGTACCGGAGCAAAGCATTAATACTCCGTGAATACATGTGATTCTCACATCATAGCCATTCCCTCCGTTTATCCCAATTATTGTCACTTTGGGGCCATCGGTTCCGGACAGTAACATGTGTATACAACTCATAGATATGATCCAAAACAATAATTATAATCATAATTCAATAACATGTTCAGATCTGAAATCATGGCACTCGGGCCCTAGTGTCAAGCATTAAACAAGTTGCAACAATTACGTAAAACACCGATAACGGATACTAGGCACCATGCCCTAACAATCTTACAACTATTACATGAGTGATATCATCCAATCCCTACCATCCCCTCAAGCCTACATCGGTGAATTACTCACTCATGGACGGGGGAAACATGGATGGTTGATAGAGAGGCGGTGGAGATGACGATGGCGATTATCCCCTTCGATTCCCCGTCCCGACAGGGTGCCGGAACAGAGACTTCTGGTCCCCGAACTAGGGTTCACGATGGCGGCGGCGCACGGGTGTGTTCTCTGGAAAAGTGGCTATCCTCCAAGCGTTTTTTGGTCAAGAGGGTTAAGTAGCTACGAGGGGGTCGCGAGGGAGTGGCCGAGGTGGCCTCCTCATCTCCTGGCGCGGCCAGGTGGGCCCCCATGCCACCAGGTGATGAGGCCCCTCGGGCCTCTCCTCTGTTTGGTGTTCGTGGTTCCTGGTTCTCCTCGGATAGAAAATGACTTCTGGTTGACTCTTGGGCTTTTTCTCCGAAGTTGATATTTTTGCACAAAAAGAAGACACGAGGGTAATTCTGCTGAAAATAGCGTTAGTCCACGTTAGTTGCATCCAAAACACACAAATTGGAGGTAAAACAGTAGCAAAAGTGTCGGGAAAGTAGATACATTTAAGAATTATCAACTCCCCCCAAGGTTAGCTTATTGCTTGTCCTCAAGCAATTCAGTTAACAACTGAGTGCGATAAAAGAACTTTCACGAACTCATTTGCTCATGTGATGTAAATATTCTCATTACGTTGACAAATGCTTAGACTATTCATAACAAGGCATATATATAAACGGTATCACCCAATAGTAATGTAAACCATGAAAAGATGCCAATAATACTGATGATAAATAACATGAAACATATCAATTCACATGATTGCAATGATCATAAGAAAGTATGATAAAGTGCTCTCGGTAGCCCGAATGTAACAACAAAACATAAATGCCCTGGCACCTCTGAGTTTCAAAGGAAGAATAGAGATAATGATATCAAAGATAAAAGCATCTAGATTACACCGCGGTTAACATATTAAGGGACAGGCACATTACACTAAGAATAACAATTATGCTCTCAAGAAGGTGCTCAAAGAAGGATGGAGACTCAACATTAAGGTAAAATATAGGCCCTTCGCTGAGGGAAGTAGGGATTCAACATGTGCTAGAGCTTCTTATCATTTTTAAAACAGAGGTAAAATTGTTTTTGAGTGGTGGTTGTTAGGTCAACGAATGGCAATAGAGTTCTCGTTATCTTCCATACTAAGCAAGTTGAGAGCGGTTCCGATTATTTTTAAACAAAGCACTTGTAACATGTATCTTTATATTCATATATTTTGATAGCTTGACACTCCTCCCCACCTTGCTAACAAACCATGGCTAACCGAATCCTCGGGTACCCACCAAACAATCTCAAACCATGGAGGAGTGTCGATTTTTATTTTCTCAAATCTTTTTGATATTACAATGGTCTAACGAGCCCTTGACAAAATTTGTGATGAGAAGATGTAGCATGCAAGTCAATTACTTAATTAGTATGTAAGATAACAAGACCAACTACTACTTCCTCATGAGCTCAAACAGTGGCACAAATTAAGAAGTGTTTGAAGGTTCAAAGGTAGCACATGCGAATTTACTTGAATGGTTTGAAATGCCATGCATAGGTATTTATGGTGGACTCTTTGGAATAACTCGGATTTCAGGGATTTGGAAGCACAAGCAGAAATACCACTTAGTACAAGTGGAGGCTAGTAAAAGATGGGGAGCGATAATTCAAGAGAGCAATAACCGTCATAATCATGCTTACGACGAAATAGAATTAACGGAGGCATAATAAAGATACAAGAACTCTGAGCCAAAATATGTCATCAAGGCTTAATTAAATTTTGTTTTCAGTCATAACATGTTTAAGCATGTGCAAAATCAATTCAAATGAATTGTTCAGAGGAGGATACCATAGTGTCATATTCTATTATGAGCAAAACTATGCAAGCAAATATCCAAAAAGACATGACATTCATCATAAATAAATTGGAAATGATCATAAGAGAACACGAACTACTAAGCACCCACCAATCGACATATATATTATGCGAACCATCTAAGCATGCTCACATGAATGAGTATATGTACAAAAATGAGAAACAAATAGAGTTCATTACCAGCCTCTTACCCCTCAAAATTGTCATAGATCATCATAATTGCCTTATCACTTGTGTGCTTGAAAGATATGAGATAATAACCAAACTCCATAGAGTAATTGAAGATAATGACCTATGAAACAAAACTATACAAAAGCAAAGAGAAACAGCAAACAGAACAGCCAGCGAAGACGAATTTTTTCGAGGGCCTTAACATGCTCAGATCAGAAAACTAAAAACTAATGAAGGTTGCGTACACATCCTAGGAATATGCACACCAAATTTCAGGTCATTCTGACGTTCCTGTAAAAAGTTATGAATTTAACGGTGGACAACAGAAATCTATTCCAGAACAAAACAACACACAACAAAGCAAAATATTTTTGTGTTTTTGCATATTTGTAACATCCCAACATTTTATAATGTTCAAAAATCACTAAAATTTAAAACTTTTCTTTTTATTAAAATAAAATATTAAATGCATAAGAAAACCAACTATGAAAAACTTCAAACATATTGAAAAAGTTTAATATTTCAAATATCTCAGTTTATCTTTATTTTCAAAATTTGTTTCAAGTTAAAAGATTTTATTATACCTTGTAATTATTAAAACCTCAATATCTAATTTGCAAATGTTTTACAAACCTTCAAACTATATTGATGAAATAAAAGGTTTCTTTATAAGTATTTGATTTCAACCACTTAGCAATAGCAATTCATAAATTAAAATAATAATTACAAGTGTTATTTTAAACTGTTGAAAACATTTTCTATTTGCCAAAAGATTATTATTCATTTACCCAAGTTCAAAACATAGTTTTGTATATTTCAATTCTATAGTGTATAACTTTAAAACTTCATAGATTTTATAATTAATGAATTATACAAATAAGCATTGTATGAATTTAAATTAGTTTCATTAATTCTCAAACATAAACTGATCTTCATGAATATATATCCAATATAAGAAATAAAATAAATTTAGAATATTTTCCATAGATATGTTATGAAGTTTTCAAATGAATTATCATAATATAAAACTTAATGGTGCACAAAATATTTTGAATTTAAAAATGAATGCATTATATTTCCCTTTTCATTTCAAATAAATATGTTATGTATTTAATATTGTACTAAAGACAAAAATGATTTAATATTGAAATATGAGTAAATAAATTAAATTCAAACATATTTAAATGTGGGTAATTTCATAAATTTTATTTAACCCCAAATGAATTACTAAATCCCTAATTTCAAAGTTGACCTAAATGGGCAATTTTGCATTTTATGAATATTTCAAAATATTAATTTTCAAAAATATTCAAAACATACACACAGCTGGTTTAACACAAAGATAATGTTTTTACAAATTTTTAGAAAATTATTTGACTTGATTTGGAGCAATAAATCAAAAGATATGAATCAAATGAAAAAAAAAACCAGCACGCAGCGCAGCAGCCAGCGTAGCTGGGCCGGCCGGCCAGCCGGCCTGCTCGCGCGCGCGTCTCGTCGCGTCCCGCGCGCTGTACTTGGTGCGGTTTGTTATTTTCCCTCCTTTTAGTCCCACCTTGCTACTTTATCAACACCCACACCTAATTTTAGGCTATATATAGACCCCATATGTATGGGCAAAATCACAAATTCAAATTCGGGTTGAACCATTTATTTTGATTTGACTAGATTAAAATAAAATATTTATTTTATCTCTGGTGGGATTTCTATTGGTGGGATTTCTCTTCTTCTCTCTCGACGGCGCTTCTCACACAACGGAGGTACTGCGCATATCTTCTCTTTTCCGCCTTTTATATTTAGTTTTGTAGAGTAGTTTTTGTAGAATAATTTAGGCTACGAATTTAGTAGTAGTATATTTTACGTAGCATAGTTCTGAGTAGTTTTAGATTTTAGTCTAGTGTAGTATTTACTCGTACACTGTACGATCCGTTTTTAGATAACTATAGCTATTTACTTTTGGATCCTACGGATATAGTTAGTTTGTCTAAACCAACTTGTTCCACAAATCACCATCTTGCCACTTTGTCTAGCTATTTTCTGGGTTGACCCCAATAAGAAATTCTTATGCAGATTTTGCAGAAACACACCTATAACTTAAATCTCTCATATCTTTTGAACCACATATCCAAATTTTATGAACTTATGTCTATGGAAAGCTCTTGACCTGTAGAATCTTTAGGCACTGTTATTTTCCAACTTTGACTAGTTTAAACTCGTTCAAATGTTTAAATGCATGATTTAAGTAAATTGGACATAGATTTTATTGTGTATGTCCAAGAAATTTTCAAATGAAATATTTTTGGAATCATTAAGATGTAGAATAAGTATTCGATTTTACATTATTTTGACCAACCTTAAAATGATTTAGTGTACAAATTTGTTTTTAAAACTTAATGCCAATTTAAATAACTAGATTATTAATTTATTGATATGAACATTTAAGTTTGGATTTAAAATGATTTGTTATGTTACTTTAATGAAACTTGAATTTTAAATTAGGTTAAAACCTTTTCCAAAGTTAATGTGTGATCATTTGAACAAGTTTAACACAAAGTCTCATTAAATCAATTTTAAAACATAGACTGTGTAATTGTATTTAAATATGCTGGATAACTTAAAATTGCGAACCTTGCTTTTAAATTGTTTTCAAACCATCTCGGCATTCATTGGTGTAAATCTTTTTCAAGACCATCCCCTGACCAAATTGGCAGACCCTTAACTCAATCACATTAATTCCTTTTGCATATCAAATTATGTGATACACTTGACCAAACCCTGTGCTAAGCCTTTTTACGCTTGTTTGTTTTAATTGTTATGTGCTTGTTGAATTTCTTGTTTATTGTATGTTATTTTACTTTATATATTGAACGGAGTGCAACGTTCCTTGTCGACAATGAGTGTGTGAGAAACGACAACATTCATCAGGCAAGTGACTTCATAAAACACCTACTATTTTATTCTATTGCATTCCTAGTGTTTTAAGCAGTATTTGCATAAGTAGTATGCATGATAGGTTTTTGGGAGATTTGTAGTATGCTATGCAAACCTGTTAGGTTACCCCTTAGAAATTCCAGTTAGACCCCTATTATAATTTAGTGGAAGTACCTGCTGCAAAAATGATTGTTTTATGGTTGATGCGATAAACTAAAATTTCCACTAAATTAATTTAACGCCTGGGTGGATTGGGTCGATCGAGGAGGTTTCAAGTTGAGTGGCTACTCAGTGCCAAGTTTCATGGTTGTCTTCGCCCAAGATAGTTTTAACTTACTTGGGTCCATGATATGCGGTGTTAACCTTAGTTGCTCACTTGTGGTAGGCCACCCAGGGCTATGAGATTAAGTTTACACTGAGTTTAGTTTCTTATCTTGCAACCATTGGTCAATATGGGCTCTGTCTTGATGGAGTAAGTTGATGTGGACCTGGGTCAAGAGATTGATGGTGGTAGAGTTGATAGGATGGTGGTAATCTCTTCGTATGATCATGGGAAAGCAACTTCTGAAAAGTCTCGTCTTGATCTTCTCCTTTTCCATCTCACTAAAGGAGTGTAGAGGATAATTTGGGTTGATTGAGTCTAATGGTGAAAGTGCACACACTCTCGAGAGTGAAAACCTAAGATCTTAGCCGTGTCCCCGGCATCGGACAATTTGAGTAACTACACAAGGTTGTCTTCTGAAAATCTCTTCATCCCAATTTCTTAATAAAACTTTGATGGGTGAACATGGGTAGGAGACATGGATTTGTCTCGAGATGTCTCATAAAGATAAGATTTTGTTCCAAAAAGTGTTTACCAAAAGTAGGAGAAAGCTTGCTTTGCGGAATAGCCTTGAGCTCCACCAGCCAAATAAGCATATAGATATAGCTTAGTAGAATATTAGTAATTAAAGTCACTTGCCACCACAATTCAATTGTGCTGACCCTTTATAGCTGGGCTACAACTAAACCTTGCAGATTTGACAGACGACGAGTGAGCATCCGATAGGATTTCGAGTCTACAACCAACATGCTTTGCCTATGGCACATGAAGATGATGAGGCTCATTGTATCTACTGTTTTTCCGCTGCTGCTCTTGAAATTTTGCTAGCCTTTTCAGGTTATGCAATTTTTAAGAGATATTTGTAACACTGGATCATGCGATTTAATAAAGTATTTGACACTTTTGCATGATATACATCTTAAACTGTGGTGCTAGTATTTGATCCAAGGACTAGCACATTAACACAGGGACTTCCACCTTGTAATAAAAGGTGAGGTCACTATTGATGGTATCAGAGCACTGTGTTGCCTGTAGGTTCGAGACCCTAGGTTTGGATAGAAATAGGCTTAAACCATAGGATTTAAAATCTATTTCTATTCACTTTACTACAATAAATATATAATTTTTTTTATCTTTTCTTATCCTCTCGTCTACTATATACCTTCTGGAAAATATCTTATCTATTTCTAGATGACCATTGTTCTTGAAGTCTTAGCAACACGAAGAACTACATGGAAGATGATAGAAGAAATTGGATTTAGAGTTCAACCACTTGGAATAGTTTAAAGAAATTGAAGAAGATCATGAAGCGCTCAAGAAGGAGCTATACTAGACCACCATTTAGAACAACGATACCGTGTTAGTGTATTGTTCATACCAACTTAGGTTGTATGACAATACTAGATTGTTTGTTTGTTTGTGAACCTTGTTGTTTGGTGTTTGCTAGATGTTGTTTGTAAAATGAATTGCCTTGTCTTATTATGTTGGCGTAGGATTCATTCTTAGTGTCTTTCTATCTTAACTCATCCATGTTAAACCCAAACCAGACGCAATATCTATCCTTAGAACAAAATTAAACCAACCAGAATGGATATACTAGTGGAGGTTAAGTTTAGGAGTTAACACAACATATTTTTTCCATCACATCAAGGAGAAGGAATTTTCAAGAGACAACAACTTTTTAGCTATCCTGGCGTAGGTTTAACGCAACCTACTAGTATGAGGACCGATAGTTTAGCTCAGGTTTGTCCTACAGACTGGAAACATTCTGTGAGATAAGTGAGATTTGACCAAGTGTTAGAATACGAGATTCATCAAACCAACTACAAAGTAATGAGTGAGTGCGACATGGATTGGCCCCCATGGCGAATACTCATGTCATTCTCTTTGCTATGAGGAATGGAAAATCTTGAGTGACTTTTCGATGAGAGATACGACGATGAAAAACCAAAACCATAGAATTGTAGATATTTATAACCCTATGTGAGGAAAGGGTTGCTAAAACGTATTAAATTACGGTGAGGATAACCACAAGCAAAGGTTTGAAGAATACCCAACAATCAAAGATTTGCCTTCCATGAGAGTTACGTTAGTTGCTTCAAAAATGTAAACTGTAAAGATGAAGCACATGGGGACATCAAGCGGTTAGAGTTATGGAGATCGCTTTGAAATCCTCTCAGGTTGGTTTTCAGATTAAGCCAAGAGTGATATTCAGTACCAAAAGCAGTTCAATGGACTTATGTTATACTACAACCCTAAAGTGATGGAAAAGTTCGACTGAAAGATTATAGAAAGAATTTCAGATTGCCGCAAAAGTTTCTTTAAGGGTGGTAGCCCACTGAGTTAATCTAATCCAAGTTTTCCAAACCCATCTTTCTTTCTAACCTCCCCAATCAGCGGAATCATTCTCTGCTGGTTTTGTTGTTCCCGTGTCAGCAGCTGCATTTCTCCACCGTCCCCAGCTATCAGAATCTTTCCCAACACATGCATTTTGTTCTCAGCCTCTCCGAATCTCGGGACGAGATTCCTTTAAGGGTGGTAGTCTGTAACATCCCAACATTTTATAATGTTCAAAAATCACTAAAATTTAAAACTTTTCTTTTATTAAAATAAAATATTAAATGCATAAGAAAACCAACTATGAAAAACTTCAAACATATTGAAAAAGTTTAATATTTCAAATATCTCAGTTTATCTTTATTTTCAAAAGTTGTTTCAGGTTAAAAAGATTTTATTATTCATTGTAATTATTAAAACCTCAATATCTAATTTGCAAATGTTTTACAAACCTTGAAACCATATTCATGAAATAAAAGGTTTCTTTATAAGTATTTGATTTCAACCACTTAGCAATAGCAATTCATAAATTAAAATAATAATTACAAGTGTTATTTTAAACTTTTGAAAACATTGTCTATTTGCCAAAAGATTATTATTCATTTACCCAAGTTCAAAACATAGTTTTGTATATTTCAAGTCTATAGTGTATAACTTTAAAACTTCATAGATTTTATAATTAATGAATTATACAAATAAGCATTGTATTAATTTAAATTAGTTTCATTAATTCTCAAACATAAATTGATCTTCATGAATATATATCCAATATAAGAAATAAAATAAATTTAGAATATTTTGCCATATATATGTTATGAAGTTTTCAAATGAATTATCATAATATAAAACTTAATGGTGCACAAAATATTTTGAATTTAAAAATGAATGCATTATATTTCCCTTTCCATTTCAAATAAATATGTTATGTATTTAATATTGTACTAAAGACAAAAATAATTTAATATTGGAATATGAGTAAATAACTTAAATCAAACATAAATTTTATTTAACCCCAAATGAATTACTAAATCCCTAATTTCAAAGTTGACCTAAATGGGCAATTTTGCATTTTATGAATATTTCCAAATATTAATTTTCAAAAATATTCAAAACATACCCACAACTGGTTTAACACAAAGATAATGCTTTTACAAATTTTTAGAAATTTATTTGACTTGATTTGGAGCCATAAATCAAAAGATATGAATTAAATGAAAAAAATCAAAAAAAGACAAAAAATAAAAAAAAAAACCAGCGCGGGCCGGCCGGCCTGCTCGCGCGCGTCGCGTCCCGCGCGCTGTAAGTGGTGCGGTTTGTTCTTTCCCTACTTTTAGTCCCACCTTGCTATTTTAGCAACACCCACAACAAATTTTAGTCTATATATAGACCCCATATGTATGGGTAAAATCACAAATTCAAATTCGGGTTGAACCATTTATTTTGGTTTGACTAGAATAAAATAAAATATTTATTTTATCTCCGGTGGGATTTCTATTGGTGGGATTTCTTTCTCTCTCGACGGCGCTTCTCACACAAAGGAGGTACTGCGCATATCTTCTCTTTTCCGCCTTTTATATTTAGTTTTGTAGATTAGTTTTTGTAGAATAATTTAGCCTACGAATTTAGTAGTAGTATATTTTCCGTAGCGTAGTTCTGTGTAGTTTTAGATTTTAGTCTAGTGTAGTATTTACTCGTACACTGTACGATCCGTTTTTACATAACTATAGCTATTTGATTTTTGATCCTACGGATATAGTTAGTTTGTTTAAACCAACCTGTTCCACAAATCACCATCTTGGCACTTTGTCTAGCTGTTTTCTGGGTTGACCCCAATAGGAAATTATTATGCAGAATTTGCAGAAACACACCTATAACTTAAATCTCTCATATCTTTTAAACCACATGTCCAAATTTGATGAACTTTATGTCTATGGAAAGCTCTTGACCTGTAGAATCTTTTGGCACTGTTATTTTCCAACTTTGACTAGTTTAAACTCGTCCAAATGTTCAAATGCATGATTTAAGTAAATTGGACATAGATTTTATTGTGTATGTCCAAGAAATTTTCAAATGAAATATTTTTGGAATCATTAAGATGTAGAATAAGTATTCGATTATACATTATTTTGACCAACCTTAAAATGATTTAATGTACAAATTTGATTTTAAAACTTGATGCCAATTTAAATAACTAGATTATTAATTTATTGATATGAACATTCAAGTTTGGATTTAAAATGATTTGTTATGTTACTTTAATGAAACTTGAATTTCAAATTAGGTTAAAACCTTTTCCAAAGTTAATGTGTGATCATTTGAACAAGTTTAACACAAAGTCTCATTAAATCAATTTTAAAACATAGACTTGTGTAATTGTATTTAAATATGTTGGATAACTTAAAATTGCGAACCTTGCTTTTAAATTGTTTTCAAACCATCTCGGCATTCATTGGTGTAAATCTTTTTCAAGACCATCCCCTGACCAAATTGGCAGACCCTTAACTCAATCACATTAATTCCTTTTGCATATCAAATTATGTGATACACTTGACCAAACCCTGTGCTAAGCCTTTTTACGCTTGTTTTTTTTAATTGTTATGTGCTTGTTGAATTTCTTGTTTATTGTATGTCTTTTTACTTTATAGATTGAACGGAGTGCAACGTTCGTTGTCGACAATGAGTGTGTGAGAAACGACAACATTCATCAGGCAAGTGACTTCATAAAACACCTACTATTTTATTCTATTGCATTCCTAGTGTTTTAAGCAGTATTTGCATAAGTAGTATGCATGATAGGTTTTTGGGAGATTTGTAGTATGCTATGCAAACCTGTTAGGTTACCCCTTAGAAATTCCAGTTAGACCCCTATTATAATTTAGTGGAAGTACCTGCTGCAAAAATGATTGTTTTATGGTTGATGCGATAAACGAAAATTTCCACTGAATTAATTTAACGCCTGGGTGGATTGGGTCGATCGAGGAGGTTTCAAGTTGAGTGGCTACTCAGGGCCAAGTTTTATGGTGGTCTTCGCCCAAGATAGTTTTCACTTACTCGGGGCCCTCATGTGTGGTGTTAACCTGAGTTGCTCACTTGTGGTAGGCCACCCAGGGCTATGAGATTTAAGTTTACACTGAGTTTAGTTGTTTATCGTGCAACCATTGGTCAATATGGGCTCTGTCATGATGGAGTAAGTTGATGTGGACCTGGGTCAAGAGATTGATGGTGGTAGAGTTGATAGGATGGTGGTAATCTCTTAGTATGATCATGGGAAAGCAACTTCTGAAAAGTCTTGTCTTGATCTTCTCCTTTTCCTTCTCATTAAAGGAGTGTAGAGGATAGTTTGGGTTGATTGAATCTAATGGTGAAAGTGCACACACTCTCGAGAGTTAAAACCTAAGATCTTAGCGTGTCCCCGGCATCAGACAATTTGACTAACTACACATGGTTGTCGTCTGAAAATCTCTTCATCCCAATTTCTTAATAAAACTTTGATGGGTGAACATGGGTAGGAGACATGGATTTGTCTCGAGATGTCTCATAAAGAGAAGATTTTGTTCCAAAAAGTGTTTACCAAAAGTTGGAGAAAACTTCCTTTGCGCAATAGCCTTGAGCTCCACCAGCCAAATAAGCATATAGATATAGCTTAGTAGAATATTAGTAATTAAAGTCACTTGCCACCACAATTCAATTGTGATGACCCTTTATAGCTACAAACGACGAGTGAGCATCCGATAGGATTTCGAGTCTACAACCAACATGCTTTGCCTATGGCACATGAAGATGATGGGGCTCATTGTATCTACTGTTTTTCCGCTGTTGCTCTTGAAATTTTGCTAGCCTTTTCAGGTTATGTAATTTGTAAGAGATATTTGTAACACTGGATCATGCGATTTAATAAAGTATTTGACACTTTTGCATGATATACATCTTAAACTATGGTGCTAGTATTTGATCCAGGGACTAGCACATTAACACAGGGACTTTCACCTTGTAATAAAAGGTGAGGTCACTATAATATTGAACTGAAATAAATACTAAGCATATTAATATTATATACTAGAACAAACGATCAAGAGAAATAAAAAAAATCTTTTTGGCATTTTTGGGTTTATGGAAAGCAAACAAAGCATAAACAAATAAACAAAAGAAAGAAAAGAAAGAAAAATAAAACAAAACATGGATATACAAAGTACCGAATGAGAATGATATGAAGATGAGTGTGCATCGGTATACCTCCCCCCAAGCTTAGGATTTTGGTCTAAGTGGAGCTCAAGGCCAACGTGCCCATTCATCGAAGTCGCGGGGGTATGTCGAAGAGCTTTCCCCTTAATATGAGGTCGAGGATGCGTCGGCGTGGTATCCACTGTAATCCTCTGGCGGTGGCTCCTGCCTGCGATACGTCTGGTGAAAACCAAGTACGCTCAGCTGCTCCTCTAGCTCTACCAGCGAGTATGACACGGTCTCCTGCCAAGACTGAACAAAGAAGGTTGTGGCAAGGAGACTTCCTTTTCACGATCGTCAGCACAAAAGACCCTAAACACGATATTCTCCAAAGTGGAGTTGTTAGTAAAAAATTGTGGCCTTTCAATGCAGCAAGGCCAAGATAGCATGGTTCAAGTGGTACATCATTAGGATCAATGGGCAGCCCCAAAAATTCAGCAATACTTAAAGCAATAATGCCTCCAAGGATGGGCCTCTAGCCGCTAAACGGCAAGCAATCAAAGAGCCAAGGTTATACGGGAATTCACCCTTAAGGGCGCCCGTAAGAAATGCAAGTTGCAAGTTAGAAAAATTGCTAGTGTTTTTCCTACCAAGCACACTAGTAGTAAGATAGTAGACAAAATATTTGATGGCAGGGAATTGAATCTTCCTTATCTTGCCGCGTTGTGCGGAGCGGGTGTCATTGTCGGTAACCTCTTGGTAGGTTTGGGCCAACTCTGGGGGATTCGCGACAATCTTCAACGTTGTCCCCATGTTCGCTGTACCAACTATCCCACAAAACTCCTGCAAGGTTAGGCTACAAGGCATATCATATATCTTGAAAGAAATAGCCTTTGCAAAAGACTTGGTGTTGAAAGTGAAGGATCCGAGAAAGTCTTGGTAAGCCAATAGTATTGTAGCCTCTCATCCCACATGTAGGTGGCCAAGCCCACTCTCTCAACGATAGTTTGCAAGTTCTCAAGTAGACCTGCACCACGAAGGAAAGTATAACAAGGGTAAGATGTGGCGTGTGGTTCTCCTGCACCCCCCTCATCTCCAATCGTCGGTGCGAGAATCTACTCGTTGTAGGACTGCCTAACATGAGTGGCAGCCCTTGGAAGCCTTGTCCTCCTCTGATAATCTCCCTCAAATACCTCATCAAAGTCACGGTTATTCATCTTCCTTTTCTGAAATTTTCAACAAACATCATAAAAATTGATTTTTAGCCAACTAAATGAAGGGAAACCACTATACTGACTTGCTAGAGGCCTAAGCATGCATCAAAACTAGTTTCTTCAACTTAGAACAAGCATTCAAACTCGCTAAACAAGATATCTACATCAGCAAAATACTTCATATATACACCATTAAATAAAATGCCACTTGGATATTCGGAGGAGTCACATTCCGGAGAGGAGATGCACCAAATTTCCGGAGCAGAAATTGCCTGAATATGGAGATCTAAATCACAGGAGATGAGCAGCAAGAACACGAGTTTGAGCTATCCAAAAGTGATTTTTCGGGCGAGAGGAAGGCAGGGAAGTAGAGAGAGCAAGTGGGGGGGGGGGCTGTGGGCCCCTCACCACCAGCTGGCGCGGCCAGATGCTAGCCGCTACACCAGGTGATGAGGTGGACCTGGGGGTCCCCTTGGTGGCTCTCTGGCACTTCCAGGTGCCTCCTCGAAAAATATTATTTTTCATACTACTCCAATCCACAAAAAGTGTCGCTCCTCTAGTACAAACTTTGTACTAGCTTAGTACAAAATGGGCGACACTTTTTATACATCGGAGGGAGTATAAAAATTTAATTTTCTGAGAAACTTTATTTTTTATCATTTTCTGGTATTTTGCATTATTAAATTCAGTACTGAAAAATTATTTTCTAATAACAAATTCAACTAAACATTGCAAACTAAGTAACATTATAGTAGGTATAACAAGGATGACAGAAAGAAAATTTAGCCTCTTTATGCATTTAAAATGCATTTGTTAACAAGGTTGATCAAGTCTTGCCACCAAATAAATTTTATACGACATGAAAGATTTTAAACCATACGAGACACTCATGTTACCTTATAAAGAATTGGTATGGATCCAATCATGAGAGTTTTGAATTCTTCTTTATATATTGTGTGATTATATATAGGGTTAATTGGTTCTGTGCCATACCTAGCTGAGTTCTATCGGTCTGTGTCATACCCTCGCTGTTTCTCTTGTTTGTGCCCTGGTTTGCTCGCATATCGGCCAGACGCTCGTTTCCCTCTGGTCAACCTCCTTTGACCCACACTTGGCCTGACTGGTGGGGTCAGCCAGGCGCAGCTCGGCTCGTTTGTCGGCTCGGTTGGGATTTCCTGGGGTCGGCGCGTGGGGCTGGGGCACTAGTCTGACTGGTGGGGCACGTGGGGTGCGCGTGGGGTCGGCGTGGGGTTGGCGCGTGGGGCCGGCGTGGGTCGGTTAGGGTTTGCCCGCCCTCCCCGCCGTGGCAAACAAAAGGGGGTCGGCCTCGCCCTAGAAACTCCATTTTGTCTACCTCTCTCTCCCCTCCTTCCCTAAAAAATGTGGTGGAGCACGCCATCGCCGATGCCTGACTCGGAGCTCTACTCGCCTGAGAAAATATGCACGACATGCAGGAGATGAAGGCAGAGGAGGGGGAGGAGTGGCTAGCGAAGCAGAACCTTCTAATAACAAAAGTTTTCATTTCAATATGTCATGCCTATCCATGCACGCTACATAGACGACATGGTGGACTACGCATACCACGCATGTATTCAATGCGTACGCAGTGCCACAAACTGGAAGTCTCTCAGACAGATGTGTCTCATACTCTCATCGTACGACTCGTAAAAATTAATTTGTTTCAGATTCTTGCTGTCACGCTAGAACGGATAAACATGAAGGTAACCCTAACATGAATGTATACATGCCGCTCGTTCTACTATAGCAAGTACTCCCTCCATCCCGGTTTATAAGTCAACTTTGAAACGAGTCCACCATTTTTGCTCAGAAATGGGGCCGTTTACCATATCTTTGGAGCTCATTTGAAACACATTTTTTAGCTAGACAACCACCCTACCTTTGAAGCTCTTTTGAAACACATCTTTCGGCGAGTCCACCATTTTTGCTCAGAAATGAGGCCGTTTACCTACCTTTCAAGCTCATTTGAAACTCATCTTTTAGCGAGTCCACCACCCTACCTTTGGAGCTCATTTGAAACACATTTTTCGGCGAGTCCACCATTTTTTCTTAGAAATTAGGCCGTTTACCCTACCTTTCGAGCTCATTTGAAACACATTTTTAAGCGAGTCACCACCCTACCTTTCGAGCTCATTTGAAGCACAGTTTTCGGCGAGTCCACCCTTTTTGCTTAGAAATGACGCCGTTTACCTTACCTTTCGAGCTCATTTGAAACACATTTTTTAGCGAGTCCACCACCCTACCTTTCGAGCTCATTTGAAATACATTTTTGGCGAGTCCACCATTTTTGCTTAGAAATGAGGCCGTTTACCCTACCTTTTGAGCTCATTTGAAACACATTTTTTAGCGAGTCCACCACCCTACCTTTGGAGCTCATTTGAAACACATTTTTCGGTGACTCCACCATTTTTGCTTAGAAATGAGGCTGTTTACCCTACCTTTCAAACTCATTTGAAACACATTTTTAAGCGAGTTCACCACCCTACCTTTTGAGCTCATTTGAAACACATTTTTCGGCGAGTCCATCATTTTTGCTTAGAAATGAGGCCGTTTACCCTACCTTTCGAGCTCATTTGAAACACATTCTTAAGCAAGTCCCCCACCCTACCTTTCGAGCTCATTTGAAACACACTGTTCGGCGAGTCCACCATTTTTGCTTAGAAATGAGGTCGTTTACCCTACCTTTCAAGCTCATTTGAAACACATTCTTAAGCGAGTCCACCACCCTTCTTTTGAACTCATTTGAAACACATTTTTTGGCGAGTCGACCATTTTTGCTTACAAATTGGACCGTTTACCCTACCTTTCGATCTCATTTGAAACACATTTTTCAGCATGTCCACCACCCTACCTTTGGATCTCATTTGAAACACATATTTTGGCGAGTCCACCATTTTTGCTTAAAAACGAGGTCGTTTACCCTACCTTTCGAGGTCATTTGAGACACATTTTTAGCGAGTCCAAGCTATCCGCATTTGTTGTGACAAAATACCCATTTTGTGTCACTGAGACAAATGGGGGTCGGCGAGCCAAAATCCCCGTTCGGTCCACCGTGGTCCACTCGTCAGCGGGTGTACAACCCTTGTCCTACGCGTGCGTCCAATCAGATCGTAGAATGAGCTTCTCGCGGATCGCCCCGAGTCTGCCTGCAGATTCCTTCTAGAGGAAATCGGACGGCCACAAATACCTTGTAGAGGAAATCGGACGGCTGCAGATGCCTTGTATAGGAAATCAACTTCAAATATTAAAAAATTATCGAAAAATTGAAAAATCCTTCACACATAGTCGTCTTATGTCATATACTAACGACTCAAGTTGAAAAATATGGTCTACATATATTTAAAATGAGAAGGGCATGGATCTCATGTGATATCGATAACTCAAACTATGAGGTCTAAGTTTGGAGAGAAGTGGTTTTGGAATTGCAAAATGAAATTTTCAAAAACCTCACAAAAGCTTCATTTTAGAGTAACTAAGAAGGATCCATGCTTAAATTTTCATTTTCATGTTTTAAACTTGTTTAAATGTTGGTCAAACATAGGTTTGACAGATTTTGAAATAACCATAATAAATTCAAAACTTATCGAAAAATTGAAAATCCGACGCACATAGTCTTCATATGTCATATACTAACGACTCAAGTTGAAAAACATGGTCTACATACATTCAAAATGAGAAGGGCATGGAGCTCATGTGATATCGCATAACTCAAACTATGAGGTCTAAGGTTGGAGAGAAGTGGTTTTGGAATTGCAACATGAAATTTTAAAAAACCTCACAAAATCTTCATTTTGGAGTAACTAAGAAGGATCCATGCTTAGTTTTTCATTTTCATGTTTTAAACTTGTTTAAATGTTGGTCAAACTTAGGTTTGACCGATTTTGAAATAACCATAATAAATTCAAAACTTATCGAAAAATTGAAAACCCGACGCGCATAGTCTTCATATGTCATATACTAACGACTCAAGTTGCAAAACTTGGTCTACATACATTAAAATGAGGAGGGCATGGATCTCATGTGATATCACATAACTCAGATATGCAAATGAGAATTGCAACATGATAATTTCAAAATTCTCACGAAAGTATCATTTAGGAGTGACTAAAAATGGTATAGGCTTAGTTCGCGCCCAAATTTTACACAAATGTGCGCATGTGCGCGTCCAGAGTGCGCACTTAAGGTGTTCGACAGAAGTACAATAACAAAAATTGTTGGTGATGCTCATGTTGAAAAACGACTCCAGCATGCCTCGCTTTCGTCTGCGATGGTGGTCTTTAGTTTTACCCTTCTCATTTGTGTTTTCCGTGCCATCATACGTCCCGTTCCCCAGGCGGGCGCAGGCCAAAGCGACGGGTGTTGAAGTCGGCGCCCTGCAGAGGGAAGCAAGGCATGCTCGAGTCGCAGCGGCTGGAGTCGCACTAACGCCGCGCCGCTTCCAATGGCGCAGACGGAAGCGACGCGTGCTGGCAGTCGCAGCGTCTGGTCGCGTCGGCGTCAATGCACGGCCAGGCGAAGCGGTGGCCGCGTTAATGCAGGCCACCCAACCCCGCTCCTCCGGACGCCTTTAAAACCCGACGCAACGCAGCCCTCCTCTCCTCACACCAACACTTCGTCCTCTCTCTTCTTTTCCCCAAGGAAACGGAAACATAGGCTACCATGGCGGGCAGCAACGCCACTTGCAGCTGGAGGAACTCCGGCGTCACCACGAGTACGCGGAGATGGCCAAGGCGTTCGAGCGAGTCATGTGGGGCAAGGAGGCCAAGACCTCTCGTCCCTACGTGCTCTCGCTGGAGACCGCGCAGCTGAGTAGCCGCCACCAGCTGCCGGTGGACGACGATGACATCCTTCCAAATGGGCGGGTGAGGAGCGCCGTGTACATTCCGGTGGCGCCGCGGCTCAGCGGGCAGGACATCGTCGAGTTCAGCAAGGGCAAGTGGGCAGAGATGCCGTGCGAGCAAAGGCTCGACCCCAAGTACTCCATCTCGGCGCCCTACTGGCACGTCATGGTGGGCAAGGAGTACGAGGCGCGTCTTGGCGGTCGACGAAAGCCGACGCCGGAGTTGTCCTCAACGGACGACGACTGTGACGGCGAGAACGGCGACGCCAGCGACAACGACCCTGAGCTGCCCGATCTACCTTTACAAGCGTCTACATCTTGGTCAGCAGCGTTGCTTTCACCAAAGAAAGCGGTGGCGCAAGACGAAGAGGCTTACCTTAAAACGCCCCCCCCCCCCCCCCCCCCCCGCATGTCATGGCGGTGAATCGAAAACGGCGCCAGCGAAGCCAGAAGCCTCAGCCGCCTCGGCGGTGGCTACGAACCAGGTGAAGGCTGACTTTGTTTGCATCTGCTCCCCCTCACCGGGATGAAGCGGCATCTCTTTGCCGCAGTGGTGTTGAGGGATGGCGATGCATAGGCCTCTCTGTCATCCCTCAACCCTAAACCCTTTGTTTAGGTTTGCTTTATTTATAAAGCGGGACAAAAGCCTATTTTGTTTAGCTTTAAGTTTATTAAATCTCGTTTAGATTTGTAATTGTAAGTTTGTCAAATCTCGTTTAAAAGTTTGAATCAATTTGTGTTCACCATTTATGTTGTTCATCGGCAGCGGTTCGTGTGCCCGCAAGGTGTTCGACAGTATGCTTTCATGTTGAATTCGTTCCGAACCACCTCAATCTTGTTCATCGGAGGCGGTTCGTGTGGCCCGCAATGTGTTCGACATGTTAAATTCGTTTCCGAACCACCTCAATCCTGCAGTAGGATGGAACTGTCCATAATTGACCAGCGGAACGGGCGGAACGGCGAGGGCTGGGTCTGCCGCCATGGATGCATCTTCCAAGCAGAGGTGCAGTGCCACGCTGACCCCACGTCGACCCCACGCGCACCCCACGTGCCGTCTCCACCAGTCAGACTAGTGCCCGGCCCCACGCGCCGCCCCCAGGAAATCCCAACCGAGCCGACAAACGAGCCGAGCCGCGCCAGGCCGACCCCACCAGTCAGGCCAAGTGCGGGTCAAAGTAGGTTGACTAGAGGGAAACGAGCGTTTGAGCGATATGCGAGCAAAACAGGGCACAAACCAGAGAAACAGCGCGGGTATGGTACAGACCGATAAAATTCGGCTAGGTATGGCACATAACCAATTAACCCTTTATATATATTAGTATATGTTAGTTACACGACGGTAGTAATATAAGATGATCCGTCCAAAATACCATTAGAGTTCTTCCTTCAACGTGCACCACCAAGAAAGTTCTACGTTATGAGGCAGGTCATGACGATCGGGTGTAAGACATATCGTCGTTCGCATACAGTGGGTGTAAGACAGTTTTACCCAAACGTTTACGTTGAAGGTTATTATGGCGAGCCTACCATGTGCAGACATGGCCTCAGAACACAGAGGCCGAAAGGTCGAGCATAAGTCACAGAGTTCTTGTAATCGACATTTCGATGTCCACATTTGAATTTGTGTTGCCGGCTCTGACGATGAGGGGTTGCGCAATGGATGGGGGTCGTGTAATCGCTGAAACAATTCGGAGGGATGTTCGTTGGAGTGGGAGTTCTGGGAGTTATTTTCTAAAATAGTAGAACTCAAAATATTGTGAACAAAGTCTTCATGTTTTGCAAAAACCTTTGTAGATATTAACCAATGTAATAGCCTTCTTTTAAAATTAGGCGCAATCCTGCAATTGAGAAACTTAAAAGGTTGGGTCCAAACTTCATAGTCTCATGCTTTAGCTTGAGGATACTCCTTGTTTAAACCGTTAGCTTTTTGTGATACAATACCCGCTAGGAGATAAACCGGGAGATTCCGCTAACAAAAGGATAATTTGGATTATCAAGTTTTTGTGCGGATAATATCATCATAGTCCAGTGTATGCTATGATCTCTGCCATATAGAACTAAAGGTGGGTACGAGTTGTTAAATCACGAACATATGAGATGATCGCTGAATTCGGGATACACCTAAAGTTGGGTTGATGAAGTTTATGAGTACGTTGACTGTTTTTCTTATCAACCAAGATGGAAGAGAATACACACATTGATGGAGCACGTGGCGGTCATACTTGATGACATTGGTCATACTCGATGACATTGTTGGTCATACTCGATGACAATTGTCATAATTGATGTCACTGAGACGCCTCGCTCAGCTTGATCACTGGATGACAGACAGTTGCCTGATGCAAATGGTTTGTCATAGACTATGTCATGCAAGGGGAATCGTTCACCTTCATGGTTCTTGATTGCGTTGAAAGAATCAAGAAGATGAAACAGATCGCCGGAAGTCATCAATGATGATGGTGTATATATGATATACACGTTATGCATGTTTTACCTAAGCAAGTACTCGAAGTAGTGACTAAGTTTTTGATACTAGTCATGTTTTATGAAAACCAGATTTACTACTTGAGTAGCTTGGAAGGATGAGGTGACATTGAGTTCTTTGCATATGTTGTCATATTTTTTGATACTAGTCATGTTTTGATACTCCTGTTGTCATCTGTATACCATAGACCCAATTTAGTTACACCAATTTTTTACTTTATATGCCTAAGGAGTTCTTTGCTATGGCTATGTTACCCGTCGTTTAAGGTAATTTCGATTCTATCAAATTTACAATAACAAAATAAATAGTACAACTAACAATATTTCCTCCCCTTTTTATTATTGTCACAACCAATAGGCGATGAATAGGGTATTATCTCTGGCTTAGTGTTTAAAACTACTTTACTTCGATGTTGTGATAATTTACAATGCCAAGGTATATGATGTTAATAATGATCTTTTGTCGGCTTTCATCAAGATGATCATTTTGACTCTTACCATGATGTTTTACCAATGTCGATTCCTTCTTATGAACGTTTCTATGGTGGTGTACGAGGAATACCCTATCAATAGGATGCTCATCCCCAAATCTCTACCATTGTTGTCATGATGTTTTGAAGCTTCACTGTTTCAGGTGGCGCAGAATACTAGCATGTCGATTGTGCGAACATCTTAATGCTCCATCTACTAACATACATAGAACTGAAAACTTTCTAAGCTTTATTTCATCATTTGACCATTTCCCTTCTGTAAAATCATCTCACAAAGTGAATGAAATTGATTGCCCCTTTGTTATCAGTTTTCAGACATTTGGTTCACTTAGGCTTATGGAAGGATATGTAACATTTTTGTGCTCTAGGCCATGATGTTCTCAATTCATGGGACAAGTTGTGCCCACTATATAGTTAGATTATGTTGAGTAACAAAAATGAGTTGTAAGTTGGATAGTTGAATCTTTTATGCACCTTTTTTTAGATGCTCTTATCTACAGTTGTAAACAACACTATAATGGTCTTAGATTCAAAATTTTGAGAAAACACATTATTGTTTCATATAATAATCAACAGAGGGTATTAAACCACTGATGCCGCCCTTTCAAAAAACAGGTGGCGCGCGGCGCGCCTAAAATCTAATTGATAAGATCGTAGCGAAGAGTTGCCTTCTGTGACTTCAATAAAGCTTACAGAATTTGTGAACCAGTCTTGTCCGTTACCACCATATACCCTAGGCCATTAATTGGGGCCTATTCATTTCACCCGGCCATAGCAACTCTCTCCAGCTAACAGGTATTAGTGGTATCCAGATTAATAAAGAGATTTCTTACCTACTTCTTGTATCTAGTTTATATTCCTTCTGCACATCCTCGGAATCGGTCAGCCACTAGATGTTGTACAACACGTTATCAACACCGATTGTCCGTCGAGTCTAACTCAAGCAAGTACCTGCATCGAGCGTGAAGTAATAACCACAATCTAAACTCAAAAATGGATCTATATCAAAATTTTGTTTCCGTTCGTGCGCCTACCGTAATTTTATATGATACTTCCTCTATTCTGAATTAACTGATTTAAATTTAGTGTAACTTTTACTAAATCTGAGTTAATTAATTTAGAATGAAGGGAGTACTTACTATTTATGAACACGTCCCGACCAATATAGATGATCTTGGATTCATGTGAGATTTGTTGACGACATTGTAAGGAGTCAGTGCGGACGCGACCCGAATGGTCACGGTAGGCTGTGCACCCGTTGTGCAACGCGTCGTCGACGTTCCATTAACTTGACGATGAATTTAAAGTTCCATGACCGATGGCGTCGAGGAATTCGCCGGCCCCCAACGTTTGTGCCGCCGTCCTGTCGGTCGTGAGCACCGTGCACAGCGACTTAGGCTCTGTTGGCCGCTCGCGCGCGTGCTGCCCGCTAGCTGCTCTGGCCCTCGCGCGCGTTGGCCGTTGCCTGCTCTGGTCGTCCATGCCGCGTCGTGGCCGTGCGCCCTGCTGGCCGCATGCTCTCCGCGCCAACGTGGGCTTTGCTGGCCGCGCGATCGTCGCACCGCGATGCGCCCTGCTGGCCGCGTGCTTTCCACGTCGCGCTGCGCTCCACTGGCCGCGCTGCTCGCCGCACTCCGCTCCTGGCCGCCGCATCTTGATCGTCCGCGCGCACCACCGTGCATGACGCTGGTCGCCGCTTGCCGGCGTGGCCTGCCGTTGCTTCGCCGGCTCGCACCGCACGCTGCTTCGCCGGCTCGCCGCCTGCCGCCGCGCCCCACTTGCCCATGTACGCCGCCGCCATTTTTACTCTTATCAATTGATGGTGGAGGATCCTCTTTTTTAGTAGGCTCAGATTTTTCATTATTTTCAAGTTCATGTTGTTCTTTATCAGGCGGAGATAAATCCTCCTCTTCATTATTATTTTCAACTTCAGTCTCACCTCAGGCTGGACGCTTTCCACCGAGTGTTTGGGCTCGACCCGAGTTTTTCCGGCTCGGCCCGAGGAAAAAAAGACCGGGCCGAGCTCCCTTTTCCAGCTCGTTTTGGCCTCGGGCCGAGCCTGGCTCGGCTCGGTCCGGCCCGTTGGCTCGTTGCTCGCATGTCAACCCAGGAAGGAAAAAAAGCATCGTTTAGTTGTTTTGTTCGTGCGTCGTCTTCCTCTAGTCGTTTTCATGTTCTTTGATAAGAGTCGAGAGAGACAGAGCAGCCGCCGCCAGACATAATGACGCCGCCGTCTTCCTTCTTGCCCCGCGGCCCTCGGGACCGTCCCGGCCGTGTCGTCTCCATCCCGGCCCCTCCTTCCTGCGGCATCTGCAGCATGGCGGCGTCACGGTTCTCTCTCCTCCGCCATTAAACTCGCGTTGTGTAGTCTCACTAACGCCGGCGTCACGAAGGTCGACCGTGGGACCCAGGTGGCAGTGACCTGCTGCTTTAGACTCGCGAGCCGCTCGTTTTGGACCAAGCTTCCGGCTAGCTTGGTCCGAGTTTCCATATGAGGCTCGCCACCAATGTCGAGCCGGCTCGCGGCTCGTCATTTTTACCTGAGCTTTTGGCTGGCTCGGCCCGAGCCGGACCGAGTTGGCTCGTGTCCAGCCAGAGTCTCAGCATCAGAAATAGAAGTATTCTTCTCATGTTCTTCATAATTTTCATTAACTTTACTTTCATTGTGAGATTTTCCTATAGAAGATTAGTTTGAGAGCATCTGGCTCACTTCTTTTAAAATGATCATCCGGGAAATCAGGATCCTTATTACTTCCACTTCCTCTAGTATTAACTCCACAAACTTGTTTCTTCTCAGTAATAAGATTTTCATATATTTTATTTTGAAGAGAAATCATTTGTTCAACGTGATTATTCATCATTTTACAATGCTTAACAATCATTTTAATAGACTCTATACTAGTATTTAAATTTTCACGAAGAAATTTTATCTTATGAGAGTTCTCCATGAGATTCATCCAAATATTATATTCTATAAAATTATTATGATAAGCAAAATCATTAACATATGATACTTCAGTAGTGGGTGATACCTTTTCTTTACCTTCCAAATAACATACAACATTAACTTGTTTAGGAAAGCATGGTTGATCAATAGAAATTTAACACCCATTTCAGATAATTCTTTGAGATTTGAAGTTTTAACTCCCTTCTCTTTAATAGACTTTGAGGCTTCTTTCATTGCTTCATCAGTTAATTTAAGAACACCTCTCTTGTTGAGAATTTAAACAGGCACAGAGTGTCGGCTACATGTGTAGGCCACCAGAAGCGGTGCCTCGGGAGGACATCGCGTTTTTCTGACATGTAGCGCCCCGCGAGTCTCGGGGGCTCAGCCCGACAGGTCTCGCGCTGCTTGGCTTCGCCCGGGGGCTACTGTCGTCACCCCGCCAACCGGGGGTACCAGACTTGGCGTCACGCAGGAACCCCGAACCCGGCAAGAATCCACCTACCCGAGGAGAAGGGTGCGACAAAGACTCGGGGCAGGACAAGTCGTCGCCCGGGGAGGAGAGGCGACGAGTCACACCCTGGCATCAGGAGGAGACCGACGCATGGGCGGCAAGATGGCGAGGATTTGTCGTTATGGCAGAGGTGTTACGCCATCTGTCGAGAGGTATGGATAGGTGGCGGGGCAAGGCGCCGACCATGTGTGAGCCTGATAAGTCCATGTTGCATCACTATTTTATATCATAATTTACTGTTATTCATTGATATATTTCATATTTGGAGATGATACTTATAGTAACGCCCCGGAAATTTCCCCAATTAGATTTGTTTGTTTATCTTTTTGCAACATCATGTCATTGCATTGTCATCTCATTAATTTTATTTTACTCTTTAAATTCAAATGCAATTCAAATAAAATAAAATGTGATGTTTCAAATCTTTTTCAAATATTCAAATTAGTTTACCAAATTGTCTATTTTGAAACAATAAATATTTGGCCAGAGTTTCTATATCTTTTCTTCTTCTATTTTTCTTCAAAAACACAAAACAGAACCCAGCCCAGCCCCTCTCCTTTATAGCCGCCCCACCTCGCTCTACCTCCTCCCCCTCTCCTTTATAGCCGCCCCATCTCCGAAACCCTAGTGCCTCCATTTCCCTCTCCCTCCTCAGCGCCGCCGCCCCCTCTCTTCCTTCTTCCTCCTCTGATTCTTCCTCCACGAAAACAACCTAAGAGCTTCCTCGCCGCTGCGCCGCCAGTCCGGTAATGTCGAAGGGCCGTGAAGCTGCCCCGGAGCTGCGCCTCTCCGTCTTCATCATCACCGTGCAAGGAATCGAGCTGGAAGTACCCGAGGCCGCCGAGTTCTTCTACGCCTTCCACACGACTGGCGACATCCACCGCCGCAATTCCTCGGCTCCGGTCGTCCTCCCGCACGATCAACTCCTCCTACACCCTCTATGTGAGCTCCCGGTCCAATTCCCTCCGTCTCCCCTTTCGATTCCTTCCTGTATCGTCGGAATCGTCCACACCTCCTCCTCCGTCCGCCATGAAGACCGAAGCAAGCTATCCCTTTTGTCCGTTGTTTCGCCACTGCTCCGTTCGCTGCACCCGCACACACCACGCACATCCCGCATGCACCCGCATCAACCGCGCACCGCGCCGCTCGGATCGAGTCGCCGGCGTACAACTTCCGTCGCCGTCCTTGCGTTCGAATCTCTGATGAGATTCAATTTCGTCAGTTTTAAATCACGTATATCAGGTTAAAACAGACGCGTCGCTTTTCATATCAAGACCACGCACCGTTCCTAGTGGCTAGCACCACCTCTCCTTCGCACGCCAGGAGACCCGAGTTTGAATCCCCCTGGGCGCGTGGATTATAAAAAGCCCCCTTTTTTCTGTTTCGCCCACTGACATCCTGGCCCCACCTGTCGGTGACAGAGGCGCCTGGCATATTTGCACCGAGCCCCTGTTCTCTCTGTATTCTCCCCTAAGCCCTCACTGATTTCTTTTCCATCACGAACAGGTCCCTGCTTTTTGCAGTTTAGTCCGAAACTTAAAATGCTAATAGCTTTTATTCTATAACTCCAAATTAATTAATCTTAATATGTATATTTATCAGAAAAATGCAATGAACATTAATATACCATTTTGATGCCACGTTCCATCTTTATTTTAATTGCTTAATTAAATTGTCAAATGCACCTAAATAATTAAATATGGAATGTGTGGGGTATTTAATATATAATGCTCTATTTCATTTAATTTGACTAGATCATCTATGCCATGTCTTGACATGTTAATAAAATTTTAATTTGATGCATAGATAAATAACTTGAAACTAAATATTAACTGTCGGGATTGCATTCCCGCTTAATTGGATTAAGTGGATTTCGTATTGCATATTGCATTCTCACGCATCACCTCATGATCATGCTGGATCTTTTGCCGTAGTTGTAAGATGCATCTTTTACGCTTTTCAGTGTTTGTTGCTTCTTCGCGGATAAGACGTGGAGATGTGTGAGCAACGACAAGATCTTCTTCCATGCGGGATTCCAGGCAAGCAAAGTTTGCTTGTTTACCTATACATTGTCTTTCATTCCTGCCGTTGATCTCTACTATCCTAGTATTCGATTCTTATGTCGGGATCCCATCACATGTTTATCCTGCAGCCCATACAGCGTTATCCCCACATCCTATTATCATTGCATGTTTACCTGTTGGCCTTGCGTGTCGTAGTGCATGCTTAGAGTTGGTTGTGCGAGTCGTCTGTCTGTCTTATATTTCACATGCTTAGTACGATAGATTGTTTTACCTTAATAAAATGCTGTCATATGTGGGGTATTATAATTAAAAGATAAGGCACCGGTGGAAGGCCTTGCGAGGTGCTTTATTCTGCTAAGTGTTGACCTAGGAACTCAGTTCTTGTCCTCGGATACAATTTTGAGCGCATTAACGACTTGTGAGAGGCCCTATGGAGCCGCCCTCGACTTTGTACAAATCTTCAGCTTGTCCATGTGCCCCAAGTAGTTCGGGTTTTCCATTTGCTCATATGCATGTGCATGTGATGATTGAGGAGAGGTTAGGTGATATGGGGGGTCATATAGCGGTGGTGCGCGCGAAGCGAACAAATCCTACTGTGGTTTGAGCCGCATGGCGCGTGGACACAAACTAATGAGTCCGCAATTGAGATTCGGCTGGACTCCTGACGCGGGTAACAACTCATATGAGTGGCACTTGGACTTGCTGAGGTTAAGGAACGAGTCGTGTTGAGAGTCCCTAATGTTTTTGACTGGGTTGATCATACGAGTATGGGTACAGTAGTGCACCCCTGCAGGGTATAATCTTATCGATGAGCCGTGTCCACGGTTATGGACGACTTGGTGATGATGCTGGCTAATAAGATCATAGACAACATACACCTAATCATTGTTAATTAACTTGACTAGTAATATAGAATTACTTTCACAATAACTGGTAACTAAAACTGTTCAATGTGTGAGTTTTCTCGAATTGCTTCCTCATACTTGATTGAGGGGGTTAATCCGAGAATGGGTTATAATTGGTGTTAGTTGTAGTTGGTTACTTATGCGCTCTCTTATCCCTCTCTAATTAGATGGAAGTTGTAGCGTGTCTCTATTAGGTTGCTAGTGTTGCTGCCGCTCAGTCCATCTACCCTATATTTTGGGGGATCTTGTAAAAGTAGGCAGGTTGGTTTCGGAGATGGGGCGGCTATAAAGGAGAGGGTGAGCATGTGGAGAGAGGTGGGGCATCCACGCTGTAAAGACGTGTTCCGTACGGGGAAGAAGACAAATAGGAGAGGGGATGGGATGAGTTGGGCCGGAGTTGGGCAAGAAATGGCCCACTTCGGCAAGGAGAGGTTTTTCTGCTATTTTTTGTTTCTTTTTCTTATTTTCTGTTTTGTGTTTTTGAAGAAAAATAGAAGAAGAAAAGATATAGAAACTTTGGCCAAATATTTATCGTTTCAAAATCGACAATTTGGTAAACTAATTTTAATATTTGAAAAGGATTTGAAACATCATATTTTATTTTATTTGAATTGCATTTGAATTTAAAAGAGTAAATTGAATTTCAATGCAACAATTTAATTAGGGTTAATTGGTTCGGTGCCATACCGAGCTGAGTTTTATCGGTTTGTGCCCTACCCGCGCTATTTCTTTGTTATGTGCCCGGGTTTGCTCGCATATCGCCCAAACACTCGGTTCCCTCTGGTCAACCTCCTTTGACCCGCACTTGGCTTGACTGGTGGGGTCGGCCTGGCGCGGCTCGGCTCGGCTCAAGCTGACTGGAGTAGTACGCCATCCTCCTCCAAATGGGACCGCTCAAGTGGGGATAGGAAGGGACGCGTCTGACGCCCAGGTTGGGTATCTCCGCCCCAATTAACACCGAATTAACTGAATTAACACTGAATTAACTGGATTAACATTAACGGAACTGATAATTTGTTGATTGGTACGTCATTGTTTAGTGAAACTGCTACTACTAATTGAAACTCGATTTATAATAGGATTCATAACTCGATTTGAAAGCTGAAACTCGATTTATAACTCGAATTGAAACTGCTACAACTAATTTAAACTCGATTATATTTGGATTATATTAACAATTACAAAAAATTAGCAGTGCATGCAGCACTGCTACTACGCCGGCGGCGGCCTAATACTACTACTAATCAGTAGCAGTGCAACTAATGCACTGCTACTGCTACTACCACGATCGCCGGGCGCGGCTCCTACGCACGCTGCCTCTTGGGTGGCGGTCCGTCATCGTCGGAGGAGTCGTCGAAGGAGTCGTCCTCCTCCTATGCTTCCTCCTCGACCTCATCCTCCTCCTCCTCTGTGACGCCCGAAAATCGGTACCATGTAGATTTAAGCGATCCCGCCGAAATCCGCATAATAACGATTTTAGGTCGCCCACCAGACATAATGTGCACGCCGAAACATGCACATTATGTGGGTGGAATTGTGATAACATTACAACAGTTCCGATACATCCACAAATAAAACAGAAGATATAATACAACAACGACTCGGACGAGTCAAGATACAAATGATACAATACAAAGATTCAAATGACAGCGGAAGCAAAATAGTATCCGACTATGGATAAGATACAAATTGGACTAAGAATCCTGACGATAAGCGATGACGCCATATCCTTGCCCAGCCAAGCAAGAGGGATTCCCAAGCTAACGTCGTCAGACCGCAAACCTGTTGACTGCACATAAAGCACATCCCAAAAGAGGGTCAGGGTACTCCCTGGCAAGCAAAACCGACTTGCCTACTTTCTACACCATCTCCCAAAATATGGGGTAGGTGGACTTAGCGGCAGCAGCACTAGCAACCTAAAGAGACACGCTACAACTTCCGTCTAATTAGAGAGGGATAAGAGAGCGCATAAGATAACCATCTACAACTAACACCAATCATAACCCATTCTCGGATTAACCCCCTCAACCAAGTATGAGGAAGCAATTCGGGAATACTCACACATTGAACAATTTTAGTTACAAGTTATTGTGAAAGTAATTCTATATTACTAGTCAGGTTAATTGATAATGATTAGGTGTAAGTTGTCTATGATCTTATTAGCCAGCATCATCACCAAGTCGTCCATAACCGTGGACACGGCTCATCGATAAGATTATACCCTGCAGGGGTGCACTACTGGACCCGTACTCGTTCGATCAACCCCAAAAATGCAAACCAAAAGGTAGGGCATCTCAACACGGCAAATCTCTTCTCTACAACCCATCCAGGAAACCGCATGATTGTGTGCACGGCTAATCAGGTCCAGTGCCCGCGGGATCGACCTTCATAGCACTCTAAGAACGTGCCACCCTATATGAGAATCGACTACTCCATCATCATGAGATCTTTAGGTAACCATATGCATGCATCAAATGGAAAGCCCGAACTACTTGCGGCGCCCTGGATAAGAAGCGGATTAGATCGAAGCCGTGGGGGGCTCCAAAGGGCCTCCCACAAGCGGTTAGTGCGCTCAAAATTGGATCCGGGGACAAGAACTGAGTTCCTAGGTCGACACTTAGCAGAACAAAGCACCTCGCAAGTCCTTCCGCCTGGTACCTTATCATTTAATTATAATACCCCAACACAAGATAGCATTTTTTTATTAAAGTAGAACAATCTATTATACTAAGCAGATCAAACATAAGACCAACGGACGACTCGCACAACCAACTCTAAGCATGCGCTACGACTCGCCAGGCTAACAGATAAACATTCAACAGGTGATGGGGTGTGGGGATAGGGCTGTATACGCTGCAGGATAAACATATGATGGGATCAAAGAATCGAATACTAGGGTAGCAGAGATCAACGGCAGGAAAGAAAGACAATGTATAGGTAAAATAGCAAACTTTGCTTGCCTGGAATCCCGCATGGAAGGAGAACTTGTCGTTGCTCACACATCTCAACGTCGTATCCACGAAGAAGCAACAAACACTGGAAAACGTAAAAGATGCATTTTACAACTACGGCAAAAGATTCAGCATGATCATACGAGAATGATGCATGGCGTGGCAAGATGCACTACAATGCATGTAATCCAAATTAAGCGGGAAAACAACCCCGGCAATTAATATTTAGGTGCAAGTTATTTATTTACCAGCAATATTAAATGTTGGTTAACATGGCAACACATGGCATGGGTGACCTAATTGGATTAAATGGAATAGGGCATTAAATATTTATTACGCCACACATTGCATAATTAATTATTTAGTTGCAATTAACAAATTACACTAATCAATTAAAATAACAGATGCAAAATGGCATACAAATGGCATATTAATCTTTATTGCATTTTTCTGATAATAAAACATATAAAGATTATTTAATTTAGAGTTATAGATTAAAAGTTATTAGCATTTTAAGTTTAGGGGTGTTTCTTCAATTTACAGGGACCTGTTCATGATGAAACTGTGTCGGTGGGAGTCTCTGCGCAGAAAATAGAAACAACAGGGGCTTTGGCGCAAATATTCAGATTCATATCTGGATCTGGGTTTTTGCACCGGAGGTGAGGCTAGCCACAGGGATTGACGTGTTGGCCCAGCGCCACTCGGGCGATCACTGCGCGGGTGCGGCGCACTCGGTCGCTGACCGGTGGGCCCGTGGTGTCAGAGCGGAAAGGAAAATAAAAACGGCACTTTTATTCAACATGCGCGTGAGGGAGGGATCGAACCCGCGAGCGAGCAGGGCGGCGCGGATCACTGCGCTAGCCAGGAGTCCGGGTGCGTGTTATTGCTATCTACTGCATCAGCCTGTTTTTGAGTGAAACGTGCGGGTGCTTCTCTGACGAAACTGCAAATCGGGGAACAGAGCCACAACGGACTGAAAACGGCCGACGGTGACCACGATCGGGCGGAGCCGCGACTGCCGTGTGCAGGCGTGGATGCGGAAACCTGCGTGTGTGCTCACAGAAAGAAAGAGGAGGCACGGAGACGCGTTTGTGCTCGAGCCCGTGCCCACGCTCCTGCGGTGCACCACGGCCATGGAGGCCGGAGAGGAAAACATGGACGGCGGCGACGCTCCGGGCAGCAAAGGGAGAGGGGGACGGCGGGAATGGGACCGGGGCTCACAGCGAGGGGGGTCGGTGTAGGGGGTCGGGCGCGAGGAGGGTCGGGACGCCGGAAATTTGCGGCGGAGGACCGCCGGCCGCGGAGAGGAATGGGAAGAGCTCGTCGGACTCCGGCGGTTCCCTCCCAATTCCTTTCGGTGGAGAGGCTACAGACGACTAGGCGCAGCTCTGAGTGTCGCGGAAGGTCCCTTGACGGCGCTGGCGCGGTGGCGCTACGGCGATGTGATGGTGGATGTCTCGGTGGAAAAAACTGAGGAGCATGAGATGGGGAAGAAGGGGGTGGCGGCGGCTGAGAGAGGGAGGGGAGGGAAAGGCTAGGGTTCCAGGGGGAGGGGGGCGGCTGGCTAAGAAGAGGGGGAGGGAGCAGCACATGGTGGGGCTGCCATGGCTCCTTCTCTGCCTCGCTGTAAAGCGAAGAAGATGACAGGGGAGAGGAAATGGGCTGGGCCAATTGCTAGATGGGCCAGGAGGATGGGCTTCGGCTAGGTAAGTGGAAAAGAGGAAAGGAGGACAGACGGCCCAGTTAGTTTCTCTCTTCTGATTGTATTCTTTATTTTTTTAATTCTTTTCCGTTTTATGTTTTTAAAACAAAATAGTAAAAGAAAATATGTATAGACTTTTGGAAAATATTTATAGTTTCAAAAATACACAATTTAATATATTAGTTTGAATATTTGAAGAAAATTTAAATATCACATTTAAATTAATTTGATTGACATTTGAATTTAAAAGAGGAATTTGAATTTGAAGGGTGTGATTTAAATTTAAAGGCAACAAAATAAATGAAGTGACAAATGCATGATTATGTGATGTCATGATGATGCAAAAAAAAGAAAAACAACAAACTAAAAATTGGGATAATCCCGGGATGTTACAATCGACACCACTAACAAGGGACCGCGTCCCGCGATCCACGCCGAGACCACAAGAATAGAGGGGTAACTATCGAGTCTTCAGGCTCCGTGAAGAACTTCTCGACACCACTAACAAGGGATTGTTGCTCCACCCAGAAATTGTCGACACCACTAACAAAAGAGTTGATCACGTCAAAGACGACTCCGAAGATCGAACCTAATAGGATAAAGGCAAGAGAACGTCCACCCACACATAGGATCCTAAACTTTGAAAGTAAGATAAGAGGAGAGACTCCAAAACAAATAAGATAAGATGAGAAATAGAATAGAGGTAAGGAATAAAAAGAAACCTATTAAGATATTTTTTTAAAAAAAATTAAGTCAAATAGTTTCGACACTCTAGAAACAACGACCGTTAGCGAGGTTATCCTACAGGCTTTTGCGGACCCGCTGCTTTGATAACCAATCGTATCGAAACAACAAGGAGATCGAAACCAAGGCTCTGATACCACTTTGTGACGCCCGAAAATCGGTACCATGTAGATTTAAGCGATCCCGTCGAAATCCGGATAATAACGATTTTAGGTCGCCCACCAGACATAATGTGCACGCCGAAACATGCGCATTATGTGGGTGGAATTGTGATAACGTTACAACAGTTCCGATACATCCACAAATACGACAGAAGATATAATACAACAACGACTCGGACGAGTCAAGATACAAATTATACAATACAAAGATTCAAATGACAGCGGAAGCAAAATAGTATCCGACTACGGATAAGATACAAATTGGACTAAGAGTCCTGAAGATAAGCGATGGCGCCATATCCCTGCCCAGCCAAGCCGGAGGGATTCCCAAGCTAACGCGTCAGACTGCAAACCTGTTGACTGCACATAAAGCACATCCCAAAAGAGGGTCTGGGCACTCCCTGGCAAGCAAAACCGACTTTCCTACTTTCTACACCATCTCTCATAATATGGGGTAGGTGGACTTAGCGGCAGCAGCACTAGCAACCTAAAGAGACACGCTACAACTTCCATCTAATTAGAGAGGGATAAGAGAGCGCATAAGATAACCATCTACAACTAACACCAATCATAACCCATTCTCGGATTAACCCCCTCAACCAAGTATGAGGAAGCAATTCGGGAATACTCACACATTGAACAATTTTAGTTACAAGTTATTGTGAAAGTAATTCTATATTACTAGTCAGGTTAATTGACAAGTATTAGGTGTAAGTTGTCTATGATCTTATTAGCCAGCATCATCACCAAGTCATCCATAACCGTGGACACAGCTCAGCGATAAGATTATACCCTGCAGGGCTGCACTACTGGACCCGTACTCGTTCGATCAACCGCAAAAATGCAAACCAGAAGGTAGGGCATCTCAACACGGCAAATCTCTTCTCTACAACCCATCTAGGGAACCGCATGATTGTGTGCACAGCTAATCAGGTCCAGTGCCCGCGGGATCGACCTTCATAGCACTCTAAGAACGTGCCACCCTATATGAGAATCGACTACTCCATCATCATAAGATCGTTAGGTAACCATATGCATGCATCAAATGAAAAGCCCGAACTACTTGCGGCGCCCTGGATAAGAAGCAGATTAGATCGAAGCCGCGGGGGGCTCCATAGGGCCTCCCACAAGCGGTTAGTGCGCTCAAAATTGGATCTGAGGACAAGAACTGAGTTCCTAGGTCGACACTTAGCAGAACAAAGCACCTCGCAAGGCCTTCCGCCTGGTGCCTTATCATTTAATTATAATACCCCAACACAAGATAGCATTTTTTTATCAACGTAGAACAATCTATCATACTAAGCAGATGAAACATAAGACCAACGGACGACTCGCACAACCAACTCTAAGCATGTGTTACGGCTCGCCAGGCTAACAGATAAACATTCAACAGGTGATGGGGTGTGGGGATAAAGTTGTATAGGCTGCAGGATAAACATGTGATGGGATCGCAATAAAGAATCGAATACTAGGGTAGCAGAGATCAACGGCAGGAATGAAAGACAATATATAGGTAAACAAGCTAACTTTGCTTTCCTGGAATCCCGCATGGAAGCAGATCTTGTCGTTGCTCACACATCTCAACGTCGTATCCGCGAAGAAGCAACAAACACTGGAAAACGTAAAAGATGCATTTTACAACTACGGCAAAAGATTCAGCATGATCATACGAGAATGATGCATGGCATGGCAAGATGCAATACAATGCAGGTAATCCAAATTAAGCGGGAAAACAACCCCGGCAATTAATATTTAGATGCAAGTTATGTATTTACCAGCAATATTAAATGTTGGTTAACATGGCAACACATGGCATGGGTGACCTAATTGGATTAAATGGAATAGGGCATTAAATATTTATTACGCCACACATTGCATAATTAATTATTTAGTTGCAATTAACAAATTACACTAAGCAATTAAAATAACAAATGCAAAATGGCATATTAATCTTTATTGCATTTTTCTGATAATAGAACATATAAAGATTATTTAATTTGGAGTTATAGATTTAAAGGTATTAGCATTTTAAGTTTAGGTGTGTTTCTTCAATTTACAGGGACCTGTTCGTGATGAAACTGTGTAGGTGGGAGTCTCTGCGCAGAAAACAGAAACAACGGGGGCTTTGGCGCAAATATTCAGATCCCGATCTGGATCTGGGTTTTTGCACCGGAGGTGAGGCTAGCCACAGCGATTGACGTGTTGGCCCAGCGCCACGCGGGCGATGACTGCGCGGGTGCGGCGCACTTGGTCACTGACCAGTGGGCCCGTGGTGTCAGAGCGGAAAGGAAAATAAAAGCGGCGCTTTTATTCAACATGCGCGTGAGGGAGGGATCGAACCCGCGAGCGAGCAGGGCGGCGCGGATCACTGCGCTAGCCAGGAGTCCGGGTGCGTGTTATTGCTATCTACTACATCGGCCTGTTTTTGAGTGAAATGTGTGGGTGCTTCTCTGACGAAACTGCTAATCGTGGAACAGAGCCACGACGGACTGAAAACGGCCGACGGTAACCACGATCGGGCGGAGCCGCGACTGCCGTGTGCAGGCGTGGATGCGGAAACCTACATGTGTGCTCACAGAAAGAAAGAGGAGGCACGGAGACGCGTTTGTGCTCGAGCCCGTGCCCGCGCTCCTGCGGTGCACCACGGCCATGGCGGCCGGAGAGGAAAACATGGACGGCGGCGACGGTCCGGGCAGCAAAGGGAGAGGGGGACGGCGAGAATGGGACCGGGGCTCACAGCGAGGGGGGTCGGTGTAGGGGGTCGGGCGCGAGGAGGGTCGGGACGCCGGAAATTTGCGGCGGAGGACCGCCGACCGCGGAGAGGAATGGGAAGAGCTCGTCGGACTCCGGCGGTTCCCTCCCAATTCCTTCGGCGGAGATGCTACAGACGACTAGGCGCAGCTCGGAGTGTCGCAGAAGGTTCCTCGACGGCGCTGGCGCGGTGGCGCTACGGCGATGTGATGGTGGATGTCTCGGTGGAGAAAAACTGAGGAGCAGGAGATGGGGAAGAAGGGGGTGGCGGCGGCTGAGAGGGAGAGGGGAGGGAAAGGCTAGGGTTCCAGGGGGGGGGGTCGGCTGGCTAAGAAGAGGGGGAGGGAGCAGCACATGGTGGGGCTGCCATCGCTCCTTCTCTGCCTCGCTGTAAAGCGAAGAATGTGACAGGGGAGAGGAAATGGGTTGGGCCAATTGCTAGATAGGCCAGGAGGATGGGCTTCGGCTAGGTAAGTGGAAAAGAGGAAAGGAGGACAGACGGCCCAGTTAGTTTCTCTCTTCAGATTGTATTCTTTCTTTTTTTAATTCTCTTCTGTTTTATGTTTTTAAAACAAAATAGAAAAAGGAAATATGTATAGACTTTTGGAAAATATTTATAGTTTCAAAAATACACAATTAATATATTAGTATGAATATTTGAAGAGAATTTAAATATCACATTTAAATTAATTTGATTGACATTTGAATTTAAAAGAGGAATTTGAATTTGAAGGGTGTGATTTAAATTTAAAGGCAACAAAATAAATGAAGTGACAAATGCATAATGATGTGATGTCATGATGATGCAAAAAAAAAGAAAAACAACAAAAACTAAAAATTGGGATAATCTCGGGATGTTACATCCTCCTCCTCCATGTCATTGTCCTCGTCGTCGTCGTCCTTCTCCTCCTCGTCGCCCTTGTTCAACTCCGGGTCCGAGTCCTCCTCCTTGGACTCGTGGTGATCGTCGACGTCGTCGCTGGAGTCGGGGTCGGACCCCTCGCCGTCGCCGCCGCTCTGGTCGGTGTCGGACCCCTCGCCGTCGTTGTCGGTGCCGGAGCCGCCGCCGCCGTTCCCGTGGCCGCGGCGCTCCTCCCAATACTTGATCGGGTTGCCCTCCCCGTCGGAGTCGCTCGGGATGGCTGGGTTCTACCACCAAGGCTCGTCGTCCGACGACATTGTTGTTGGAGAGTAGTGGTGTTTTGGGTGTTTCACAGAGAAGAGAGAAGAGCGAGTGGACGGTAATGCCAATGCGCATTGGGGTTTCTATTAGTGATGGGATAACTGCTCGTGATGAATTCACTACCGCCGGCGTGTAAATCGATAACCGCGTTGGGGCACTGAATAGGCGCATCTCTTGGTTTTCTTGCCAACGGCAGTGTAAACATGACAACACAATGCACATTGGGATTTTATTCGCAATGATGACATCGTGTGACCGCGCTTCACGTCTAGTCAAAGTGACATGCATGTAAATGTTTACCACGTCATCTGGTGACCCTATACATGTCGAGTACAACTGTCGAACAGTTGATGCGCATCGTTGTTCTGGTCAAATTTGCTGCAGTTGGAGACGAGACGTTGTGAGACATCTACACGTATCAGAAGCATTTGTTGCACAAACTAGACACGTATCGGTGCATCCTTATGAACACAGCAAGCGCAATGTAGACACGAACTGGACGTGAACTTGCACCCACAATGCACGTTCTGTGTAGTTACGCGATCTGAACGTGTGTAGACCTTGGTTATCAACTTGAATCGTTTGAATATTTGTTATTGTACTTTTGTCGAACACCTTAAGTGCGCACTCTGGACGCGCTCAGAGCGTGCCCGGCGTGCTCTGGACGCGAACAGGCAAACATTTGTGTAAAATTTGTGCGCAAACTGGGCCTGGACCATTCTTAGTCACTCCTAAATGATACTTTCGTGAGTATTTTAAAATTATCATGTTGCAATTCTTATTTGCACATTTAAGATATGCGTTATCACATGAGATCCTCGCCCTTCTCATTTGAATGTATGTAGACCATGTTTTTCAACATGAGTCGTTAGTATATGACATATTAAGACTATGTGCGTCGATTTTTTATTTTTTCGATAATTTTTAAATCTATTATGGTTATTTCAAATTCGTTCAAACCTATGTTTGACCAACATTTAAACAAGTTTAAAATATGAAAATGAAAAACTAAGCATGGGTCCTTCTTAGTCACTCCAAAACGAAGCTTTTGTGAGGTTTTTGAAAATTTCATGTTGCATTCACCATAACATGGGGTCAGTCAGGTTTTGTGGGGCTGTATGCAGGTGAAATCGTGTGTTTTGTTCTATCAACACCGACAGATCCATTTCATATGCAGGTAAAAATGGAGCATCTTCTTCATATAACAAGTTTAATATATTAATTATTACACATCGCACCAACATCTCCATCACACAACGCCGCCAGTTCTTCTGGGTCGGAACCATGGAGCATCTTCTTCAATCAACTTGATGATTGGGTCAATGTTCACTACGAATGGTGGAATTTCATCAAAATTATTATAATCATATGACATGTCTGTCTTGTCCTCCACTTCCATGATGTTTCTTTTTTCTGAAAGAACTATGTGGCGCCTCGGCTCCTCCACTCCCAGGATGTTTCTTTTTTTGGGTCTGCTAGACATGTTCTTGACATAGAAAACCTGAGCCACATCATTGGCTAGCACGAATGGTTCGTCTCTGTACGCAAGATTGTTTAGATTCACTGTTGTCATTTCGTACATCTTGTCTACCTCAACCCCGCCTTTCAGATTGACCCATTTGCACCAAAACAAAGGGATCTTAAAAGAAGGTCCATAGTCAAGTTCCCATATCTCCTCTATTGAACCATAATATGTGTTCTTCTTCCCATTGTTGTTTGTTGCATCAATGCGAACACCACTATTTCGGTCCGTGCTCTTTCTATCTTGGACACTCGTGTAAAATGTATTTCCATTTATCTCGTACCCTTGGAAAGTACATATAGTTGTAGATGGTGCCCTGGCCAACAAGTGTAACTGTTCATCAACCTTGTCTTTATTTTTGGAGATGTGCTCGCAACCAACCGTCGATAGTCGCCATGTGTGTACGTACAATCCAGGCGTCAGACTTCACCACGTGTAGGGAGCGTACAAGATTCTTGTGTTCATCGATATACGGGGCCACCAAGGTAGAACTTTGTAAAACTGTATAGTGTGCTTCAGTGAAAGAATGTCCATCCATAATTTTTTTGTTTTCTTTCCTAGAGTGCCTTTTCCACTAAGTCTACCCTCATGTCGTGATTGTGGAACACCTATCGGCTTAAGGTCATGAATAAAGTCAACACCAAACTCAATGACCTCCTCGTTACCGTAGTCGTTGGAGATGCTTCCTTCGGGCCTAGCACGGTTATGAACATATTTCTCTTAGACTGCCATGAACCTCTCAAATGGGAACATATTGTGCAGAAATACAGGACCAAAAACTTGAATCTCTTCGACTAGGTGAACCAGGAGATGCGTCATAACATCGAAGAAGGATGGAGGGAACACCAACTCAAAACTGACAAGACACTAGACCACATCATTTTGCAACCCTGGTAGAATCGCCAGATCGATTACATTCTGAGATATTTCATTGAGGAATGCACAAAGCTTCACAATGGGTACTCAAACATTTTCCGGTAGTAGCCCCGTCAGTGCAATCGGAAGCAATTGCGTCATAATCACGTGGCAATCATGAGACTTTAGGTTCTGATATTTTTGGAGTCTCACATTTACTATCCTCTTTATATTCGACGAGAAGCCAGCCGTGACCTTGATACTACTCAGGCATGCAAAGAATATTACTTTCTCTTGTTTGGAAAGAGCGTAGCTGGCAGGACCTTCGTAGTGTTAGGGACTTAGGTCGTCTCGTTCTTTCACACGTTTCTGGTCCTCCCGTGCGTCCTCTGTATATTTTTTCTTCCCGTACACGCCCAAGTAGCCTAGCAGGTTCACGCAAACATTCTTCGTCACATGCATCACGTCGATAGCAGATCGAACCTCTAGGACCTTCCAATATGGTAGCTCCCAAAATATAGATTTTTTCTTCCACATGGGTGCGTGCCCGTTAGCTTCTTTCGGAACCTATTGTCCTCCAGGACCGTTTCCAAATATTACTTTTAGATCCTTGACCATATCAAATATTTCTTCACCAGTACGGTTGACAGGCCTCCTACTGTGATCAACCTCACCTTTAAAATGCTTGCCTTTCTTCCTTGCGGTATGCCTGATCGGAAGAAATCGACGATGCCCCAGATACACACACTTCTTACATTTATCCAAATATAAACATTCAGTCTCACCCAAACAGTGTGTGCATGCATTGTACCCCTTGGTCGACTGCCCTGAGAGGTTAGCAAGAGCAGGACAATCGTTAATTGATACAAAAAGAAAATCTCGTATGTCAAATTCCTCATGTTTGTGCTCATCCCACACCCGTACACCTTCTTCCCGCCACAACTGTAAAAGTTCTTCCACTAATGGCCTGAGGTACACATCAAGGTCGTCGCCAGGTTGCTTCGGGCCTTGGATGAGCAATGGCATCATAATGAACTTCTGCTTCATGCACAACCAAGGAGGATGGTTATAAATACATAGAGTCACAAGCCAGGTGCTATGAATGCTGCTCTGCTCCCCAAACGGATTGAACTCGTCTGTACTTAGACCAAATCTTAAGTTCCTTGCGTCATGTGCAAATTCCGGGAACTCTCTCTCAATTTTTCTCCACTGCGACACATCAGCGGGGTGTCTGCACATTGCGTCTCTCTTACGGTCCTCTTTGTGCCATCGCAACAACTTGGCATGCTCTTTGTTCACGAACAGGCGTTTCAACCGTGCTATTATAGGAGCATACCACATCACCTTGGCAGGAACCCTCTTCCGGGGACGCTCACCCTTAACTTCACCAGGGTCATCTTGTCTGATCTTATACCGCAATGCAGTGCATACCGGACTTGCTTCCAAATTCTCGTACTCACCGCGGTAGAGGATGCAGTCATTGGGGTAGGCATGTATCTTATGCACGTCTAATCCTAGAGGGCATACAACCTTCTTTGCTTCATACGTGATGTCGGGCAACTCGATGACCTTTGGAAGCATCTTCCTAATTATCTGCAGCAACTTTCCAACTCCCTTGACAGTCACACCACACTCTGCCTTCCACTGCAGTAATTCCAGTGTGGTACCCAGCTTTTTCCGCCCATCTTCGCAACTTGGACACAACAATTTCTTGTGATCCTCTAACATCTGGTCGAACTTGAACCTCTCCTTTTCAGTTCCGCACTCTCTCTTTGCATCAGGAATGGCCCGACCAAGATCGTTAGCGGGCTCATCTGGTGCCTCTTCATCTTCAGCTTCCCCCGTTGCAGTAGCTTCGTACTCCGGGAACATAGGATAGTCATCATCTTGCTCTTATTCATTGTCTTCCACCATAACCCCTTTTTCTCCGTGATTCGTCCAACAATTATAGTTGGGCATGAAACCGTGCCGAATAAGATGACTTTGAAGAATTCTCGCGCTTGGGTGATATGTCTTATTCTGACAGTTGACACATGGATAACACATGAAACCATTGGTACTGTCGGCCTGGGCTTTCTCTAGACATTTCCTCAAACCCGTCATGTACTCGGCAGTGCGTCGGTCACCATACAACCATTGTGGGTCCATCTGCATTATATAATTAACTACATCAATAACCATTACAGAAAATCAAGAAATAACCACTGAACATGCACGTACGGTATCAATTAATGACAAATGAAATGAGAGAAAAATTAACCTCGATCGAAAAGAAGGATAAACTTTAAGTGTAAATCAAATCATTGTGTGAACTCTCTCGGGCATTTCATCGAACACCTTGCATGCATACGTAAAAAAAATAACCTAGCACACACCCCCTCCTACCATTTCATAAAAAAATGCCTCCAATGGTTTTGGAAGAGGGGGGCTGCTGAGTATATATAGGCATGGGCCATTTGTCCCGTTTTCAATCACAAACCAGGACAAAAAGGCTGGTGCCTTGAGGCACGCCCCATTTGTCCCGGTTTGTGATTGAAACCGGGACAAATGGCCTGCTGCACATGCGCCTAGGCTCTGCAGGCCCCCATCTGTCCCGGTTTGTAATACGACCGGGATATATGGGCTATTTCCATTTGGTCCTTTGGCCTATTCTCTACTAGTGTGCATATTCCTTCTAGAGGAAATCGGACGGCTGCAGTTTGATCGACATTTGAAATGAGCTTCAAATATTTAAACAAATGTCAAAAAAAGGAAAATCCTGCGCATATCGTCGTATTATGTCATATACTAACGACTCAAGTTGGAAAACATGGTCTACATACATTTAAAAGGAGAAGGGCATGGAGATCATGTGATATTGCATAACTCAAACAATGAGGTCTAAGGTTGGAGAGAAGTGGTTTTTGAATGACATAGTCTTTTTACCAAGGAGCACGGAGCCGACCCTATTGAAGCACTCAGAGGTATGGAATGAGGTCACGGAAGGCAGGTTCCACCCTAACAGAGAGAAGGATGAGCTATCATGAGCACTTGGGAATCCTGAACACAGTGGACGAACACGAGGAACCGTCGGCTCAGTACCGTGGATAATTGGGTTTCCCAAAGATGTTGGCACTTACACAAGCCGATCGAGAAAGAAGAAATAGCATGCCGACCGGGTCCAGAGGATTGAAAATAAACTACTAGAGCATGAGAAGGAGATAGCAGAGCTGAAGGCAGAGAAGTAGACTCGACGGATGCCCTGCGAATCTGAGACGCCCGAAGATCCTTCTCCTGATCCAAAATCAATGCGGAGAAGCAGCGTGGCTTCGACGGAGCTCGATCGCCATAATGATATGACGAGTCCTCGTCACCCGTGGATAATATCGTGCAGCGGGAACTTTGCAACCTACATGTGCCATGCTTGAACATAACCGTGAAATTGGCGCACGGATGTGCCCTACCGCCTATACCAAACGGAACTTACCATTGCTGCCCTATTCCAGATGGCTATGCTGTTGTCGGGGTTGATGAGGTTATGAAGACATATGAGGGTATTAAGCTGGACTTCCCTACGGGTGAAGACGAGGTTGAGTTGACATTTGCCCTCAAGAGTACCTTATGCAAAAAGCAATACATCGTGTTTCCACACAAGCAGCAAAATCGTCCTCCCAGTCCACATGCCAGTCCAAAGAACTACAACAACGACAACCAAGTCGCTAGTCCAGACACCCCCGACAACGACAACCACGGCGCTAGTCCATCTCCTCCGTCACGTGAGCGTACTCCGCCGCCGCGTCAACGGACTCCGTCGCCTCCGCAAAAGAAGCGAAAGTGCACCGCTACGTCGACTAGTACTCAGAAAAGCGAAGCGGGAAAGTCTCGCTTTGTGAACTCTCGTGAAGATGTCGATATATGGGTCAACGAGATCCAGGATGCCCAGAGAAAGAAGGCAAAAAAGATGTCTTTGCCTTTTCCGGTATATTCTACGGATGCGTTACGGTGGGCCCTAGAATTTCTTACGCATCCGTCGTAATATGAACTAAATATGGACGATGACTACACACGCGTTCTGGTGCGTACAGCTAGGAGAGTGCGGGAAGAACAAAAACTTGCTGCCACCCACAAGAGAGATGATCCACAGCTAGGAATGCAGGCCGGACAATTGGCCCCCCACTCATATTGGCGCCTTACAACCGGAACCCGGTCGACGATGTACTTTCTCATCAAGCTAGAGATATGGGTCTATCTCTTGCAGAGCTTAAGGCATTACAAGCTGGCGAGAGTGTCACCATACATGAGGTGGTGCGGAAATAATTTAGAGGAGAAGATCTTGTCGATCCTACTATGGTGCGCACTCTACCAGCTAGGTTGTACCAACTAAATGTATGCTACATGCGTACCACGAAAAGTCAGGACGGAGACTGGCTCTACGGGAAAATTCCAACGGATTTTTATGGCCCAAGTGATGATGAGATTCAAATTGAGTATTGCAAATTATGGCAGTGATTCAATTTTGACGCGCTCGACAAATCTATCATCATTGCCTTTTGCATGTAAGTAATTAAATTATGTATATATGTCATGAATTCTCTAGCTCAACTTATTTTTCATTGCATGTAATTATCCTCATCACTATATTCCTTTTGTACTCTATTATGAAGGCTGAAAATTATACAATCTCGAAAGTTGGGAATCAATCACAAGATTGGATTCATTGACCCTAATCGAGTTCATCATCATGGTTTGTTACATTACCCAGAGAATTCGGAGGAGCTTTTGCTAACTTACTTGATGGCGCAACATTATAAAAACACCATAATTTTCCCGTTCTTATACATACTCGATGTTAAGTATATGCAGTTGATGATTTAGTTATTAACAAATATAAACATATGGCAGATTTCACTGGGTATTATTTGCGATTGATGTTGAAAAGGCAATCATTGATGTCTTGGACCAATTATTGAAACCTGAAGAAAAGTTTGACGGCACGAAACAGATGCTCCAGAGGTAATTTCGTTCATTATCACAATCGACCTCGTCGTTTCTAATAATATATTGTAATTAGTAAACTTCTTTACTAATTTTCTATACCGTAAATTTCAGGGTTTGGGACAAGTTCACCTCTTTCCACAAGGACGTCGGTATAGCCTGGAAGCTCACTTTTAAATGCCGAGAGGTAAGCCGTACTAGCTAGGTTCCACGTATGCATATATCTTTAATTTTAGTCTACCATCTTTTCAATATTTTTTATTATTATTTGATTGGTTTCTTATCTTATTCTCTCATAAAGTGCGCAAAGAAGCAACACGGCACCAATTTGTGTGGATTCTATGTCTGCGAGTTCATCCGAATTCATTTCAATGAGGGGGCAGACTGGAATGGCGAACGTTAACACTATATTCAAATTTGTTCACTTTTCAAATTGAATTATTTTCATGATGATTGATATATTGGTGTTGATCTCTCCTTTTTAGTTTGAGACGATCCGGAACAGGCTTGGTGCAAAAGACCGCCTACTACCAATTGCGGAGGAATATGTCATAAAGCCAGGTGCAGAATGCAGTATGATCCAGCCGAAAAAGACCATCCAGAGGAAAAATAGGGTCTAATGCCTCTTCTGCCATGTAATTATCTCTGGTTGTAAATATCTAGACATGATATTCTTACGGTTGTAAATATTTGTTTCGGAGAACTCGTGTATTACTAGTATTCATGTCCATCCCGAGGAAAAAATCATGTATTCATGATATATATTATATAGTAGCGTATAATATGCAACTCGATCTTGTTTGAAATGAAACATAAATATCAAAAACAGAAACACAAAAGAATCAGTAAAATAGAAACAAAAAACAAAACAGAAAAAAAACAAAACAAAAATCATACATACTATCCCGGTTCGTATTACGAATCGGGACAAATGAGAGCCAGCCTCTGGCTAGCTCAATTGGCCACGTGCCTCCCCTAATGATCCCGGGCCGTGGCGTGCCCAGGACAAATAGGGTAAACTTTTTGTCCCGAACAGGTTGTCCCGGGCGCGGGCCTGGGACAAAAGCCCTCCTGTCCCGGGACCATTAGCTAGTTCTGCTCTAGTGGCAGCCGTCTGATTTCCTCTAGAGGGAATCTGCAGGCGATCCGCGAGAAGCTCGTTCTGCAATCTGATTGGACGCGCACGAAGGACAAGGGTTGTACACCCGCTGAAGAGTGAACCCAATGGGTATTTTTGGCTCGCCCACCCCCATTTTCGCGCACCAAATGCGGATTTTGGCTGTTACCCGTTGTAACCAAGTTAGACCAAATGAATCTATTTCTAAGCAAAAAATAGTGGAGTCGCCTAAAAAATGTGTTTCAAATCAGCTCCAAAGGTAGGGTAAATGGCCTCATTTCTTAGCAAAAAATAGTGGAGTCGCCGTAAAATGTGTTTCAAATGAGCTCCAAAGGTAGGGTAAACGGCCTCATTTCTAAGCAAAAAATGGTCGAATCGCTGAAAAATGTGTTTCAAATGAGCTCCAAAGGTAGGGTAAACGGCCTCATTTCTAAGCAAAAATGGTGGACTCGCTGAAAAATATGTTTCAAATGAGCTCCAAAGGTAGGGTAAACGGTCTCATTTGTAAGCAAAAATGGTGGACTCGCTAAAAAATGAGTTCCAAATGAGCTCCAAAGGTAGGGTAAACGGCCTCATTTCTAAGCCAAAAACAGTGGACTGGCTGAAAATTGTCAAACTGAAGTGAATTTACACACACAATTGGAAACGTCAAGCACAAGGCCACTCGTCCTCGTCATCGAAAACCTCCACCGTCTCGGCCTTGCCCTTGCCCTTGGCATCCACTTCTTCTGAGGCGTTGATGTTCGACGCCGATCACATGTCCTCCTTCTTCCCCTGGCTCTACGAGTAGATCTTGAGCCGTTGCTGCTCGGCGGCGGAATGCTTGGCAAGGTCCATGGCTTTCTGGTCGGCCATGGCCTAGGCCAAACCCGGGTCCAGCATCTCCGTGACCTCCTCATTCCAGGCCATGGTCCAGTGCATACCCTTGTCGTCCTCGTCGTACAAATCGATGAAGGGAATGGGATCGGGCGCAATGGCCCTGCCCCTTGGACTTGGAGACTTCCCGTCCCATGCTGCTTCCCTCGCTCGCCACCTGCTCGAGCTTGGAGGAGTACGCGCACGCCCACGCCCACGCCCACTCCCCATGCCGCTTCCCTCGCTCGCCTCAAGAAACCAAGGATAGGGGACGTGGCGGCGGTGCCGGTTCGAGCTGGGAGTGGAGCTTCCATCACCACGAGCCATGGAGAGATAAGGGACTAGGCAAAGGTGTCTAGGAGAGGAAGAGGGGATTTGTGAGCGCAACAAGCAAGGAGATGACTCCTTTTAATGCCATCTGTGGTATCTGGACGGCGTCGCGGTCTAGAAGGCAGTAATGGCGACCGTACATTAAGTCTGCTCCATACTGCTCAGCTTGGAGCAGGACAGAGTAGGCAAGAGAGATGCGAGGATGACGGAGCAGATGCGCGTCCCGGCCGGCAGTGTAGGCGGAGAGGTAGCTTTTTGCCGGCCAGGGGGGCACGCCATTGAAGGCGCGGCGAGCACACGCATGGACGCGCACGTACAGCTCCATGCATGCTCTCCGCCGCCGCTGGCCCCACTTGCATGCATGCAGGCTCTACGGTCAAAGGCACGACACCACTAGCCGACCCCACGAAATTTCGGCCGAGCCGCGCCAGGGCGACCCCACCGGTTAAAGTAGGTTGACTAGAGGGAAACGAGAGTTTGGGCGATATGAGAGCAAACCAAGGCACATACCAAAGAAACAGCGCGGGTATGGCACAGACCGATAAAACTCATCGAACCATGGCACAGAACCAATTGACCCATTGAATTAGTGAGATGCCAATGCATTTACATGATGATGCAAAAATAAAAACAAACAAATCTAATTGGGGAAATTTCCGGGGCGTTACACTCTATCTACTCGCATTTTATTTATCTGTTATATCAAAAACTCCTAAAAAATTGTCTGCTAGTGATTAAAGTGAAATCCTCATCAAAACCGCTTGTCAGCACCTTCGGCTCCTCGTTGGGTTCGACACTCTTATTTATCGAAAGTACTACGATACACCCCCTATACTTGTGGGTCATCAGAAAGGTGTTGAAAATCCTCTTGCTGATAATTTGCCTAGATTGGAAAACATTGCTTATGATCCTATTCCTGCTAATGATAGTTTTCCAAATGAACAATTGGTTGCAATAAGAGTGAGTTCACGAGATAGTCCTTGGTATGCTGATTATGCTAACTTTATTGTTTCAAAGTATTTGCCTCCAACCTTTTCAGCTCAACAAAGAAGAAAATTGTTTTATGACTTGAGGCATTATTTTTGTGATGACCCACATTTATATAAAGAAGGAGTGGATCTTATTATGTGAAGATGTGTTCCTGAGTATGAACAAAAAGAGATATTGAGAAAATGCAATAGCAGTGCTTATGGAGGACACGATGGAGATAGAACTGCACAAAAGGTTTTACAATCAGGTTTTTATTGGCCTACTCTCTTTAAAGATGCAAGAAAGTTTATTTTATCTTGTGATGAATGTCAAAGAGTTGGTAATATCTCTAGACGTAATGAAATGCCTATGAATTATTCTCATGTTATTGAAACATTTTGTTGGGGATATGACTTTATGGGTCCTTTCCCTTCTTTCGAAGGTAATTCTCATATACTTGTTGCTGTTAATTATGTTACTAAATGGGTAGAAGCTATACCTACTAAAAGTGCTAATGGTGAGACATCATTAAAAAAGCTTCAAGATATTATTTTCCCTAGGTTTGGTGTTCCTAGATATCTCATGACTGATGGAGGTTCTTATTCTATTTATGGAGGTTTTAGACAAGTTTTTGCTAAATGTGGTGTTAATCATAGAATTGTTTCAGCTTATCATCCTCAAACTAGTGGGCAAGTAAAATTATCAAATAGAGAAATTAAATCTAATTTGCAAAGACTATTAATATAATGAGGAAGAATTGGACTAGTGAATTAAATGATGCATTATGGGCTTATAGAACTACTTATAAAAACCCCATGGGTATGTCTCCTTATAAAATGATTTATGAAAAAGCTTGTCACTTGCCTTTAGAATTAGAACACAAAGCTTACTGTGCATTGAGAGAACTAAATAGAGATTTTAAACTTGCTGGTGAGAAAAGATTACTGGATTTGAGTTATTTAGATGAATGGAGAAGTGAAGCTTATGAAAATACTAAACTCTTCAAAGAAAAAGTTAAGAAATGGCATGATAGGAGAATCCTTAAGAGAGAGTTTCATGTTGGTGAAAAAGTTCTATTGTATGGCTCTCGTCTTAGATTCTTTGCAGCAAAACTACCCTCCAAGTGGGAAGGACCATATGTCATTGTGGAGGTGTTTCCTTCGGGTGCAATAAAAACTGCCTCACTTAAAGATGACTCTACACAAGTGGTAAATGGATAAAGACTCAAGCATTATATTTCTGGAGATTTTTACAATGAACATGTTGATATTATTCAAGCAATTACTCCGGAAGCTTTTATTAAAGATTTCTGAGTCTGCAGAACCTGAATTTGAAAAGGTGCAGTTTCGGTAAGAAAAAGTCCGCGTCTTTAATTTTGCAAGATAGACTATTTATTTTTGGAAAATATGGAAAAAGACGAGACGAAAACGAACATGACACGAAGTCCGACGCGCCGTCACCATGTGGGGGCGCGGGCCCCATGCTGGCCACGCCACCACCACGTGAGGGGTCCTCGGAGTTCTCTCCTACTCGATTTCATCCTGTTGCCTTCCTTTTGTTGCGTAAATTTTTGGTATATAATCCCCTGGAACCCTAGAGGTTCGTATATCGTGTTTTCGACGTGTTTTTGTTTCGAGTTGTTTCTGTCTAGATGTCCTTCAAGATCTTGATCAAGGGGTTATTTGTTGGATGGGCGGACGGTGAGAAGGTGAAGGCTAGGTGGAAGGACATGGATGAAAGCGCCATGGAGGAAGTGAACAAGATACAGTCGGCCAAAAGAGATCACGCAAGGACGGGGACTAGCAAGCCCACATTTGTGGGATCAATTAATACCCAACGTGCTTTTTCTCGTAACATTTAGAGAGCAATACCACATGTTCCGGATCTTAGAACTTTTCCAGATGCGGTCGATGCTCTCCGAGTCACACATCTGTTTTGCGATCAGTACCGATTCCTGAGGATGGAAGTGGATATACTTCAAGAGGAAAACAACAGGCTTCACAAGATGTTGGAGCGTTAGCTTACCCCACTCCGAGTCGTCCCTCCATCGCCACTGAAGGAGTAATTCATCATCAGTATTGGCACCTCCCTTCGCTTGTTCCAAGCTTGGGGGGAGTGTCGCGGTATCACGACATTATCTTTTACCTTTTAGTAGTGTCATATCATGAGTACGAAAGTTATCTTATATGATGGTTTGCAATGTGGAAGTATCTCTCTTTTAGTTGGTTATCTATCTATGTATCCCTTGGTGTGAGTTGTTGTTAAGGAATATTAATGAGAAGTGCCATCATCTACTTTTTGTACACTTTATTTAAGTTTTCAATTTCTATCTTATATAATTAATCTTGTCATTAGTATTGATATCACTTTGGGAACATATAGTAAATCTTTTGGTTTTGGCAAACTTAGTATTGGTCAGTAGGTACAATACTTTGAGACTTAAGTGGAAAAGAATTACATGTAGATATAGCATTCATTGATCTTTCTCACTTGTAGACGATAAGCTTAGTATTCACAATTTTAAATTGTTTGTGCCTACAAGTAAGAATTGCATGATTCTCTTACTTCATGTATATTTGTTTGTATTCATCAACTCTTTTGCTTGCTACATAGCCTTGCCAACCAAAGACCTGTATCGAGAGGGAAAGCTTCTCATACATCCACACCTTGAGCCAAAACCCTTGCCACTTGTATCCACCATATCTACCTATTATGTGGTATTTTATGCCACTCCAAGTAAATATTTCGCGTGCTATCTTTATTCAAAACTACTATCCTTTATTTGTGTCAATGTTTATTAGCTCATGAGGAAATAATAGTTGGATTTGTTATCTTTCATATTAATTAAGTAACCCTTGACTTGCATGCTCCTTATGCTTGTCACTAATATTGCAAAGGGTTGGTTAGACCACTATAATATCAAAAGATTGAGAGATTTAAAAATAGGCACTCCTCCATGGTTTGAGATTCATTGGTGGGCACCCGAATATTCGGTTAGCCATGGTTGGGTAAGCAAAGGTTGGGAGGAATGTCAAGGCTGTAAAAATAAAGGAAAATAAGGATGCATATTACAAAGGCTTGTTTTAAAAATAATTCCGAACCGCTCTCAACTTGCTTAGTATAGGAAAAGAGATACAGAGAAGAAGGCTACACCGGTCTTGGATGATCTTGTCGATCCCACGACGATCTTGTTTAACGAAGAGTTTGATCTTTTACTTCAGGTATGATTGAACACTTCATGTCTGGTCGGACTGTTCTTCAGCTACTCTAAAGAGAAGAGGGAAATAACTCTGGGACGAGGATCTTCATAAAGATCGAATATCTCATGGTCAACTCAAGGAAGGAGTGTGCAAAAAAACTCTTGAGCTAACTAGCATGAAACACATCAAGGTAACGGATGGAATTGAGAAAGTTTCAAGTTGGTAGAGAACTGTTCCGTGAAAGGATTAGAATATGAGCTTTGCACAAGGCTAAGATGGATAGATAACGAGATCTTGAAACTACCAAAAGGAAGAACCCTTTGCAGATTTCAACCATTTGGCTTACAAGATGTTTGCCACATGAGTAAAAGTCCAGGGCCCTAAGATGGCTGACAAATTCACACAATGTGTAAGTTGAAAAGAATTTCAAGTACAAGAAAAGTAAGGAAGAATTGATCAACAGAACGTTGAAGATCACCATAGAAAGAGAATTCTCATGATGTATATGATATCAAAAGATAAGAAAAGGATTAGGAGCATCGATCGAGAGACATCCGGATTCTCCGAGATCATCGGAGGAGGGAACTTCTTCTTGATCTTTTAGATACCCATTTCAAGCTCATGACAAGCCATTCATAGGTGAGGAGGTGAACATCGGGCTTTGGAATGAGAAATACCATAAGGGGCAACTTTTAGGATAAGCTGCACAACATTCCTCATGGGGAGTGGTTGTTCTTGAAGATTCCAGGGGATTTTGGCAATAGGCCTTCCGCTAATTGTCTCAACCACAACATCAATCTTGTCGGAGTTACAAAAAGACCTATGTCAAAATCCTTGAGGGACACCAACCATCGTTGCTTCTTGAGATTTAGCTCTGGTTAGTTGTGACGATAATCCTGACTCGGAAAGTTCGAAGGAAAGTTGCAAGGAAAACCACAGAGGCGAGATGGATTGATTCTCAAGATATGGACAACAATGTCAGGCTCGAAAAGATGAGCGAGATTGCAAAAACCATGCATTAGAATTTTGTCAAAAGAAAACTTCACCTACATGAATAATATGCAACAAACACAATTGAGTCCTTGTTGGGAAACAACAAAGAAGATAATGAAGTTTTCCGACTTCTTCTCCTTCTTAAACTAATCCGTTAGTGGCTTAGTGTGCATATATGACTTCTTCAAGGAATGGATGTAACAACCTATCATCTCATGAATAATCCGCACATCCATGACCGACTAGATATGATTCTCGAGGAAACAAGGAAAACTCTACTTGGATTCACGGCGACATCTTTCAACAAATGCACGTGAACCAGAAGAGGTTACTTCCAACATCCAGAACACATACTTCGTGATGACACAAAGATGGTTCTCAAAAGTTTTCAACATTATTGCCAAAGGTTCATAATGATCCTCTTTAGACATGGAGGCAATAAAAATGTTATCGATGGGCTCAACAACAAGCTTATTAAGATATTACAACAAGATGGACTCATAAGATACACGAACAAGGCAATAGTGTTGGTCAGACCAAGGACATGAAGATGTAACATGGTGAAGCACCATATGTAGACATCATCAAGATGGTCCTTGGGACTGAGTTTGATTTGACGATAGCCCAAATCAAATCAAAGATTGAGAAGATAGCAGATCCATTAGGATATACCATCTTGCTTCAGCATGATAACACAGGTAGAAAGGAGTCTTGCTTATCAAAGCAAAACGATGTGCCTTAAGAGCATTGGTAAAACCTAACTCTTTGACCAAGTATGTGCACCAGAACAAACGGACTTGGTAGCACAGTCAACTTCACTTAGTGACCGGATAACCAATCACACAAGGAAGGGATCAAATGTCCTTATATGTCAAAGCAATGCAAATTGCTAAGAATATCTGATAGCCACATCAATACACACACCGTAGCATTCCCGAGCACGAGTAGCTAGGGGAAAGGCGTGAGTAAGGACGTGTAAAAGCATCACTTCATCAATGAAGTCATGAGATACAACACAACCTCTTGATATATAAGAGTGTGACACTTTAAGATGGAACATAATAGAAGCAAACAAAGCTTCTTGATCTGCGGACTACAACACTTTAACCTGGTCCTAGACATGGATGAGGTTCGGGAGTTTGTTTCTCCCTGACATCCCGAGGTGGAATGTCACGACGGACCACAAGAGCAACATGCATTAGTACACCAATGCACATTTACAACTTGGATGCCAAGTGCATACACTGGTCGGAACATGACGGAAGAAAAGGAAACATACTCAGGAAAAATCCTGAGATGCGGATGATCAAGTTAGCATACATATGATAACTTGTTCTGATAAGAAGGGTGTGGCAGAGTCACCACCTTAGATGTGAGACTCATAAAGAGCGCTCTTGTCGTGATCCTTTTGGTTCCATGACAGAACCTCTGCCAAAGCTAGTGGAAGCAGCAAACCTTGGATGTCGCGAGTCAATCACGACAAAACCACGAGATGGGAGGCTAGCTAGAATTGACATTACTAGCCCTTCTGAGGTTGCAAGCATTCCTCAGGGATCAGCAAGATGTATCTTGGGTTAAAGGTCAGCTTCATGTACTGATAGAGGGTGCATCACATGGGTAACAACCAACATGACTCAACACACCACCACCAGCACAATCGGTGACCTTCGGTTCAAGTCCAAGGGTGAAAACCCAAAGAAAGAGTAACTACCATTCGAGTGTCACAAAGGGCACAACGATGTAGTAAACACGAGATAACTTCAGAGACCAATCATAGCTTCCGAAGTATCAAAAGAAGAAAAGGAAATCTTCAAGGGGAAAGAAACCTCAAGACAAGAGTAGGATGAGGTAGAACCGACAGAACTGAAAGATCACGAGGGAAAGGAATCTCCCATGTCAACAAGAGAAAGACGGATCAAAGAACACACCAGACTCTAGAAAACTTAACTCTAGGTCAACTTGGCTGAGAAACGACCTGCACTTGATGCACCTATATTTTGAATGACAAGGGAAAGAGGTGCAAAACTTTTCAACCAAAACAACGTAAGATGACCCAGAATTAGAGCGATACCACATAAGGAGTAAAAACAAGCCTACTCAGATTTTCGCAGATAGTTTTATCTTTGAAATAATTTTCACAACAACTAGACTCAACATCGACCAGTAGAAAGGTGTTCCTAGAGGCGGTCCTGCTCTGATACCAAAACCTGTAGCACCCCCAAGAGCCACGCTAGACAAATCTGAGACCTTAATCTGAGATAAGCCTTACATAATTCTCGGAAGCCAACAGTTGAAATCAGTAACACAACAGAGACCCTACAACACAAGAAGCAATATATTAAGCTCTTAATAGAGCGACGAAGCAAATATCACGAAAATAAGGTCATTGACCTGGCAATCACCAATATAACGGAAGGCAAATTATGCTGTCGTGGTGGTGTCACGGCAGATGCCATAGGATGGCTAATGTGTGGGGCCGATGGACGTTGGTGGATCCGGGGAGGGATAGCGAGCTGAATATCCCACACGAGGAGGAACCCGGTGTAACCGAGCTCTCCTAAGAACAGGAAATAACAACAGTACGATGAAGGGAAGATCTAACAAACAACAACAAATGCACGAAGGCACACAACACACACACGATATACCCAGGTTCAGGGCCCTCGTGAGGAGGTAACACCCCTACTCCTGCCTTTCCTCTCTATATATTTGTGTTACAAGAGCTACAACTTGCTACAAGATCTCTCAAAGGGAGGAGTACCAAGAACTAGATGAACTCAAGGTGAGAAGGAGCAAATGCTCTCTGAGTAAATGTGACTATAGCTTTGGCTCTGAAGTTGGTCTCTCTCTCTCAGGGGCAGTTATGGCGCCTTTTATAGAGCTCCGGCCAGGAGGGCCGGAAACCCTAAACTGGCTTGGCCCCACCGGACAGGCCTAGCCGGCATGCCGTCACCGGCTAGTGCGACCTAGTCGCCGGGCTATCCGGTGTAGCCCCTTCGTCATCATCTCGACAAGGACGGCAGGCGCCGTCCTGCATCATCATTGTCCCCCTGTCAGAGACAAGACATGTCTTTGCCCATCCCGGATAGCCTTTTCCGGATTGCCGGGCTAGGTATGTCAGGTCTTGTCGTACCACGATCGTACCGGCTGACGCGCTCCCGTGTCAGGCGGGAGGTGACCATGCTTCCGTGTCAGGCGGGAGGTGACCATGCTTCCGTGTCAGGAGGAATGGTACTTCCCCCCGTAATAGACGGGAAAGCCTGCTACGGACCGTTGACGGCCTACCGGAAGCCGTCACGCCGGCTACCTCCTCGCTTGCCACTGTGAACCTCTCCTGCACAAGATCAAGATCGAGATAGAGACTCCGGTTAGCGCTTACCCGGATCACCTATCCGGTGAAACCGAATACATCTCCTTCCGGGACTCTTCTCGGAGCCCGAGGACCGGGATCCTTTCTGGTGGCCTCCGAGCTTGCCCGTGGATGAGCATCTCTAGGCCTAGCCTCCCGAAGATGTCTTGGCCTATCAGCAAAGACATCTTCGAGAAGCTAGTTCTTAGAGGAACCATCCGCTGATGCTTGTGCTGCCATTGTGAAGGCTGGGGGAGTCTATTTATAGCTGCGAGACCTGACCCTTGCGCCTGCCAGGAGGCACTTTGTCCTCTACCAGCGCTCAAGGGTCAAGCTGCCCTTTCAGTACAGCAGGAGGCGTCCCTTGCTCTCGCCAAGGGTCAGGTACTGTTGGCATCTTACTGAATTATACCGGGATCTGCCCCTACCCGGGGGGCAGCCCCCCGACACTAGTCCCCGAAGCTGGTGCTGCACAGCGACCCTGGATGATGTGCGGGATCAGCTTTAAACAACAACTATCTTCCGAGAACACATGACACCAGCCTTTCCCTATCTGCCGAAGTCGGTTCTTCCCGAGATCTTCTTACCGAGACTATTTCTACCGGGAGGCAAAGCCTGCAACCGGATAACACAGCCTCAGTGAATCTTGACCGTTGGCTTCCTGATGAATTCGAGACTGTGATCCAGGGCCCACCCGACGTCCCGTCTGAGCAGAAACGCACTCGAGTGCTCCTGCGCGAGCACGCCGTCGCTTGGGTTCCCGCGCCGGGAGCCGCAGCCGATCCGGAATCCAACCGTTGGGGCCGTGTGGCCCTCGGTGTGGCCGGATCGGACGCTCCGGATAGCGCCACGTGGCTTGCTGCACAAACCAGATCCTACCCACGATCGTGGAGATCGTGGGCGGGAAAATTGGAAACCGCTCCGGAATCCCCCCCCATAAATAGGGGACCGGAACGGTCTCCTCCCCTTCTTCTTCTTTCTTGCTTTTCCTTCATCCTCTCGAGCACACCGCCGCCGCTGCGCTCGTCACCCGAACGCCGTCGCCCTCGCCGTGCGCCGGAGCTCGAACACCGCCGTCCCTCTCGCACGTCACCGACCTCCTCTTTCACCGGTGAGTTGCTCTTTTCCGTCTCGATGATTTTCTCCGGTAGAACAGCCGCCCGACTCCGGCCGTGCCGTAGCATAAGTGCGGTTGAGCCGCCGCCGGTGAGCACAACCTGGGCGGCGCGCACGAGGCGCACGGCGGTGATGTACCGTCGCGGTAGGATGTAGGTCATTCACCTGCATTACGCCTCGCCCGAGCCTAGCGCGAGCCTTTTTTCCTCCCTTTTGTTTTGATTATTTCGCACACGGTAGATCTTGTTTCCCAGGAACCCGGTAGGGTTTAGCAGTTTGTGCTCCGGCATCCTAGTTTTCGGTAGACTAACTCCGACTAACTACCACTGCGCCTGCAGAGTAGCTCGGATACATTTGCAAACTTCTTCGACATGGGCGAAGAACGTACCCGGGGGTGCTGGGATGGGTCCGAGACCAAGCAGTCAGATCTGGACTGGCTGTATCGGACTCACCGGATTCCTCCGGAAGTCGAGAGCCGCCTCCCGGAGGGGGAGGTTGCACCGGAACCCCAACCCGGGGAATACGTGGTATTCCTCGCGCACTTCGAGCGTGGGTTTGGGCTTCCAGCTAGCCCCTTCTTCCGCGACTTCCTCGACACCTACGACCTCCAACCTCACCATCTTCCCGCCAACGCCATTATGATGCTCTCGGTCTTCACCACTTACGCGGAGGCCTACCTCGGCATATGGCCATTTATGGATCTCTGGGCCAAGTATTTCATTCTTCGCCGCCAAGCCATCCCCAACCCGGATAAGAAGATAAAAGACTTAGTCGATTGCGGAGCGGCCACCATCATCCCTCGCGCGGACTCCGGATTCCCTATAGTCAAGGGACTAGAGTCCTGCCGGAAGTGGCAGCGCAGCTTCTTCTACGTGAAGAACCGGCAGCACTCGGGAGATGGTCCGGGATCCTCGAATCCGGACTTCATCAATCTGCCGGAGTTTGTTATTGGTCCTCCGCGTGAATTCCGTCTCTGGAAGCAGCTTCCCGATAACGACAAGGTCAATTGCATGCACGACGTTCTGAACGTGCTAAAGGAGAAGATGACCGGCGATGATCTCCTGCGCTGCTTCATCATTCGCCGCGTCTGCCCCCTTCAAAACCGAGTGCACAAGATGTGCCAAATGGCCGGGAACCTAGACCCCACCCGGACCAGTATCTTTGGGCTAGATCACGCAGGGGTCGTCCGTCGCGTTCGAGCTATTGCCCGGACGGAGATGACGGATGACTACTCTTGGGGTGTCATTGGGGGATCCCGAAAAAAACCATGCGACCAGGTGCTCATATCTGTCTTTCGTGCATTCGCCTTCGTACATGCGTTCACCTGGACACCGACACGGCCTGATTTGTTTGCGCAGTTGTTCGAGCGTCAACTCGAAGAAGACGCTGTCCACGCCAACGGGACTTACGCGCCGAACTTCCCAAAACCGGACGAGATGCCGAGGGAGGACCCCGACGGCGAGGACCATCTCGCCATTCCTTTCGTCAAGGCTGCTGCCCCGGGTAATCCTTCAACCTCAGAGGCAGTTTCCATTTCTTCGGATGATGAGGATGAGATTGACTACCAGATTCTCGATGTTATTGACGCTCTCCCTCTGAATTGGGCCTCAGCAGTGGTTCCGAAACCGACAACCGGGACCAAACGTGCCGAGAGCCGGAAGCGCGCGGCTTCCGACACCGAGGGGGCCGATAACGCCGGCAACCCCCCCAAGAGGGGCAAGCCGAGTAAGCAAACGACCGAGAAGCCTGCTCGGCGTCGGCAAAGGGGTCCTCCCATTGTGGATTCCGGGTACGTTTTCCTTGCCTTATGTTATCTGAATTTGTTTTCTCCACAACTATTACTAAGACACTTCCTTTCAGGGATGCGCTCGAGCTCCCGTCACCTGCTGTTCCTCCTCCTCCCGGGACTCGGACTCCCAGCCCGGCTCGGGCTTCTCCTTCACCTCCTCGCCCTTCTACTCGAGGAAGTGAGCATGCCGCCTCCGGTGCCGCACCGGCTACCGTTGTGACCCCGGATGCACATCCGGTGATCGACGAGATCCCGGTGCAGGCCACGACCACCTCGGGAGAAATTCTTCTTCCAGAGAGTCCACGCCGGGTGCCCGGGCTTGAGGCAGAGATCCTTAGCCCTCGCCGGCAACCCGCGGCAAGCGGCCCCTCTCAGCTAGCCGCGACCAAGACCATCTCGGAGAAACAGCCCACAGCCTCCTCCCGGCCAGCTGATCAACCTCCCAAGTCTCGCGGCAAGATTGCTGGGCAGAAAACACCTTCTGCCCCGCCTGCAGCTGCCCAGACATCCTCGGCCCGAGACTTGGTGCTGCGCACGGGTACGTTTTCCTTGTTACCACCGCCTCCCGCCGAGATCCCTACTGCTGCCTTGCGGATGTTGCGAGCAACCGTCAGTTCCTTTGTACCTTCAGGATCCCGGGACGCTGTTGCTACTCGCGCTGCCGGCGGCTCCGGCATACAGGTTGTTGATGAATACAACCAGGCCTGGCTTGCCGCTGACGCCTCCGAGACTGCAGGAGACTCGCACGCTGCAGGCCCAAGCCGCAACGCTCAAGCCCTGCATGCTCTTCAGGTGGCCGCGTTGGATGTTACTCGGGTGACCGAGGTAAGCTTGTTCTGTTTGTTTTATCAAAAAATACTTGTTCCTTCCACCACCACTAGTCCCCGAGATTGGTGCTTAGTGCTCTAGATTCCACCGAATAGCAGATCACTAGGTTCCAATCTTAGAGAAAAATCCAGGACTCGGACACCGAGTCCCCGAGATCCTCCCAACCGGGTAGGTTGCTTCAAAATTTGCTCCATCAGCACTAGTCCCCGAGATTGGTGCTTAGTGCTCTAGATTCCACCGAATAGCAGATCACTAGGTTCCAATCTTAGAGAAAAATCCAGGACTCGGACATCGAGTCCCCGAGATCCTCCCAACCGGGTAGGTTGCTTCAAAATTTGCTCCATCACCACTAGTCCCCGAGATTGGTGCTTAGTGCTCTAGATTCCACCGAATAGCAGATCACTAGGCTCCAATCTTAGAGAAAATTACAGGACTCGGACACCGAGTCCCCGAGATCCTCCCAACCGGGTTCCTTACATCTTTTCCAGACTGACTCCTCCTTCTTTGCCTTGATTAAAGGAGTGCAGCCAGAAACGCCGCAACATCTTCAACCGGGTTCTTGCTGATCTCGGTCAGTCCAAGAAGCGCGAGGAGCGCCTCCGGGAGGAGCGAGATGCGGCGCGCAAGGTCTCGGTGGACCAGAATACCGCTCTCGCCACCGCGCAATCCGAGATCGCGCGGCTCAATGGCGAGCTCGAAAAGGTCAAGGCTGCTGCGACCGACATGAAGACGCGCTTCATCGAGGCGAGCAAGAAGCAGAAAGAAACCTTGGACCAGTCCGAGGAGCGCGCGCATACTGCTGAGACCGAGCTTGCTCTTCTTCGGTCACGGTCTGATACTTGGCTCTCCGAGCTCACTGTATTGAACCGAGATCTGAACAGTAAGTGGACCGACATCCCCCTTCTCTTGTTGCTTCCTTTCTTTGCTGTTGTTTTTCTTATGACCCAGCCGTTTGACAGCTCTTCTTTTTAAAGGGGAATTCGAGCACTCCCGGGAGGCTGCTGTTCTTGCCGTTGCTGCCGCCCGAGAGAAGCGCGCCGGGAAGGGTCCTGCCTCGGAAGTCTGGGAAATCGAGGATCATCTCACCCCTCTGAAGCCCGGATAGTGCCTCTTCGGTCTATCGGGACTGAACTGTTGAGCGCTGCGGTCCACGTCCACGGCGCACTGTGGCCGAGTATCCGTGGGACGCTCTCGATTCCCGAGCTCGCGAGCACACTTCGGGGTGCCGGGAGGCGCATCCATGCCTGGAAGCGTTCCGGTGCACGGGCTGGCGCCGACCAGGTCTTGACCCAAGTACTTAGCTGGTACGAAGGTCTTGATCTGGAGGCGATCCAGCGCCTGCGGACGGTTTCTCCGTGGGTCACCGATCCGGAAAAGGTCCAGCGCCGACAAGAGGTGGCGCACCGCATCGCCTCGTGGGCCAGCATCCGTGCCTTCACCGCCAGCGCCGTACCGGCGCTACCGGCGACGCGGAAGAGGAGACTCCGGAAGAAGACGATGTCGCCTTCGGTGCCGCGCCCGAGACTGTGGTGCCCCGGGATGCTGCGACTTCGCCGAGACCCGAGGTCTCCCAGACCGAGGTGCACCCCGACGCCCCGAGTAGTGCTGCCGAAATGAAGCCGAAGTCGCTCCCGCTGCTGCTCCTGCTGCTTCTCCCGAGGCTGCTGCTCCCGAGGTCTCCGTCGAGAAGCCGACTTCCCCTACTGCTTAAAAAACTTAAGAGTAGACTCATCAAATCCCCGGGATGCCGGGTACCATATGTATCACATACTTATACTATTTCCGTTTCGCAGTGAATTACCTACTTGAACAATTTATGTCAATTTATTCTGTTATGAGTTCCCGAATTGCCTCACATGTTTACCGTACTTAGGTAATTTCTGCTCTTGTCTACCATTTCGGCGTTCGACAGTCGAGTCACAAAACTCCACATACGGCATACATTACGTAAAACAACCCGAGTTCTGGCTAACCGAATTCCCGACATAAACAACAAATAAGTTAGTAACAAACAAGCATGCCGGATAAGTTCCTGCTCCAAGTCCCCGAGACCATTTTCGTGTTTCCCACCTTCCCTCTCTTTGCTCTTGACTACCATTTCGGCGTTCGTCAGTCGAGTCACAAGATGATTTCACATGACATACATTACTTTGACTTTGAGAATCGGACTCGGAACTTTCCCGGCATGCACAAAATATAAGAGATAGCTATCCGGCAGTCCCCGGGTTCCTTCCCGGGATGCCGGTACAAAACAATAAATAAACTTGACGAAACAAAAGTAAATAAAAGCACAGAACCAGGCAGTCCCCGGGTTCCTCCCGGGGTGCCTTACTTCCATAAATACTGGAAATTGAGATACACATACACTGAGCCCTTTAAGTGTAAAAGGGTCGAAGTAGAGCTACATTCCATGGACGCTTGGTTTCCTCACCGGATTTGTCCATTACACCTTTCCTAGCCTCCTGTGCATCTACAAGGTAATAAGAATCATTGTGCAACGCCCTGCTTATTACGAAAGGTCCCTCCCATGGAGATGACAACTTATGCATTCCGGCCGTGCGTTGGATGAGCCTCAGCACCAAATCCCCTTCTCGGAACACCCTCGGGTGTATTTTCCGGCTATGATATCGGCGAAGATTTTGCTGGTAAATTGCACACCGAGAGAGTGCCAACTCCCTTGCCTCTTCGAGTAAATCAACATCATCTTCTCGGGCCTCCTTTGCCTCGGTCTCGGTGAACATTGTCACTCTTGGGGAATCATACTGTATGTCGGTCGGAAGTACTGCCTCAGCACCGTATACCATGAAAAATGGGGTGTACCCGGTAGATCTGTTCGGTGTAGTCCGGAGACCCCACAAGACCGCTGGCAACTCCTCCATCCAGCATCCCGGAGTTCTCAACAGTGGTTCGATCAAACGAGCTTTGATGCCGGCCAAGACCAAGGCATTTGCTCTCTCGACTTGCCCATTTGCTTCCGGGTGTGCGACTGATGCTACATCCAGCCGGATTCCCTTCTCAGCACAAAATCGAGCGAATTCCCCCACAGCAAAGTTGGTGCCATTATCCGTGATAATGCTGTGCGGGTATCCGTATCTCAAGATGACGTCTTTCAGGAATTGCACAGCGGTGTGTCCATCGCACTTCCGGATTGGCTTGACCTCTATCCACTTGGTGAATTTGTCCACCATGACAAGTATGTGTGTCATATTGCCTCTTGCCGGCTTGAATTGCCCGACCATATCCAAACACCATACTGCGAATGGCCAAGTGATGGGGATTGTTTTTAGTGCTGACGCCGGCATGTGTATCCGGTGAGAAAATCTCTGGCATCCTCCACACTTTCGGACAATATCTTCTGCTTGCTGCAATGCAGTGGGCCAGTAGAACCCATGCCGGAATACTTTTGCCACCACTCCTTCGCAAGAGTTGCGAATATTGCTCCACCGGGTAAGGTATTCCCAGTCAGTCTCATTGCTCTTTTGCCTACAGATGGCGAGCTGTTGAGGCTTGTTCGGCCTTTTGTATGTGCTGGTGAAGTTGCTGATGAATGCTTCCTCAAAGTCTAACCAGCAGTCTATGCTGCCAGTTCTTAAGTTGTTTAACCAGATCCGGGCTGGTCCTTCCAACATCTGCGGCACATAGCGTACCGCCCATCGTCTGTTTCCACCGGCTATGCTTACTGCAGTTACATAGTCGGTTAGCCAGTCCTCCGGCTTCTTGCTGCCTTCATAGGTCTTGGCACCCATGTTGAGCTGAAAGTTCCGAACAGGTGGTTCCCGCATAATCCTAGGTCCGAAGCAGGCAGGTCCCGGAGGTCCTTGCTCTTCCACTAACTCGGATTGGTGAATCCGGTCGAGCCGGAATCTGGCATCTGCTGGGTTTAGTTGCTTGCTTCCTATCCGAGATCCCAAAGGGTTCTCGTCTGGCTGATACCCGAGCTGCTGCAGCCTCGAGTTGCCATCATTGAGCCTGTCCTGTACAGGGATCACGGCCTGCTGGGGAACAGAGGCGACCTCCCTCTGGGGGTTTCCCTGTACATGAGGAGGATTCCGGGGTGGATTACCACGGCCAACCGGGTTATTGTTTCCTACATCCCGGTTACCATCCCCACGGGTACTTCCCGCCTGTCCCGAGTTACGCTGTCCGGCCTGTCCGGCTTGCTGGATACCGGCGAAGGCCGGATCGTAGGTCTGTAGCTGGTTGTTCTTCCCGGAACCTCGACTCCGGCTCCGGCTCTTGCTCTTGCTCTTGCTTCTGCTCGGATGCGGGGAAGAGGCCTCCCCATCCGATTTCTGGCTATTGGGTCTGGCAGAGTGCACTTGAGATCCTGCCCCGGGGTTCTTCTTCTTGAACACCTGATTCTGCCGGTTGGCCTCAATCACCAACTCGTTCACACGCTCCTGCTGCTTGCGTAGGGCCTCACCGGATAACCCCGCCAACTCGGCCATGGCGGCTTCGGCGGCCCTAAGAGTTTTCGCCGGTGAGCTGTACACCGGCTTCCCCGCTGAAATCCGACGTCCGGTGTTACTGGTGGTGGCTCCACCAGCCAGCTCCTCATTCACCATTCTTCCTTTCTTGCGCAGATCCGCAATGCGCTTCTCCCGGGAGTCTATCTTAGGGAATCCGTGGGCTGCATTGTACTCCCGGAGGCTAGCGCTGAGCTCGCGGCGGATCTCGGCGATCTCCTGTGCTTCAGCGAGTAGCAACTTCCGCTGCTCCTCTAACTCAGCCGAAGTGGCCTGGGTATCCGCTCCGGCAGCTACCGGTACAGTCAACTTGGCTACCAGCCCCGAGAGGGGATCCGGGCGGCGCCGCGGCTGGGACGCCTGTGGATCACCATCTCGGGCCGCAGGTCTTTCCTGCGGGGGTTTGGCCAAACGGGGGTGTCCGTCGGTATCGTCGTCAGCGTCCTGGTACTCCTCCTCGGTAGCCCCGACCATCATTACCGCGATGGACCTCGGGGGGCGACCGGCACGCACACCCCGAGCAGCGCAGAGCATGGGAGGGTCCTCAGCTTCCAGGACCACGTCTGGGTAGCTACAGATGACCTCTGTGGCGACGTAGGTGGTGAAACCACCGAAGTCAATAAGACATCCGTTTACCGGAAACGGTTTGTTCCGGAAGCACCCTGCGTTGTCGCAGACAAAGTCCATCTCCCCTAGCCTTACGACCAGGCCAGAGAGAACCCGAACCTTGAAGTGAACAGGGGAGCCCGTCCAGATGCGTACACCAGCCAACGCCTCTGTCTGCCCCACGGTGGGCGCCAACTGTCGTGGTGGTGTCACGGCAAATGCCATAGGATGGCTAATGTGTGGGGCCGATGGACGTTGGTGGATCCGGGGAGGGATAGCGAGCTGAATAGCCCACACGAGGAGGAACCCGGTGTAACCGAGTTCTCCTAAGAACAGGAAATAACAACAGTACGATGAAGGGAAGATCTAACAAACAACAACAAATGCACGAAGGCACACAACACACACACGATATACCCAGGTTCAGGGCCCTCGTGAGGAGGTAACACCCCTACTCCTGCCTTTCCTCTCTATATATTTGTGTTACAAGAGCTACAACTTGCTACAAGATCTCTCAAAGGGAGGAGTACCAAGAACTAGATGAACTCAAGGTGAGAAGGAGTAAATGCTCTCTGAGTAAATGTGACTATAGCTTTGGCTCTGAAGTTGGTCTCTCTCTCTCTCAGGAGCAGTTATGGCGCCTTTTATAGAGCTCCGGCCAGGAGGGCCGGAAACCCTAAACTGGCTTGGCCCCACCGGACAGGCCTAGCCGGCATGCCGTCACCGGCTAGTGTGACCTAGTCGCCGGGCTATCCGGTGTAGCCCCTTCGTCATCATCTCGACAAGGACGGCAGGCGCCGTCCTGCATCATCATTGTCCCCCTGTCAGAGACAAGACATGTCTTTGCCCATCCCGGATAGCCTTTTCCGGATTGCCGGGCTAGGTATGCCAGGTCTTGTCGTACCACGATCGTACCGGCTGACGCGCTCCCGTGTCAGGCGGGAGGTGACCATGCTTCCGTGTCAGGCGGGAGGTGACCATGCTTCCGTGTCAGGCGGAATGGTACTTCCCCCCGTAATAGACGGGAAAGCCTGCTACGGACCGTTGACGGCCTACCGGAAGCCGTCACGCCGGCTACCTCCTCGCTTGCCACTGTGAACCTCTCCTGCACAAGATCAAGATCGAGATAGAGACTCCGGTTAGCGCTTACCCGGATCACCTATCCGGTGAAACCGAATACATCTCCTTCCAGGACTCTTCTCGGAGCCCGAGGACCGGGATCCTTTCCGGTGGCCTCCGAGCTTGCCCGTGGATGAGCATCTCTAGGCCTAGCCTCCCGAAGATGTCTTGGCCTATCAGCAAAGACATCTTCGAGAAGCTAGTTCTTAGAGGAACCATCCGTTGATGCTTGTGCTGCCATTGTGAAGGCTGGGGGAGTCTATTTATAGCTGCGAGACCTGACCCTTGCGCCTGCCAGGAGGCACTTTGTCCTCTACCAGCGCTCAAGGGTCAAGCTGCCCTTTCAGTACAGCAGGAGGCGTCCCTTGCTCTCGCCAAGGGTCAGGTACTGTTGGCATCTTACTGAATTATACCGGGATCTGCCCCTACCCGGGGGGCAGCCCCACGACATATGCTATTATACATAGCAAGATAGAAAAAGGCCTAAGAGGCCAAAGCATAACGGCGACGTCCCAGTCCATAATTCCAGGCTGTCGTCTGGGAACCCCACCCTACTCGTCGATGTCGATGCTGAGCAAAACACACATGTACAAATAATTGCGCAAGGCTGAGTACAAGAGGTACTCAACAAGACTTATGCAACCTATTATAAATCTGCTCGTTCAGAGAGTAATCATGAATGAATGTCCTTTATATAAAGCCATCTTTGTTTTCAAACCGAGGGAGAAGAGAATCTCGCATCAGTAGACTTTTAAAAAGGGATAAGGAAGTAAAACACTAACTTAATCCACATCTTCAGTCTCCACCAGATCATCATGAGTTGTACCACCCACCAGTATCACCCCCTCGCTCAACCCGAGGAAGCGATCCTCCCTTAGTTGGCAAGTTTTATAATTAGATTCATGTTATCTATGATCATCAGACATAAGGTACCAAGTCTTCCATAACCGTGGACACGGCTTTTTGAAAAGATTTACCCTGTAGGGGGTGTAACTACCCACACACGCCAACCAACCGATACGCCAGCTATTAGCACTCTTCCGGGTAGTGCCGGAAGGAGGGTTGGCCACGACCTTTCCCAAGCTTCGCCTATGTCCATGAGCCACAGCAGTAGGTCAGACTGTCATCTCAGCGATCCCTAGTGCGGGTTGCCAGGGTCAAGATCAGAGCGTCACACTCTCCTGACCCAAGCCCTAATTTCCTCAACTCATTTTACCGCACACGCAAATGGAAAACTCGAACTAGTGGCTTCACGTAGTAGGATAGACAAGTTGGGGTCGAGGGAGGTCCAAGTCCAGTGTGGATGCACGAGGTCTTGGTTCCAAAGACGAGAACTCAGTTCCTAGGTCGGCAAGAATGGAACAACCCACCACAATACCTATGTGGCCTCCCATCCAAGCCTTTAGCATATTCAACACATCTTAGATAAATCCACGTCATCCTTCCCGGAAGTTCCTTCACAGCTCTGGTTCATCAACCGGATGGAGCAGAGGGAAGATCTAAGCAGGGCTAAGCATAGCAAGCTCTGGCGATGCAACACTTATAACACTCTATACCTCAACTCAAAGCAACATTTGAATCGCATGCATAATACCAGAATCAAATACTTTGAAATCTTATATGTGCAGATAAGAGGTTATGCTTGCCTTGCTCTTTGATAACAAGATATATAGCAATTGGAGACCTTCGGCTTCACTTCATCGAGATAACTAAAATAACTCTTCATAGATATCCTCTTGATTTGACCATCGATGATCCAGCACTCACCTTCGGTGTTGTCAGTCTCCACTTCAGATTCGCATTCTACCGCAAAGAACCAAACCCGGAAAAGAAACGGGAAACAACATTCAACCATGGCATCGATGCAATGAACACAATGTATTTATGACAAGTTAAAGGATTGAAATGTAAATCCTACACATGGAAGGATATTTCAAATGGAGTGTGGATGCCCGAGAGGTGCCCTTTGACAAACTCCATAATTAAAGGAAATGGTGTAATTTGTGCTTCTATTATAACATGGTTCAAAGTTGTTTAAATATGCATGATTTGGAAAGAATTAAATAGATCTTCTTTTTCTGCAAATTTTGATATATTAATCACATTTTTCTGAATTAAAATGAATTAGTTATGAATTTCCAAAGATTAAACAAATTTAAATACAATTTAAAACATTTATAAAATTAGATAAATAAATTGGACCCACATGTCAGATTTTTATTAAATACTGATAATCATTTTGGAAAAGATTAAATTTCTAACAAACAGGGCCCACATGTCATATTTAAATAAATTACAGAAAAGGAATTAAATAATTCAGAAATAGAAAAACAAAATGAGGCGCTGGCATCATGTTGCGTCAGCATTGGAGAATTCTCCACTGCCGAGCACGAATCCGTCGAATGGAGACGAGAGGGAAGGAGCAGGCAGTCGAGCTGGATGCGCGGCGTCGCGGGCAACCGAACAGTGGCCGCGACGCCCACAAATGGTCGTCGGAGAAGCACCTCCGGCGCGGCGGAGCGGTGGCCGGAGAGGTCTAGCACGGCGAGCACAAAGGGAGGCGGGAGGGAGGAAGAAAAGGGGTCCCAGAGGACCACTATCTCACCATGGAGCTCGTGGTCGAGTCGAAGGAGCGAGGCGAGGCCGAGGTTCGCCGGAATCAAGCTAGGCCACTTTAGGTTTTTATTTTTTATTTTAAAACTCAAATTTTGTGCAACTTTTAATTAGATGCAAATGATGCTCATGATGCACAAACAAATCTTAATTACCAAATAACAAATTTGGGGACATTACACCCAGGAGGCGGCGCAGAGGACTCTAGGCGAGGCGCGGCCTCCTCCGCCTGAGCCACTGCAGCCTCCGCCCGAGGAGCAGGCGCCTCCTCTTGAGACACCTCGTCAGTTGGGCCTGTGGAGACCGTATCCATAGGCCTCGTGGCCTCTTCAGCCACGGCCTCAGCCATGGCTCTCTTCACATCTGGTGCCTTGCGAAGCAAACGGCGCTTCGCAGACACCAGATCACTGACAAAAACCAAGGAAGCATCTTCAAGAGAGGATAAAGCGAAAAAGAGCAAGAGTCAAAGGACCGAGAGCCAGAGACACTTACCCGGACGGTTCAGCGCCGGTGTCGACCCACCCCAAGCCTGGTGAGCGCCAGGAGGGCGTGGTCCTGGCGCCAGACCCCTCCGGAGACGCCACGGCCTTCCTCCTGGAGGGGACGTCGGACGGCCTCGCCCCAGACCGGCCCACGGCCGCCTTGGTGCGTGGCTCGCGCCGCCCCGGGGTGGCCTCGGCGTCGGAGGCCTCCCTCTCCTCATCCTCCTCCTCCACGAGGCGCGAGGGCGCCACCACGAAGGCGTCATCGTCACCTGATGAGATGTCGCAAATCTCGTCAGTGAAGGGCCCAGGCCTCAAGGAGGACACCTCCCCTTCCGCGACCTTCTCCTCTCCTCGCTCGGCTCCCGGGGCAGAGGGAGAGTCTGCTCCCTCCCCTTCGTGCACCACCGGCACAGGCACCTCCTTCCCCGCCTGGCCTGCCGGGGTAAACAGGGTCATCCCATCCAATATGGCCATGCGCTCGGTCATGTTATATTGATGGAGAGGCCGGAGCGTGATGGGGAGCCGGTTCGCGGAAGGCACCACCGGGTTGATGCTGAGCGCAGACAGGACGTTGTCGACGGCGTCCTTGTCGTTATCCTCGTGGTGGATCCGCATCTTGTCGTGAGGGCTGGGGTACATCCACATGGGCACCGAGTGCGCCTGGAGGGGAGCGATGCGGCGCGTCACGAAGTCCGCCACGATAATCTGCCCCGTGAGGCCCTCCTCGTGAAGGAAGCTCAGGCAGCCCATCAGGCTTGCGTTCCGCGCGTTGTCGAAGGGTGCCTTGCCCCAGTGGGAATTCTTCACGGGCGGTGCGTTTGGGACCTCGAGGAAGGCGCAGGGCTGCTCCACTCCGACGAAGAACCACCGCTGGCGGAAGTCGTCCACCTTCTTCGTCACCGAAGTGACGGCCTTGCCATCGCTCCACGACATAGGGATGTAAACGCTCCCCATGCGGTCCACGATGCGGAACAAGACGCACCCCAAGCGCTCATTCTCCGCCGTGTTCCGGAGCGCGTAGAAGCACAGGAAAAGCCCCACCGTGGGCTCCAGGCCCAAGTACGCCTCGAAGAGGTAGGCGAACACGGCGAGGATGAGAACGGAGTTGGGGTGAAGGTGCAACAACTGGATCTGGTAGAAGGCCAGCACTGCCTCCAGGAACGGAGAGAACGGCGGCACCAGCCCGGCGGAAACGCAGTGCTGGAAGACCGGGAAAAACCCTCGCGGGCGTTTCCCGTGCGCCGCAAGCTTGAACGCGGTGGCGCCTTGCTCATTGGTCCGGTCCGCCACCAGGGAGCGGACCTTGGCTAGCGCCTTGTCTTTGACGCGCACGCCGAGCAGCGCAGCGCCATGCGGAACCTCGTCTGGCGCCGCCTGGGAGTAGGATCCCGCGGCCGCCTTGCCCTTGTTCTTGGCGGGACTCATCGCTGGAGTTCGGTGTGTCGCTGTAGGCGAGAGGAGAAGAAAGCGCTAGAGAGCGGAGGCGGGGAGCTCGAGAATGGCGGAGGCTTCTGCGAGAAAGAATGGAAACGGTAATGGCTCCATGCTCCGGCGCCCAGACTTTATGTCTCTTCAAGGAGCAGTTACCGGGGCGTTGTGGGACCCCCCCCCCCCCCCCACGACGCACGTCCCAGATCGTGCACGACCGTTACTCGTCTGAGTGACGCGTGGCCCGGGCCGGCCAGGCACTTTGGGCCCACGACGCTCCGCCTGCGCTCATGGGCTCAATCGCGCCCATCGCGGGCCCGGGGGCTACTGTCGGCCTAGTGGGTACTAGGGTGTGCAGAGACCACTCTCCCCAGGCCTCGCTCACTGAAGGATCAGACGAAACGACTAAGGACCAAGCCCCCGCTTGGAGAGACCCTCGAGAGACAAACCCTCTTGAGGGCCTGAAGAGGACCTGCGCTTCAAGAGACTCTCCCGAGGCGCCACGCGCCTGAAGCGAAGTAAACAGAAATCCCTCCACAGGCCGACTCGGGCATGTGGGGAAGCTTCGTGGCCAAGGAAGTATTGCAGGGCGCACATGGCCTCTGCAGCTGCCGCTGAGTGACGCGGGCACTCCCTTTGTCGTTTTGGTGATAAAGGAGTCAATAAAGTTGCGCCGCCTGCGCCAGGACAGCCGGGACTTTCCTCTTTGGTGATAAAGCGGCTGGCGATCACTGCAATCCCTGCGAGCTGTTCTGCGCGGTCTACACCCTGTAGGCCACCGCGCCCAACTTTATCGCCGATGGACCGCATCCATGAAGGATTCAGCCGTGGTGGACTCCAACTCCTCCGCGCCACTGTCGTGTGGGAGCCCACCTTGGACGCCATGCGCAAGGAAGACGCCCGTGGGGCCTATAAAAGGAGCAAGAGCTCCACCGTAGCAAGGGGTCGGCCAATTGCTTGTAAAACACTTGTAAAACCCTAGCCGAGCTAGTAGGTGTCAGGCCCCACAGCTTGAAAAAGCTAATGATTCAAGATCATGATGTTTTGAGCTCATACTAAGAGCGTAGGCATACAAGGTTGTGTTCCACACTGTGTGTTACGACAATCTTGTTATGAAGGTCATATTAATGGAATATGATAGACCTACGAACTACGAAGAAGAGATGGTGGACCAAAGTCCGAGAAATGGCTGTGAGTCATTTATGATCCGAAATAAAATCCATATACGATTACCAGGTAATGACTTGGGAGATCTTCTTGATGGCATCTAGGATGTTAATAGTATATGGAATTTTATTGGAGAGTAGACATTGAGCAGATTCGATTTGTCGTGAAACAGTTCCGACAGATTCAAAAGTTAACCACATGAGAGTTTGTCTCAAGTGGCGAAGGCTAAATCTATTATGGGTCGTTTAGCAATCACTATAATTTCAAATGAGAAATTGATAGATGGATGAGAAAACCATGGTTCTTAATAGTGTCATTAAGAATGGTTTGTAATCCTGAGGATACTAAACATGTATGCAAACTTCAGTGGTCCATTCATGGGCTGAAGCAAGCATATCGGAGCTGGAATCTTCACTTTGATAATGTGATCAAAGGATTTTGGAGTTGTCCAAAATAGTTGAAGAAACCTACATTTGCAAAGAAGTGAGTGGGAGAAAAGTAGCTTTCCTTAATCTTATATGCGGAAGGCATATTGGAGTGGGAGCTAAGTAGCTTTTTCCTGATCTTATATGCGGAAGGCATATTTGAGTGGGAGCTAGGTGTCATTTGTGATTATGTATGTAACGACATACTGAATGACACAAATCCTCTAGTAGAGTGTAAAGGATTATTTAAGTGATTAAATTTTCTACGAAATGAAGTTAGGAGTATTAGGCATCCGATTTATAATTTTATAGATCAGAAGAGGCTTAATAACATTAAGTCGGAATATTTCCTAAGTCAGGATTCTGAAGTGTTTCAGAAAAGGACAAGCGAAGAAAGAGGTTCTTGCTTGTATGACTAGGTAAAAGATTAAGTTAATCTTGGCTTTTTCAGTGATACAAAATGATGTTCGACATTCTCTATGTATCAGACATAGAGTCTATCATACTGAAAGCTCAACTTAGTGTGACCCGAGTTCTTGGTTAAAGAACAGGTTCTAGAGTGATCCTTGTGTGGATCAATGAACAAACGTTAAGTTTATTCTTCAGTGTCTATGAGAACTGAAGATAGGTTTTCTAGTAACAGGTAAGAGTGGAAAGACAACTTGCCGTAAAGCAGTTACGATGATGCAAGTTATGACACTGACCCATACGACTAGAAATCTCATATAGGAGATGTCCTTTATTTTGAAGAAAGACATGGTTAGTTTGCGAAGTCGCATATGAATGCACTGTCGCATAATCTACATAGGTATAGAAATATATCGCGACTTTAGAAGTAGCAAGTGTGATTGGACTGAGCAGTTTTCCGAGCGTAGGTGGTCCCCTTAATAGATCTTTCAGACTTTTAAGGCGCATGCTATGCGAATGCTCGAGTCTCACTCCATCCACTGGGATATATTTCACCGTCATCGTAAGATACGGGATGATGTCAAACTAGGTGACATAGAAGTGTTGCAAAGCACATATAGGTCTCAATGTGTGAGATCTATTGATTGTATTCCTCTTTCACAAGGCGAGCAGGCACCAAGATGCTATGGGTGTTGAGCTTTTACCAGGTTGTAAACTAGATTAAGTGTTACTCTAGTGCAAGTGGGAGACTGAAGGGAATATGCCCTAGAGGCACTTAATAAACATAGTTTATTGGCAATATCCCAATCGTTCATTATATGTTTTACACCATGCTATAACTGTATTAAGCGAAAACATTAATAAAGGTGTGGTAGATAAAACAACCAGGTCCCTAGTAGCCTCTACTAAGACTAGTTTCGTTGCGCGACTGATGATCGAGGTTTTCCGATCATAGGGCATGGCGCCGGTCGGCAATGGAAGTCATATCGTTAGGAGTAACGATGTGATGGACATACCCAGTATTTATAGGACATAGTCATTACGCCTTAAGACCGTGAGATCAACTCTTATTGTTATCCCTGTAAGATACTTTGATCGCACCAAACGTCATATCTTATATAGTGTGACAATAACGGTGATACTTTTGGGTATCGGAAAGGGGTAGTTGAGACGAGGGGTCAACAGCGGGATTTGTCAGTCCGCATAGCCGGATAGATACTCTAGGGCCCACTCGGTGAGATTATGTCAAATGAGTTTGCAAACATGTGACTAGGTCACCAGCTGACATAATATCATAGACGAGTAGAAGATAGCGATGTCGGTAACGAGATCATGCTAGGTATGGAGATATCTGAGAATGATACTCGGACACGCTAAGTATCGCCATGACAAAGGGTTTAAGACTAGACGTCCACGTTTGATAGATGAAAGTTATTCGTTATATCACAGGGATTAATTCATGGGGTCCAGGCCTACGAGTTAGTCGTTGATCATAGAGGAGTCTTGATCATACCTGTTATTATATCGAACCGCTAGGGTAACACACTTAAGGGGTTTCGACAAGACAACCGGAAAGGAAAGAGATCACCGGGAACGTCCCGGGAGGGGTCCGATGGAGATCGGGCAGCGCCGAAAGAGTTTTCGGAGCTAGGAAAAATTATATATATTATGTTTGATTTTAATTAGTGTAATTATTATGCAAATATGATTTTATATATTTATTTTCGAATTTATTTAGGCTGATTTCCCTAAATGGGCCTTCTGGTCGAAAGAAGGCCCATGGGGAGGAAAACTCTCAAGGGAATTTTGTGTGGGAGGCTTGGCCGGCCTAGGTGGGCCAAATCGGGCCCACCTAGGGCCGGCGCACCATCCCTAGCCGCACCATGGCTGTGTGATAGTCCCACATTGCCTGGCTAGGGAGGTTGGCTCCCCCCGGGAGCCTATATAAGAAGGGGCACCCCTGGCCTTTTAATTCACCAATTAATTCCCAAATTCTCTCTCGATCTCGTGATTCCCGTTGTCGGAGTCGCGCCGAGTAGAGGAGGGGGATCTCTTCTACCATAGCCCGATGCCGCGCTGCTGGTGTTCCGGTCCAAGTCTTCCGCTGCTCGTCCTGAAATGGAGCTTCGGAGGCCGTCGTCTCCACCGTATGTGTGTGACGCCCTGCGAGGTGCTGCGCTAGCGGTACTCGGAGGCCTACTTCCTCCACCCGACCTCGGGGTCATCTTCGTCGCGCCGAGTTCTCCGTGACCTAGAGGTCGGCTACGGCGTCTTCATCGTCAACGCTTGTGCGGGAGCGTAATCCCCGCTATTCGGTCTACGAGGGTATGTATTCCGATCTTCGCCGTACTTCTATATCTGCATAGTGTAGATCTTGGCTAGTTTAAGGATATCGTTGCTAGGAAAAATTTTGTTTTCTGCACACGATCCCCTTCAGTAGGATAGCCTTCGGCTAGTGGAGGAAGACGACCATTGCGCCCCTCTTCAAGCACGAACTGCCTCAAGAGAGCCCTCGGCAAGCTCGGTTGTATTGTAACCTCTGAAGTGCAATACAGACAAGCATGAGTAGCGGTGTTACCTCCTCCCGAGGGCCGTGAACCTGGGTACGTGTCGGTGTCCATCTGTGTCGTGGGTGTTCCTCTCCGGGCCCAGCGAGCACCGTCGCCGTGCCTCTCGAGGGTCGCTTGACCTCCGTGTTCAATCCCCTTCTCAAACTACTCTTCAGGGTGTGACTATCCCGGTTCCGTGGGAGTCACCCTCCGACAACATTGCGGTAAGGCAATTCGTCATTAGGAGGATACGCCCTTGTTTCAGTGTAGTCCTTGTGAATGTGTATTCAGTAGGCATTCTTCCTTTGGTTGGCGCCCTTCTCGCCGTCCTCGCTCACGTTCAGCCACGACTGCGCCAACAAGACGTCCTCACTCACGCACCAAGTATTGCCTCTGTTTCCAGCCTTCCGGACGGCATCCTCTTCAACGCCATCCTCTTCATCGACCTCCCCTTCCTGGTGTAGCGCCCCATCTTTAAATAAAGATGGAACACCTGTGTTATGTGCTAGTCCCTGGATCACTGCTAGCACCACAGTACAAAATATATAGTATCATTGCATAAGTATCAAAATACTACATCGAGATCCAAAAATAGCCAAGTATAGCTTTATTACAAAGTGCATAGTCATGAAGACTAGCTAAAATATTCAGAGTTCATAACGAAAATAAAAGCAATGGGCCTTCTCTTCTAGCATACGCCACGAGCAGACATGTTGGGTGTAGAATCGAGTCCAAACTTACTCCTCATCAGAATTACCTGCACATTTGAATATGCAGCCCCCGAAGGAGGTCAATACAATGAAGTATTGGCAAGTGACTATGGTGGATAAAATTATGGCAAGTCTAATTCTATATGCATATTTGGCTTAGTGGAGTTTGTAGGCTATTTTGCAGAAAGCCAGTTTTCTCCTATCTTTTGTAAAACACTTTTGTATATCAAAGACTTGGCACCAAGGGATGAAGCCCAAGTGCACCAATAATTCTTTCCTTAGTCAAATTTTACTTTATGAAAACCATGTTGAGATTCTTCCGTCCATCCTTGTCCAGTTGCTCGAAGTTGTCCATCACCGGGGACACGGCTGAGTACTCAGTTTCTCGACTCTGCAGAGGTTGTGCACTTTCACCTTAAGACTCAATTTGTCCGAGAAATCCTATACACGCGGAGTGTATTATGGAAAGGAGAGAATTGAGACAAGAACTTTCAGAAGAAGAATGCAACCATACTAGCAAGACCCGTTCCACCTATCAACTCTACATCTGCTTGTCAAGCTGACAGGTTGCACTCTCACAACTTAGTCGTTCTAGACAGAGCCCATTGTCAAAAGGCTGCACGGGAAGCTTCTAAACTTGGAGGGACTTAGTAATCTCTTTGTTCCTGGGTGGCCGTCCACAAGTGCGCTCCTGGGTGAAAACCACCATACTCATGGCCCTAAGTAGAATAGAAATTCATCCTAGGCGAAGACAACCACAAGCATAGTCCCAAAAGCCACTCAACATAAACCAAACAACCAATTCCACCCAGAAGTGTATTCAATGTTTTAACACTTAGCAATAATTCCATAACATGATAAGTAAACTCCTTTATAGCATAGCTAAGCATCTAATAAAACTTTTGGTGGCTGCAAGGGAAGGAATGGCTACACACTACTAGGATATTTTTAAAGTGTAGACTAACTTAGCATTCCAAGATAGTATCAAAATTTCCCTATCATGCATACTACTCAAAATCTACTAATAATGCATATAGAAAACATAGGATAGATGATGAATGTCACTTGCCTTGGTAACAAAGGGAACAAGCACAGCAAGAATAAAAATCACAAGGACCTTCCTCCTCTTCACAATCTAGAGACAAACAATAACACTAAATAAACACACCAAATATAACACTTAAAATATCAATACAAAAATATGTATGCATGCTTAATATGCAATGAACTTAACATGACCAATTAATTACTATATTAAGTTCTCTGTTATTCATGCATAAAGATGCAATGATCAATATTTTAATATTTTAATTAATCATTTAAATAATGAGCATATTAGTAGTTTTAAATTATAAAACCAATTTCTTTAAGTCTATTAGAGAAAGTTTCAAATAAAACTCATGTTACACTCTCTGGACAGAGGACATTAATATAATTCCAAAACAATTGGATTTATTTGGAGAGAAAATTTATTAATTAAGTTATAGATTTAATATCCGAAAGTTAAACAATTTAATTTCGCAATTTAATATACACTAAAAGGATAAACTAATGAAACCATATTAAACTACACGAGCAGAGCTTCACGTGGATATAAAATTCATCAAATTTGGATGAACAGATCAAAAGTTATGATTTTTGCAAGTTTGTGTTATTTTCTTTTTTTAAAACAAATTCTCTACCGAAATAGAAAATAAAATCGCCACGCGGCGCTCGCTGATTGGCCGGTACCGTTTCGCGCGGATCGCGTGCGTGGACCGTACGATCTACTTTAAATCCAACGCACCAGATCTGATGGACGAAGCGGTAAGGGTGATTTAATCTCGCCCGTCCGATCTCGCACGAACCGCTCAAATCTAAAGTGTGTACGCGGCCGGCCGGAGTTCGCCGGAGATCGATCCTACGGTGGTGCCATCGCCGGAATTTCGCCGGAGAACAAAAAAAACGCGTACGGGAGGGAATGGCGCATACCGAGAGGTGTCGGGCGTCGCGTAAAAGTTGGGGGTGTGGTCTAGGGCGTGACGGGCGTCCTCCTCCGTGTCCCACTCGCTGGCCGGCGGCGGAAGCTTCGGTCGAGCACGGATTCGAGGGTGCAGCTGCAGATGACGAATAATAGGAACACGAGAAGATGCGTAAGGGCGAGGGAAATCGAGTGGGAGGTTCGGAAGCTCCTGAGGGTGTCCAAACTCACCAAAATCGAAGAAGTTGCCGGCGGCAATGGCGGCGGCGCGACCTCGAATTGGAGCAGCCTGGGGCGAGTTCGTTTAGGGTATGAGAGGGGAAAAGAGGCGGCGGGGATGGGGTATAAATAGGAGGAGCCAGAGTCCGTATCCCGCAAGAAAAGGATCGGATTGATCCGATTTTTGGGGAATTCGGTAGGAGTTTGGTAGGAGCTCGTGTTCTACACGACGAAGGAGATGACAGGTGGGGCCCGGTCGTCAGCGAGAGAGGAGAGGAGATGGGCTGCTGTTGGGCCGAGGCAGCGCGCGCGCGGTAGAGAAGGGGGTAACGCAGTGGGCTTCGGCCCAGTTGGGTCGTCTCCCCTTTTTTTTTAATAAAACAATTTTCTGATTTCAAAACTTTAATTCAAATTTGATTTTTAAAACTTATCCAAAACCTTTCAGAAAAATTCATAAAAATATGTTTTGAAAAGCTAATTTAAATTATGACTTTTTGATATCATTTTGTTAAATAAATAAAATAATAAAATACAGAGTTGTATGAGGAGCTCAATTAATCCTCTTTAATGAAAACAATTCTATTTAACACTATAATTAAAATTCAATCTACTCCTTATGTGATTTCAATGTCTTACTTTTATGATGCATGATGCATGGATGCAAAGTTTTAAATTTTTGAGAAATTTGGGATGTTACAGACTAACCCCCTTAAGAAGAAGCTCGCCCTCGAGCTTCGGAAAGGTCAGCAAATAGGTGTGGGTGGTCTTCTCGGAGGTCATCCTCTCGTTCCCAGGTGGCTTCGTCTTCGGTGTGATGATTCCACTGGACCTTGCAAAACTTGATGGTTTTGGTACGGGTAACTCTTTCTGCTGTCTGTAATATCTTGATGGGCTTCTCTTCGTATGTCAGATCACTCTCCAATTGTACCTCCTCGAGGGGTACTGTATCCTTTAAGGGAACTCCCATCATCTCGGGATGACATTTCTTCAACTGACTGACATGGAACACATTATGCACAGCAGATAGTACTTCAGGTAGTTCTAACTCATATGCCACTTCACCTTTGCGAGACAAAATTTTGAATGGTCCAATGAATCGAGGTGCTAACTTTCCTTTGATTCCAAATCTTTTCACACCCCGAAGTGGTGACACCCTTAGATAGGTTCTATCTCCCACTTCATAGGTGACTTCTCTACGCTTGGAATCTGCGTAGCTTTTCTGGCGTGATTGTGCTATTTTCAATCTGTCCTTAATCAGCCTGACTTTCTCTTCAGCATCCTGTATTATATCAGGCCCAAAGAAACTCCGTTCTCCTACACCACTCCACAACAGTGGAGTTGTGCATTTCTTACCATATAAGGCTTCAAACGGTGCCATCTCAATGCTGGCTTGGTAACTATTGTTGTAGGAGAACTCAGCGTATGGCAAATTATCATCCCAACTAGATCCATAGTCGAGCGCACAAGCTCTTAACATATCTTCTAAAATCTGATTCACTCTTTATGTCTGACCATCTGTTTGCGGGTGGAAAGCCGTACTGAATTCCAATCTGGTTCCCAAAGATTCGTGCAATTGCTTCCAAAAATGAGAAGTGAACTGGGTCCCTCTATCAGACACGATACTCTTAGGAACACCGTGAAGGCACACAATTCTCTTCATGTAAATATCAGCTAGCTTAGCACTAGTATAAGTGGTCTTCACGGGTATGAAGTGAGCTATTTTGGTTAGGCGACAAACAATAACCCAAATAGAATCATAACCCGATCTAGTCCTTGGTAATCCAGTGATGAAGTCCATCCCAATGGAATCCCACTTCCAATCCGGTACTCTCAAGGGTTGTAATAATCCTGCTGGTTTCTGATGTTCTGCCTTTACTCGACTACATACATCACACTTAGCGATGTATTCTGCTATTTCTCTCTTCAGATTATTCCACCAAAATCTCTCTTTCACATCCATATACATCTTGGTATTTCCCGGATGAATTGAATAAGGGGTTTCATGAGCTTCTTGCAGAATCAACTTCCTAATATCAGGGTCATTGGCCACACATACACGTTTTTCAAACCACAAAATCCCCTGCTCATCCTCATGAAATCCTTTAGCTTTTCCAGCTCTTAAATTGACTTTGATCTCTTCTATTTCCTTGTCTCCTTTCTGAGCTTCACGTATCTTGTCCATCAAAGTGGGCTGTACAACTAATGAGGTTACAAACCCTTCAGGTACTACTTCCAATCTGAGGTCCTTGAATGCCTTGCATAAATCCTCGGGTAATTCTCCTGCTGTAAGGCCATTCACATACACCTTACGACTCAGAGCATCTGCTACCACATTAGCTTTTCCCGGATGGTATTGAAGGCTCAGATCATAATCTTTAATAAGTTCCAGCCATCTTCTTTGTCTCATATTCAATTCCTTCTGTGTGAATATGTACTTCAAACTTTTGTGGTCCGTGAATACCTCACATCTTTTTCCCATCAGGTAGGGTCTCCAAGTTTTCAGAGCATGCACTACTGATGCTAACTCGAGATCATGAGTTGGATAATTTGCTTCATGTTTCTTGAGTTGTCTAGAGGCATAAGATGCCACTCTGCCTTCCTGCATCAGTACACTTCCTAAACCTTGACGTGAAGCATCACAGTATACTTGGAATTCCTTCTCCAAATCAGGTAAGCATAGAACTGGGGCTGAAACCAGACGTTTCTTCAACTCCTGAAACCTGGCTTCGCATGCCTCTGTCCACTCAAATTTCTTCTCCTTCTTTAATAATTCCGTCAAGGCCTTGGCAATCTTGGAGAAGTTTTCAATGAATCGTCGGTAGTATCCTACTAAACCCAGAAAACTTCGTAATTCACCAACATTCTTCGGCGGTTCCCAATTAGTTACAGCTGAAACCTTTTCAGGATCCACTGCTATACCTTCCTTGGACACCACATGGCCTAAAAATCCGACTTGTTCTAACCAAAACTCACACTTGCTGTACTTGGCATACAACTTATGTTCACGCAGTCTCTGCAATACCAGACGCAAGTGCTCTTCATGTTCTTTGTGACTCTTAGAGTAGATTAGAATATCATCTATGAACACGACCACAAACTTATCCAGAAAATTCATGAACACTTTATTCATCATATGTATGAAATAAGCTGGTGCATTGGTTAATCCAAAAGGCATTACTGTGTACTCATAAGAGCCATATCTCGTAACAAATGCAGTTTTGGGTATATCCATTTCTCTAACTTTCATTTGGAGGTACCCCGATCGAAGATCGATCTTTGAGAAAACACAAGCACCTTCCAGTTGATCAAATAGTTCATTTATCTTGGGTAACGGGTACTTGTTTTTGATAGTTTGCTCGTTTATATCTCTGTAATCCGTGACTAGCCTCTGGGTTTGCTCCTTCTTCTTAACAAATAAGACTGGTGCTCCCCATGGCGATGAACTTGGACGAATGAATCCTTTCTGGATGTGTTCCTCTAATTGCTTCTTGAGCTCTTTCAATTCATCGACGGCCATAGGATAAGGTCTTTTAGCTATTGGCCCTGTTCCCGGCTTCAATTCGATGAGAAACTCTACATCTCTATCGGGTGGCATTCCCGGTAGTTCCTCCGGAAAAACATCTGGGTATTCCTTGATGATAAGCACATCACCAAGGCTAACCCCCTTAAGAGAATTTAGCCTAACCTTCTTAAGTTCGAAAGTTGATCGGAACTTAATCTTCCTTTTCTCTGGGGTGGTGAGGGTGATTGCTCTATTTGCACAATCTATGATTCCTTCAAAACGAGTCATCCAATCCATTCCGATGATAACATCCAATCCTTGGGTCTCTAGGATGACTAAGTCTGTTGGGAAGGTGTGTTTTCCAATCTGCAAGTCTAACTGCCTACACCCGGAATTTACTAGCATCTCTCCTCCAGGTGAACTTACCCTAATAGGTTTTCCTAGACTTTCCTCAGCTAACCCATGTTTGTTAACAAAAGCTCTTGATATGAATGAATGAGATGCTCCAGTATCAAATAAAACTAATGCTGGAAAGGAGTTGAGCAAGAACGTACCAATCACAGCATCAGGTTCATCATGAACTTCTTCCACATTGATGTGATTCACTTGTCCCTTCTGAAAAGGATTGGGCTTGGAATTTTCATCAGCTCTCTTTTCTGGGCAATCAGTTGCATAATGTCCTGTCTTCTTGCACTTGTAGCAGGTCACATGAGACAAGTCTTTCTTCCCTTCATGGTTAGGACGGTGATTCCCATTCCCATGATTATGACCATGATGATGGTTTCCCCTGGATCCACCATTATTTCCATTGTATCCTCCATTGCTTCCTTTGTTCCCTCCATTGTGGTTATGGCCATGATGTTTTTGGCCACTACCAGTGTTGGAGTGATTCCAGGGTTTATGGCTACTGACTTCAGAGGCGTGTTTCTTATATGTCCCTTCAGAATGAACTTTACTTGCACTGAACTTCCTCTTCCTTTCTTATGTTGTTGTCCAAGGTGATAGCTTGATCCAGCAGAGCTTGATAGTTTGGAGTATAAGCCACAGACAACGGTATCTTCAGTTCTCCCTTAAGTCCATTGAGGAACTTTTCCTTCCTTTTTGCATCAGTATCAATGTCCTCTGGTGCATACCTTGATAGCATACAGAAGTCATCCATATACTCCTTCAGTGTTCTACCTCCTTGCCTCAAACTGCGAAATTCGTCTTTCTTCAGGTTCATTATACCTGAGGAGATGTGAGCTTTCCGAAAGCCTTCCTTGAACGCATCCCAAGTCATGCCATCCAAAGGATGAGTCACTTGATAATTCTCCCACCACAATGCTGCGGGTCCTTCCAACAGATGTGCAGTGAACCTCACTTTTTCTGCCTCAGAACATTCACAAGTTACTAAGTCCTTGTTGACTGAACGGAGCCAATCATCCGCCACTATTGGTTCAGTAGCAGAGGAGAACTTATTAGGCCTAAGCCTTAGGAATCTAGCAAGTCTGTCCACTGGGGGTGGTGGTGGAGGTGGCGGGTTGTTGTTGTGGTTGTTGTTGTTGTTGTTGTTGGTTGCTGCAATGAACTGAGTCATCATATTCATTAACTGAGCTTGAGCGGCCATCAGTTGTTGCATGACGTCGTCGTTGTTGGTATCACGATGAGGAGGCATCTGTAGGGTTTTTCAGCATAGATGAGTGAAAGATAGACAGAACTAAGAGAAGAAAAATCCTACCCATGCACAAAGCAACCAAGTCAACACAATCACACTCATAAGACAACTTAAAAGGAAAAAGTCTACTTAGCAAAACCAAACAAGTATTCTAAGTTGATTTAATAAAACACAGAGTCTGCAACCCCAAACATTCTATCATTGTCACACCACAAGTTGGAGATCAATGTTTTAAAAAGAACGACGAACTAGACGAGGGAAAAAAACATGGTGGTCCAAGTACTAAGTCTAAACTTCGTCCATGACATCTCCTTCATCTTCTTCGATTTCCTCGATGATGATGCCTTCTTTTGTAAGGATCTCCTTGTAGTCATTCACCTCCTTCTCCAAGGCCTCGTTCTTCTCCTGTAACATTGTCGTCTCACGGTGCAGAGTCTCGATTGCTTCCTTCTCCAGGACTTCAATCTTTTCTTGTAGCATTCTCTTCTCACGGCGTAGAGTCTCGATCAAATCTCGATCAGCTTCGAACTCGACGTCGTTGCTCTGAATTTCATCCTTCAAGGTCCTGATCTCCTTGTTCTTGTCTCTAACCCTCTTTTCTTGGCTTTGAAACTTCTTCTCTTGAGCTCGGAACTTCTCCTCTTGAGCGTTGGCCACCTCTTCTTGGGCTTCAATCTTCTTTTGAGTCTCCTTGACTTGTGCCATTATTTCATCATTCTTCAACAGCTCATTGCGTCTATCTTCTTCTAGTTGCCAGAGGTGAAGTTCTAAGTCTTGGAGATATGGGTACAAGGGTTCTGGTTTGTTTTTGTCTTCCTCGCTAATACGGTAAGGAATCCCATGTTCGTCACGTTGGCCAAGGTGAGCAAAGTAGTGGTATTTTAACTCTTCTTGGTATTGCAAGCAAAGACGTCCTATTAGCTCCCGCGTGACGAGATTCAGCCCTTTCTCCAAGGAGTCACTAATTGACTTGTACTGGATGTCTTCGGTCTTGGGTTCAGTCTGGCGCCCTTGTTGGTAAAGGCGAATTCCCCATAAATCTTCTCTTTTGAAGTGCTTCAGCTGGCTTGCCTTGATGATGGGTGTTGGAAGTGCCAACAGTTCTACCAACTCTAGAAGATATCTTCCAAAGCACATGTCCTTGAAGTCCTCCGCGGTTTGATAAGTGAAGAATGACATCCTTAAGTGATAAAGGTAGAGTTTGTTAAAACAAGGCAAGGGTAGGATATACTAATTGTGGTGTACTTAAGTACTTAGAGGAAAAGAAGTTCTTTTCTAACAGGTGATCAATACTATTATCAACTCTTTTGTAAGTCGGATATTCACTATAGTGAGAGAGACAGACACCCGGCCAGCCACTTATAATTGTGGAACAGGTCTCATGTACGCGGACATGTAAGGTTAGTCCCGGGCCGCTTCATCCCACTATGCCGTTAGGATCCAACATACTTCAAAGATGGTAATATTATGATAAAAAAGGAGGCTTAACCAATCCTAAGGGCTCGAACCTACAGGCAACACTTTTGCTCTGATACCATTTTGTAGCGCCCCATCTTTAAATAAAGATGGAACACCTGTGTTATGTGCTAGTCCCTGGATCACTGCTAGCACCACAGTACAAAATATATAGTATCATTGCATAAGTATCAAAATACTACATCGAGATCCAAAAATAGCCAAGTATAGCTTTATTACAGAGTGCATAGTCATGAAGACTAGCTAAAATATTCAGAGTTCACAACGAAAATAAAAGCAATGGGCCTTCTCTTCTAGCATACGCCACGAGCAGACATGTTGGGTGTAGAATCGAGTCCAAACTTACTCCTCATCAGAATTACCTGCACATTTGAATATGCAGCCCCCGAAGGAGGTCAATACAATGAAGTATTGGCAAGTGACTATGGTGGATAAAATTATGGCAAGTCTAATTCTATATGCATATTTGGCTTAGTGGAGTTTGTAGGCTATTTTGCAGAAAGCCAGTTTTCTCCTATCTTTTGTAAAACACTTTTGTATATCAAAGACTTGGCACCAAGGGATGAAGCCCAAGTGCACCAATAATTCTTTCCTTAGTCAAATTTTACTTTATGAAAACCATGTTGAGATTCTTCCGTCCATCCTTGTCCAGTTGCTCGAAGTTGTCCATCACCGGGGACACGGCTGAGTACTCAGTTTCTCGACTCTGCAGAGGTTGTGCACTTTCACCTTAAGACTCAATTTGTCCGAGAAATCCTATACACGCGGAGTGTATTATGGAAAGGAGAGAATTGAGACAAGAACTTTCAGAAGAAGAATGCAACCATACTAGCAAGACCCGTTCCACCTATCAACTCTACATCTGCTTGTCAAGCTGACAGGTTGCACTCTCACAACTTAGTCGTTCTAGACAGAGCCCATTGTCAAAAGGCTGCACGGGAAGCTTCTAAACTTGGAGGGACTTAGTAATCTCTTTGTTCCTGGGTGGCCGTCCACAAGTGCGCTCCTGGGTGAAAACCACCATACTCATGGCCCTAAGTAGAATAGAAATTCATCCTAGGCGAAGACAACCACAAGCATAGTCCCAAAAGCCACTCAACATAAACCAAACAACCAATTCCACCCAGAAGTGTATTCAATGTTTTAACACTTAGCAATAATTCCATAACATGATAAGTAAACTCCTTTATAGCATAGCTAAGCATCTAATAAAACTTTTGGTGGCTGCAAGGGAAGGAATGGCTACACACTACTAGGATATTTTTAAAGTGTAGACTAACTTAGCATTCCAAGATAGTATCAAAATTTCCCTATCATGCATACTACTCAAAATCTACTAATAATGCATATAGAAAACATAGGATAGATGATGAATGTCACTTGCCTTGGTAACAAAGGGAACAAGCACAGCAAGAATAACAATCACAAGGACCTTCCTCCTCTTCACAATCTAGAGACAAACAATAACACTAAATAAACACACCAAATATAACACTTAAAATATCAATACAAAAATATGTATGCATGCTTAATATGCAATGAACTTAACATGACCAATTAATTACTATATTAAGTTCTCTGTTATTCATGCATAAAGATGCAATGATCAATATTTTAATATTTTAATTAATCATTTAAATAATGAGCATATTAGTAGTTTTAAATTATAAAACCAATTTCTTTAAGTCTATTAGAGAAAGTTTCAAATAAAACTCATGTTACACTCTCTGGACAGAGGACATTAATATAATTCCAAAACAATTGGATTTATTTGGAGAGAAAATTTATTAATTAAGTTATAGATTTAATATCCGAAAGTTAAACAATTTAATTTCGCAATTTAATATACACTAAAAGGATAAACTAATGAAACCATATTAAACTACACGAGCAGAGCTTCACGTGGATATAAAATTCATCAAATTTGGATGAACAGATCAAAAGTTATGATTTTTGCAAGTTTGTGTTATTTTCTTTTTTTAAAACAAATTCTCTACCGAAATAGAAAATAAAATCGCCACGCGGCGCTCGCTGATTGGCCGGTACCGTTTCGCGCGGATCGCGTGCGTGGATCGTACGATCTACTTTAAATCCAACGCACCAGATCTGATGGACGAAGCGGTAAGGGTGATTTAATCTCGCCCGTCCGATCTCGCACGAACCGCTCAAATCTAAAGTGTGTACGCGGCCGGCCGGAGTTCGCCGGAGATCGATCCTACGGTGGTGCCATCGCCGGAATTTCGCCGGAGAACAAAAAAAACGCGTACGGGAGGGAATGGCGCATACCGAGAGGTGCCGGGCGTCGTGTAAAAGCTGGGGGTGTGGTCTAGGGCGTGACGGGCGTCCTCCTCCGTGTCCCACTCGCTGGCCGGCGGCGGAAGCTTCGGTCGAGCACGGATTCGAGGGTGCAGCTGCAGATGACGAAGAATAGGAACACGAGAAGATGCGTAAGGGCGAGGGAAATCGAGTGGGAGGTTCGGAAGCTCCTGAGGGTGTCCAAACTCACCAAAATCGAAGAAGTTGCCGGCGGCAATGGCGGCGGCGCGACCTCGAATTGGAGCAGCCTGGGGCGAGTTCGTTTAGGGTATGAGAGGGGAAAAGAGGCGGCGGGGATGGGGTATAAATAGGAGGAGCCAGAGTCCGTATCCCGCAAGAAAAGGATCGGATTGATCCGATTTTTGGGGATTTCGGTAGGAGTTCGGTAGGAGCTCGTGTTCTACACGACGAAGGAGATGACAGGTGGGGCCCGGTCGTCAGCGAGAGAGGAGAGGAGATGGGCTGCTGTTGGGCCGAGGCAGCGCGCGCGGGGTAGAGAAGGGGGTAACGCAGTGGGCTTCGGCCCAGTTGGGTCGTCTCCCCTTTTTTTTTAATAAAACAATTTTCTGATTTCAAAACTTTAATTCAAATTTGATTTTTAAAACTTATCCAAAACCTTTCAGAAAAATTCATAAAAATATGTTTTGAAAAGCTAATTTAAATTATGAATTTTTGATATCATTTTGTTAAATAAATAAAATAATAAAATACAGAGTTGTATGAGGAGCTCAATTAAACCTCTTTAATGAAAACAATTCTATTTAACACTATAATTAAAATTCAATCTACTCCTTATGTGATTTCAATGTCTTACTTTTATGATGCATGATGCATGGATGCAAAGTTTTAAATTTTTGAGAAATTTGGGATGTTACACCTGGCCATGGCCGGCATCCCCTTCGTCGCCCTGGCCGAATTGATCTGTCTCGGCGTAGGCACTGGCGGCGTAGGTGGTACCGTCATTGATGATCTCGGTCATTGCATCGGCCCGCCAGCGACGCGTCCTATCCAGCAAAGACCACAATTTGCATCGTTGGCAATTAATGCACAATACAAGAATTTGCATCCGGCCACCCGCAATAAATGCGCCCAACAATCAATCGCCCGGGGAATACAATAAATGAGGGGGAGATCAAGATTATAAATAGCACTCACATTTTTGTCGAAGAAAATGCGTTGGGATGCAATTGCGTCTTGGCTCGCCGAAGGTGTCCGCCGCAACGCCGGCGATGATTCGCTGAACAGCGGCTCGGCGTTCAGATCCAGGTGCGACTCTTCGGGGGAAAACCGCGTCCGCTGCTGCGACGGGTAGCCGGAGGTGCTGTCGAAGAAGCCCGCGACAGACGGCGACCCGACAAACCCGCTTTGGCTGCTTTGGCTGCTTTGGCTCATGGCGAGCATTATCTTGGCGGTGGCGTTGTCGTTCGGCGACGACAGATCAACCGACTTGTCCTTCGCCTTGACTCGTCGTTCTTGCCGAAGCCGGGAAGCGGCGTGGTGGAGCTCAAGGGCTCCTGGAACCTCATGCAGCTCCCTCTTCATCGGGTTCTTCTTCGGCTGCGACGCTGCCGGCATCTTGCGACCCTTCGGTTTCGAGAGGCTGGCGGAAGGCGAGGAGGTCGTGGCGGCGTGGGTGAGGCGAGGGTTTAGAAAATGGAGGAAAGACGGGGAAATTTTGGCGCCGGGGGCGGCAATGTAGAGGAAGGGGAATTGGGCGAGGCGCGACGTGTGTATGACCTGCGGGCCATCTCTGTCAAGACGATGCCCGAGTCGATGTCTAGCACCCCAATGAGGGCCTCCAAGTATAGAGACCCAATAGGGCACCTGTATGACAGGCGGGCCATCTCTGTCAAGGCGATGCCCGAGTCAATGTCCGACACCCCTAGAAGGGCCTCCAAGTATAGAGACCCAATAGGGGTGCGGGACACTAGGGGTCTCCAAGTATAGAGACCCAATAGGGGTGCGGGACATAAAATTGCTTAGGACGAGCCTTTGGAGTGCCGTTGGTGCGCGTTTTTCATATCCGGACCCAAAGAGTCTTTAGGGAGACCCAATAGGGGTGCGGGACATAAAATTGCTTAGGACGAGCCTTTGGAGTGCCGTTGGTGCGCGTTTTTCATATCCGGACCCAAAGAGTCTTTAGGGGGTCTTTTATAGGCCCCGGTGGAGATGCTCTTAGTAACAACACTTCCTAAACTAGAAGCATTTAAAAGTCCGTTCGCAATTACATGGAAGTGCATCCAGTTTTGTCCAGAATGCACGCTTCATCACGGTACGGAAAGCAAATATCTCCGAGAAATAAAGATAATGTAAAAATAACACCGGTAAAAGTCAATTCATAGTGCACTTGCACTAGTGAAATGTACAACCGTACAAACAAACACAATTCTTTCACGCGTCCCTCCAGTTCAAAACAATAATGAACAAAACTTCAAAACGTAACAGATCAACCCAGACTACACATCAGATTCAATACAAAGCATCTAGTATTTGGGCTGCTTTATTTCCTCTTTCATTTGCTGGGAGAGAGGTTAACATGATATTACAACGGAACTGGAAACAATTTCTTTAGCTTCTCTACCTCCAAATAAGCATTAGAGTACGGGAGAAACTCTGAGAAATGGCTCTGCATCAGATCATTGATGGCCACAGCGAGCTTTGGAATCTCCAAGATCTCTTCATTAGTCAGCTTCCGAACAAACCTTGCAGGGTTGCCAGCCCAGAGTTCACCAGTAGGAATCCTCCTTCCAGGTGGCAGGACAGAACCAGCTTCAAGGATTGAGTTAGTCTCAACCAACGAACCTTCCATTAGGATGGAATGCTGACCGATGATGCACTCGGGTTCAATAGTGCATGAGCGCAGCAGACAGTATGCACCCACTGTCACATATCGATCAACAAGGGTTTCAGCTGGAAGTCCTGTGAACAACAAGTACTAGATATGAGATGAAATGAACCCAGTTACAACTAACACCATATATCTATCCATGTACAAAGGACACAGGCAGAAATCAAACTGACCGATATTACTTCATATTAATTATTTGAAGAAAATTTGTTGCCAGGGACAGAAAGTCAAAGGTGTGGCACACACAGTTTTCAAAAGCATTCTGTACGAAAATGAGGCGACATGCTAACCCGCACGCTATGAAGCCAACAGGAAATGTGAACATCTCACCACTCCAAACTGGTAAGTAATAATAATCCCCACTTTTGCCAAGAGGTCCTGGGTTCGAACCAGCCTCCCTGCACTGCACTTCGCAGCGGTAAGACTAGGTTATTATAATCCCTCCCCAGACCTCACCTTCTGTGGGAGCATCTATACACTGGGTCTGTCCTAATCATAATCAAGCAAGCAGCTGTACTTGGTCTCCATGCAGTTTGATTAAACAAGGCCAAAGGTACACCCAATGAAACAGTTCACAAATGATGAAATGACCAACAGAACAGATATAGTTTCAGATAAACATTGACATTAGGGCATGCGCAGGGTGTGTGCTAAGGCCGGGGCTAAAAGAATATTGCTGACAGGGCTCGACGCTACATGCAGCGGAATTGGGCTTCCAAAGGAATCTTGGAGGAGCTGAACCATCGGCTAGACACGTAGCAAATGATAGAGGAAAGGAGAGGAGAAGAAGAGGCAAATATGCATCACACTCGGTTGGGTCATGCAAGAGAGAGAACATTTTTTAGTCTGCTAGACTTTGGTGAAGGAACAGCACGGTGCAAAGTTTCAACTAAGCTAAGATATACAGAGATCCTGAACATAAAAAAACCCTGTGCTTGGTTTTAGAATCCAGATATATCTCTACTATATAATATCGCTTGAGGTGAGGACTGCTTGAGGTGAGGACGTACATCGCGGCTTTTTTGCACAATACCCCCTGGAAAATCAGGAAATCAACCCGCTGTCCATAACATTATCCCTAACCAGAAGCAAATCGTCGAAGCTCTCCTCTGTCCTCTGCTCCTCCGCACAGAATCTCGTGAGTACGGGAATGGAACCGTCGCCTTCCTCTACGCAGAAGAACGGAGCCGGCGAAGGACTAGAGCGACGCCAAGATCGCCGTCGTCGTCTACGTCTGGCCGCGGGGAGCACTCGTCGTCCTCTACTTCCTCTTCTTCCCCACGTCTCCTTCAGCCTTCGAGCTCTCCTTCGACCTCCCCAAAGTGAGCCGCACTCCGTCCCCTTCCTCTTGCCCTTGCTTTGAGGCCCGCCTTCACGCGGAATCGCTGTGAATCGCCACTTCTGTCGCCTGTCCTCTGAAGGTCGTTGTCTGTCCATGCCCAAGTCTGAACCTTGTTCTTCAGTTCGTCAGAAACTGAGGACCGCACCGTCCGTCAGCGCGCGGGAAAGGTGTTCGGCAGCTCGATCGGGGAGGCAATGGGGAGGTAGTCCCAGCTTGCCTCCACCGGCCATGCTTGGGGCGTGCGGCGGGATGGGGATGTGGAGAACGGATGGCCGGATGGGCCTTCGACGACGCCGTGGCTGAGGTCGTAGCCGTCGGGTGGAGGTCGCCGCCGCGCACGGAAAGCTAAACTGAGGGCCGCACCAAGAACTACTCCGACATGGAATCTCCTAATCCCAACCCTATCGGGCTGGGGCGACCGGCCCTCGCTCCTCCTCCGCGAGCGCGGCCACTTCTCCCCGGCCCGGTACTTCGTCGAGGAGGTTATCACCGGCTACAACGAGACCGACCTCTACAAGACGTGGTCCCGCGTACGTCTCCAACACGATTCTGCCGGATTTTCTTGCCTCCGTCCACGTCGGCCGTTCTGGTGGATTTATGCTCAAATCTCGGTTCTTTTTTGATCGGTGCGTGTGTGGGCGCGTGTGTGGGCGTGGATACACGCGAACGCGATGCGGAGCCCGCAGGAGAGGAACACGCGGCTGGAGAACATGACATGGAGGATCTAGAACCTCACCAGGAAGAAGGAGGAGGTGTGCCTTTCCCGCTCTTGGTTCGTTTCTTTTCTTTTTCCTTGCTGCTGGCTGCTGTACAGTTTGTTTTCTGATTGCGGGGCGCTAGCCGGGCGTTGGTGATTTCGTTGTGTACGAGCAAGTGGGGATAAATTAGAGATTAGTGTGGCATTTTTTAATTGATCTTACACCACGACACGCTCATTTGACCTGTCACCATTCTAGATGATCTCAAGTACCAAATGGATACCTACAATGTTAGGTAGATTCTTGCCTCATCCGATTGATGAATTAGGCCGGCACCTGTAAAATTGTGCGCGCAGTTGGCCAAATTTATGTTTCCAGACACCAATCACGCTTGGCCTTTCTTTCCATGGTTACTTCGTCAGTTTACTAAATGCTGCTTGATGAATTTGTGCTGTCTGAAAGAAGCTAGCATTGATATCACGTATGCTGGGAGTTAAATAATCAGTATATATCGCTGCACAGACACGAGAGTTGGTCATGCTGCACAGCAAATATCTACTGAACAGTCTCCAAATGCAGTCTATTTATGCTTTCAGCAGTAACAGATCAAATAGACGACGAATGCAGCAAGAGTGACGGTTGACAGTATTTGTAGGAACAGAGTTCTTAGCAACTACCACAAAGAACGTAGTATATAAGGAAATTCTGACCATTTGAATTCGCTAGACCAGATATGACCAAATTAATTCATGATTATTATATCTTACCAAACTGGTTATGCAACTCGATCGATTTTGAGAAATTTCTTAATTGTGCTAACATTTACTTTATAAGAGGATGATTTTCCTGCCCGTAGCAACGCACGGGCATTTTACTAGTACCACTAGCATGCAGATGCATCACCCATGTATGAGAATCATACAGGCAGCCTGATTACATTGACAGGTAGTGGTAAATCTGCATTTATCTAAATAATTGTTTTCGTGAGCTGTTAGAAGTGTTGGATAAAAATAGTACTCCATTCGTTCGGAATTATAAGATGTTTTAAATATTTCAACTGTGTCTACTGAAATTACTGAATGTACACACTGAAACACAACACATGTGATTCTGAAAAAAGATAAAAACATATTTTAATTTGGAACAGAGGGAGTAAATTGTAAACACAAGGATTAACGCAAAAGTTTGATGCCGCAAGCCAACATGATAGTTCAAGGATAACCAGACTGCGTGACCGAATACAAAATCAGTATAAAGTACAAACTCAACCCTTCAGTAGCACACCCTTTTGAACTACAATTGATATGGATTGAGCTAACTATAAATGATCAAAAAATTGATGATTTAGGAGTTAACTAACAGAACTGGGTGCATCTAAGACTAATTTGTACTCCACAATTACGGGAACAAAAACAAGCATGGAATTACGTTCAAATTGCAAGGTTATACATCTGTCAATATGTTTGTCAAGTCAGAGAATATTTATTGAGCATAACTGAACCCTCAACCCGAAGTTGATAATCATTCAGGATTTGAACATACAAAATCGACAAATGAAGTACTCCCTCCGTCCACAAATAAGTGTCTCAATTTTGGGCAAAAGAAGATGTATCAAGACATGATTTTGTCTAGATTACATCTTCTTTTTGACAAACTTGAGACACTTATTTTTGGACGGAGGGAGTACATAGAACCGGTCATTATCTTGCAGATATATCTCTCAAGCAACCAAATATACCAGCTAGTTGCGATCTTCTAATTTCCCTATCAAAATTATCCCCAATCATCATTTCTAACATCTCGAGAAGAGAAGAAAGGCACAGTAAGAGGTAATATGGACATTATCGAATTCCAAATCACGCATATTCGAACGAAATCATCTACAGTGCCCGGCCACCTACTAGATATGTCATCCGAGAACATTCCAGAAGCAGACATATTTTATCAGATCTGGGTACTAGACAAGGTAGAAGGAACGGATCGCAAGGAGGGTGCGGTGACCTGTAGGTGCCGACCAGGCGGCGTGGAGTACACACCGCTCCTGGACGTTGGCGCAGAACCCGAGAGAGATCTTGTTGAGGTCTCCCCGCAGAACGGAGCCGCTCCAGACGGAGGCGCCATCGTGGACCGTGACCTGCCCTGCGAGCACGGCCTCGGGAGCCACATACGCGTCGACTGCCACCTTGGGCAGCCACTGCCCGAGCGGTACTAGCTGCCGCTGCCCGCGGTAGTCCCACCGCACCCGATCCGCGACTGGTGCCGCGGGGAGCAGAGGCGGCAAAGGCGCGGAGGACGGGGTGGCGGTGGCGGTGGAATAGAGGATCCGACGGAGTGAAGGCCCCACGGAGACGGAGGCGCGGCGGGAGAGGCGAGTCAGGGAGGCGGCGGCCATGGTGGCGGCTCTGATGGTCCGGGAGGTGTGTCAGCGGGCTAGCAGGATGGTATGGTGCCCTGGTGGTGTAACGTCCAGTCCCTGGCTGAGAGCGTGGGAGAAGTTTAGGGCTTTTTTTAGAAACACAACATAATCGCTCATATACGCGCACACACTCACTCATATGAACACACGCACGTACATGCTATCTCTATGAGCACCTCCGAGAGACTGAGCCGACGGGTCAGGTTTTGAGATTGACGAAATTACCACAGACGCCTCGTTGTCGACGGGAACGTCGCCTCCCACTGAAAGAATATTCCGTCTAAATGAGAAACACTAGCGTCAAACCTGGAATTTGAACTCTGGTGAGCTGGGGATAAAACCATCCTCCTAACCATCTTGTCACAGGCAAATTCTAGGGATAAGTTTAGGCCTTGATATGAAGTTTTCGTAAGAAATCACTTTGCATCAAAAGACATCCAAAGTTGTCCTGCACACTTTCTGGGCTCGTGATAGTACTTCATCTCGCGCATCGTCAGATCTCCATCGTGCGGCGCCGATCGACTCGTTCTGTTTTTTTCGCGTTGAGACAAACGTCACCCCTGGTTCGAACCCCACGACCTGCCTTTTCCCGTTCCTCGTCTTCTTCGCTGCCGAGTTGCTCGCCTTCCCTGTCGCCCAGCTCGCGATTCCCCGGTGATGGCGGCTTTTCCCGACGCTGCTATGCTACCAGTCTAGCTGAGATTCTCGCGGCGACCTCCTCCAACGGCTGGTGGAGCTCCATTTGGTTTCCTCTCCTCGCCTTCCCTGTCGACCAGCTCGCGATTCCCCGGCGACGGCGACTTTTTCCCCGGCGCCGCTATGCTGCCCAGTCTAGATGAGGTTCTCGCGGCGACCTCCTCCAACGGCTGGTGGATCTCGATTTGGTTTCCTGGTATTAATCCCTTTATCCCCTTTTGTTGAGCGCTTGTCGCGAAATTGAGCGTCGTCGTCGACGAATCCCGGCGTAGATGATCTCTACTGCTCGCAGGTTGAAGCACGGCGAGTTCCTCCATCGCGGACCTCTCCACTTCCGTTTGCGCTCTGGTTTAGTGGGTGTTTACTAACTGGATTCCTCTTTTCTCATCTTCGGTTCGTGTTCGTCACGAAGTCGGTCACCGGTGAGTCTCATTCGATTCAATCTTTTCCACTTCGATCCCTTTTTTGTCTCTTTACAGATGATTCTAGCTAGAACCCTAACCGCGGTTCCCTGTATATGTTGATTTTTGGCGTGCTTTATTAAGGATTTTAAAACTCTTAATCGCAGCGTAATTTGGTTTGTAGGTTTTTTATTGTTATGGGGTCGGTAGGAATAGGAAGTTTCTTTGAGATTTCATACTGGTGAGACCTAATCTACATGCGCAAAACTGTCTATTTATGTTTTGAATCCTGCTCCTTATCCATTTAGTCGAAATCCTGCGTGAGTAGACTCTGAGTTGTAGTTTTGGCTTATAAAGTACATTTATCTGATAGAGAAGTAGTCTTATTTGCACATTCTTGTCTCTGTGGTTTGAATCCTTCTCCCCATATATGTGGTTGGAATCATGTGTGAGCAGCCTCTTAGATGCAGGTTTGTCATGTAAAATACATTTTTGTAGTGATGTGCAGTTTTAGTACATGTAGCCGATAGATGTACATAGGAAATCGCTTTGCATCCGACATTTTACATCTGATTCCTATACGACACAGGAATCCAACGGAGCTGGTTGAAAAGTTGCTGCCAAGCTACGGAGTGATCAGTCCATCGGACGATTCATCTTATAGGAAATGTCCTACGCCAAGCAGTGTTGATGTACTAATATCAATGTACATTCTCATTCTCTGTAGTTGAATTCACTGGGTGAGCAGTCTTTTAATTTGTAGTAGTTTTTGTATTTTTGTAAAATACATTTTTAAGTGCATGTGTATTTTTAGGTAGCTTAATTTTCTACATCAATTGTCGTGGTGTTTTTTAGATATGTAGTTTTTTAATTAGTCTTAGCAGTTTTTGTTTTCAGCGACATGAATTTTGCGCAGTCCTAGAAGTAGTTTTGATAGTCAATTAGGCCGGTTTTTGTGTTTTACATGTAGTTTCCTAGATATTTTTTCTAGTTGTAGTAAAATATGGGGATTGTGTATATGGTGCTTGACATTTTGGTCTATTTTGTGTTTTATTTTGTAAGTTTATACTGTACTGCTTTTGGTGTTTTGATTTTATGAAGCATGTAAGTTTTCTAATCTGATTGTTGTTTTTTGCTTAGGTAGCTTGTAGGCAATTACAGATTCAGTTTTTCATGGATTTTTTGTTGTTTACATATGGAGCTGATACCTCATGAAATACTTGATGTTATTTTTTAGGTCCTCACATATGTATGTTTGCCTTTTCTTTTCCTTTTCTTGATGAATATTTCCTCCTTGTTTTATAATACGCTCCTTTTTACCATTTGGAAACTGTAGTTTCAATAGATTGCTTTATCTTTTTTTCAGTTTTCTACAGGGGATTCCAAACAGATATGATGATTCCAATCATTCATTGGAGACACTCCCAGACACCACAGAGTTTACCCAAGTCTGCACAACCGAAGATCAAAATATTGAAGCAAAAGCTTCAAAATGAAGTGCGAGTCTCTGATGAAACTGCAAACACACAACTAGAAGATGGTATAGATGATGCTCAGCCTGTTATAACAGAAGCTCAAGCCCCCAACAGGAAGATGCCCCAGCTCCACATTTTTTAGCCCCGCAAGATGAACAAGTTGAACAGGAAATTAAGAATAAGGTATTGTTTTTTGTTGCTTTTTCATGTAGTTTTATAACTACTTTTTGTGTTGAGGCTTTTTATTTCTTGAATGTAGTAAATTCTAGGTTATGTGAAGGGAAACTCATATCTGTTACAACAGTAAAATGGGGTTACATCTTTTCTGATGTATGGCTGCTTCTTTTTGGAACTCTTATATGCATTTGCAGACCTGAAACTACTACTGCTAGCAACAATGTTTCTGTTTTTTAAGCTACGTATATGAAGTTACATGCACCTTACTAGGTCTTCTACATCAGGACTACTTTTTGAACTACATGCATGATCTTACATCTCTTAATCATGTGTATAATGCAGTTTCCTGTGGGAAATCATGGGGACTAATGCAGTTTGTTTGTTCCCGGAGTTTTTTGTGGGGCTGTTAGCCTGTTCAGCTCTGAACTGTACTTTCTAACATCTACTGAGTTATAGAACTACTGGTGGTAGGGGGATAGGATACATTCATGTAGATCATGAATCTGAACTCTGAAGATCATGGAGGTATTTTTACATGTAGTTTTCCTTGCTAATTGTTGTTCTTTCCTTTTCAACTTGTAGATTCTTCTGTAAGAATTGAAGCAAGGGGGTGAAACTTTCTCTGTGTGGCGTCTTGCTCTCTGCTTGGCCTCTATAGTGTTTTGTGTTTCTGATGTAATTTTCCTGAAGAATTTAGAGGAGGAAGATGAGAACCAGGCGTTGGATAAGAAGAACAAGGGCGGCTGCAAGGAGTAGTACTTAAAGCAACTAGGGTCGATCACAAGATGTTTTTTTATTTTTTTATCCCTTTGTGCACATGTGGGCTTCGGGCCAATTGAAGTTTCTTTTGCGCGCCATCCGGCATGAGTTGTCGCGCTCCTAGCGCAATTCAGGACGGGACCAGCGGGGGTGGGAAAAAACATTCCGTTTATGGAATGGATGGGTCCAGCACGTGCAGGCTTTTTCCAAATCAAAAAGTTGTCTGAATCAGATAGGGTGGACACCGCGAAACGTAAAAGCCCGCAAAAGCAGTGACCGGGCACTACGTAGACGCGTCCTTACTCTAATCTCTTTTTCACAATCACTCACTCATTTGACTCATTTAGATCGAGACACTTTTTCTATTTTTTTTCTGTATATCATTGATGACCCACAAGTATATGGGGTGTATCGTAGTATTTTTGATAAATATAAGTGTCGAACCCAACGAGGAGCAGAAGGTGCTGACAAGTGGTTTTGATGAGAATCTCACTGTAAACACTAGAAGACAAGTTTTTAGTAGTTTTTGATATAACAGGTAAATAAAGTACGAGTAAATAGAGCGCGGCAATTATAATTATAGCGAGTGGTCCAATCCTTTTGAGAGCAAAGGATAAGCCGGTGTGTTCACTTATGATGATCAAACGTTTCTGAGGACACACGGGAATTCTGTCTAGTGCTTTCGCTTCATATAGATGATTAATCGTTAGTATTTCGATAAGTGTTGTATGGGTAAATCTATGCTAATGCACCGCCATTCCTAGAACTAATCAATACTTACTTGATCATGTAGCCGTGCGTTGCCACGCCCGTCTATTAGGACAATAAAAGGTCAGAAAATATGAAAATAAATTTAAATTTAACTAATAAGTTAAGTATATTTCGAGTAAGCTAAGGTCACCTGAGCAAGATCATACTCCATCCGATTCCAAATGAACGCCGCCGGTTGTGCTATGAGTTTAGTTCTTTTCCTTACTATACTTAAAGCTTAAAGCAGATCAGAGGGAGTACTAAAAATTCCACTCACATTAAACACAAAATTTGGCAATTGTTAATGTAGCTAAAACGAAACTCTCCATATTGGAGGCCAAAATGCAAAGCCAAGTCTCCGATAATACATCGAGTGCTTCAACTCATTGCACATTTTAATTTGCCAGAAAAGAGGATGCTTGTATTTATACATACATTGAGCTGACCAACATGAGAGAACATGTAATGCAAACCAACTGTCAACTGAAAGGCGTCAACATTCCCAAGTTTTTGTTGAATATATGAGCAATTTTCTATATGATTTAATCCATAATAACATTAGATAAAACATGGCTAGAGAAGTATAAAACAGACTAGTCATGCAATCTAACATAGAGTACGGATATAGCAATTCTACACATCCTGTTAGAGAAAAGGTCTGAAAGATGATCTCGACTAGACAGAATAGGAAGACGTACGGTCCAGTGGAGGAAGATCCATTTGCGGTGGCAGATATGTTGTCGAAGAGGGCGTCGACGTCGGGGAAGAAGTCGTCGTCCGGGAAGTAGTCGTCGGAGTCCGTGTTGGGGAAGAAGCCAGTAGTCGCGTGAAGACGCTCCCCAAAAACCTTATCGCCTCTCTTCCGTACAGGATCGCGAGAGACGGGTTCCGGAGGCCTACTGTTCCGTCACACGGTGCACGCCGCGGAACGGAATGAGGAAGACTTGATCAGCGGCGCAGTGCTCGAGAACCAGGAGGCAGGCGCATGAGTTGTGGCTGTGTTTCGGTGTATCTAACTTAGAGGAGCGACCTCTATTATATAGGCACACCGGTTGGAGGCGAACAGATACCGCAGGAGATGAGACGAAAAACCAGGAGGCGAATTGAAGAGGTAGCCATCCGTTTTCGTTTCGTATTAATCTCCCATTAGTGCTAGCGTTTCCATTCGTATTCATTTAGAGCGAAGCGTTTCAGCTTCGTGCAACTGTTCACCTTCATATTTATCCATTCACGTGTGGCGAAAAGAACACATCGGCTCGGCGAGATTCCCGCAACCCGCGGCGCGCGCGCGTCGTGACGAGGCGGGCGGCGGAAGAGGAGGAGGAGCGCGCGTGGAGCTCTCTCTTATTCTCATGCTCGTACTAGTGATAGAGGAGCTCACCTTATAAACTGGTGTGGCACTCTCTAAACTAGCCATGTGGGACTTAACATTTGTCCCACCTCTTGCCATGTATGAATGGGCCTGTAGGATATTCAGGAATTATGGAAATGGTTAAATGGGCTAGGCAATTAAGGCCAAAATTCTAGCAGTTTTCACGGGTTTCAAATTTGAATTATGCAAGTGGAGATAGTTACGGTTCTTCCCATGAATCAATAAGTTTAGCATGTTGTACACCTGCTTGTAAACTCGCAAGCTTATGCCCAGTCAAGCTCTGTAGTTTGAAACAATTTTTTTGCTCGCAAATAACAGAACGATGTTTCTTATTCTGTGCTTTAGGTCGCATGTGATGTACCACTAAGCCACCCGGAATTAACTGGATAGTTTGGTGGGTTGCATAACAAATATGGATGTATGGATCATTACATAGTTTGGTGGGTTGCATAACAAATATGGATGTATGGATCATTACTATTAGCTCGTTGCATAGTCAAACTTTGAGCCACTCAGATACAGGTGCACAACGTGTTCTACCAGATCTCATATTTGTAATGCTTTGAAGCAAAAACTAATGAAATGCCGACATCTGCCGTAGCAGTGTACGGTGGAGTTCCTTTCAAAAGAGGGGCTCTTTTACAGTACAATTACTTGTACCGTGGGCTAGTAGTATTGTTAGGACTAGCGTAGGAAACTTATTATTATAAAGTTTTCTTTGAAATTGTTATATCCTTCCCCTATGAAGGCTCTTTTGGCTATCGGGAAGAAAAAGAAAAAGGCAGGATACCAAACTACTAGTGGCAAATGCAAATTTCCCTGTACACCATACATGGCCTCCACCACGGGACAGATCACCCAAGGTGGGAAAACACCTCTACTGCCATTTGAACAACACGGGAAAGGAAAGGGAACGAGAGAAGTTAAATAGATCATCATACTGTACATATTACCACAAAATGCTCTCACTACTTCATACAAAATTGTCATCAATTTCAGAACATAACATATTTATTCAGAAAAAAACAAGAAATTGAGAATAGAACCCTCCAAAACTCATTAATTGTCACGGGGATATTCAATTTTGAATTTGCAACAAACCACCTCATATTTTCAAACTTCTAGTCACAAATGCATTCTCGAGCGGGAGTTGAAGCTCGGCCCCTACCTCATCCTCCGCTCCGCGGCCGTCCGCTTGCAAGGGGAGCCTCCATTCACCCGAATCACGTCTCTTTTCCAACTCCAACCAACAGTGCCGCCGCCACGACTCGTCACCTATGGAGCTCCTCCCGATTTCCCAACCCCCAAGTCGCCTCTTAGGTGAGCTCCTGATCATATAGGGCCACTTTTCTCTCTCCATTGCAATAGTAGATGCTCCGTGACCTGTAAATTATGAACTCTTGTGACCTGGAATTGTTGAATTGTAGAAAATCGGAAAATGAAAAGGAAAGTGCAAAAATTATAGCTAGTTTGTTTTTGATACAAGTGTTTGCTTAACTACTTCTCTATCTATCTTGGGCATAATAGGTTGTTGCAATCCATCAGTGTTCTTCAGCCATGGGTAACACTTAGGAACTGGTGAACTTTAGATGGTAAATTCTGACAGGGTTTTTCCATACAGGATCAAACCTGACACGAGTCGAAGAAAATCTTAAAAAAACCTTATGCTTATCTATTTTTATCCACTTGTTTTTTATATTCCTGTAAAATTCTTCTTCTTATCTATGGAACGGACAACATCTATCACCTAATCCATGACCAGATCGAGCATGATGCTAAGAAGAAAAATCTAAAGTGCAGCTAGTAGCGTACAAGGACATGGTAACATGCAGCTAAGGGAAACATCGGAAGTGCAGCTAGCAGTATACAAGCATCATACTATGGAAAATATCTGAAGCAACACGAACCTGCATCCGCCTCGCAATTATCGTTCATGCCTTCCTGGCCACTTCCCAACTAACAGTATACACCTAGTTATATCTGTCCACAACATAATCCATCATTACCCTTCAAATAAAAAGAAAATCCATCATTTTGCAACATATAAAATCAATGCCTACTCCATTTCCATCAGGTCGGTTAATTATGTTTACTAAAAAAAGATGGGAGGTTGTCGAATAACACAGAAAAACTAGACTTGTTGTAGTACTATTGCTATTTGTTTATCAAAACAATGAATTCAGAAAGATCTGAGCATACATTACTAAAATACCAGAGGCCGCGCATGGAATTGATTCCATTGATCTGAGCATACATTACCAATTGAAGTGTCAGATCCGTAGTGGCACTCCGGGCGTCTTGGAAAAGCTATGCCAGAGCTGAGCGTCGATCTGGTATGTCTGTGATGGCGCCACCACGGCGTTGATCGAATCCATGAGGTCGCCATCCAGCCTTGGGTGCATGCCCGCCGGGGCCATGAACAGGAACGAGCGTTACTGCCTCCACGCCGCCGACGGGCACGGCTATTGGCCGAGGCTGTCTCGGGGCGGGCGTGCCGGTGAGCGAGTGGAGACGATGGATATGCCGCCGCCGCGAGTGAGTAGGGAGTAGTGTGCGGATCAGCCCCCAACCCTAGCTGGATGGATAATTTGGGAAAACCCCCTGTTCTATTTGGAAATTATGTTACGGGACACGTTTTCTCATTTACAATTTTACCTTCGGGTGGAAAACTACTGGTGGGTTAGTCGACAAGTATGGATCAACATCTGCCGTTCGATCCGGCGTGTTGGGCGGCTGTTGTACATCCGTCCGTACCGTAAAAGACCCCCAAAAGAGGCTCCAAAATATACAACTACTATCTGTGTACACTTTTGAAAGAGAACACTTCAATTCATCTAGCGTCGTCTTGATATGGTTGATATGGTTCCTTTTTTTTTAATGGTCACATATGGTTCCTTTTTATTTACAACGATGCTCCAATATAAGGATCTGAATAGAATTGAAAACAATAGTAGGCGATAGTCTGAAAGCTAAGTAGAAGCATAGCAAATGTGGTTATTCAATCTAATAATTCAGCAAAGTTATCAAAACTCGGTTATATATTAAATTGGAAGAAGTTCAAAGATGATTGCAGCTTACATTCAGTGTACAAAACACTAGAGAAGAAAACAACAACTGCTACGGATAATAGTATGACATTAACAAACATTGTGATTTGTGTTTCGTTGTCAGACGGTATCCATGCTCGAGCTCTCTGAAACGCCAGCTTATTCCCTTGACCTTATAGATTTCTAGAATATCTAGTTGTAGTACCCAAGCAACGAAATCAGTAAACTGCTTAGTATTTCTCAAACAGAACACAACTGTTATGTAGGATCACAATTAGCAAGCCCACAGGTTCCATTGTATTCATGAAAACAAAGATTTGTTTCGCAGCAAAATATAAATCAGTAGTACCGAAACCACAGAAAGAAGTATCTTGGGAAGTAGAAAGGAGTACTACCGTAACCACATAAGTCTGAAGGCATGTAAATTATGTCTCCCATCATGTTTCAACAGTTTTTCATAGAAAACGCTAAGAAAAATGATGCGGAAGAAGTTAACCAAGTGGGTTTGTCCGTCAGAAAACCCCTTGAATCCATCCTGATATCTCCTATTCCGATCAAATCGGTTGTTCTCTCATCCAGTATGTTTCCGCATTTGTTTTCTGTTCCATTTGACCTGGTACATATAACAACAACATAGTACCAGGGAATCGACTGCATGTTCATTATCTACAATTTAAAATAATGGACATAAAAGCAGACATTATGAAGCAAATAGATGAGGTAATCTAAGAGCTTACCTGGACGACAACCATTGGAAACACTGAGATGAAGCTTTCGAGTGCAAAATAACTGGACCAAACTCCAAGATTTAACAGATTGAAAAGAGATGAACCAGGATGAACACAGCTTACAAAGAATTGAGTTTGGTTTTAGAAACGGTGACAATTGCTAACGGGAGAGTGGAGAGCGCATGAACCTAGTAGAACACCATTGGACCTGGTAATTTTGATCGATTAGAAGTGGTACATACTACCGAGAGAATTTGTCGGAACAGATTTTATAGGGCAACAGAGATATTAGTACAGTAGCATTCACAGGAGCTTCATCAATCAGGAGTGACCCATCAGCTCGTGGCAATCAATGATGAGTGGAGGTGCCCTCCCAACTACAGCATCAGAGGTCGATGTCCCAATCCATGGACTGGACGGATCGGGGGAACCGCCACGACGGATGGATCGGTTGCATCCACATCTCTTCCTCTGCTAGCTATCGTCGTGCGTTGACCTTTTTTTATCAACGCGAGCGTAACGGGGTGGCGCGTTGTTGGGCCTCAGCCGACCCAAATACACCATGAAAGGACGATTTGATGCCCAGAGCAGTGTCCCTCAGGGACATCTGGCACAGTGCGGGATTAAACTGAAGGGGATCGTAGGCAGAAAACAATAATGTTTCTAGCAACGATATCCTTAAACTAGTCAGAATCTATACTAGGCAGATATAGTAATACGGAGGAGATCGGTATACATACTCTTGCAGATCGAATAGCGGGGATTACGCTCCCGCACAAGCGTTGAGACGAAGACGACGTAGCCGACCTCTAGGTCGCGAAGAATTTGGCGTAACGAAGCCGACGAAGATGACCTTGAGGTCGGGTGGAGGAAGTATGCCTCCGAGCACCGTTAGCGCAGCACCTCGCAGGGCGTTACACACATACGGTGGAGACGACGTCCTCTGAAACTCCAGTCCAGGACGAGTAGCGGAAGACTTGGACCGGAACACCAGCAGCGCGACGGCGTGCGTATGGTGGAGAGAACTCTCACTCCTCGGCGCGACTCCGACAAGGGAATCACGTTATCGAGGAGAAAATAGAGAATTCATTGGATGAATTAAAAGGGGCAAGAGTGCTGCCCAACTTGCCAGACTGGCGGTGTGAGATTAATCCCACCTATCCGGCCAAGCTAGGTGCGCCGGCCCTAGGTGGGCCCCATTTGGCCCACCTAGGCCGGCCCTCCCCCAATCCGAAGCCCTGGGGGGACTTTCCCCCTCCTCATGGGCCTTCTTTCCACTAGAAGGCCCATTTAGGGAAATCAGTCTTTAAAAATTCGAAAAATAAATATATAAAATCATATTTAATATTTATTACACTAATTAATATCAAACATATATTATATAAATTATTCTGACTCCGAAAACTATTTCGTTGTCGCCCGATCTCCATCGGACCATTCCCGGGATGTTCCCGGTGTTCTCTTTCCTTTCCGGTTGACTTGTCGAAACCCCTTAAGTGTGTTACCCTATGGGTTCGATATAATAACAGACATGATCGAGACCCCTCTCCAATCAATGATTAACTCGTAGGCCTGGACCCCGTGAATTAACCCCTGTGATATAACGAATGACTTTCATCAATCAAATCTAGACGTCGAGTCTTAAACCTTTTTTCATAGCGATACTTAGCATGTCCGAGCATCGTTCATAGATATCTCCATACCTAGCATGATCTCGTTACCGACAACACTATCTTCTACTCGTTTATGATATTTGCAAACTAGTCACATGTTTGCAAACTCTTTTGACATAATCTCACCGAGTGGGCCCTAGAGTATCTATCCTACAATGCGGACTGGAAAATCCCGCTCTTGACCCCTCGTCTCAACTACTCCCTTCCGATACCCGAGAGTGTCACCTTATTGTCACACTATATAAGATATGACGTTTGATGCAATCAAAGAATCTTTCAGGGATAACAATAAGAGTTGATCTCACGGTCGAAGGCGTAATGACTACGTCCTACAAAATATGGGTAAGTCCATCACATCGTTCCACCTAACGATATGACTTCATTGCCAACTGACGCCATGTCACATGATCGAGAAATCTCGATCATCAATCGCACAATGAACTAGTCTTAATAGAGACTACTAGGGAACTGGTTGTTTCTCTACCACACGTGTATTAATGTTTCCGCTTAATACAGTTATGGCATGGTATAAACATATAATGAACAATTGGGAATATCTTATCTTTATTAAGTGCCTCTAGGGCATATTCCCTCAGTCTCCCACTTGCACTAGAGTAACACTTAATCTAGTTTACAACTTGGTAAAAGCTCAACACCCATAGCATCTTGGTGCATGCGTGTCTCGTGGAAGAGGAATACAGTCAGCAGATCTCACATATTGAGACCTATATGTGCTTTGCAACACTTCTATGTCACCTAGTTTGACATCATCCCGTATCTTACGATGACGGTGAAATATATCTTAGTCGATGAAGTGAGACTCAGTCCAAACACACTAGCTACTTCTGAAGTTGCCATGTATTTCTATACCTATGTAGATTATGCGACAGTGCATTCATATGCGACTTCACAAGCTAACCATGTCTCTCTTGAAAACAAAGGACATCTCCTATATGAGATTTCTAGTCGTATGGGTCAGTGTCATAACTTGCATCATCGTAACCGTTTTATGGCAAGTTGTCTTTCCACTCTTACCCTTTACTAGAAAACATATCTTCAGTTCTCATAGACACTGAAAAATACACTTAACGTTTGTTCATTGATCCACACAAGGATCACTCTAGAACTCGTTCTTCAACCAAGAACTTGGGTCACACCAAGTCGAGCTTTCAGTCTGATAGAATCTATGTCTGATACATAGAGAATGATGAAACTCATTTGCTATCACTGAAAAAGCCAAGATAAACTTAATATTTTATCTAGTCATACAAGTAAGAATCTCTTTCTTCGCTTGTTCTATTCTGAAACACTTCAGAATCTTAACTTAGGTAAATATTCCGACCTAATGTTATTAAGCCCTTTTGATCTATACAATTATAGATTGGATGCCTAATACTCCTAACTTCATTCATAGAAAATTTAATCACTTAAATAATCCTTTATAGTTTACTAGAGGATAAGTTTGCATACATGTTTAGCATCATTAGGATCACCAAACCATTATTGTACTAATTACATCTCTTTCTTAATGATACCATTAAGAAACATGGTTTTCTTATCCATCTATCAATTTCTCAATTTGAAATTATAGTAATTGCTAAACGACCCAAAATAGATTTAGCCTTTGCCACTTGAGACAAAATCTCGTTGTGGTCAACTTTTGAATCTGTCGGAACTGTTTTACGACAAATCGATCCTTAGCAATGTCTACTCTCTCATAAAATTCCATATTCTATGAACAGACTAGATGCCATCAAGAAGATCTCCCAAGTCATTACGTGGTAATCGTACATGGATTTTATCTCGGATCATATATGACTTATAGCCATTTCTCGGACTTAGGTCTATCATCTCTTTTTCGTAGTTCGTAGGTCTGTCATATTCCATTAACATGACCTTTATAACAAGATTGTTGTAACACACAATGTGGAACACAACCTCGTACACATATGTTCTTAGTATGAGCTCAGAGCATCATGATCTTTTATCATCAGCTTCTTTCCAGTTGTGGAGCATGACACCGGAAAACACTTTCTGTTGCGTCACTCTGATGTCTGGAGAGAAAGTTCATCAACTTCATCTTGCTCTACTATCTTTCCCACTTATACCCTTGGTCAAGAAACTATTTCTTTTGCAAGGTATATTCCGGCAACGTTTTTGCCTATGTCGTGAGACATGTACCCAACTAATTCTTTAGGTGCGGCACACTACAAAGATTTATCCATTTAGGTTTTGATCACATCGAAACACTAAATTGTTGAAACGACAATCTAGGCTAAAAGCCATGCCATCACTTTGTCTCCATGGATTTAAATGGTTTCCCTATTATCTAACGTGAATGTTACGTTTCCACCATATGACTCTAATAATCACAATAATTCGATAAGAGATTTATTTACCACACACTATCCGATAGGGTGCGATTACGACGTCCTAACATACCATACCACTATGGTGTTCCATGCGACGTAATTTGTGGAACTCTTCTCACAAGTCTTCCAATGATATGCCAACATTATTACTCAAATCTTTATTTCCACGATCTGTATCGCAGGAATTTGATTTTCTTGTTAAATTTAATTTCCTACTTCATTCTGAACTTGTTTGAACGAATCAAAATTCCAGACTAATATTCCCTAAGTGGATATCCATATATCTACTCGGAATATTCATGAAGTCTATGAAATAAAGACTTCCGCTAAACGTTATAATACTTCATTGATTCACATACACCCATATGCATGATTCTCAACAAGTTATACTCAAAACGTTCAGTGAAGTTTACGAAATAAAGGTCTCCACTCAATGTTAATTACTTCATTTATCCACATACATCTATATGCATGATTATTAATAAGTTGTATGCCCGCTTTCCGAAAACAGTGTCTTAGTTATCTTGCAAGTGTCAAAAGATCAAATCTAAGGACTTGTAGATCCATCCGTATGGATCTTATTCATTGACTATAACATTGACATGACTTAAACGGTAGTGCCACACGAATGTGGTGTCTTTATTAAGTTTGTATCCTTTGGCATTAATATTATGAATGTGGGAGCTTCTACCATCTAAATTAAAATCGGCTTATGATCATTACTTCATAAATATAGGACAACGAATTTGTCACTAGCATATATGAACAATTGTCTCGCTAGAGGAGACACACTTATAACGATCATACTAACAGGAGATCATAAAAGAATTTATTCAAATGGTAGATCTAGAGGGACAGTGTCTATGGCCATCACAACATTTTGTCTGCCATTATCAACACACAATGTCGCCTCATCCTTCCAAGCTACTCAAGTAGTAAATCTGATTTTCATAAAACATGACTAGTATCAAAAACTTAGTCACTACTACGAGTACTTGCTTAGGTAAAACATTCATAACGTGTATATCATATACACACCATCATCATTGATGACTTCCCGACGATCTGTTTGATCCTCTTGATTCTTCCAACGCAATCAAAAACCATGAAGGTGAATGATTCCCCTAGCATGACATAGTTTATGACAAAGCATTTGCATCTGGCAACGTTGTCTGTCATCCAGTGATCGAGCTGAGCGAGGCGTCTCAGTGTCATCAAGTATGACTAGTGTCATCAAGTATGACTGCCACGTGCTCCTTCAATGTGTGTATTCTCTTCCATCTTGGTTGAGAAGAAAAACAATCAACGTACTAATAAACTTCATCAACCCAACTTTAGGTGTATCTTGAGTTTAGCGATCATCTCATATATATGTTCGCGATCTAATAACTCACACCCACCGTTGATTCTCTATGGCAGAGATCATAGCATACACTGGACTATGATGATATTATCCGCACAAAACTTGATAATCCAAATTATCCTTTTGTTAGCGGAATCTCCGGGTTTATCTCCTAGGGGGTATTGTATCACAAAGAGCTAATGGTTTAAACAAGGAGTATCCTGAAGCTAAAGTATAAAACTATGAATTTTGGAGCCAACCTTTTAAGTTTCTCAATCGCAGGATTGCGGAAGCTATTATTGGTTAATATCTACAAAGGTTTTGCAAAACATGAAGACTTTGTTCATTATAAAATAGAGTTCAAGTTTTAATAAAATAAAACTACCAGAACTCCCACTTAAACGAATATCCCTCTAATCGATTTAGTGATTACACGATCCTCATCCATTATGCAACCCTTCATCGTCTAAGCCGGCAACATAATTTCAAAGGTAGACATCGACATGTCAATCATAACAACTCTGTGACTTATGCTTAACCTTTCCGTCACCGTGTTCCGAGGCCATGTCTGAACATGCTAGGCTCACCATAATAACCTTCAACGCACTAGTGGAAAAAGGCTTATAGGTGGGATGCCCCTTTGTGGCGCACAGTATCCCATGCGCCACAGAAAAGATTTAGTGGCGCACCAAACCAATGCGCCACAAACATCTGTGGCGCACACAAAAATAATGCGCCACAGAAAGTTGGCCTTTTATGGTGCACCGTGAGACATGCGCCACAGAAATAGGGTGGGACCCACCATGCATTTCGAATTCTGAAATTCTGGACACTCTCTGTGGCGCACCAGGCCCATGCGCCACAAAAAGATGCACATTCTGTGGCGCACCAAGGCCCACACGCCACACAAAGTAGACATTTTGTGGCGCATTGTTGGGGGTGCGCCACAGAAAACCAACATTCTGTGGCGCATGGTCCTAGTGCGCCACAGAATGTTCCTGTATGTGTGGCGCACCTGCCCATGCGCAACCAAAAAATGTGGGGTGCGCCACAAAATGTGAACCTGGGACCACTTAAGCATTCAGTGCACAAAAAACTCAGATTCATTAGCAACCTTTGCTCTTCCCTCACCAACACGATTTTCTCCTCTTTCTCACCCAATTCCCCCCATTCTTTCTCCATGATTCCTCCATTTCTAGAAGGTTAAAACCTATTTTGTTCCATAGAGATTGCTTAGTACGAGAGGGGGCATCATATATCAACTCTCCTCCTCTTTTTGTCCACTAATTTCTCTCCAAACAAACATCACACGATCACCGTCTCGGAGGAGCTCCAATCTTAGGTGAGACATCGATCTTCTCCTCTTTTTGTTGTGGCCGCGCGGTGTACATGATTGTGTTGTGGTATGGCATCGGTTTTTGTCCCTTTGCAATGTGGCGGTGTATGTGTGGACACATGCATATATATGCATGTTTGTTGTTTTTGTTCTCTCTTGCGCTGGCGTGGTGCATGTATATGTTTGCCGAAATGTTGATTCATTTCCATTTCGGCACATTTTTGCACCACCCATACGTCCGACTATTAGGAGAAGTCATGCCAAAATTTTCCGTTGAAAATGCATGTGTGTGTATGCATGTGCGTGCATGTGTGCATGTGTGTAACAATTGTAAATAACGTATACTCTCGTTTCTCGGTTGTGTGTTTTATGTAACCCGTGTAGGCAACCATGGTCGTCATGATGAGATCCGGTCAAATTACTAAATACAAGGAAGAAGCAAAGGCGGAAATGATTAAGTCCAACAAGCGCCAGATAAGATGTCCTTGTCGGAAATGCAAACTCGAGAGGTGGATCGACCCTGATTCCGGACAATTGGAGGATCACTTGTTGAGGCAAGGTTTCATGGTAGGATTTAACCAGGCACCGACACCGCCGGCAACAAATGCGCCTGGACATGAAGAAGGAGATGTGGGCAGAGTACATCATGACGTCGGTGGACAAGATGATGATCATGATGACCAATGGGGAGATGGCGGTGGAGAAGACGCAAACATGGAGAACACCCTAATGTCGGCCTTACGGGACACTTATGTTCAAGAACTGCTCCTCCAGGAGACGAGCAACGCCAGAGATAAAACTAAACTGGCGCAAATGGAGATCGACGGTAAGACTCTGTTGTATCCTGGGTGCCGGACACAGGATACGCGCTTGCAAGTAACGCTTGATGCTCTGGAGATGAAGGCGCAAAGCAAATGGACCGACGTGAACTTCACGAGAAACCTGAAATTCATGCACGATCGACTTCCCGAGGGGAACACATTGCCAACAAGCATCGATGAGGCCAAGAAAGTCGTGTGCCCACTTGACTTATCGCACGTTAAATACCATCCATGCATCAATGATTGCGTAATTTATCGTGGCGAGTACAAGGACATAAACAAATGTCCGGTGTGCGGCATAGGATGGTACAAGGGTGCGAACAAGAAAGTTCCTCGAAAAGTGGTATGGTACTTTCCTATCACTCCCCGTCTGTAGCGGTACTTCGTGTACCCTAAGGAAGCAAAGCTCATGCATTGGCACGCGGATAGGGAGAAGCCCAAAGAAGATCCGGAGAAGGGAAGAATCCTTTCACACCCTTCAGACGCTAGCCAAGGGGAGGCATTGGACGCCTTTCAAAATTTCGGAGGCAACGCAAGGAACATCAGACTGGTTATGAGCACTGATGGACTCAATTCGTTCGGGAACCAGAGTAGCACGCACAACACCTGACCCGTGTTTGTATGGCCTTACAACCTTCCACCTTGGTTGTGCACGAAGCAAAGGTACATACACATGAGCATTCTCATCCAGGGTCCAAAACAACCGGGTGTCGAAATTCATCTTTATTTCACGCTGTTAAAGGAGAAGTTAGCCACGTTGTGGGAGACGCCAGCCCGTACATGGGATGCCTACACTAGAGAATATTTCGACATGAGAGCCTCCTTGTTCACGACGGTGCAGGACTATCCTGGTTGCTCGTACATATCGGCCTAGGTAGGCCACGGATTCTGTGCATGTGTCAGGTGCATGGATGGGACCCCGCATCTACAGCTACCAAGGGATGGGTCTTCAAAACTATGTACCAGGTGCTCGACAGTGGCTTCGCATGGATCACCCGTGGAGGGATCATCCATGCACGTTGAAGGAAGAACACTAATGGTATTTTGGAGGGATCATCTTATATTACTACCGCGTGTAACTAACATTACTAATATATATAATCACACAATACAAGATGCACACAAAACATCAATATGTAATGCGACGTGATATGGTCCTTGTGCCGATGGTCCCCTTGGCGCCTACCGTTTAGAAACAATTTAATAAACCTACCTTGACCATATCACATTGCCCCTGCAAAATAAAGTTAGACGCGTTCTAATTTATCTTTTGCATATTTTACGTGGCTTGGGGCTGTCGTAAATAGAACCGCTTCATACCTTCGAACTTATGACCACACCAACGATTTATATTTAAGCATCCCTTTCGGGCCTTCCATTGAAAATGCAAAGCCAACTAAAGAGAGAGAGAGACAGACACCCGCAAGCCACAGATACGGTACGAGCCCTATGTCAGTAGTGGAACCAGTCTCGCGTAAGCGTACGCGTAAAGTCGGTCCGGGCCGCTTCATCAACTCAATGTTGTCGACAGTGCAAGTGCACGCTAGAGGGTAGCAAATAAAGAACGATGTCCCTGTGACGAACACGGGTTCTAAAAGCGTACAACTATATCTACGCATAGATCGGCTCTGATACCACTGAAGGGGATCGCAGGCACAAAACAATAATTTTCGAACAACAATATCCTTAAACTAGCCAGAATCTGTACTATGCAGATATAGTAATACGGAGGAGATCCGTATACATACTCTTGTAGACCGAAAAGCGGGGATTACGCTCCCGCACAAGCGTTGACGATGAAGACGATGTAGCCGACCTCAAGGTCATGTAGAGGACGTAGACCTCCTAGCACCACTAGTGTGGCACCTCGTAGAGCGTCACATACATACAGTGAAACCGACGGCCTCCGAAGCTCCAGTCTAGGACGAGAAGCGAAAGAACGGGACCGGAACACTAGCAGCACGATAACGTGCATATGGTGGAGAGAACTTTCTCCTTGGCGCAACTCCGACACCATGCCTAGCCGCCTCTAAAGCCAACACCATGCCTCGCCGCCTCCAGACCACCTGGGCCACCCTCACTCGCGCCCACCCTTTGCGGCCGGAGGACCAGCCGGAGCAGGCGCCGGAGCTTGAGCCTATCGGCGACGTCTTGCCCCTCGACTGGGTGGACGTCTACGTGGAGGACCAGGAGGAGGAGCCGCCGCAGGAGCAGGAGCTGCCACTGTCGCTGTGGCCTGACCAGGTGGCCGCGGTGAACTCCATCGACACCTTGGATGAGGCGGATGATGACTTCACGGAGGCGGTTGCGGTTGTGACTTCGCGGAGGCGGTTGATGTCTATGCGGAGGCGGCGGACGCGGTTGCTGACGCCATGGAGGCGGTTGCTGACGCGATGAACTCCATCGACGCCTACATGGCCACCGAGCGCGCGGTGTACGACGACCTCAACGCCGTGGCGGCGGAGCACGCGGCGAACCCGGCCTTGATGGAGCCTGCCCAGCTGGCGGTTGTCCCCGACCTGCGCGCCAGGCGGAGAGCACGCTACGAGGCATGCCAAGGCGACCTAGATGGAGTTTAGAGTAGGGCTAGTTAGTGAATATTAGGGCTAGTTAGGGTTCAAATTCGAAAACAGCCGACCAACGGTATTAAAATAGAGTCGCGGTATTACTAATTCATCCAACGGTCTATTTTGAAAACAGACGACTAAATCCCAACCGAGCCGCACACTAGCCGAGCCGCGGAAATTCCAGCGAGCCGCACCAGGCCGACCCCACCAGTCAGGCTAGGTGCGGGTCAAAGTAGGTTGACCAGAGGGAAACGAGCATTTGGGCGATATGCGAGCAAACCAGGGCACATACTAGAGAAACAGTGCGGGTATGACACAGACCGATAGAATTCAGCTAGCTATGGCACAGAACCAATTGACCCTAGTAAATTATGATATAAAATAATGATGCAAAATGGATGTATCAACTCCCCCAAGCTTAGATCTCGTTTGTCCCCGTGAAAGTTGAACTCATTAAACATGACCACATGTTTATGGAGTGAAGTGTCGATATAAAATATACGGACAAGAAGCATCACATGTATAAATGCACAAGTCATCTTAGATATCAACTCCGTTCATATAACTCAACTTGTAACAAGTAAAGGGAAATCACAATAAGGTACATAGAGAAAACCATAGTTGGTGTTGGCTGTCGGGTTATGACTCCCAAGAATCGGGGGTAGTCACTTCCTGAAGTGTAGTTCATGAAGGGGATTGAACGCGGAGGTCTAGACCCTCGAGTGGCTCCACGGCGTTGCTCGCCGGACCCGAAGAAGACACGCACACGACAGAGGAAGACACCGGCCCTTACCCAGGTTCACGGCCCTCATGAGGAGGTAAAACCACTACTCCTGCTTGTCTGTATTAGATGATGGAGTTTGCCGGAGGCCCCCTTGAGGCAGTTCTTGCCTGGGGAGGGAAGCGATGATCTTCTTCCTCCTCGGGCTCTAGGCTATCCTAACCAGAATTGCTAGGGTTTACAAGGGTTGTAGCACGCCAAGAGTCGACTGTGCTACGATGGACGTCTTCCTCCTTTTATAGGCGCCTCTGGCACTCTCCTTCGTCTTGGCCTTCAAGGTGGCTCTCACATGGTAGTGGAATGGTGGAGCAGGAGTCCACCGCCGTCCGTTCGTCGATGGACGCGGTCCATTGTTGATAAAGGTGGGCGCGGTGGCCGATAGGCGGCCGACCGCGCTGTACTGCCTGCAGAGAGGGCAGTCTCTGAGGTGGAGCCCACGATGACGTTCTCCTTTGGAGGGTTGCGCCGTCCACCCGCTTTATCGTCAGAGTAGAAGGTCCTGGCAGCGGCGCAGCAGGCAGAGCCACTTTATTGACCCCTTTATCACCAAAACAGCAACGGGGGTGCTTGCGTCACCACGTGGGCGTGGCAGAGGCCATGTGCGTCTTGCCGTACTTCCTTGGCCGCAATGTTTCCCTTCAGGCGTGGGGAGGCCTGAGGGGAGATTCCTGCGGGGCTCCCCCGAGGCGAGCTGTCATCTCGGGAGGGTCCCCTGAGGCGAGGGATCCCTTGAGGCCCTCGTTTCCTCTTCAGGCCCTCGAGGGGAATTGCCTCTCGAGGGTCCCGCCAGGCGGTAATGCCTGGTCCTTAGTCCTTTCGTCTATATGGCCAGCGTGCGAGGCCTGGAGGGAATGGTCTCTCCATACCCCAGTTCCCACTGGGCCGACAGTAGCCCCCAGGCCCATGATGGGCACGATTGAGCCCATGGGCTCAGCGAAGCGTCGTGGGCCCTTAGTGCCCAGCCGGCCCGAGCCACGCGGCACCTGGACAAATAATGGTCTCGCACGATCCGGAGCGCGAGTCGTGGGGGGTCCCACAACATCCCGATAACTGCTCCTCGAGGTGACATAAAGCCCGAGCGAGGCAGCAGGGAGCCGTTACCGTTTCCAAATCTTCTCGCAGATATTTCCTCTCTACAGAGCTCTCCGCCTCCGCTCTCTCCTGCGAATCTCCGTTTTCCAACTCCTCCAATCTTCCGCTTCCGCAACGATGAGCCCTCTCAAGAGCAAGGGCAAGGCCGCCACGGGGTCTTCCTCCCAAGCAGAGGCCCCTGAGACCGTTGTGGGCGCGGCGCTGCTGGGCGTGCGCGTCAACGAGAAGGCGCTCGCCAAGGTCCGGTGCCTGGTGGCCGACCGGACGAACGAGCATGGCGCCACTGCCCTGAAGCCCGCGGCGCACAAGAAGCGCCCGCGCGGGTTCTTCCCGCTCTTCCAGCATTGCCTGGCTGTGGGACTGGTGCCGCCCTTCTCGCCGTTCCTGGAGGCGGTGCTGGTGTTCTACCAGGTGCAGCTGCTGCACCTGCACCCCAACTCCGTCCTAATCCTCGCCGTCTTCGCCTACCTCTGCGAGGCGTACCTGGGCCTGGAGCCCATGGTGGGGCTGTTCCGGTGCTTCTACGCGCTCGGGAACACGGCGAAGAACGAACGCTCTGGGTGCGTCTCGTTCCGCATCATCGACGGCATGGGGAGCGTCTACATCCCCATATCTTGGAGCGAGGGCAAGGCCATCACTTCGGTGACGAAGAAGGTAGACGACTTCCGCCAGAAGTGGTTTTTTGTTGGGGTGGAGCGTCCCTGCGCCTTCCTCGAGGTCCCCAACGATCCCCCGGTAAAGAACTCCCACTGGGGCAAGGCCACCTTTGACGACGCCAGGAACGTGAGCTTGATGGGGCGCCTGAGCTTCCTCCGCGAGGAGGGCCTCACGGGGCAGATGGTCGTCGTGGACTTCGTGACGCGTCGCATTGCGCCCCTCCAGGCACATTCGGTCCCCGTGTGGATGTACTCGGGGCCAAAGGACAAGATGCGGCTTCATGTCGAGGACAACGACAAGGACGCCGTCGACAATGTTCTCTCCGTGCTCTTCGTCAATCCATCGGTGCTTCCCGTGGATGAGCTCCCCGCGGCGCTCCGGCCCCTTCACCAATACAATCTGACGGAGCGCATGGACCTCCTGGAGGGAATGCCTCCGTTCACCCCAACAGGCCAGGCAGACCTTGAGGCGCCGATGCTGGTCATGCGGGAAGTGGAGGGGGCCGATTCTCCCTCGGCTTCTGGAGCTGGCCCAGGTGAGGAGGAGGCCACGGCTGGGGAGGTTTCTTCTTCAAGGGCTGGGCCATTTACTGACGAGATTTGCGATATCTCGTCAGGCGATGAAGACGCCTTCGTGGTGGCGCCCTCGCGCCTCGTGGAGGAAGAGGCTGAGGAAGAGGAGGCCTCTCCGGGAAGGCGCGGGCCTCGCACCAAAGCTGCCGTGGACCACTCGGGGGCGAGGCCGTCTGACGTCCCCTCCAAGAGGAAAGCGGAGGCGCCACATGCGACGCCTGCTTCCAAGCCCTTCCTCTCATGGCGCTCGCCAGGCCTGGCGTGGGTCGTGTCGTCGTGGTGAACAGACAGATGCCTACGGGTAGGCTAATTAATGGGGCCGATGGACGCTAGGGGATCTCGGGGAGGGATTACGCGATGAACTCGCGCGCAGGTAAAATCAACCGACACGGTGACACAATTATTTACCCTGCTTCGGGGCTCTCGTGAGGAGATAAAACCCCTACTGCAGCATCTAGCCTACTCGGTGTATTTCCCCTCTTAATATCCGGGCTACAACACGCTCCACGAGCTGCTAGACATACCTCCAGGAGGTTTTGAGAGCAAATGGAAAGGGGGGAAATGAAGTGGTGGGGTGGTGGCCTCTCCTCTCCCCCTCCCCCTGGTGCCCTTTATATAGGGAGAGCCCAGGGGACAAGGCGGGGACAAGGGGACAAAGAACACTGTTCACAGTTCACTGTAGCCGACATGACTGATGGGGTCTTGTCGGCACTGTTCCTCATGTCATGCGTTGTACTATAGTCACATCGGTAACACTGTAGCCATGCCGGGTGGTCTCGTCTTGTAGCTACTGTCTTCGGGATCTGTCTGGTCCTCCTCCTATCCTCCCAAGCGGATGTCACAGTGGATGTATGCTATCTGAGATGAAACAATCGCTGCCGAGGTACGCTGCTGCTCCCTCCGTTCCTTCTCGCGTTATTCTGGTGGAGGGTGCGACTTGCTGATGATGCCGGTTTTGCCCGAGATGCCGACCTACCCCGGGGTAGGCACCTAGGTCTCTTCCGATCCCTCCGATACGGTGGCCTGCTCTGGGATGTCGATCTGCATCGAGGCGCCGACCCGCTCCGAGGTGAAGTCGAGGAGACCGGGACACACCCTCACCGGGACGGAGATGGGCGAGACCGCGGCAGCGCTGCGCCAGCCGTGCCCGAGGTCGATGATGTCGCGTGACATCGGAGGTGATGCGGAAGTTGGGGGCGAGGCGATTCCGGGTTGCCGCCGGGTTCTTGTGAGGTTGGGGAAGCAGGGTCGTGGCCGGGGTCGAGGAAGCCGCGATGGTGCGGGGATGTCGAGCAGTGCAGGGGCGAGGGCCACCGGGGCGCTGTCGAGGAGGAGGTGTCCCGGGGAGGATGCCTGCCAGAAGCGTGGAGACGCCGGGGTCGTGTGCCTCCGCCGGCGGCGTAGCCGAGGTGGAAGGACACGGCGATGGGGCGATGCAGTCGGAGAGGCGCAACGTCGGTGACGCCCAAGGTCGAGGCACTCCGGGACGGCGCGGTGGCGCGGGCGACGAGCTCGGGGAGAAGATGCCGAGGTCATGGATGGGGAGGATGAAGACTAGGATGGTGGTGTCGGTGCAGGGGTATTCGGGGGCGAGCCGGTCGTGACCGAGAAGAGGGGATCGTGGCTGCTTCGATCTGGGAACGAAGCGTTGACCGAGAACAGGAGACGCCGAAGAAACCCTGGGCCAGCCCGAGATGCTATGTATCTGTCCACCGGCTTATATTTCTACTCGGCCCACCCAAGGAATTCCGGCCTGGGCATTGCCAAATTCAGCCCAAATCACCTTCTTGTAGCGTACCTGCACTTATAAATATGGCAGGTACCTGTGTGTAGTGCAAACCCCTGGATCGATTCATTTGCACACACAGTTTACGATGAATATCACAACACTGTATCAATATTACACGAATAATCCAGACTTGGTAAAATAAATAGTTCGATACATCTTTGCATAGCTTAAAGCTAGCTCAAAACAATAAAGCAGCGGAAATAAATCTTCAATGAGCCTCCATCTTCATGATACGCCACAGGCGAAAACATGTTGGTGCAGACTTGAAACCCAAAACGTAATCCTTACTCTTCGTCAGATATTTCTGCAACAAATAATAATTTGCAACAGAGTGGGTCAGATTCCATAAAAAATGGAGTCTGACAAGTGACACTATGGTGGACACTTACTGGAATAACTCTATAGCCTATATGTATATTTGGCTGGTGGAGTTCAAGGCTATTTTGCATAAAGCCAGTTTTGCCTAACTCTTTGTAAAACAAACTTTTTTAACATCGTAATTGGCAACACTGGCAAGTTCCAGTGAACCAAAGGATATCACGTCCTTAGGTGTACTCTCAGGTGAAAACCCCCACATTCAATGGTCCTAAGTATAGTAGAAACTATCTTAGGTGAAAACCCCCATGAACATGGTCCCGAGTAGTCCACCGTTGTTTATCAAAATTTTATTAAGAAATTAGAATATTGGGATTCCTCCATGTTCCTTGATCAGCTGTAGTCTTCACTTGAAATATTTCTCCTTGAGTTCTTCACAATCTTCTCCATTTAGTTCTCACATCCCTTTGTTCCTGGGTGGCCTTCCACAAGTGTGCTCTCAGGTGAAAACCCCCACGTTCACGATCCTAAGTATAGTAGAAACTATCTTAGGTGAAAACCCTCATGGACATGGTCCTGAGTAGCCACTCAACATAAACCAAACAACCAATCCACCCAGATGATTCATTAATTTAGTGATGTGCACTCGCAGGTGAAAACCCCCACATACTATGATCCTAAGTATAGTAAAGACTATCTCAGGTGAAAACCCTCATAGACATGGTCCTGAGTAGCCACTTAAGATTTTGTAAAACCTTTCATCAATTGCATAGCATCAAAATTCTACTAAGTCATTTCATAGGTACCTAGACACAATGGAATAGGGAATTCTAAAGTCTTGCATAGCAAATCTACTAAGTGGTACACATGCATAGGAAAATAACTAAGTCATGCATAAAAATACTTAGGAATTTTATGGGGGTGTGCCACTTGCCTTGGCAACAAGAAGAATAGCAACAGCAGCTGCAATAGTTGTCGTTTCCCTCCGAAATTTCTAACACATCAAACAAAACACACATAAACATACAAACCAAAATAACAATACAAAAATATGCTATGCATGATGTGCAAAATACTTAGAGAAAATACTAAGTCTATTATTTAAGGTGATCGACAATTATCAACAACTCTTTGTAAATTGGATATTCACTATAGTGAGAGAGACAGACACCTGGCCAACCACTTATGTTGTGTAACAGGTCTCATGTACGTGGACATGTAAGGTTAGTTTCCAGGCCGTTTCATCTCACTATGCCGCTAGGATCCAACAAACTTCAAGATGGCAATAACATGATCAAAATCTGTTTAAGGCAAGATTAGGAAAGATAGAAGAAAATGATGTAGGTTATCTTCCAGGCTTCATCTCCAGACTTGTAGTATTCTCCTTAGTGATGTCTTGATCACCATGTCTTAGTGAGGAGAAAACAAAAAGAGAAAGAAAGATTTAGAGAATAGAGGGGGTTGGTTTTCTTGGACTTCCTCTTGATTTTTCTTCTAAGTGCTTCTACTTCTTGGAGATTCTTCTGGAGTCTTGTTTTGGCTAAGTTCTTCATTGGTCTTCTAGCTCCATGTTGAAAATTGTAAGTGTCTAAGTGCATAGCACTTAACCAAAAATGCTAAGTTGGAAATATTCCTAACTTAGAGAAAAAAATGGAGGAGTTTTCCTATGAGGAGAATAACTATATAATAAAATATGTTATGCATGCAATGCTCTTTTTAATCATAATAAACATCATACCAAATTTGTGATATTTATAAAGTATGCATTAGGCTATAAATGCAATTTAATTATTTCCTAATTTTGGAAAATATAATAAAAGGAATAATTATAAGATTAAAGTTTTCTATGATTGATATTTTTATAACAAAATTTTATAAATAGTGTTAATAGACAGGGGCATTTAATTACATTTATTGCAACTGGATTTAATTAAAAATATTTTTTCTATTAATAGTTATGTTAAAAATAGTCAATTATTCCAATTAAAACATACAACTATTAAATCATGAAAATAATGCTCAAAAATATTGTATAACAGAGGCAAGTTGCAAATATTCTAAAGTTTCCAGAACGATTTTATTTGCAATTTTTGGATTTATAGATTTAAAGTTATTACAAATATAATCAAATCATCCATTTGAAATTTGAATATTTTAAACTAAGTCAAAATTGAATTTTGGCAGATCTACAATATTCTACATGTCGAGGGCTTTCCAAAAATATAAAGTTTGTTAAATTTGGATGAGTGGTTAAAAAGTTATGACAGATCTAAGTGGCAGGGGCTTTTCTGTAAAACTGCCATTTAATTAAATCGCGAAAATCATTTTCCACGTCAGTGCTGACTGGACGCTGACGAGGCACGACGTGGCGCTGACTGTGCGTGCTGACTGGATCCTACGTGGATAAGTGAGTAGATCTGGGCCGTCAGATCTGGATCTGGTGGTCCAGATCTGTCCGTACCGGTTCGATCAGAACTTCTAATCTGGGCCGTTGAAAACAGATCGGACGCTGAACGTGCGATGGAGAGGAGGTGGCGGCGCTTCTCGCCGGAGTCGAAGATGACAGCGGCGGCGGCGCTCGGGCATGGACGGGGACGGCGCTCCGGTGCTTCCCGGGCTCGGGGAAGACCACCTCCAGAAGCAGCGCGGCACGGCGGGTCGGATGGGGGTGGTGGCCTCGAGCCGTTCGTCCTGGAGCGGACAGAACGCACGAGCGGAGGCGGGGGTACTCCGGCGAGCTTCGGTTTTGCACGGTATGCTCAATCCACTGCGTACAAAATTCGAAGAAAAGGCTTAGCAGTTGCGCACGGGCACGAGGAAGAGAATGGGGAGGTTCTCGGGCTCGGACGGGGGCTTACCACGCCGGGAATCGAAGAAAACGGCGGCGGTAATGGCGAACTCCGGCGAGCAGATTGAGCGGCCTGGGGGCACCTCGGGCTAGGTCTCTTCGGGGAAAAGAGAGAGGATTGCGGGGGGTATTTGTAGGGCAGAACAAGGAAACGGATGGCGTAATCCTCGCGAAGAATTTTGGAAAGGGATCGGGGGCGGATTTCTCGGGCAGAGGTTGAAGAAGGGTGACGTCAGCGATGACGTCATCCGGAAATTTCTTTTTCATTTTTCTGATTTCTTTTATAACTTTCGACTTAAGTGTCCAAATGAACTCAAATAAATTTCTATAAATTTTTAATATTCATATCTATGTTTTAAAACATTAGTGGGTATGTTTTGAAACTTTTTGAAAAATAATTATTTTGAAATATTCATAAAATACAATTTTTCCCATTTTAGGTTAACTTTGAAAATAGAGATTTAATAATTTATTTGGAGTTAAATAAAATTTATAAATTACCCACATTCAATATGTTTGAATTTCAAATTATTTAAACTTATTTTGCTGAAATCATTCACCTTTATTTTGGCATAATAGTGGAATAATAGAATAAATGTTTTTAGAGTAATATGAAATATAATGGATTTTTGATTTAAACCTTTTGTGATTTAATAAGATGATGAATGATGAGATGCATGTATGCATGAATGCAATGCTTAAATTTTCTTTTCAAAGCAAAATACATAAATGTTTTCAAAAGTTTTAAATTTTAGTGATTTTTAAACATTCCAAAATATTGGGATGTTACACTTCTTATCTCTTTTCTTTATTCCTTCATCATTTAAACGTAAATATACCTGCAACATTAAAACAACAGCCCCATACCTTCAGGGTATCGGGGAAGTACATCCCCAACACTAGTCCCCGAGTTTATGAGGGATTCACAGAATTGCGCATCAACTTAAAAATCAAATAGTTCCAGGAATTTTCCATACCGAAAGTCTTGTTAAAAATTACATCCCCGACACTAGTCCTCGAGGCTGCGGGGGACTCGTAGAGTCGCGCGCAGACTCAGAAAAAAATCCAACATCACCGTTTTCCCTTTCTCCACCGGGTACCTGCAAAAGTACAATCGTATGCCGGTTTCTTAGCCACTCTGGGCGTTTTACCGGCATAGATGTCTTCGGCCACCGCCGGTTTGGCACAAACACACAACACATGCCGGCTTTTAGCCACTCTGGGCGTATACCGACACGGACGCCTCATGTGCCGGCCTTTAGCCACTCTGGGCATATACCGACACAGAGTCTCATGTGCCGGCGTTTAGCCACTCTGGGCGTATACCGACATAGACGCCTCCAACCAAACACAAAATGTCACACAGGTATCTCGGGTGTCTCAGTATCTCGGTATGTCGGCCATTTTGGGCATATCACAGGTGTTTCGGTATCTCGGCCACTCTGGGCATATCACAGGTGTTTCGGTATCTCAGGTGTTGCCTTTGACGAACTTTGATACACCGAAATAAATGACGATTAGGGAATACTGCCCGATGCCATGCTACATTGGCTAACCGAAATAAACGGCGATCTGGAAATTGTGCATGTTACCGCGATATATTGGCGAACCGACATAAATAGCGATCTGGAGATATAGCAGTATGCCATGATATATTGGCGAACCGAAATAAACGGGGATCTGGAAATTGTGCATGATACCGCGATACGTGGACCAACTGATACCACAGATCATATGCAATATATCATGAGAAAATAACCAACCATAAGATGGATCCAAGACAATCAATATAATGACCGATACCTCCAGAATTTTTGACATGAATATCCTCTCGGTAAAACCAACATGGGTACCATCTCGGAAAAACCAACATGAGTACCATCTCGGAAAAACCAACATCCCCCTTTTAATGTTAGCGCAGACAGGTATGTATAACAAATATTTCATGGAAGTGAAAAATTTAAACGACATGCCCAAGAGAATTTCACACGAGACACAAGAATACAACTAGCCGCCGAAGCAGGCATGGGGATACCGGTTTCACCGAGTCCCCGGGTAAATTTACAGATACAGCAGGAAGACAAAGGAGCACGGCAGTCCCCGAGTCCAATTTCGGGATACCGGCTCACCAACGACACATCAAGAAGCAAAATACAACAAGCATATAAATAAATATAAACCAAGTTACTCTACCAACCAAGCATGCCAGGTAGAACTACACAGTAAGCCAGTCCCCGGGTCAAGACATCTTGCTCACGGGAAAAAACACATAGATGACAAACAGCTGAAACAGGGCAGTCCCCGGGTTACGATATCTCGTTCCCGGGTAAACAATTAAACTAAGTATGCATGGGCAGTTCCCGAATAAATCTAAGATAACATAATTGCAAGGTACAAATGACGATACTCACCGAGCACATGAGCGGTTGGGGATGTCGCAGGCGACATAACCCGGGTAACTGGTGTGCAACTGCCAGGGGTCCATTGATGATGAGTGTCGGGGCAGACGCCGGCGGCTGGTGCCCACGATGCAGGGATGCCGGTTTGGGATGTCGACGACCGGTTTCCACGACGCGAGGACGTCGATGACCTCCACCCGCGGTGCAGGGATGTCGGTGACCTCTACCCACGGCGCAGGGATGTCGGAGACCTCTACCCGCAGCGTAGGGATGTCGGCGACCTCAACCCGCGGCGCAGGTATGTCGGCGACCTCAACCCGCGGCGCAGGGATGCCGGCGACCTCAACCCGCCGCGCAGGGATGTCAGCAACCTCAACCCGAGGCGCAGGGACGTCAATTACCACTGCCTGCGGCGTAAGGATCCCGGATTGGAGATGTCGGCGACCGCTACCCATGGCGCAGGATGTCAGTGACCACTGCCCGCAGCGTAGGGATCCCGGTTTGGAGATGCCGGCGACCGCTACCCGTGGCGCAGGATGTCGGTGACCACTGCCCGCAGCGTAGGGATCCTAGTTTGGAGATGCTGGCGACCGCTATCCGTGGCGCAGGATGTCGGTGACCACTGCCCGCAGCGTAGGGATCCCGGATTTTGGGATGCCGGTGACCGCTACCCGTGGCGCAGGATGTCAGTGACCATTGCCCGCAGCGTAGGGATCCCGGATTTAGGATCCCGGATTTTGGGATGCCGGTGACCGCTACCCGCGGCGCAGAATGTCAGTGACCACTGCCCGCAGCGTAGGGATCCCGGATTTTGGGATGCCGGTGAACGCTACCCGCGGCGCAGGATGTCAGTGACTACTGCCCGCAGCGTAGGGATCCCGGATTTAGGATCCCAGATTTTGGTATGCTGGTGACCGCTACCTGCGGCGCAGGATGTCAGTGACCACTGCCCGCAGCATAGGGATCCCGAATTTATGATCCCGAATTTTGGGATGCCGGTGACCGCTACCCGCGGCGCAGGATGTCAGTGACTACTGCCCGCAGCGTAGGGATCCCGGATTTTGGGATGCCGGTGACCGCTACCCGCGGCGCAGGATGTCAGTGACTACTGCCCGCAGCGTAGGGATCCGGATTTAGGAAACCGGATTTTGGGATGCCGGTGACCGCTACCCGCGGCGCAGGATGTCAGTGACCACTGCCCGCAGCGTAGGGATCCCGGATTTATGATCCCGGATTTTGGGATGCCGGTTTGGGATGTCGGGTCCCGTCCGAAATTGTTCCCGCAAGCGCCACTTCGCCCCACGGTGGGCGCCAACTGTCGTTGTGGTGAACAGACAGATGCCTACGGGTAGGCTAATTTATGGGGCCGATGGACGCTAGGGGATCTCGGGGAGGGATTGCGCGATGAACTCGCGCGCAGGTAAACTCAACCGACACGGTGACACAATTATTTACCCTGCTTCGGGGCTCTCGTGAGGAGATAAAACCCCTACTGCAGCATCTAGCCTACTCGGTGTATTTCCCCTCTTAATATCCGGGCTACAACACGCTCCACGAGCTGATAGACATACCTCCATGAGGTTTTGAGAGCAAATGGAAAGGGGGGAAATGAAGTGGTGGGGTGGTGGCCTCTCCTCTCCCCCTCCCCCTAGTGCCCTTTATATAGGGAGAGCCCAGGGGACAAGGCGGGGACAAGGGGACAAAGAACACTGTTCACAGTACACTGTAGCCGACATGACTGATGGGGTCTTGTCGGCACTGTTCCTCATGTCACGCGTTGTACTATAGTCACATCGGTAACACTGTAGCCATGCCGGGTGGTCTCGTCTTGTAGCTACTGTCTTCGGCATCTGTCTGGTCCTCCTCCTATCCTCCCAAGCGGATGTCACAGTGGATGTATGCTATCTGAGTTGAAACAACCGCTGCCGAGGTACACTGCTACTCCCTCTGTTCCTTCTCGCGTTATTCAGGCGGAGGGTGCGACTTGCTGATGATGCCGGTTTTGCCCGAGATGCCGACCTTCCCCAGGGTAGGCACCTAGGTCTCTTCCGATCCCTCCGATACGATGGCCTGCTCCGGATGTCGATCTGCATCGAGGCGCCGACACGCTCCGAGGTGAAGTCGAGGAGACCAGGACACACCCTCACCGGGACGGAGATGGGCGAGACCGCGGCAGCGCTGCGCCAGCCGTGCCCGAGGTCGATGATGTCGCGTGACGTCGGAGGTGATGCGGAAGTTAGGGGCGAGGCGATTCCGGGTTGCCGCCGGGTTCTTGTGAGGTTGGGGAAGCAGGGTCGTCGCCGGGGTCGAGGAAGCCGCGACGGTGCGGGGATGTCGAGCAGTGCAGGGGCGAGGGCCACCGGGGCGCTGCCGAGGAGGAGGTGTCCCGGGGAGGATGCCTACCGGAAGCGCGGAGACGCCGGGGTCGTGTGCCTCCGCCGGCGGCGTAGCCGAGGTGGAAGGACACGGCGACGGGGCGATGCAGTCGGAGAGGCGCAGCGTCGGTGGCGCCCGAGGTCGAGGCACTCCGGGACGACGCGGTGGCGCGGGCGACGAGCTCGGGGAGAAGACGCCGAGGTTGTGGATGGGGAGGATGAAGACCGGGATGGTGTTGTCGGTGCAGGGGTATTCGGGGGCGAGCCGGTGGTGACCGAGAAGAGGGGATCGTGGCTGCTTCGATCTGGGAACGAAGCGTTGACCGAGAAGAGGAGACGCCGAAGAAACCCTGGGCCAGCCCGAGATGCTATGTATCTGTCCACCGGCTTATATTTCAACTCGGCCCACCCAAGGAATTCCGGCCTGGGCATTGCCAAATTCAGCCCATATCACCTTCTTATCTCTTTTCTTTATTCCTTCATCATTTAAACGTAAATATACCTGCAACATTAAAACAACAGCCCCATACCTTCGGGGTATCGGGGAAGTACATCCCCGACAGGTCGACGCTGGCGCCCCCTTTCAGGGTTAGTGCTCATAATCTTGGATGATTCGTCTTTTAGCTTTCTCTTTTGCTTTACTTTTTCCTGAAGTATTTTCTTGGTCTCTTGCCAGTGACCTTGTACCTGCGAAGCGTCGCCGGCTTCGCAAGGCATCTGAGGTGAAGAGCGCCACGGCAGGGGCCGCGACTGACGAGGCCGCGAGGCCTGCGGAGGCGGCCTCCACGAGCCCCCTTGAGGGGTGCCTCAAGCGGAGGCGGCTGTGCCCCAGGCGGGGGCAGCAGGGCCTCAGGTGGAGGAGGACATGGCACGCCCAGAGGCACCTGCACCGCCCCCGAGCCTCTGGTGGTGGAATGCTCGGAGGAGACAATTTCCGCGCCGCCTCGCGCTCCTACTCCTCCTCGCGCGGATATGCCTCCGCGCGAGGTCACTCCACCGCGCGAACCAACGTCGCCGCGCGCGCCTACCCCACCACCTGCGGCCACTGCTCCCGTGCAGCCTGCAAGGGAAGCACGCGAGGCAGCAGCAGGCACATGCGGACCTGCTGGGGGAGATGTTTCCTCGCCTCCTCGTCAAGCTGTGACCGAGGAACGCCCCTTAGCTACAGGGCCGGAAGAGAATACCGGCGCGGGCGCAAGCGAAGCTCAGGCTAGCCCCCAAGCTTTCCCCGAGGCCGGGCCCGCGAGACCCGTCGCTGGGGCCGGGCCCTCCACGAGCCAGGAGTTGGTCCTCCGCGGCTGGGACTTGAGCGCGGGGCGCCGCGAGGTCGCCTTCGGCCTCGTGAGGGAATCCTTGGAGGGCTTGGAGTCCCACCACGCCGCCGGAGACATATGGCTCGCTCAGCGGCAGGAGGAGCTGGCGAGGTCATTGTCATCCTTCCACGCGGCGGTCGAAGCGCGCCGGCTGGAGGATGCGGTGCTGCAAGCCGCGCGTGAGGAGGCCACCCACTTTGCCAAGGAGGTCCACGAGGAGGCCATTCGCGACGCCGCGGAGCTCCTTGCGCCCCTCCAATCGGAACGTGACACCGCAAAGGAGCTCCTGTGACAGGCCAAGGATGAGCGTGAGGCGATGGAGGGCTCGCTGGCGCAGAAAGCGAGTTGAGCCAGCTGGAGACCCAGCTGCTCTCCGCCCACCAGGCCCTGCAGGTCGCTCTGGAGGAAGACCGCAAGGGTTTTTCCGAGCGGGAGCGGCAGCTGGCCCTCAAGGAGAAGGAGCTGCAACAGCACGAGGAGCAGCGCCTTCAGGCGGAGAAGGACCTGGTCGCCGAATGCGAGGCCCTTGAGGAGCGCGAGGGAGACCTTACCAAGGCGACCGTGAAGTACGACGAAAACGTCGCTGCCCAGAAGATAGCTTTCGAGCGCTTCGAGCGGCGTTTCACCAAGAAGAAGAAGGAGGCCGATGACGCCCTCGAGGAGCGCGAGAAGCAATTCCGCAAGTCCACTTCTCAGAAGTACCGCGACTTGGCCCAGACGCAAGAGGACCGCTTCAAGGTCAAGCACGCCGCGGATGCTCGGCGGATCGCCGAGCTTGAGAGGGCCAACTCCAAGCTAGAGGCTCGCCTCAAGCGCGCCAAGGATGGTTGTCGCCGAGCGGAGGAGGCTCGCACCGAGGCAGTCCACAACCTCAACTCCTTGGCCAAGGACGTGGAGGAGCAAGTGGCCCCGGCGATGCAGCGGGCGGCGGAGGCCTCAGACTCTGCCACTGCGGCTCGCGCGCTCTCGAAGCAGCGCGAGCGCATGTTTGAGGCGTTGGTCGCCCGTGGCAACGAGCTCGCCGCGCAGCTCGGTACAGACGCGCCGCACACCGATGTTCGAGGCCGCGGCGATGCTGCCATGTACCTGGTCTACTTCGACCAGCTCTTCGAGGCGCTCGAGGGTCCCGTCGCCGAGCTTCGCGAGATGATCGAAGACGAGAGCCGGCAGCTCCTGGGGATGGTTGTTGATCGCAGCTTCACCAACCTCAAGCTCCTCACGCCAAGCTTCGACCTCTCCTCCGTCACAGAAGGTGCTCAAGGCGAGGACGTGCGGCGGGTGTCCGGTTCCCTCCGTGAGCAAGTTGACGCCTTCTGCAACCGCTTCAGGTGCGTGGAGGCTGCGGCTGAAGACAGCGAGGAGGAGGCCTGCTCTGCCGAGGCTGAAGAGGGTGCCGCGGAGGAGGTCCCAGGCGGCGCTGCTTCCCCCTGAGCCTTTCCTCATTGCGCCTGTGAGCGCTTGTATCGGAAACAGTTGTATGTTTAGATTTCTTAAGACCTTTGGCCTGTAATATACTCTTTAATGCTGTTTAACTCGAGCTTGTCTGCCCCCCGTGAGGTCTCTTTGGACTCATCTTCATGTCTATTTGTTCTCTGCGTCGGTAGGTCCCATCTCTTCGTGCCATGACTCCGCCACTTCGGTATGCAGGAGCAATGACTCCGCAAGGCCGGGGGGAGTTTAGGCCTAGGAGAGGTAAGAGCCCTGAGTCGCGATGCTCAAGTGCCCCCCTTAGACGTGCGAGTAGTCCATGAAGCATAAGGGAAAGCGAAGTCGCTTGAGGGGCAAACATGCGCTAGGGGGAGAAAACGCTATTAAGGCGTGGGTGCGCGACTTAGCTTCTCGAGGTTTCCGCCCTGCAGAGGCTTTTCGCCTGGCGAGGTTGCCCACTTGAGGGGTCGCTCCTGGATGCCTCTTCAGGCTTGTGGGGGTATTTTTCACTGCAGATGTTAGAGGGGCGAACCCAAACGCTGGAACACGGTTCAGGGGACTCGTGCGCGCTTATAGGTCCCCTCAGGCGTTCCTTGCGAGGAGAGTAAGTACCAAGGTCCTCTGTAGAGATGGCGTGTTTGTGGGATCTTGCCCTCCAGCCAGAGGTCAGACTCTTGGATTTTGCAGTGATGCTGGTGTGTCATTTGAGGCACTGGCACCATACTCAGCCCCCGCTCGCGAGGTATGCATGTGGAGAAATGTAAGCGCACACTTCAAGAGAGTAATGCGAAAATAAAACTCACCAAATACATTTTAAAGCGGTGCCGAAGCGCTGAGTTCACTTGGGAACGAAATTGAGTCATTATGCTTGGGGTTGCCAAGTTAATGTTTTGACCATGTCGAGGCATGGGGACCACCCATTAGTGGCAGAGACTCTCAACGGCCTGAGGTGGCTCGTTAAATGGAGAGCTCGGAGGGTTTGCCCTCGAGAGAAGCCTTTGGAGCTTGGAGGCTTAAGCCGTGAGCTTTTAACCTCTAGAGACAAAGACGCTTGGAGGTTGAGCCGTAGGCTGCCTCTTCCGCTAGGAGTCTCGACGTGACAATGATCACGGGCGTGGCAATGACCACAGTTGCATTTGTTCCCTTAGGAGACAAAGCATGCTTTGGAGGTTTAAGCCGTGAGCTTTTAACCTCTAGAGACAAAGATGCTTGGAGGTTGAGCCGTAGGCTGCCTCTTCCGCTTGAAGTCTCGACGTGACAATGATCACGGGCGTGACAATGATCACGTTTTGCGTTTTTTCCCTTAGGAGACAAAGCATGCTTTGGAGGTTTAAGCCGTGAGCATTTTAACCTCTAGAGACAAAAATGCTTGGAGGTTGAGCCGTAGGCTGCCTCTTCCGCTTGAAGTCTAGACGTGACAATGATCACGGGCGTGACAATGATCACGTTTTGCGTTTGTTCACTTAGGAGACAAAGCATGTTTTGGAGGTTTAAGCTGTGAGCATTTTAACCTCTAGAGACAAAAATGCTTCGAGGTTGAGCCGTAGGCTGCCTGTTCCGCTAGAAGTCTCGACGTGACAATGATCACGGGCGTGACTATGATCACGTTTTTAATTTGTTCCTTGTGGATACAAAGATTTGTGAGGTTTAAGCCTTGAGCTTTTAACCTTGAGGGACAAAAAGTGCTTGGAGGTTGAGCCGTGGGCTGCCTCTTTCGCTAAATGCCTTGACGTGACAATGATCACGGGTAGAACTTGCGTAGGTGCATGATGTTCCATGGATTCGTGACGGGGACGCCGTCTTGCGTCTCGAGGCGAGCCGCGCCATGCCTGGCGATGTGGGTGACCCTGTAGGGACCTTCCCACATGGGGGACAGCTTGTGGAGGCCTTCCCTGGAGAGGATTCACCTGAGGACGAGATCACCTGCCTCCAGGGTGCGCGAGCGCACGTTGCGGCTGTGGTAGCGTCTCAGGTCCTGCTGGTATTTGGCCGCCCGGAGGGTGGCACGGCGTCGTAGCCCTTCAAGGAGCAGTAGGTCGTTGTTGTGGAGGTCCTCTTGCTGGTCCTCGTTAAAGGCAAGGACCCGTGAGGATCCATGCTTTATCTCTATTGGGAGGACTGCTTCGGCTCCATAGACAAGGGTGAATGGTGTTTCCCCAGTGGGCTTGGGTGGCGTGGTACGGATGGACCAGAGCACCGAGGGGAGCTCGTTGATCCAGCCCTTGCCGTGGCCCTTGAGGATATCGAAGGTCCTGGTCTTTAGGCCTTTGAGGACTTCTGCGTTTGCGCGCTCAGCCTGTCCGTTGCTTTGCGGATGGGCGACTGAGGCGAAGCAGAGCTTGATGCCCATTCTTTCGCAGTAGGCTCTGAAGATGCCACTGGTGAATTGGGAGCCATTGTCGGTGATGATGCGGTTAGGCACTCCGAAGCGGCAGACCAGGCCCCTGATGAATTTCACCGCCGCGCCTGCTGTGATTGTGCACGTCGCCTCCACTTCAGGCCATTTTGTGAACTTGTCAATGGCCACGAAGAGGTAGCGATATCCACCTTGTGCCGTTAGGAAATGTCCCAGGATGTCCAGCCCCCAGACCGCAAACGGCCACGAGAGCGGAATGGTCTGTAGTCCCAGCTTTGGTTGGTGGATTTGCTTGGCGTGGAATTGGCAGGCTTCACATGTTTGAATGATGTCCATTGCATCTTGAAGCGCTTGAGGCCAGTAGAAGCCGCTCCTGAAGACTTTGCCTGCGAGGGTGTGGGCGCACGAATGGTGGCCGCATTCCCCGGTGTGGATGTCCTTGATCAGCAGTTTGCCTTCTTCAGGAGGGACGCATTTGGGCGCGACGCCGTTTGGGCGCTTGCGATAGATAATTCCTTCGAGGACTTGGTACGATTTTTCTGGCGGGCGATTCGCTCCGCTTCAACGTCTTCCTCGGGAAGGATCCCTTTGTGGAGGTAGTCCTTGATCTCGTCGATCTATCCTGTTTCTTGGTGCACCGCTGTGAGCAACAGACGCTCCCCTGTATGGGGCCCGTAGCCTGGAGCCCCGCTTGCAGGTGGTGGCGGGAGCGCTTCGTCTGTGCTTGCGGGCAGGGCCTCTTGGGGCTGCTTTATGGATGACTTGACGAGCCTTTCTTCAAAGACACCTGGCGGCTGAGCTTGCCTCTTTGATGCGCACTTGGCGATGTCATCAGCCTCTTGGTTTTCCTTTCTTGGGATGTGCATGAGCTCCATTCCCCTGAAGTTCTTCTCAAGCCTACGGACCTCTTCAAGGTATGCGGCCATGTGGTCGTCCTTAGGCTTGTAGCTTTTGTTAGAGAAGTTGACGAGCAGCTGGGAGTCGCCCTTGATGAGTAGATGCTTGACGCCTAGGGCGATTGCGGCGCGTAGGCCGGCAAGCAAACCTTCATACTCGGCGATATTGTTGGATATCTTGTCGATTCCGAAGCACAACTGGACTGCGTAATACAACTTGTCGCCTTTGGGGGAGATCAGGACTACGCCTGCCCCGCCGCGGCGACAAGCGAAAGCTCCGTCGAACTTCATGGTCCAGAGGCTGGGCATTGCAGCTCCAGAGGGCCCTTGCTCTTCTCCCAAAGGCTCTTCAGGGGTTGGGTCAGTCCATTCGGCAACGAAGTCAGCCATCGCTCTTCCTTTGATTACCCTTGTGGTATCGAAGCGCAAATTGAATGGCTGTAGCTCAATGTTCCACCCTGCGACACGATCTGTTGCGTTTGGGTTGCGCAGTATTTGATCCAGGGGAAAAGAGGTGACCACTGTGATGGGGTGCCCCTGGAAGTAGTGTCGCAACTTTCTTCAGGCGATGAGGAGTGCGAGGAGAAGCTTCTGCTGCATTGTATACCGCTCGCGAGCATCACACAGTACTGTGCTGACGAAGTAGACTGGATGCTCGACGATGGTAGTTCCTGTAGCCTCGACGTCTTTTGCCTGAGGTGGCTCAGCTTGGCCCTCGAGGGGGTTTGCTTCAGGGGGCTTGGCCTGGGCCTCGAGGGGGTTGGCCTCAAGGGGCTTGCCCTGGACCTCGAGGGGGTTGGCCTCAAGGGGCTTGCCCTGTGCCTCGAGGGGGTTGGCTTCGTGAGGCTCCTCAGGCTCCTTGGCATGAATTCCTTGCAGCGATGGACTTGGGGCGGGCCTCTCTTGGGGCTTTGGGCCCGGCGGCGGTTTTGTGAGGGCTGCCCTTTCGTCGAGCTCCTTATCAGGAGGCTTTTTCTTTGGAGTGGCTGCACTCTTCTTGTGGAGTACTGGCTCTTCTCTTTCCACCACAAGGACAACACTGGTTGTTTGCGGAGTAGCTGATAAGTACAGCTTCAGGTGCTCTCCATGCCTTGGGGCTACCATTACTGTTGGGCTGGCCAGATACTTCTTCTAGTCCTCAAATGCTTTTTCAGCTTTAGGGGTCCACTTGAAAGTGCCCGTTCTTTTTATGATCTTGAAGAACGGCAGGGCTCTTTTGCCGAACTTGGAGATGAATCGACCCAAGCTGGCCATGCAGCCTGCCAGGCGTTCCATGTCCTTGAGCCTGCGTGGAGGTTGCATGTCTTCTATGGCTTTGATTTTGTCTGGGTTTGCCTCTATGCCTCGATGAGACACGAGGAACCCAAGCAATTTGTCTGAAGGTACTCCAAAGACGCACTTGGCGGGGTTGAGCTTGATGTTCACCTTGCGCAGGCTGGCGAAGGTTTCTTCAAGGTGTCCGAGGAGAGTATTTCCTTCTCGTGATTTCACAGCGATGTCATCGACATATGCCTCGGCGTTCCGCCCCATTTGCCCGCCAAGGGCTATCCTCATCAACCTCTGGAAAGTGGCTCCGACATTTTTGAGGCCGAAAGGCATGCAGACGTAGCAATACACATCGCACGGGGTGAGGAAAGCCGTCTTCTCCTCGTCCTCCTTAGCCATCTTTATCTGGTGATAACCAGAGAAGGCATCAAGGAAACAGAGGAGGTCGCAGCCTGCCGTGGAGTCCACAATCTGGTCAATTCTGGGCATGGGATAAGCTTCTTTGGGGCAGGCCTTGTTTATATCAGTGTAGTCGATGCAGAGGCGGCCTCCTCCGGTAGTCTTTGCGACTACCACGGCGTTGGAGAGCCAAGTGGGATGCGCGACTTCGCGAACAACTTTTTCCGCTTTGAGCTTCTCGACCTCCTTGACGATGAATGCTTGCTTCTCGGGGGCTTGCTTTCTTGCTTTTTGCTTGACGGAGCGCGCGTTTGGGCACACGGCCAAGTGGTGCTCAATCATCTCCCTCGGTACACCAGACATATCTGACAGTGTCCATGCGAATATGTCAGAGTTTGCCTGGAGGAAGGCGACGAGCGCGCTTTCCTATTTGTGAGGCAGCGCGGCGCCAATGGTGACGCTAGCCCCCGAGCCTTCAGCCTCGAGCTACTGGAGCTCAGAGAGATTTTCTTGGTAGCAGCTGCCTCCTGGGAGAACAACTTCTTCTTCTTCTTGGGTCTCTCGAGAGGCTCTAGGCCCTCTTCTGCGGGGAAAGCCATGGCGGCGGTCTTGTAGGCCGTCTCAACAGCGCGCGTAGCGTCCAGGACATGCCCACAGATGGTCATCGTGCCAGAGCTGCCGGGGATCTTGACCATGTTGTAGGCATGGTGCGTGACGGCCATGAACTTCGCGAGCGCGGGGTAGCCGAGGATGGCATTGTACGGCAGGCCGATGTGTGCTACATCGAAATCGATGTGCTCGGTGCGGTAATTTTCCTTGCTCCCAAAGGTGACGGCAAGCCTGACCTGTCCTAGAGGCTCGATCGAGCCGCTGTTGACCCCTGTGAAGGGCCTCGAGGGCATGAGCCGCTCGTAGGGCACTTGAAGCGCTTCGAACGAATCTAGGGCGATAACGTTCAGGCCTGATCCGCCATCGATGAGAGTCTTGGAGACAGCCACGTTGTCGATGGTGGGGGTGCAGACCAGCGGGAGGGTTCCAACAGTCTTGGTGGACTTGGGGTGGTCCTAAGCGTCGAAGGCAATGGTGTACTGCGACCACTTGAGGGGCCTGGAGGTTTCCGTGCTTGGGAGGGCGGCGTTGAGCTCGCGGGCGAACTGCTTGAACTGGTTGTTCGACTTCGGCGCCTGCGCTCCCCCGAGGATGCAAACAATGGCGCCTCTCGGGGCTTGGTAGCCGCCATCTTCCTCGTCAGGGAGGTTGCCGTTCTTTTCTGCGGTGTTGACCTGATTTCCTGATGGTTTCTGGTAGCCGCCCTTGCGCCCGCTCCCGCGGTAGCCACGGCCTCGGCCACGGCTACCACTGCCCTCTGCTTGCTCGCGCTCCTTTCACAACCTTTTGCGGTCGAAGCAGGACTCCGTAGAGTGGCCGCGCCTGTTGTGGTAGATGCAGAAAGGGTGGTGGTCGTCTCTTCTCTCTCCAGGCTCGGGGGAGTCCCTGCGGGTGCCCTTCGCGTCAGGCTCTGCCGCGAGAACCGTGGTGGCCTTGCGCTTGGGCTCCTCCTTCTTCTTCAGGCTCTTGGACCCCTCAGCGTGATCGTCCTTTCTTGAGGACATCTTGACGAAGAGGAGTCCCTCTTCAGCCTTGGCGCACTTGTCAGCCAGGTCGAAAAGCTTGACCACAGAGGTGAGCTTGTCGTGGATGCCCAGCTTCTCGAGCATCCTGCTGTTAGTGACGCCCTCGCGGAACGCGGCGATGACTTGGGTGTCAGGGATGTTCGGGATCTTGTTGCGCACTTGGCTGAAGCGCTGGATGTACTGGAGCGTCTCATCCTTCTTCTGCACTACGGCGCGTAGATCGTTGTGGGTGAGGGCGCGCTCGTATGTCCCCTTGAAGTTGGAGACGAACTGCTTGCAGAGCTCCTCCCAGGAGTTCACGGAGTCCTCAGGGAGGTTCAGGAGCCACGACAGCGCAGAATCGCGAAGCGCGTGGGAGAACCAATTGGCCATGACCTTGTCATCTCCACCCGCAGCTTGGATGGAGGTGGGGTAGAGCTGCAGGAACTTGATGGGGTTGCTGGAGCCGTCCTGGCCCTTGGGGAGAGAAGGCCTGAACTTCAGGGGCCAGACCACGCGACGCAGAGAACAGGTGAACGCCATGCAGCCTGAGGCGTACGTAGCGAACCCGTGCTGCAGCGCGCCGCGGTTCTGCTGACCCGCCTGGCCAATCTCCTCCACGAGCCTGTTTTGGCGGTCTCGCTGGAGCTCCATCCCCATGCGAGCGTCGGGTGCGGTGCGCTGCACGGTCAAGCAATCGTGCGGCGAGGACGCGTGCGAAGCAGCCCTCTGCGCCGCAGGCGGTGCAGGCCCCGGAGGTGGCGGAGGCGCGTTTGTCGCGACCGTGCACGCGAGAGAGGGGCGCATGTTGGACTGCGACGGAGCGGGGCGCGTCGTAGCGATGCCGACGAGGTGGTTGAGGCGTTGGAGCCACTGCTCGTGGGCCTCAGCGGTGGGCTGGTAGCGGAGAAGCTCCTGCACCATGAGCAGCGCGGTGTGAGGCGCAGGGTCTGTCCTCCCCGGGCCTGAGCCGCTCGGGCGCTGCGTCGGGTGCGACGACTGCGCGTCCTCCTGGTGGTCGGAGTTGTGCTCCGGCGCCTCTGCGTGAGGGCCAGAAGGGACATGCTCTTCATGGCGGGGTCGACCCCGCCGTGCGCGGGTGGTCGCGGTCCCTGGCGGCGCGCGTGCTCCCCCAGGCGCACGTCGGTTGACACGGGCGACGCAGGTGGCGCGGGTGTTCACCATGGCGCGGAGACGAACTCGAAGGTTGTTGACGCGCCTCAATCCCCTACCTGGCGCACCAAATGTCGGGTTATGACTCCCAAGAATCGGGGGTAGTCACTTCCTGAAGTGTAGTTCGTGAAGGGGATTGAACGCGGAGGTCTAGACCCTCGAGTGGCTCCGCGACGTTGCTCACCGGACCCGAAGAAAACACGCACACGACTGAGGAAGACACCGGCCCTTACCCAGGTTAACGGCCCTCGTGAGGAGGTAAGACCGCTACTCCTTATTGTCTGTATTAGATGATGGAGTTTACAGTACAGTGGAGTTTGCCGGAGGCCCCCTTGAGGCAGTTCTTGCCTGGGGAGGGAAGCGATGATCTTCTTCCTCCTCGGGCTCTAGGCTATCCTAACCAGAATTGCCAGGGTTTACAAGGGTTGTAGCACGCCAAGAGTCGACCTGTGCTACGATGGATGTCTTCCTCCTTTTATAGGCGCCTCTGGCGCTCTCCTTCGTCTTGGCCTTCAAGGTGGCTCCCACATGGCAGTGGCATGGTGGAGCAGGAGTCCACCGCCGTCCGTTCGTCCATGGACGTGGTCCATTGTTGATAAAGGTGGGCGCGGTCCACCCGCTTTATCGTCAGAGTAGAAGGTCCTGGCAGCGGCGCAGCAGGCAGAGCCGCTTTATTGACCCCTTTATCACCAAAACAGCAACGGGGGTGCTTGCGTCACCACGTGGGCGTGGCAGAGGCCATGTGCGTCTTGCCGTACTTCCTTGGCCGCAACGTTTCCCTTCAGGCGCGGGGAGGCCTGAGGGGAGATTCCTGCGGGGCTCCCCCGAGGCGAGTTGTCGCCTCGGGAGGGTCCCCTGAGGCGAGGGATCCCTTGAGGCCCTCGTTTCCTCTTCAGGCCCTCGAGGGTAATTGCCTCTCGAGGGTCCTGCCAGGCGGTGATGCCTGGTCCTTAGTCGTTTCGTCTGTCTGGCCAGCGTGCGAGGCCTGGAGGGAATGGGCTCTCCATACCCCAGTTCCCACTGGGCCGACATTGGCAAAATTAGTCCTTGGTCAGAGGACAATGAACATATTGAGCTTACTCTTCAAAACAACCCTCTTTATTAGTTGATAACTCAAAAAATAAGATTCATTAGATGCCACCAATGTGTTAAGAAAGAAAGAATAAAAGACATGTGACGAGGGATGTCCCCATCAATACCCATGGTTACTAGCCTAGGGTGAGAGTTATGAGGTATAGAACGCGTAGTGTTGGTAGATTCGTCGGCCGACAAGCAGGAATTACCCAGGTTCAGGGCCCTCGATTGAGGTAACACCCCTACTTCCTGTCTGTTTGTTATTGATTATGAATATGCGGCGAGTACAAGGTGTTGGGGATATACAAACTAGGGGTATCTCTAACATAGATCAATCCCGCTAGTCCAGGATGGCCCAAGGGTGGTAAGGCTGAAGCCTGCCAGGCGGCCCAGATAGCTGACGTACAAGGAAGTAGGCGGACGGTCCAAGGAAGGCGGAAGGCCGAAGCCCATCAAGCCACCAAGCCCAAGAAGGAAGGCGGCAACTAAGCCGGCTAGGTCTAGGACTCTGTTTACTTGCCGGACAAGTACTTACCTTGTATCCTGGGGTCTAGCCGTCTATATAAGCTGGCCACCAGGAAGCCTTTAGGGCACGCTCCAATACGCATCGTACACATTGTATCCAGTTCACGGCTATTGCCTTATAGTGAATTATAGCAGCACATAGGATCTCGCCACCGTTGCGGGATCCGAATCTGGGTAAACTCGCCGTGTTCAATCCCGTCCTTGACGACTCCAGCCTTCTTCCCCACAATCCATACGTAGGATAGAGGACCCCCATCTCCTATCAATTATGCCGATACTACGACAGTTGGCGGCCACCGTGGGGCCTAAGGTTCCTGGCGTCACGTTCCAGGCGGGAACACTTGGCGGCGTGGGCAAGCAGATCGCCGTCGGCCGCGTCACAAGGTATGGCGGTCACAGCTACATCAACTCAGACGAGTCCTGGCTCCCGGCGGACAACTACCTCATCGGGTGCGCAATCATACCGATCGGAGGGATTGACGTCTTCATCGGGTACACGCCAGAGGCGTACGACCTACCCCGTTTCTGCGACCCCACCCACCAACCCTTCGACCAAGCAGTCGACCGGCAAGATGGATCTGAATCCGCCTTCTCCCAGGAGTCGGCCACATCTGACTTCCACTTTGTCGGAGTTGTCGGACTGGGATCCGACTCCCAGCCGGAAAACAACGATCCTGAGTCAATTCTTCCAGCTTTTCAGAAGGACGCGATGTGAGATGCCAGATCCAGATCTACAGTTCAAGTCAACGTAGATTCTAATTCTGATGATGATGCTATTCTTTTCGAAGAGAGAATGAAAAACCGCTTTTCTAGTGATAATCCGGTTCCTTCAGAGAACACAACGGATACAGATATGCCTGATAAGTTGTCTATGATGGTTGTCGTCGGTTATGAGTCAACCCAGTCGCTTCCGAGCCGCAAGATAAACCGGTAGAAGATGCCGCAACACCGTTACCGGTCAACTCATTGACGGTTCCGACAAGTTGCGCGCAAAGAAGAAAGCTGGTCTCGAAAAAGGCGGCAGCAGCAAACCCATGGATTTGCTCTCCCTCATCAAAGAAGTAGACAAAATCATGAACACTCCGGTGATTAAAGATACCCCACTCGACGAGGTGGAAGAACTTAGGCTTAATATGCGTAAGCACTCTGACTTCCTGCGCAAAAGAGAGGAGCATGTTGAGAGCCTTGCAGAGAAGATCGAGAAGGAGCAAGAAAAGATGTCGGCAAAACCAAACAGACAGCTCTTCGAAAAAAAAAGGTCATAAAAAAAGCGCCGTGATAAGGAGCCGCCAATTCGTGCGACCACACAACTCGAGATCTAGGGTTTGACTGGCGCACAACACCGCAGCGTACGGACATAAGAGGGATGTTGTCTTCTGCACCCCCATCCTTAACGCTGCTGCTGCGCTTGACACCCTAGACGACAAGACTTACACAACGGAAGAAAAGGTGGCCAATGCAAGACACTTCATGAGAAAGGCCCTAGAACAACAAGCTCGCAATGACTCCTATGGCCATATGGCGGATGCCCGCGGGGGAGATCTAGAATCCAAGTCAGGAAAGTGTAAAGCCGCACCTGGCGCTGACCCCGAATGCCCGTCCGGCTCTAGTAGCCATGGCGACAAAAGGAAAGCAACACCACCCCCAAACAAGACGCCACCGCCAAAACCAAGGCGGGACGAGAACTCACGGACAGGAAGCAGAGGGGACCTGCCACCTCCAGCCCAACCAAGGCGCGGCGATGGCGGTAGCTGGGATAACGGCCAGCCGCCTAAAAAATATGCCGGCAACAACCCTCCCAGGAGAGGTCGAAGCCGGTCTCCGCAGCGCAGCACCGGCAGCAAAAGGAAGGAGGCGGCAGATGGGCCCAGTCGCCGCGTAAGCCGGGCAGCACAGGACGAGCCAAACGCCAATAGAGGCGGACATCAACTCGATCCAAAAGACGCTAGACATAGCCTACAAGACATAGCAAGAGGAAGGGAGCCGCTATACTCTGGCCCAAAGTGCTTTGGCGATGCCATCCGCAGAGAGCCGTTCCCCAAGGACATGACATCAATGTCTATAAATTGTCCTAGGTACAACAACCTCGTTAAGCCGGATTCATGGCTAGCCGACTATGCCATGGCCATAGAGATTGCCGGCGGAAGCAATCACATTGCCGTCCGCTACCTACCTCTCATGTTAGAAGGCACGACAAGGGCTTGGATCGACAACCTTCCCGAAAAGTCTATCCATAGCTGGTACGACATAGAAAAGGTTTTCTCCCAACACTTGCAAGGAACATACAAGCGTCCAAATACCTACATGGATTTGCAACGCTGTGTTCAGAAGCCGGACGAAACCATGACAAATTTTGTCAACCGTTGGATCTCCGAGAAGGCCAATTGTCATGGTGTTTCGGACGCACAGGCTATCCATGCCTTCTACACGGGCTTCCAGAAGAAGTCCTTACTCCGTCACCGACTCGTCCGCGAGCAAGTCACAGACCTTGGCGAGATGCTCAACCTAGCCGCCCAATACGCGGCATTAGATGATGACGCACGTGACGCCGATCCAGACGTCAGCACCGCGCCAAGGCGGAATAACAAACGCAAGCAAGCAGCGGAGGACAAAGCCGGACCATCTAAGGGAACGCCAACAAAAAGAAGTGGAAGAACAAGAAAGATAACCGTGACGCTGGCTCAGGCCCTAAGGCAGCACACATCACTTACGAGCAGGCAAAACTTTTGCCATGCCCCATCCACGCCTCACTCGGCAAAGTCAACCACATGCTTAGCGAGTGTTGCTTCATGGACGACTTCCAAAAGGACCCCACAGTTGGCTGGAAGTCAAAAAAGTCAAATAAGTACGACACGAAAGACAACAAGGACGGCGAGGATGATGATGACATGTCAATCTCAAGCGATGACGACGCCGCCGCCAAGAAAAAGAAGCCATACCCGAATGTCAAAGAGTCACTCGTGTGCTTTGTAGGCACACCATCGGTTAAGGCGGACAAGGCGAGATGCACGAACTCAACGCGACAATGTCGGACGTCCCTCGGTATTTGAATTGGTCTGAGGCGGCAATCACTTGGGACCGGTCCGACCAACCTGATCATGTCCCTCACCCAGGAAAATACGCCCTTGTCGTCGACCCCATTATCGACAACTTCAGGCTCACAAAAGTACTCATGGATGGCGGCAGCAGCCTCAACATCATGTAGTAGATACACTAAGCCGCATGAACTTGTCTGAGGATCAGCTTGATCATAGCAACCTCACTTTTCATGGCATAGTGCTCGGAAGACAAGCAAAGTCAATGGGGAGCATTAGGCTGAAGATAACTTTTGGACCAAAGGAGAACTACCGCTCAGAGTTCCTCTGGTTCAAAGTTGTCCCCTTCAAAAGTGCCTATCATGCAATATTCGGACGACCGGCTTTTGCCAAATTCATGGCAAGGCCGTGCTACATATACAACAAGCTGAAGATGCCGGGGGAACATGGAACCATCACGGTTTCTGGCAACTTCAAGAAAGCTAAGGAGTGCGAGCGTGGCATGGCCGCCTTCGTAGAAGCCGTCATCCACAAGGAAGAACTCGCGCTACTTAAGGCAGACCCAGACAACTCTATGCCCAAGCCAAAGATTGATGTCAAGAAGACCTTCGAAGCTTTAGAAGACACCAAAAAGGCGGACCTTATCCCAGGCGACAAGTCTAAGCAAGTTGTCATCGGCTCCAACCTTGACAGCAAATAGGAAGGCGCGCTCGTCGAGTTCCTCCGTGAGAATCGTGACATCTTTGCATGGTCGCCATCCGACACGCCTGGGGAACCGAGGGAACTTGCCGAGCACTCACTCAACGTCGTTAAGGGATCCAAGCCGGTGAAGCAAGCAACAAGACGCTTTGGTGATGAGAGACGCAAGGCTATAGGAAAGGAGATAAATAGGCTGAAGGTCGCCAATTTCATAAAAGAAGTTGTAGTTGTACACACCGATTGGGTGGCAAATCCCGCACTTGTTCCAAAGAAGAATAAAGAGCTGAGGATGTGTATCGACTATACCGGTGTTAGCAAATGCTGCCCAAATGATCCCTTTGCGCTGCCTAGAATTGACCAGGTCGTAGACTCCATAGCAGGCTCGAGCTACTTTGTTTTTTGGACGCCCACTCAGGGTACCACCAAATCAAGATGAGGGAGTCGGATCAGCTGATAACATCTTTCACCACTCCATACGGGACTTTCTGCTACATCACGATGCCTTTTGGCCTGAAGAATGCAGGTGCAACATACCAGCGCTGTATGCAAAATTGCCTGCACGAACAGATCGGCTGCAATGTTCACGTCTATGTTGACGACGTTGCGGTGATGTCGAAAAAGAAGGCGGATCTCCTAGAGGATTTGGAAGAAACTTTTTAGAATCTCCGGAAATACCAGATGAAACTCAATCCTGCCAAGTACGTTTTCGGCGTTCCAGCCGGCAAACTACTTGGATATATCGTCTCAGAATGAGGGATCGAAGTTAACCCGGAGAAGATCAAGGCTATCCAAAACATATCCAGACCTACTTGTTTGAAGGACGTGCAGCGCTTAGCCGGATCGGCAGCAGCCGTTAGTCGTTTCATAAGCCGCCTCGGAGAAAAGGCAATGCCACTCTGGCTATTGAAGAAATCCGACAACTTCGAGTGGACAGCAGAAGCAGATGCCGCCTTACAACAACTTAAGGAGGCTCTCGTATCCCCTCCAATATTGGCAGCACCTCGATCGCACGAACCAATGCTGCTCTACATCGCGACAACTGGAGCAGTTGTCAGCGTTGTCTTGGCTGTGGAAAGAAAGGAAAGCGTAGCCGTGACGTCTGAGCAACGTCCGGTCTACTTCATCAGTGAAGTATTCTCCGCCTCCAAGCAGAGGTATCCACATTACCAAAAGATGGCTTATGGTGTATTCTTTGCCGCCAGAAAGCTTAGGCATTATCTCCAGGAGCACACAGTGACAGTAGTCAGCCGGGCACCGTTGGGAGACATAATCAACAACGTAGAAGCAACATGCCGAGTTGCCAAATGGGGCATCGAACTTGCCGCCTTCGATATAGTCTACAAACCACAGACCGCCATTAAGACTCAAGCACTTGCAGACTTTGTTGCCGACTGGATAGAAGCCATGGAGGAAACGGTACTCCCTGAGTCAGAATATTGGGTCATGCACTTTGACGGATCAAAGATGCTCAAAGGCTCGGGGGCTGGAGTTGTTTTGCGCACACCCAAAGGTGATAAGCTCAGCTACGTATTGCAGATTCATTTCACAGCAACCAATAACGTCGCAGAATATGAAGCTTTACTTCACGGGCTACATGTGGCAAACAACCTTGGCGTCAAGAGAATCCTTTGTTAAGGTGACTCCGACTTAGTCGCGCAACAAGTAAGCGGCACATGGGACGCGAATAGTGTAACAATGGCGGCTTACAGGGCCAAAGTTGACGAATTCGCCAAAAATTCATGGGCTACAAAGTCCGACATGTTCCAAGAGCTCAGAACGAGGCGGCAGACACCCTCATCACACTCGGGTCAGAACGCAAAAAAGTGCCGAAGGATATTTTCCTGGAACATTTGCATAAGCCGTCCATTAAGGGCGCCGACTTGTTGGACCCCGATGCAGAAGAACCAGTAGAAGTGGCAAGTCTTGCCGTCTATTTGGTACAGCCGGATTGGACTGTCCCATATCTCGATTTTTTAATCGACCAGAAGTTGCCGGAGGAAGATGAGGCGTTAAAAAGGAAAATCATAAGGCGAGCCAAAGCATTCACAATAATCAAAGGCGAGCTGTACAAGCGAATCACGTGCGGTATCTATCAGCGGTGCATATTGCCAGAAGAAGGCCGGGAAATTCTGAAGGTCATACACATCGGCACTTGCGGGCATCACGCCTTCGCCAGGTCCATTGTGTCCAAAGCTTTCCGCCAAGGTTTCTACTGGCTAACCGCCAAAGAAGACGCTGAGCACATCGTGAAAACATGCAAGGGCTGCCAGTTGTACGCCCGCCAACCTCACATGCCGGCACAAGAGCTCAGGACAATTCCAATCACTTGTCCGTTCGCGGTCTGGGGCTTAGACATGGTTGGTCCCTTCAAGAAGGCATGTGGTGGGTATACCCACCTATTGGTCGCTGTCGACAAGTTCATTAAATGGGTCGAGGCCAAGCTAATCAGCAAACTTGACGCACGAACATCCACCAATTTCCTCTGGGGAATTATCTCTCGGTTCGGAGTTCCACACAACATTATCACTGATAATGGCAGCAACCTATCTCAAGGCGACATCGAAGAATACTGCAGTGTTCTAGGCATCCGGCTTGATTTGGCATCTATGTCACACCCTCAATCAAATGGACAAGTAGATCGTACAAAAGGCTTAGTCCTCTCCGAACTTAAGCCCCGTCTCGAAGCTCCACTACATAGGGCAGCCGACGCTTGGGCAGAAGAGCTACAGTCCGTACTCTGGAGTTTGGGCACAACGCCAAACAGATCTACCGGCTACACACCTTTCTTCTTAGTATATGGTGCAGAGGCGGTGCTACCCACCGACATGAAATACGATTCCCCAAGAGTTCAAGCCTACATCGAGCAAGACATAGAAGGTGCAAGATAGGACAACCTGGACTTGTTAGATGAAGAAAGAGACGTTGCTCTACATATCTGCGCCTTGTACCAGCAACAACTTCGCCGCTATCATAGCTGGAGAAAGCGGAAGAGAGGATTCAGAACAGGTGACATGGTTCTCCGCCTAATTCAAGACAGAAAAGGCTTGCACAAGCTATCCCCGCCATGGGAAGGACCGTTTATAGTCACGAAGGCGCTTCTCAATGGTTCCTACTACCTAGCCGACATCCGCGACGCAGAAGAAAAGAAAAGGCGTAAGAAGGCGGCAGGAAGGAGAGGAACCAAGCGTAAAAGAGGCATTGACGACCCGTTCGAGCAAACAAGACGGCCTTGGAACATTGAGCAGCTACGTTCTTTCTACACTTAGCAATTTATAACAGTAATAAGTTATATATGATTATGAAAAAAAGTCTATGGTTCCTCATCTGTGTTGAGAAGCATGCCATCTTTTGTCTTTTCTTGCAATCATATATCCCCTATGTATCTAAGTTACCTATTTTCTAGCTCCGTGCAAAGGTTCAAACTGGTAGATACTTGCAGCTTTCGAGCCAAACCAAAGCAAAAATCAACTTTTTGCGCCGCCTAATTCCTTTACTTTGATTACTTATATGTGGTTCGCCTAGTAGTATGTCTTTGGCGCCAACATGTTGGCTTTGGTTCCTGATTCTAAACTCATGGTACTAACCTTGGTTGTTTAAGCTAAAGTTCCCGGCTGAGCTTTTGCCAACATACAAACGGTCAAGCATATAGGTCAAAATAAAATTAAGGCGGGCCAAATAAAACAAGGCAAAATCCTACTGAAGTAGCAAAATAAAACAAGTTCTCTGGCTTCCCGCCTAGCAGTACATCTCCCAAAAATATGTACAAATATTACAAGTTGAGATATAATTGTTTCAGGGGCAGGAGGAGGCTGGCCGTCAAGATAAAACAAAAAGAGCCGGCAACAACGACTTTGGCTTGTGGGTCGCCTATATTAGGCTTGGAGGCTGACAACTTCAGCCCCGGAGCAATCGCTCCCCTCCGCCTCGACCATATCGGCAGCTCCAGCTTCTCCAGCAACCGGCACAAGATGGCGCTGATAGAAGACCGTCGTGTCCACCATGTCGGCAACCCATGTGGCGTAGCCATCAACACTTTTCAGTACAGCAGCCGGCTGGACCTCGCTGCCGTCTTCATAGGTAGACGGCATGCCCTCGGTGACGACTTCTATCTCCGCCTCGGGGTAGTGCGCCATGACTAATCCTAGCGCAGTCTTGGCACCACCCCGCGCCGCCGACTTCAGCGAGCTCTTGTATAGCTTTGTGGCTTGCTCCAGCATGTTGGGCACATCGCTAAACTCGGCGGGTTCCTGTCTGCCAGAGGAGATGAGGAACTTGGCGGCAAACCGGTTGGACGCCGCCAAAGTCTCGGTGATCAGCTCACCCAGACGCGCAAGGCGATCTCGACGGGGGCTGACAACCTTGTCATCGCCTAAGCCGGCAACAAATGTATCAACAAATAAAAGCGTCAGTTTAGCTCAGGCTAACAAATTAACGGCAAAAGATGAAGAGTGAGAAAAAGCTTACCAAGGACCGAGTTATGGAAGGCGGACAACTCGATCATGTGAGCTGCCACCGCATCCTCCGCAGTCTTGACGCGAGAAGTCTGCTGGGATATCTCTTCAGCATCCGCCTTCTCCGCTTCCGCCAATTTCTTGCGCAGGCTATCCAACTCCCAAGTCAGCCGGCTAGTCTCCTGTGCAAACTAAACTTGCTGCGCTTCCATCTCCTTTCGGTGCTCTTCTTTCATCCTCAGGTTGGCGGCCGCCAGATCAGAGGCTTCATTCATAATAGCTTGCATATCAGTAGACGCCTTCAGTATATCCTGGGTGTGATCTAGCAATTCTAAAATATGGATATGCTAGCTAAATGATTGGCGGCGGCAAACACAAAACATGGTGGAAGGCAAAAACTAAGTGATTTTACCTTCATCCTTCTTACGGGCCGCTTCCAAGTCGGCAATCCGCGCATCCTTGGCATCGCAATCTTTTTTCAGATCGCGATACCGCTTGTTATCTCCGACCTGGAGGAGATAAGCTCCACGTTGGCAGACAGGACGCCCTGCGGACAAAGACAAAGGCATATAACATATTGTCAAAAAACCACTAAGCCGGCGACCAATATCATTGATTTGCTATCTAAGTGCTCGGGGGGGGGGGGGGGGGGGAAGACTATGTATATGCTACCAAGTTCCAAAAAGACAACTTACAGCAATGTCGCCCTCCAAGTCGACGAAAGTCTGGGCGGCGAAGTCGGCGAAAGCCAGGGTGGACTCCTTGGCCTCCTTAAAGGACTCCCAGGGGTCCCTAACCTTGCCGCCTCCAGAAGCTGGGGCTGCCCTTCGCGGCCCGCCGACAACCTCCACCAGCAGTTCCTCCTTGGTGGCACGGGATCAGACGGCTTCATTGGCCGTAGCCTCGGCCGATGGGAAGGAAGCGCTGGTTGCGCGGCCAGCAGAGGAGGTCCTTGGGGGCGGACTAGAAGCCGGAACCTAGGGCTGGCGGCGGGCATCGCTCATGAAGCCGCCGGCCCGGGGCTGAGGAGTTGGCGGCACGGTCGCCGGTGAGTTGCCCTGGGGCCGCTTTCCCCTGGACAAAAGGGACTTGGCCGACAACTTGGAAGTTGCCACCCGCTCCCTGGCAACAAAGTAAAGTTAGCCACACGAATACCAGTGATGAAGAAGGCCGACAAATGTCTAAGGCGAAAATGAGTACCTTCGGGGGATGTTAATCCCCGCGTTCTCGTCAAGGTCGACGAGCACCGACTCAGTAGCCATTGCGGTCCGTTTCTTCCTCTCGGCATTAGCCGTAGAGGAAGCAGCGCCGGACGCCTTGTGCTTCTTGGTTTTCCCGACTTCCGGCTCGTAAAAGTCGGCAGCCAGGTCGTTCTCCCCTAGAGCACGGAGTTGTTAACCAAAAAAGAGCAAGTGTTAAGAAGACTCAAGTAAGCCGACAGAGCCGCCAAAGAAGGGAAAAAAAGATAAATGTCTACCTCGAGGGGAGGGTTGTCGTGGGTTTGCATGGGCACGCCCTCCACCGCCTTCACCAGCCCTGATTTGACAAGGCTGCGACGTCGGGCCGCCAATTCGACAGCTGGTAACGCCTCTTCGCTTACGCGAAAGAAGTTGTGGTAGTAGGAGAATACTGGCACATCTTATGCGGGCTAAACCGTAGAGCCAGTATTTGCCGGCTAAGCCAGCAAATGACGGTGTCCACCCCGTCCAGCAAGGGGGGAGCCATCGTCCGATTGAGGAACTCGATCCGCCTTTGGATAAGGCAGAGCTCCTCCGTCAACTTGGCGACCGCCTCATCCCAGCATGGCCTGGGCATAGGCGGCGCATTGACAAAGTCCGGGACACCAAATTGATGGCCCGGTGCTGCCATGTCTTGGCAGTAGAAGAAGGTGGACGTCCATCCCTTGACGGATTCGATGTATGGTATCTTGGGATACCATTGGCGTCCTTGGCGGGAGTTGAAGGTGATGCTGCCGCAGGTTGCCAGCTCGCCGTCCGGCACGGTCTGACGCCGACAACGAAAGCAGTATCTGAAGAAATCTAAACTAGGCCTAATACCTAGATAGCCCTCAAATAGTGCTGTGAAGCCCGCTAAGACTAATATGCTATTGGGCGCGATGTTGTGGGGCTGGAGCCCATAATGATCCAGCACCTCGCTATAGAAGGCGGAAGATGGCAGAGCCATTCCCCTAACTAGGTGGGAGGTGAGGATTACCCTCTCGCCGGCTTTCGGAGCCGGTACAACATCCCCGAAGGCGGGCCGCCAACTGCAGTCCTCACGAGTCGGCAGGTAGCCGGCCGCCTCCAGGTCCTTGAGCGCGTCTTCATCGGCTGGCTCCTCCTCCTTGTCGATGGGTGCGCCGCTGGCCGCCGCCGGCCGCCGCAGGCACGGTGGAAGACGAGGGCGCCAAGGCCGTCGCCGCACGGCTGTGCGCGGTCGGAGTAGAAGATGGAGCGGCGGCAGGAATGCCTGCATGCGCCGCCGTGGAGCACGACACCGCGTCTCCCATCGTCGTGGGTGCGGTAGTCTCCGTGGCGAGCTTGTTGGACGCCGACGAGGTGGTAGCTTGAGGTCCGGTGGCCATCGTCGTGCGTGGAGGTCGCCGAGGAAGAGTTGCTCTGTAACATCCCAACATTTTGGAATGTTTAAAAATCACAAAAAATTAAAACTTTTTATTTGATTAAAATAAAAAATTAAAATGCATAAGAAAACCAACTATGAAAGACTTCAAACTTATTGAAAAAGTTTAATATCTTTAACATCTCAAATAATCATTATTTTCAAAAGTTGTTTCAAGTTAAACATTATAATATCCATTGTATTTCTTAAAGCTCAATATATTATTTGACAAATGTCTTACAAAATTTCAAACCATTTTCATGTAATAAAAGGTTTCTTTTTAAGTATTTGATTTAAACCACTTAGCCATAGCTATTCATAAATTGAAATAATGTTTACAAGTATTCTTTTAAACTATTTAAAACATGATATATTTGTCAAATGGTTTTGAATCTTTTACCTGAGTTTAAAACATAGTTTTGTTAATTTCAAGTCTATAGGTTATAACTTTAAAACCTTCATAGATTTTATAATTAATTAATTAAATAATTAATTATCCAAATAGGCATTTCATTAATTTTTCAAAACATAAAATGAATTTCATGAATATTGTTTTTTGAGGCGCAAAACAATAGGGAAAAATCCCTACTGCTTAATTTTCTATTTTCTCATTAACAACTGTACAGATACAAGGAAAAGTTCATAAAGTGTCCACCCATTGGGTCATCCCCTCCTTAAGGGAAGGTTTGGCTCTGTGCATAATCAACCTAAAAGAACAAAGAAAGTCCTGGAAACAAGCCTCAAGACAAATAGGCTGAGAATCAAAAATACATCTGTTTCTATGGTTCCAGATACTCCAGCAACCAACAATAAGAATTTCCTTATAGCAAATCAATCTGTAAGTTTTCTTGGCTTCCATCAGCATGGTAAGGAGGTCCATATCAGTGTCCCATTCAAAATATAGTTTCCACCAGAAGTTCCTGCTGAAGTCGCACTCAAAGAATAAATGGACAAGCTCCTCAGTCATCCTTTGAGAACATTTGACGCAATTGTAGTCTTCTGGCTAGAAGATCTCTCGTGTTCAATCTGTCATGTAATAACAGCCAGACAAAGATCTTGTGTTTTGGAAGGACACATGATTTCCAAATCCACTAAAAAGGGGATGGTGCAGGTGTTTTTGGCAGCAGGTTGTCATAAACTCTCTTTCTCGAATATTTTTTGTTGTTACTTGCCAATACCCACCTATCAGCCACAGTAACATCCGTTTGTCCTGTCAATAGATTATTGAATTGAGCAAATTGAAGCACAGCAGGGACTGAGAGAGGAGTATGAAACATGTCTAGTGATTCTTCATCATAGAAGACAGCAAGAGCCTGTTTCAGGGAAATGGATTGTGACTTCGCAAAAGAGCATAAGTGAGGCAATTTGTGCCTAAGAAGCTCATCAGACCATTTATCCATCCAAAGCCTAACTGTTCCACCATCACCTGGAATACAAGCCGCCAGCTCCAAGAAGTTATCCATCAACTTTAGACAGTCTTTCCACCAAAAAGAACCCACATGCCCAGAATTTTGTGGTATTTTGTCATTTCCATAGTATGCTTGCCATACAAGCTGAACCCATGGCAAATCAGTCTTATTCATGAACTTGAATAAGTATTTCATGAGTAGGCTAATATTTTGGTTTCTAAGATTCAATATCCCCAAGCCACCCACTCTCTTTGGTTTACAGACATTTTCCCATTTGACTAAGCATTTTCCTTTTTTATGAATATCTTTTCCTCTCCAAAAGAAACCCCTGGTTGATCCCTCAATGTAATCAAGGAAGCCCAGTGGCAATTTCAGTGTACACATGGCAAAATTGGGTATAGCCGAAATGATGGACTTAATCACAATCAGCCTACCATCATAAGATAGTGTATCAGCAATACCAACCAATCTTCTATCAATTCTGTGTATAATCCCAATCAGATCTTCCATTTTTGGTTTAGTAGTTCCCAGAGGCAATCCAAGGTAAGTAAAAGGTAGAACCTCAACTTTACACCCTAATATCAGAGCCAACTCAGCACTTTTGGCCTGATCAACATTGAAAGGTACCAAGGAGGATTTGCTGAAATTGATCATTAAACCAGTAGATAAAGAAAATTTATCCAGGATTAATTTGAGCCTTCTCAATTGATCAGAGCATGCTAGTACTATAAGAAATGTGTCATCAGCATATTGTATAATTGGATAATCTAATCCATAGGAACAATCAAGGGGCAAATCAATCTCTCCATTTCTCCAAGCAGCATTAATGACAAATTGTAGAAGTTCAGCAGTAGAGACAAACAACAAGGGGGACAAAGGATCACCTTGTCTTACTCCTCTCTTGCACCAAATTTTCTTACCAGGTATTCCATTCAAGAGTACTGAGGTAGAAGCTGTATGAAGGATCTTTGATATCCAGTTCAGCCAAAGGTCTCCAAAACCTAAGTACTTTAGCAATAAAAGAATTGCAGAATATTCAACCTTGTCAAAAGCTTTTTCAAAATCCAATTTCAAGATTATGATCTCCCTCTTAGACTTATGACAGAGATGAATGTACTCAAAAGCCCATGCAAGACAGTCCTGAATGGTTCTACTTTTGATGAAGCCATACTGATTCTTGTGCAGGGCTTGGATAATCACCTTTTGCATTCTGTTAGCCAGCAGGTTTGTCAATAATTTCAAAGTGATACTGACCAGAGAAATAGGTCTATAGCCATTAACATATTCTGGATCACTTTTCTTAGGGATGAGAGTAATGTATGCTGTATTAATACTTGAGATATCCAAATCCCCTGCATAGAAACTGAAACACAACTGATAGAATTGTTCCTTAACTTGGTCCCAACAGTTCTTCAAGAAAGCCCCATTAAAACCATCAGGACCAGGTGATTTATCTGTTGGCATACACTTCACAATGTCATCAATTTCTTCCTTGGTGAAGGGGACCTGAAGGCTAGCAAAATCAATATTGGTATTGGGCACAATAAGGTTACTGAGATCAAATAACATAACTGGGCTATCAGAACAACCAATTCTTTTTTTAAAAGAATGCCAAATTACCGCAGCTTTATCCTTGATCACAAACCAAACGATCATCCTCTGTGTTTAATTACATCTGAAGCTTTTGGTGGCAAAGGTATGGAAGAAACTAGTGTTTTCTCCTCCTAGTTTAGCCCATCTGATTTTAGCCCTACTACACCAATAGATCCTCTTGGCCTCCAGCAGTTTAGTCAAGTGAGCTTTAAGCAGCCTTCTAAAATTTGATTCTATAATAGATAGAAGCCTTTGGTCCTCTAGACCATCCAAAAGAGCAAGTACAAAATTGCATGAGTGGATAATCTTACTTAACTGAGATAAGATTTTGCTCCACTGTTTCAATCCATATCTTAACGACTTCAGTCTCGCTGTAATATCTTGTGCCGCATTTTTATACTTCCCCAGATGCTGCCAATTATTAGATATGATTTGTGCAAATCCTTGCATCCCAAGCCAGAATTCTTCAAATCTGAAAACCTGTGCTTTTGGGACATGGATGCTAACCTGCACCTTAAGAGGGACATGATCTGATGAAAGCTTAGCTAGAGGACTAGCAAGGGTATTAGAATATATTCAATATAAGAAATGAAATACATATAAAATCTTTTCCAAAGGTATGTTATGGAGTTTTCAAATTAATAAGCATAATATAAAACATAATGGTACACAAAATAATATGAATTAAAAATTTAATTTATTATATTTCCCATCTCCTTAAAAATATTTATATTTAGTTATTTTACTATTATACCAAAATAGCAATGAATGGTTATTGAAAATGAGTTTAAATTAACTTGAATTCAAACATATTTGAATGTGGGTAATTTCATAAATTTTATTTAACCCCAAATGAATTATTAAATCCCTAATTTTAAAGTTAACCTAGAATAGGCAAAATTGTATTTTATGAATATTTCAAAATATTACTTTTCAAAAATGTTCATAACATGCCCACTAATGTTTTAAAATATAGATATCGATATTACAAATTTTTAGAAATTGATTTGACTTCATTTGGAGTTATAAATAAAAAGATATGAATTAAATGGAAAATCAGAAAAAGAAAAATGCTGACGTCAGCGATGACGTCACGGTCGTCTTCAACCTCTAGCGAAAAATCCTCACCCGATTCCTCCTTCCAAAATTGACGCGATTCGTGCGGGATTTGTTTCCCTCTCCTGACCTATATAATCCCCACCCCCTCGCCACGTCTTTCCCCTCTCTTCCCCCTCGAAAACACGCCGTCAGGCCGTTCTTTTAAAGCTCGCCGAAGTTTCTCGCCTCCGCCGCCATTTGCTCCGTTTCTCGGCGAGGTAACCATACCCCCGAGTCCGAGACCCCTCCATCCTCCTTCCCTTGTCCTCGCGCATGTCCCTGACCACTCCTCTAAATTTTTCCGCAGCGAAATCGCCGAACTCGAGCACGCCGAAGCATGCCCGCGTCACGCCGCGCCCGGAGCTGCCCTCTATTCATCCGGGGAGCCACCCCAACGCGTGCACCATCCTCGCCCGAGCGCAGCGCCGCCGCTGTCGCCAGCTCCGGATGAATTCCGCCGCCACCTTCTGGTAAAGCGTTGTGAGCCTTCCGATCTCGATCTGACGGCGTAGATTAGAAGTTTTAAACCGAATCGGTATTTTAGATCTAGACCGTCAGATCTGGATCCAACGATTCAGATCTGATGACTTAACCACGTCAGCAGCCCAGTTAGCGCCCAGTCAGCTGCCACGTCAGAAAATGATTTTCTTATTAAAATTTATTTGGCACTTTTGCAAATAAGCCCCTACCACTTGGAATTGTTATAACTTTTTACTCACACATCCAAATTCAAATATTTTTATATATTTGGAAATCCCTTGACAAGTAGAATATTTTAAATCTGTTAGATTTCAAATTTGACTTAGTTAAAATATTCAAATTTCAAATGGATAATTTGAGTATATTTGTAATAACTTTAAATCTACAAATTCGAAAATTGCAAATAAAATTGTTTTAGAAACTTTGGAATATTTGTAATATGATGCCTCTGTTATAAAATATTTTTGAGTATTATTTTGATGATTTAATAGTTGTATGTTTAAATTGAATAGGACATAAGTATTAATAGAAACATTATTTTTGATTAAATCCAATTGCTATAAATTTAATTAAATGCCATCCGTATATTAACACTATTTATAAAATTTGGTTATAAAAATTTAATCATTGAAAACTTTAATCTTATATTCATTCCTTTATTTATATTTTGCAAAAATAGATATTAATTAAATTGCATTTATAACCTCATGCATATTTATAAAAAAATCACAAAAGTTATTTTGATGCTTTCTTGTGATTAAGAAGCGCATTTCATGCATAACTTATTTTATTATATAGTTATACTCCTCATAGGAAAACCTCTTCATTATTTTCTCTAAGTTAGGATTATTTTCAAACTTATTGTTTTGGTAATAGTGCTATGCACTAGACACTTAGGGTTTTCAACATGGAGCTAGAAGGCCAATGAAGGAGTTAGCCAAAACAAGACTTCAGAAGTATCTTCAAGGAGTAGAAGCACTTAGAAGAAAATCAAGGAGAAGTCATGAAGACCAACCAGCTATATTTTCTAAATCTTGCTTCTTCTCTCTCTCTTTTCTCCTTTCTTCTCTTAGCCCTTATGATGACTAAGTTATATTCAAGACCAACCTGGAGGCTATCAACACCATCAAGTCTTCAAAGCCATCAAGTCTACAAAATTGCAATGAAGTCATCACATCGAGAAGAAAAGGAAGCAAGGAGAAGATTCTACATCTTTCTTTCTATCTTTTCCCTCTTTTCTAATCTTGTCTTTCACATTAGACTTAAACAATTTTTGATCATGATATTATCATCTTTGAAGTTTGTTGGATCCTAGCGGCATAGTGAGATGAAGCGTCCTTGAGACTAACCTTACATGTCCACGTACATGAGACCTGTTCCACAACAAGTGGCTGGCCGGGTGTCTGTCTCTCTCACTATAGTGAATATCCAATTTACAAAGAGTTGTTAATGATTGTTGATCACCTCGAAGAATAGAGTTAGTGTTTTCTCTAAGTAGTTATGCACCTCATGGCTAAGCCATTAGAGTGCTTATTCAATATGATTTATAGTAAAGTATTTTATCCAACTTATGACCTCAGTCCTTAGTCACTTTTGACCAACCTATATGCCTTGCATTAACTTAGAAGAATTTCATGGCATGAAAAGCATTTCTAGTCCTTAGAAATATTTTTCACATCATGCATGACATATTTCCTTAGAAGTTTTATAAAACTTGTTGTTCATTATGTATGTGTTTGTATGCGTTGTGATGTTGTGTTTTATGTTTAATTGTTGTATGATTGTTTGTCTATACTTAGATTGAACGGAGAGCTCCGAATAACGTTGAAAAGAATTTGTGAGCAAAGACATCATTCAAAGGCAAGTGGCACACCTCATAAACTTCCTACTATTTTCTATATGCATTACTTAGTGTATTTTATATAAGCATGTGTAGGATAGTATTGCTATGCTTGACCTGTGTAGAAATTCCTTACTCCTGTGTCTAGGTACCTATATAATACTTAGTAGAATTATTGATGCTATGTAAATGTTGTTTTGTGAAAATCTAAATTCTACTAAGTTAAGAATGAAACACCTAGGTGGTAAGTGGTTTTATGGTTTACGTTGAGTGGCTACTCAGGCCATGTCTATGGTTCCTGGAGTACGTACACTTGAGAATGGCCACCCAGGAACAGAGGAATCTGAAGAACTCCGAGTGACGATTGCTTCCAGTGCAGCCATTGCCAATGGGCTCTGGCTTGATCAACTATGTTGCGTGGACTCTCTCCGGCTTGACAAGCAGATGTAGAGGGTGTTAGGTGGAACGGGTCAAGCCAGGTGGGAGGGAAAATGCTTCTGAAAGATCTCGTCTCATTCTTCTCCTTTTCCTTATCACTATAAGTGTGTAAAGGATAGTTCTGGTTGAATGGGTACAATGGTGAACGTGCACAACCTCTACAGTGTGTAAAACTAAGTACTTAGCCGTGTCCCCGGTACGGACAATTTGAGCAGCTGATCACGGACGTCAATGGAGGATTCCACCATTCCAACTTCAAAAATAAAACTTGATGGGTGAACAAGGGTAGAATGAGTAAGTGGTTTTCATGCCACGAATGTCTCGAATAGAAGAAGTGTTTTCCAAAGAGTTAGGAAAAAATGGATTAATGCAAAATAGCCTTGAACTCCACCAGCCAAATATGCATATAGGTTATTAAAGTTATTCCACTAAGTGTCCACCGTAGTGTCACTTGCCAGACTCCATTTTAAATGGAATCTGACCCACGTTGTTGCAATATTTTTCTTATTGCAGATTGATCAGATGACGAGTGAGGTTTCGTTTAAAGGTTTCGAGTCTACAACCAACATGTTTTCGCCTGTGGCAACATGAATGTGATGGAGACTCACTGCTATTGTATTTCGCTGTTTACTCTTTCAAAGCTAGCTTTATGCTATGCAACTTGTATTGAAAATTTTATAAGTCTGGATCATCGATGTAATAAAATTGATACTTTGTTGTGATATTACATCGTAAACTGTGTGTGCAAACGAATCAATCCAGGGATTTGCACTATACAAGGACGGAGGAGGTGAAGTGCGAAGGAGAAGAATGAACCGCTCGGCTCCGTATTTATATGCTCGGGCGTTGCTCTCTGTGCAACGGCTCGATTAGCCGGACACGTGTTGGCCATCCGTTGCCACAAGGCAAAGCACGGTCGCACGATCGCCACGACTCCTCTTTTCCCGCGATTTGCAATCATGGTGTGATTTTTGCTCCATTTGGTTTCAAACTATCGTGAGCCAACTGGCGTCATCCGTCAAAGATAAGTTTGACTTGCCGCCAAGGATCAGGCTTACTCGTGAAGCTATCTTACATTGTATCCTGTTTAGGACTCTGTTTACTTGCCGGATAAGTACTACATTGTATTCAGGGGTCTGGCCGTCTATATAAGCCGGCCACCAGGAAGCCTTTAGGGCACGCTCCAATACGCATCGTACACATTGTAACCTGTTCACGGCTATTGCCTTATAGTGAATTATAGCAGCACGTAGGATCTCACCACCGTTGCGGGATCCGAAGCTGGGTAAACTCGCCGTGTTCAATCCCGTCCTTGACGACTCCAGCCTTCTTCCCCACAATCCATAAGTAGGCTAGAGGACCCCCTCTCCTATAAATTATGCCGATCCTACGACACAAGGGTCTAGCATGATGTCGATCTTGCTAGTGTTTGGTGGTTCTGATTGGGCGTGTCCTTCATTGGCCACCCTCTTGTCCATTATATAGAGATACAAGTCTCGGGTAGTAACCGACTACGATTACAGATATGAAAACTATAACCGACTATGTCTATCTATGGTAGAAGTCTTCGACTTGGGCTTTGCTTGTTCGGCTTCTTCAGTCTATTGCCAATTGGGATTTAGTCATTACGTGCACCAGGTACCCACATGAAGGGGCACCCGTTTGGTATAACCTAGTCATTAGCCCCCGAGTGCTTGGCTAATTCGGAGAATCAGTCATGGACTCACGACATAGTGCACGTCTCATGTTTGTGATTTTGATAAGATATCTTTGTGCTTTGTCTTTCGATTATGAATTATGCCAAAGGATTTCAACTGAGTAGGCCTAGGTTTATTCGATGGGTCGAGACCAGTTAACTGCACTTGGGAAAAACCTTACTAGTCTTCAATCAGGTTTTGAGTCCTTGGGCTCGAGCCTGGAAAATACTGGACAGACTCGTCTCAGGCCAGTCGATGGAATTCATGATATCTTTTTGCAGTCTCAATTTGCTACCCAGCGCATCCGTCGGGATTTTCATCGTATCTGTTGATACGGAAAATTCAAGGATTTAACATTGTTGGAGTTGTCCTCGACCCTATTCGACTGATCGGTGGGTCTTACCTTTGCACTTTGTGTATGTAGCATCCGAGATATCACAGGTTGATTTTTACTCGGGAATCATTATGATTTTGTGCTTGCGAATGAGGGTTTTAGTCTTTTTATCGACTAATTGCCTTTATGTTTCTCATTTTTTGATTCTATCGGGTGCACGACAGTGCTCCCGATGGGAGTAGCCCCCGGGATTGTGCTTTATTGCTTGTAGTAGAGGATAATCTCAATTTTTTGTTTTTTATGACAGTCGAAGACTTTTTGCTTTCTTCTGATGGGAGTTTCCCTTTGACCATTTTATATGTATATAGTTTGATTTTTCCTTTAGTCGCAAGACTTTTGATTTGTAGTTTCCACTTTTGTCCAGTCAAAACTTCATCGACTTTTTTCTTATAAGCTTGGTTCGTCTGCCTGGTGAATAATGTCATGTGTGACATCTTTGGCGTGTGAATGAAATTTTGACGGGATGTGACTTGGTGGGCCCTTCCTTTTGACCACGGTGGACGCCGTTTCAGTTCTGATTTGACCTGACATGGCGGGATTTTTGCAGGCGTGATGATGGTCTCGTTGGTTTGTGCGCGTAGTGGGCGGCGTGACCTTGCAACGGTTGCCCTCCGATTGTGCCACGTGTCGTGGTAGTTTTGCTCGGACGGTTGTGATGAACTTCTTTGTTCTGGTAGATACGAGTTTCCTCGCCGCAGGTTATTTCACCCTGCCATTTGCTTTACCCCGCATCCTTCTTCTCCCTTGAGCGTGCACTTGTTCTTGCTCTTGCATCCTGTTTTTTGCCATGGCGCCCAAGAAAAATATCTCCACTGCCGCCGATCTTTCTTTGTCCACTGCTGGCTAGTTGAAGAAGGAGGAGCTGACCACCGGTGCTTCCACCGCCATCCCTGTTGCTGTTTTGAAGAAGGCCACTTGGGATTGGGTGAAATCCATCGTTACTGAGGAGAAGCTAGCAGCGTTCCGCCAAGCTGGAATACTTTCCCTCACGGATACGCTTGCTGCCCGTGCTCCTGCCAAGAAAGAGGTACTCCCTGAGCCTCGTCCCAGTGAGCGGGTGTGTTTCATAGATTTTCTTCCTCGTGGCTTCGGCTTTCCATCACATGATTTTGTGCGGGGCCTCTTCTATGTTTATGGAGTTAAGATGCACGATCTCACCCCTGAGGGCATTTTGCATATTGCCTGTTTTATGGTCTTATGCGAATGTTTCCTAGGAGTTTATCCCAGGTGCCCTCTCTGGAAATCCATCGTCCGAGTGCGTTTTTTGCATTGCGATGGTCGTCTTTTTTTGACTGGACGGTTTTGTATTGAAGTATGTGACGATTGTCCATATTTTGATTTGATAGCGGTGGACCCTGTTAATCAGTACTTTCGTGAAGCGCCGAGTTTGGCCTTTGCGACAACGGGTACATCCTTTGTGGCGATATGAGGGTTGTCTTGACATCACTTGCATGAGTAAGGCTGAGCTGGCGGATCATGTGTTTCATGATCATGTCAAGTATATTACTAGTATCCAGCCTACTGATATTGCTTCTTTTGACTTCACCGTAGTTCCATATGGCCTTGGGACTCCACTTCCCAAGGTATTTTGAACTTCATTTGTGTTTTCTTTTTTCTTTTTTGATTACGGCTTTCTTATAGTATGTGAAGGTATGTGACTGATGTACCGGTCTCTGGTTATGATCAGCGACTGTCGACTACTTCATCTTTACCTCCCCGTCCGAAACATGGAGCTTCTGCGGAGGCGGCTCCAGTCGGTGAGTTGGAAACAGCCGATGGCTCTCGTTCTTCGGGTGGCTTTTCTGCTTCCGAGAAGGGGATTGTGGAAGAAGCACCCTTTAACCCGTTGGCGGATGACCCTTCGACTAAGCCTGTAGTCAAGCGTCATCGCCTGCGCCAGGTTAAGGAGGCCGAGGCTACCGTCATTGCTCTGTCTTCAAATCTTCAGCCATTGGTGGTTGCGCTACGTTGACCGATGGCGACGTAGATAAGTATGATTATACTGACTATGCTTCATTTTTACTTGTTTTTCTTTTCTGCGCAGTGTTTTAATCGCATGGGTAGTTCCTTTGTTAGGCAAGTTCGCACCTCTCCTCCTATGGAAGGAAAAAATGTGGTTTCTTCTTCTGCTGGAGTCAAAGGATTCCATGGTGCGGCCATGGTTGTCCCAACAGCTACGGGTGCGCCATCTTCTGTTTTCGCCGCGACTGCTGGCCCGTTGCCCTCTGCCTCCTCCTCTTGGGTTGATCATGTAAGATTTTGTTTTTGCAATTTGCTCTCTTCGTATGGATTTCTTTTTCTTTGTATTGAATATACATCGTCTGCTTCTGTGTAGCCTTCTGTAAGTGGCCTGGTCGCTGTTGGCCACGCATTTGTTCAGGCGGAGGAGGAGCAAGTTGTCCTTCGTTCTGATCTGGAATGGGAAAATCGTAAGCACTTGTTCTTTTGCTTATTGTTCGATCCAAGTGTCTGAGCTTTGTGTAAATTCGTGTGGTATGTCTATTGTAGAGGAGAAAATTGCCCTCGAAGGTCGACTGGCTGTTATGGAACAACAACTCCATGATCAGCGATTGCGCGCGGATGAGGAGTTGGAGGAAACTCACCGTTCCTCCTCCAGTCGAGAGGAGGAGCATACCAAGCAACTGCTTGACCTTATACAGGTTGTGACAGGTATGGGAGTTTTACGCTTCTCAAGTTCATTTTGTCTGTTCTTTTGTGCCACTAAGATCTCTTCTCTGCTTTTTTTTCGGTCCAGGTTCTTCTTCATGAGTTCCCGTTGATAACTCAGGTGGCGATATGTCGCTTGGGCGTGCCATTGAGGAACTACGCAAGATTCATGGGCACACCCAACGCTCTTTGGATATAGCTTTGCAGACTCTTGGCGTTGTTTTTCCGGAAGCTTTGCCATAGGATAACGTGCCCACGACTACCGAAGATTTTTCTAAGGTGATGGGTCCTGACTCGACGACCTTTAAGGAATGGGCGCACGATTTGACGGTACACGGCTAGGAGGCTACCTTGAAGCTTCTTCTGGCGAATGGTGTTGAAGCCGATTATGAAGCTGCTTTATCAGACTACCCAAAAAAGTCAAATGGGAAACCCTTGGCTTTCCGAGGAGTCGTTGATTCTACGACTCGCCTTGCCAAGGCTAGTATCTGTACTGTAGAGCGTCATCTGGCCGCGATGTCCACTGCGCGCCAACCTCATGGTGAAAAAACGAGGCCCGCACCTTGCGACTAGTTGTCCTTTTTGATCACTTGGTGCTCTTGCGGCATGACTATGACATTTACGATGTCTGCATCTTTGCTTGTCTTCTACTGTAAATCTTGCAATTTGTGAGTTTTGATATCCAATATTGGTTTATACGAAAACAACGTTTTTCTTATCCTGAAATCTTCCTTCTCTCAGTTGGTTGGGTAGCATTGTACCCTTATGCGCTTCGAGTGGTACCCAGCCCCCGAGACGTTAGAGTGGGTTTGTACTTTTGCTTATTTTCAGCGAGACCCTGCCCCCGAGTCATTCGAGTGGGTTTGTGTGTTTACTTATGTTCAGCGATATCTAGCCCCCCGAGTCGTCCGAGTGGGCTTGTATGTTTCCTTTTAGCAAGGCCCAGCTCCCAAGTCGTTCGGGTGGGTTTATGTCTATAGAACGTAAGATATAAGGTAACAATTATGAAGTAACTCATCTTTATTGAAGATATTTGACCAGTAGACCGCCTCATTAAAAACCTTCCAGCCCCCTTAGGTGCCCTGGTAAGGAAAAGAGCACGTCTAAAATCTACTGGCCGTTTTGACATGCTATACTGTCTTTTACAATGATTTGTCAAGAGACTTATGCATAGAAACGACGCATGTGTGCTACGTTCCATGGTTATGTGATAATTCCCCCGTCTGAGCGTGCTTCAGTCGATAAGCGCCTCCTTTAGTGACTTTGGTCATGTTGAATGAGCCTTCCCATGGTGATGCCAGTTTGTGTACTTTCTTCGGCTTTAGTCACAGTACTAAATCTCCCACCATGAACTTCCTGGGACGGAGACGTCGACTATGATAGTTTCTAAGATCTTGCTGGTAGACAGTTGTGCGAGTAGGTCTAATGCATCCTCCCGTGACTCGTTTGCTTCATCCTCGTTGTATGCCTCAACTCTTGGTGCGTTAAATTTAATCTTCGGTGGCAGGACTGCCTCTGCTCCGTACACCTTAAAGAATGGGGTGAACTGAGTTGATGCGTTTGGAGTTGTACGGAGACCCCAAAGCACTGCTGGTAGTTCTTCGACCCAGGCGCCTGCGGCCCTCTTGAGTGGAACTAATAATCTTTTCTTGATACTCGCACATACGAGGCCGTTGGCTTTTTCGACTTGTCCATTGGATTATGGGTGCGCCACTGATGCATAATTGAGCGTAATGTCCCACTCTTTGAAGAAAGCTTGGAATTCTTCTGCTGTAAAATTTGTGCTGTTATCCGTGATGATGTTGTTTGGGACGCCAAAACGATATACGATGTATTTCATGAATTTGACTGTCGTTGTTGTCGTTGAGTTTGTGATTGGAATTGCTTTGATCCACTTCGTAAATTTGTCGACTGCCACTAGTAAGTGGGTATGCTCTCCAGGCGATGATTTTTTGAGTGGTCCTACCATGTCGAGTCCCCATTGGGCGAACGGCCATGTTAATGGTATGGTTTTGAGTGCGGATGCTGGTACATGAGGTTTGGTTGCAAATTTCTGGCACCCGATGCATCTTTTGACGATATCCTCTGCGTCTTTGAGTGCGGTAGGCCAGTAGAATCCTGCTCTGGAAGCTTTAGCTGCCAGCGATCGACTGCCAGCGTGGTGTCCGAAAGTTCCTGCATGAATGTCACGAAGTATAGTTTTGCCATCTTCGAGTTCTGCGCATCGTTGAAATACGCCTGAGATGCTTCTTTTGTAGAGTTCTTCGTTTATGATGATGTATGCCCTGGCTCGTCGGGCTATCCTGCTAGCTTCTGTTGTGTCGTCTGGTAGTTCTTCCTTAAGCATGAATGCTAGTATTGGCTCAGTCCAGGCTGGAGCCCCATGATCACCTTGACATAAGAGTACCTCGACTGTCGGGTCCGTTGTGGTAGATGTATTATCTTTTGTAGCGTCATTCGAGTTTGATCGTTACTTATGAATAGACCTGTGTGTGATGTGTTCTAGGAAAACACCTGGTGGAACCTGTGCTTTAGTCGAACCAATGTTGGACAGTATGTCTACTTCTTCACTGCTCTCTCGTCCGATGTGACGTAACTCGCATCCATCAAAATCTCCCTCTAGTGTGTTATAGAGGTCGTGATATGCGATCATGTAATCTGCTATGGCATCACAGGCCTTCATTGTTTGCTGCACTACCAAATTTGAATCGCCGTATATCATCAGTCGAGTGCATCCCAAAGCCTTGGCCATTCGTAAGCCATGCATCAATCCCTCATATTCGGCTTCATTGTTGGATGGTTTTGCGAAGTCCATTTGGAGAACGTACTTTAGCTTGTTTCCTTTTGGCGATATGCGCACGACACCTGCTCCTGCTCCTTCGTTTTTCTTGGACCCGTCGAAATACATCGTCCATGAGTTAGGTATATCTGGTATTCCTGGCAGTTGGGATTCAATCCACTCGGTGGTGAAGTCAGGCAACACTTGAGCTTTGATGGCTTTCGGATGATCCTACATGATTCCGAGTGGTCCTAGCTCGATTAGCCGTTTTACTACTCGCCCCTTTGAATCTGGATTTGTAAGTATATCTCCGATTGCGGACTTGCTGATCACCGTTATTGGGTGCTCTGTGAAGTAGTGTCTTAGCTTCCATGTCGTTATGAACACTGCGTAGGCCAGTTTCTGAAAATGTGGATATCTTTGTTTGGACAGAGATAAAACTTCGCTGATACAGTAGACTGGTCTTTGCATGCTTTGAGCCTTTCCTTCTTCCATACGTTCGACTACTAGGACTGTGCTCACCACTCTATTTGTTGCTGCCACGTAGAGGTATAGTGGCTCCTTTTCTTTTGGTGTTGCTAAGATGGGGGGTTTAGTGAGCGTCCGTTTGAGGTCGATGAAGGTTGCTTCCGCTTCTTCCGTCCATTCAAATTTATCTGCTTTTTTCATCAGTAGATAAAGTGGCAGTGCCTTCTCTCCTAGTGTGCTGATGAATCGACTGAGGGCCGCCACCCGCCCTGTTAACTGTTGTACCTCATAGAGCTTGGTAGGCCTTTGCATGTTTAGTATGGCATGTATCTTTTCTGGATTTGCTTCGATTTCTAGGGTTGAGACCAAGTAGCCCAAAAGTTCTCCAACTGGTACGCCGAAAGTACATTTGTCTGGGTTCAGTTTTATGCTATAACTTCTGAGGTTTTCGAATGTCTACTGTATGTCCGATAGGAGTGTGCATTCTTTCTTTGACTTGATCACTATGTCGTCGACGTAGACTTCTACATTTTTTTCCAATCTGTGTTTTCAAACAATTTTGCATCATGCGCTGATAGGTGGCTCCTACGTTTTTTAGGCCGAAAGGCATAGTGGTGTAGCAATATACTCGGAGTGGAGTTGTGAAGGTTGTCTTTTCTTCATCTTTTGCTTTCAATATCCAGAGTATGCATCGAGGAATGATAGTCGCACCTATCCTGCAGTGGAGTCAACGATCTGGTCGATGCGAGGCAGTGGAAAGTGATCCTTTGGGCAACACTTGTTTAATCCTGTGAAGTCGATGCACATCCTTGTTTCAGTTGTTTTCTTCTTCTCGACTATCATGGGTTAGCCACCCATTCTAATTTTTTGATTTCTCGGATGAAGTTTGCTTTGAGTAGTTTTTCCATATGCTTTTCTATAGCTTCTCTTTTGGGTCCTGACACACGATGTACTGTTTGTTTGACTGGCCTTGTTCCTGGACTGAGTTGGAGAGAGTGCTCATCGAATTCCCTGGGTATGCCTGGCAGGTCGGGTGCCCACCATGCAAACATACCCCAGTTCTCACGGAGGAATTCGATGAGCACGCTTTCCTATGCGGGAGGCAAACTTGTTGATATCTTGACTGTTTTCGTCGGGTCAGTCGGGTGGACCTGGTGTGTCTGTTTATCATCTGTGGTGTTGAATGTCTCGTCGGTAGCCTGTTTTTTATGATCTGGCATGTATGTTGTGTCATTGATAAGCGAGAGTTCCTCCAGCGTTTGTTCTGCTCCAAATGTCTCAGAGATCTTGTTGAAGTCGCGGTCGCAAGCGTCTGACCTTTGAAAGTTTCCATTAATTGTGATTACTCCCTCACGAGGGATGTCCCCATCAATACCCATGGTTACTATCCTAGGGTAAGAGTTATGAGGTAGAGAACGCGTAGTGTTGGTAGATTTGTCGGCTGACAAGCGGGAATTACCCAGTTTCGGGGCCCTCGAGTGAGGTAAAACCCTTACTCCTGCTTGTCTGTTATTGATTGTGTTTATGCGGCGAGTACAGGGGTCTAGCAAGATGTCGATCTTGCTAGGGTTTGGTGATTCTGGTTGGGCGTGTCCTTGATCGGCCACCCTCCTTTCCTTTATATAGCGGTACAGGTCTTGGGTCGTAACCGACTAGGATTACATATATGGAAAGTACTACAAACTATGCTATCTATGGTATAAGTCTTCGACTTGGGCTTCGCTTGTTGGGCTTCTTCAGCCTATTGACAATTGGGATCTAGTCATTACGTGCACCAGGTACCCACACGAAGGGGTACCCATTTTGTATAACCTTGTCATTAGCCCCCGAGTGCTTGGCTAATTCGGAGAATAAGTCATGGACTCACTACATAGTGCACGTCTCATGTTTTATGCCTTTGATATGATTTTTTTTGTCTTTCTGACTTTATGAATTATGACAAAGGATTTCGACTGAGCAGGCCTGGGATTATTCGATGAGTCGAAACCAGTTAACTGCACTTGGGCAAAACCTTACTAGCTTTTAGTCAGGCTTCGAGTCCTTGGGCTCGAACCTGGAACATACTGGAGACACACACCTCAGGCCAGTCGATAGACTTACTGATATTGTTCTGCAGTTTCAATTTGCTACCCAGCGCGTCCGCCAGGATTTTCATCATATCTGCTGATAAGGAAAGGTCTAGGATTAAAACGCTTCTGGAGTGATCCTCGGCCCTTTCGACTGATCGATGGGTCTTACCTTTGTATTTTTCGTATACAGCATCTGAGGTATATTATCGACTGATTTTTACCCGGGAATTCTGATGCTTTGAATGTTTTTTATTCTATCGGGTGCACGACAGTGCTCCCGATGGGAGTAGCCCCCGAGATTGTGCTTTATTGCTTGCAATAGAGGATAATCTCAATTTGCGTTTTGTAAGTCGAGTACTTTTTGCCTTCTCCCGATGGGAGTTTCCCACTCGACCTTCTTTACCTTTGTTTTTGCAATTTTGCTTAAGAGTTGTAAGGAGCTTTCCTTTTTTGTCAGTCGTGGTATGACGCCTTTTGCGTTTGTTCGTCTGGAATGATGTCATGCGTGACATCCTTGGCGTGTGAATAGCACTCTGATGGGACCTGACACAGTGGGTCCCTCTCTTTGACCGTTGTGGACGCCGGTTCAGTTCTGATTTGACCTGACGTGGCAAAATTTTCGTAGACGTGATGATGATCTCCTTATTTTGCGTGCGTAGTTGGCGGCGTGGCCTGCAACAATTTTCCTCCGATTGCGCCACGTGTCGCAGTATTTTTGTTTGGACGACCACGATGAACCTCTGGTTTGTACCATATGTCGGGTTTCTCTGTTACGATTTGTTTTACCCTGCCATTTGCCTCCTGTTCTCTTCTGCTTCATCTTCCTTCTCGCGCCCGCCGCCGCTCTGCTTTCGTGTTTCCTTCCTTTTTCGCGCCCGCTCCTCCTTCTTTACTCCTGCATTCCCACTGCTCATCATGGCACCTAAGAAGAGCTCGATGTCCTCCGTTGCCGCTGCTGCCACCGGCAAGAAGAGGAAAGAGCCAACTACCGCCGCCGTCCCTGCCGCTCTTAAGAAAGAGTCAGGCGGCTGGACTTCGTCAATCGTGACGGAGAAGCGACTGGTTGAGGGACTTCTTCCTCCATCCGAGAAGCTCGCCATTCGGGCTCCCGGCAAGGAGAACTTCCCCGCGCTCCTTCTTGGAGAGCGGGTATGTTTTGCCGAGTATCTTCCTCGTGGTTTCGGCTTCCCGCTGCAGGATTTTGTGCGCGGTTTCCTTTTTGCTTACGGGATACAGATCCATGATCAGGTCCCCAACGGTGTTTTGCACATTACCTGTTTTATGGTAATGTGCGAGTGCTTTTTGGGGATATCCCCTAGTTGGGCACTATGGAAGTCGATCTTCCTAGTGCGCCCCATAGCCCGCAACGGCTGTATCAACCCCGTCGGAGGTGTCGGCTTCCAGGTTAAGGCCGGCTGCAAGTACTTCACTTTGAAGGCAGTCGAGTCTGCTCAAGGGTGAAGAACTAAGTGGTTCTATGTCCTTGTGGGCCAAGACGTCCGCCCCGCATTCTCGACTGGCGCTGCTGAGAAGATGAAGGCCTGGGAGCACTCTCTTACCCCAGCCGAAGAACTCGAGGTTATCCCGCTGTTGGAGAAAGTCGACAGATTGCTGAACACCGGCGTCTCCGGTGTTCAGTTGATCTACACCTTCCTGAAGAGTCGGGTGTGTCCCCTTCAGCAGCGCGCGCACCCGATGTGGGCGTATGAGGGGTACTCTACGCCATCAGGATCAGTGTCGTGGAGCTATCGGCGAATGAACTCGATGCACTTGTGAAGTCGGTGACCAGCTACAAAGCTGAGGACACCATCAACTATGCTTTCAGCACATCTCCCTTCCCGAAGTAAGTTTTTTGCCTCTACTTGCACCCTTGTTGCCGACTGGATTTTGTTATTGTCTTCACATCTTACTCTTGCTTTTGCTTTTTCCTTTGCCTTGCGTAGGGGCCTTCGACGAAGTCTTCACTTCCTCCCCTTCCCGAATCTGGGCCTGTCGAAGAGACGGCTATGCTGAAGGAGCAAGAGAGGTCGATAGACTCTCTTCCCGAGGCCGAGTCCACTTCTTCGGAGAAATCTGAAATCGATGGAAAAGGTGTAGGGCAGCTTGAGGCTTAGTCAGTCATTATGCCCGCATCCAAGGGCCCCCGTCTGGCGCACTCGGGCGAAGGTGAGGGGGCAACGGACTCCGGTGCCTCTTCACCTGTGTGGGATGTGCCACCCTTGGCCCAGCGCTCGCCGCCACCCTCCACCTGCAAATCTGTCTTTGGTGGGCCCCGATTCGACTTCGACCTCACTTCCGATGAAGATCAGCGAAGGTAATTTCTTTGCCGCGTGAGTATGTGTACGTTATTTGATTTGCTTGCTATGTTGTAAACTCTGGATGTCCTTCCTTTGTGTTCTTCATACTCAAGCGATGACCAGGCCGCTAGTCCTTTGGCTGCCCATACCGCGACTGCTACCTCCTCTCCTGCTGCGTAGGCGGTAGTCACTCCTTCGCCATCTTCCGTTCCTGCACCAGGAGTCGCGGCGCCCGCCGTGGCTGCTTCGACCGCTGCGCCTTCGACTTCTTCCATGCCTTCCTGGCAGAATGATGTAAGATTCTCCCCTTGTGTCGAATGTAGTATTTTTTGTCTTTGACACGTGTCTGTGATGTATTCACTGTGTTTTGCAGCCGGCCATAAGTGGCCTTGCTTCTTTTGGCGAGGCTTTTACGCAGTCGGAGGAGGAGCGAGGTGCTCTTCGCTCTCAGCTAGATCAGCTCAACCGCAAGTCTTCATTTTTCTCTGTGCGTGCAGTTTTCTTTTTCTTTTATGTGACTGGAGTTTTTCTCTTTTGCTTTAGGGGAGAAAAATATTCTGGAGTCTCGGCTGGCTGAAGTAGAAAAGACCCTCTCCCAGCAATCGACCGCCAGGGAAGAGCTAGATGCTCTTCGTGCTTCTGAGGGGGAGCGGGTTAAGCGACAGCTTGGCAATGCTTACTCTCTTGCAGGTGAGGAATCTTGTGTTCCGTGTGCGGATTTGTTGTTTGCCTTTTTCAACTTCTTTGACATGCATCTTCTTCTTTTGTTATGCAGGTCCTTCTTCTAGCTCCGGGGATACGGCGAGTAATGTCTTGTCCCTCGACCAAGCCATCGACCAGGTTGGGGTGACCATAAAGAACACCAAGAAGTCTTTGGAGACGTCCGTCAACACTCTCGACGCTGTTTTTAAGGAAGTGCTGCCTACAGCTGAGGTCCCGTCGACCATTGCGGGTTTTGTTGCGCGACTGGTCCCCAAGTCGAAGACTTTAAAGTCTTACGCTCACGAGCTGATGGTACGCGGCTCAGACTCCACCCTCAGGCTTCTTCTTAGTCATGGCGCAGACGCTGACTATGAGTCTGTAGTGTACCTGCACTTAAAGTATGGCAGGTAACTGTGTATAGTGCAAATCCCTAGATCGATTCGTTTGCATACACAGTTTACGATGTAATATCACAACAAAGTATGAATTTATTACAACGCTGATCCAGACTTAGAAAATATTCATTACAACTTGCATAGCGTAAAGCTAGCAGTGGACCGAGTAAATTGCGGAAAATTATTCTTCATGGAGTCCCCATCATCAGCATGTGCCACAAGCGAACATGTTTGTTGAAGACTCGAAACCCTTAGCGAAAATCTCACTCGTCATCAGAACAGTCTGCAATAAGAAAAATATTGCTACAACGTGGGTCAGAACCATTTAAAAAATGGAACTGGCAAGTGACACTATGGTGGACACTTAAAGGAATAACTCTATAACCTATATGCTTATTTGGCTGGTGGAGCTCAAGGCTATTTTGCAGAAAGCAAGTTTTTCCCTAACTCTTTAAAACAACTTTACCTAGTTGAGACAAATATGGTATGAAAGCCATAGTCTCAATCTACCCTTATTCACCCATGCAGTTTTAACTTAGAAGTTGGAATGGTGGAATCCACCGTTGACGTCCTCGTTCAGCTGCTCAGATTGTCCGTCCCGGGGACACGGCTAAGTACTTAGATGTTTAACTCTGCAGAGGTTCTGCACGTTCACCATTGCACCCATTCCACCCAAACTATCCTATACACTCTGAAAGTGTTAAGGAAAAGGAGAAGAATGAGACGAGATATTTTAGAAGCATTTTCCCTCCCATTGCTGACCTGACACGTTCCACCTACATTCCTCTACCACCACCTGTCAAGCCAGGGCGAGTCCACGCAACTTAATTGATCAAGCCAGAGCCCATATTGGCAATGGCTGCACGGGAAGCAATCGTCACTTGGAGTTCTTCAGATTCCTCTGTTCCTGGGTGGCCATCCACAAGTGAATATCCCACAGGTAAAACCCCTAGGGACAACACTCAACTCATACAGCCAGCAACCAATTCCACCCAGGTGTTTGATTATACTTAGTAGAATTTAACATTTTATCAAAATAATTTTGCATAGGATCACAATTCTACTAAGTATTTCATGGGAACGTAAACGCATGAGTATGGAATTTCTACACATGGCTTGCATAGCAATACTATCCTACACATGCTTATAGAAAAATACTCTACTCATGCATAGAAAAATAGTAGGAAGTTGATGCGTGTGCCACTTGCCTTGGCAACCGGGAGTGCAACAGTTTCAGTTGCAATGACCCTCGTTTCCCTCCGAATAGTCTAACAAAACAAAATGCCACACAAAAACACACCAGCGACATAACCATACAAAAATATGCTATGCATGAGATGAAATAATATAATTTCAAGAAACTAATATATTTATCTCTTAGAATTTTTATGAAGTATACATGATGACATTTTTTATTTATTTTCAAATATTTAGACTTGAATAAAAAGGGTAACTCAAGAATTTAGCTTACTGTAATAAAATTTCTATAAACAAAATTTGTAAAAGGGGTATTGGCAAGAGGAGATCTAAATAAAATTTTAGCAATTTGATTTACTCAAAAATAATTTTTCTAACTAAAGTTATGTCAAAAACACTTAAACTACTCACATGAATATTTGAAAATTTTGAATGTGTCGAAACAGAAAACTAATGAAGCCAAAAGATTCTACTTCCAAATATATAAAAATATTTGAATTTGGCTAAACAGATAAGAAGCAATGATAAAAACATTATGCATGGTGTTTTCTGCAAAACTGCCAAATAAAATGATTTAAGAAAAATCCGCAGAAATTAATATCTGATGTGGCGCTGACGCGGCACTGACTGTGCGCTGACGGAGCAAGCCATGTCAGCGTACCGATTCAAAATAAAGGATTCTAATCTCGGCCGTACGCAACAGATCTAACGGCTCAGATTAAAAGGGCCAAAATCGGGCGGCGCTTCCGCCGGAAACCTAACCCGAGGCGTGCCCGCGGCGGCGCTATCGCCGGCGACACTCGTTCCCTACGTTCTTCTGCCTACGGGGACGAACGATACATACCCTAGCGTGGAGGAGGCCGAGGCGGAGACGATGGCGAGGTTGCGGCCGTCAGAGCGTCCTCTGCCTCCCAGAATGGCTCGCCGGGGTTGATGGAGGCGGCGGGGGGCTTCGGGTGCGGACGAGTGTGTCGATCTGGCGCACGAAAACATACGAGACCAAGTCAAAAATTTGCGCAGTAAGAAAATGAAATAGAAAGGGAGAGACGCGAGGGCTCGGGGTTCACGGGTTGTTGCCGGAGTTCGATTTTTGCCGGCGGCAACGGCGGAGCTCCGGGGATGCTTGCGGGCGGCCTGTTGGCTCTTGTTTTCTGGGATATGGGGCAAATGAGATAGAAAGTCGAGGGGGTCTTATAGGAGGGAGCGGCGAGGTAAATGGAGCAGTGAATCACCGGTATTGAATCAAATTGATTCGGCCGTTTTCGGCTCGGTCGTGGGCTCGATTTGGGGGAGAAGACGTTGCCGCGACGGGGATAACAGGTGGCGTCCACCTGCCAGAGAGAGAGAGACGGGGGCGCGGCCGGGAGTGGGCTGCTGGCGGGCTTTAGGCGTTGCACGCGCGGTTGATAACTAGTGGGCTTCGGCCCACTAGGCTGAGAAGGTTAGCCCGCCTCAATTTTTTTATATAAATCATATTCTGTTTTAAATTTTTTGAATATAAAACAAATTCAAAACTATATCAAAACTTCACAGAAAAAATCGTAAAAATATAATTTGAAAAGCTTATTAAAAATAGAACCTGCTGGTAGCATTCTTGTCTAAAGTAAAAATAAAATAAAAGGAAAATTATTATATATTTAAATAACAATTTTGTGGGCTTAAAATCAATTTAAACTTATAAAGGTAATTTAAATTAAATCATGTGTGATTCAAATGATGATGATGCATGAATGTAAGGTTTTAAATTTTCTGAAAATTGGGATGTTATAGAGTCCATCCTGTATGACATTCAAAAGAAGTCAGATGGAAGGCCTTCGAGTCTGGGGAAATATAGCGCCCGCGCCTCCAGGCTTGCTAAGTCTAGCATTGCGACTATGGAGCGCCGCTCGGTAGCCGTTGATGCTGCCCGCAAGACTGGGTCTGAGTCTGCTGCCCAGTCCTAGGCAACCTTAGTTTTAGTCTTTTTGTTTTGTGCTGTAACTTGTGATGTATATTGTGCCACCTAAGTTGAGATTTGGAAAATATAGCTTTTGTTGATCCTTGCCGTATGCCTTGTGTCTCCTTTTGCTTCGGCTTGTATACTGCCTGAAGTGCTTATGATTGTGTCGCAGTCAAACGTCTCCACCAATCCGGATGTTGCTCGAGTGGACGGGGAGTTTCGTTCGACTGCTCAGCTGAAGAACGACGCCCGAGTGCTTGATTATGCGAGGAAGAGGGTTGTTCAACTGGAGCAGCAGCTTAAGGCAGCTCAAACTGATATGGAGATTCTTCGAGGGAGGCTTCTCTTTCCACTCAGAGAGAAAAAATATGTTCTTTATGAGATGGAAGATTTGAACAGGCAACTTGAAGGTATTTGGTGTGTCGACTTTGCTTCTTGTGTCAGTGTGAACTGCATCTGATATCTTGTCACTTTGCTCTATCTGCAGTTTTTGTAGATGACTCCCATGCTGTGGCCGCTCGCGTGGCAGAACGTCTGGCAGCCGCTACTCAGACGGCCGTCACCGGCCCTCAACACTTCAGGCTTGATACGTACCATTCCAACATCCTTGCTACTCTGAAGGATCGCGTGTGGCGTGGTGCTATCCTGCTGGAACGTTGTCGGGCGGCATTTATGCGAGCGAACCACTATCTGTTTCCTGAAGGTCCCCAGCCTCGAGGAATCCATGCCCTACTCGACCTGTTTCGTGCTCATGAGCCTATTCGAGAAGCTATGTTTCGGCGGGTTGTGCTTGGAGCTAATGCCGCGTTTGCCTATATGAAGAATCAAGACTCGGCGCATCCTTCTTCTTCTTCGTCCCGGTCGGAGATTCGACTGTCGAGCGAAGACATGGAGCGAACTCTTGCTCCTGCTGAGAGGTTGATAAGCCGAGCGCATAAGCAAATGATTGACTCCAACCTGCCGTTGAAGGATGAAGATGCTTAGCTTCTGTATTCATATGCTTTGTGTTGTTCTCAAGTGTATTTGAGTTTTTTGGGCTTCGTTCTCTGATATACGTATACTTCCCAATCTTGTCGAGTGGTTGTTTTTGTTTTTTGATATATGTGCAGCCCCTGAGCCTATCGAGTGGTTGCTTTTTGATTTTTGATATATGTGCAGCCCCCGAGCCTATCGAGCGGCTGCTTTTTGATTTTTGATTTATGTGCAGCCCCCGAGCATATCGAGTGGCTACTTTTTGCTATATGTGCAGCCCCCGAGCATATCGAGTGGCTGCCCTATCGTTATGACAAAAAATTATGCAGCGAAGGTATGGATAATCTCTTTTCTTTATAAATGTTGACCAGCAAGCCACCTCATTAAAAACCTTCCAGTCCCCTTAGGTACCCTGGTAAGGAAAAATGCGCATCTGGAACCCGCTGGCCTTTTGGGTACATGAGCTTTTTGCTAGATAAACTAGATTTTTTCTTTGGCTGAATGATGATGACCCTAACTGGCCATACTCCTCGAGTTGTATGCTTCATCTTGGCGCTGTAGCATCTTTGCCTTGTACTTTCTCTCGTATGACCTCTTTGGCTCTTGAAGTCGCAATGTCAGGGGTTCCCCGTGAAATGCGTCTTTCCGTGGTAGTGTGATGCGCGTAGCAGTAAAAGCTTCGAGTGGCATCGCACCCTTTGCGTCTTGCTCTTTCATTTTGCCCAAATATTTTTACTTCTCGAGTGACCTGTGGTTGCCACCTTCTGATTGACATGTGGTTTATGTGCCTGAAGAAAACACCTGGCGGTACCCGCGCCTTTGCTGCTCCAACTTGTCCATGTTCATTATGCTTGCACTTGCCGTGTTTTGTGTGATTATGCATGAGCTCCCTCGGATGATGATGTTTTGTGCTCCAGACGCTCTTGCTAGTCGCATGCCTTGGAACAGGCCTTCGTAGTCGATTTCGACCTTTGATGGAGATGTAAAGTTTATCTGCAGCACATATCTTACTTGCGCCCTGCTGGGGTTTATGAGTATCATACCTGCACCCGTGCCTCTGCCGTTTTTTGGACCCATCGAAGTGTATTGTCCATCGTTTGGCTTGTGTGTCTTCTTCTTTTGTAGTTTCAACTGTCCATATGGCGGTTACCTCATGTGATGTGGTTATGGTTGCTCGTCTCTTACGCTCTGGCTCCGATGCCACTTCCCTCTCGACTCGCGCCTTGTATGAGGTTTGCTCTGCTCCGAATGCCTCGGAGATCCTGCAAAAGTCTCTGTCACAGTCGCCTGACTTTTGGAACTTTCCATTGACTGTGATGACTCCTTTTGGACCTGCCATTTTGAGCTTGAGGTATGCATAGTGTGGTACCGCCATGAACCTTGCGAATGTCGGCCGTCCCAATATGGCGTGGTATTGTGATTTCCAGTCGACTACGTCGAGATCGATGAGTTCGCTTCTAAAGTGGGTTGCATCTCCGAATGTGACGTCAAGTTGGATCTTCCCTTCTGGCCGCACAGCTTTGCCTGGTACAATACCGTAGAAGGTGTTTGTAGACTTCGAGAGATTCTCGACTCACATGTTCATTCTTCTAAGCGTGTCTGTGAATATTATGTTGACGCCGCTGCCTCCATCCATGAATATTTTGGTCATAGTATATCCTCCAATCTGTCCTTCGAGTACGAGAGCGACGTGTCCTGGTCGATAGATGGATGGCGGGTGATCCTCTTGATCAACGATTGTTATGTCTGACCCTTGCAAAAATTCTGTTACTGGGGGTGGAGCTAATACTGCCATATCAACGTTTCTGGTGTGGCGCTTTTGTTTTCTGTTGGAGGTGCATCCCTTCTGGATCATGTACATCTGCCCTTTTGGCTGTGGATATTGAGTGTCCATATTGTGCGGTATGTGATGTATGAAGCCTGCCATCTGGTTATTCGCATCGCGTTGCGGTGGTGGCGGTAATGCTGCGACTATTTGTGGAGGTTCTATGTATGCCGTTGGGGTAGCTTGTGGTTGTTCTCTCTTTATTTGATTTATGTAATCCATCGCCATTTGCCCGAATTCGCGACAGCTTCCCATTGTGTGATGCGATGTTAACCGTCCAGTCGCCGGGTCTTTGAACATATGGAGTCTGCACTCATCCTTCATCTTTTCTTGAAATGATTTCTCGATTCTTGAGTCTGAGCGCTTCTACCAGTATTGTCTTCTATAGCTTCCGCGCCGGTCTCCACCTCGGTCGTCGCGTTTGTCGACTGGCCTATCTCGTCTATAGTTATCACTTCGTGTGTCCCAACTATCGTCTTGTCGGCTACTTTGCCGGTCATCTTGCTTTCTATCACCTTGATTCCGGTCGTCCTGCGAGAATCCAGCTGCTACAAATTTGACCTTGTATTTGCCGTGTTGATCGTAGTCGCGCCTTTTTCGTTTTTCGTCTCTATCCCGGCAATCTCGGCTGTCTCGGTGGTCACGGCTGTTTCGTCGATCATGATGTCAATGTGGTGAGTGTGGAGTTTTGCTATGGACTGCATCTTCGCCATCTGCCCACTCGGTTGCTAGCTTCATGAGCTCCGCCATGTTTTTTGGTGTTTGTCGTCCGAGTGCTTCCCTGAAATCTTTTCTGTAGACTTCATTTGTGAAGGCGTCCATTGCTCTGTCTTCTGATATTGCGCCCACGGAGTTCCTGATGGAGGCCCACCTTCTAATGTAAGACCTGAGTGTTTCGTCTGTCTTTTGCCGGCATGCGCTTAATTCCTCGAATGTTTTCAACCTTTCGCAGAGAGGGTCGAAGTATTTTATGAAGTCTTCCTTGAAGTGGTCCCAAGATTCGTAGGTTCCTTCAGGTATGGACTTGAGCCAGTCGCATGTTGTTCCTTCAAGCATCAACTGTATGTATTGTAGTGTCGTCGTTGTTGTTCCTCGTTGGCATATGACTGCCAGTTTGTAGTCTTCCAGCTAGCCCGAGGGTTCTTTTTTTTAGTTGAACTTTGGCATGGTTGGTAGACCAAACTTTTTTGGCAAATTGGTTTCTTGAATCCGCCGAGTGAAGCATTCTGCTCCGCATGGTCCTGCGTTGTGATTGTCGGGTAACTTGCGAGTGCTTGATCTCCTAGACCTGCTCCTTGAGCGGCTTCTTGATCTGCGACGACTTGAGCTTTTTCTGCCGCTGCTTCACTAAGGACTGCGACTTCGACGTCCTCTTGAGTGGCTTCTGCTACGTCCTCTCCTTCCTCCGTCTACCAGCTCTTTTGCTGCGATTTCCAGGGCCTTCATTTGCTGGAGGTATCTTGCTTCCACAGGATCACCTGTAGGTGGCTTTCCTGCTTGCAGGTATGCTCCTATGGATATGAGGGCTCCCTCCGCTGTTTTGGGTTGGATTATGACGTTAGAGTCGACGGTTAGGAACGAGTTGTCCAGGTTTCAAGTGACGTCTGCTCTTTCATGTTCAGGGATTCTCTCGAATCTGGATCTACGTCGTGCCTCTGTTGCACCTGTTGAACTCATAGATAATTGTCGTATGCGTGTGCTTGATATGCTTGCTTGACTTTTTCGTTCCACGAGTGTTGCTCTGTATTGTTTCAACCGCTGCGATTTCTGCCAGTTGAAGTAGTTGTATGTTGCTAACTCATCTGGAGTTGCGTGTGCTGGCATCATTATGCCCTCTTCAATGACCTTTGTCACCTTTGCGGCCATCTCTGCCATGATATCCAGAGTGGTGGTACCATCTGGTAGAGTGACCGTGTGGGGGTACTCGACTGTCTATCGATTGACTGCGTTTTCTGATGTCTCTGCCGCCGGTGCCACGTAAACTTGCTGGGGTACGTGGTAAGGATATGTGTAGTGTGAGTGTTCTTTGTATGTTGCTTCGATGTCGCTATCCCACTCTATGTTTTGTTTTTGTTTTTGCTGTTTTCGTCATCTTCTGTTTGCTGCATATGCTCGTTGTAGTCGACGACAACGTGATGTGGAGACTGGATCTCTAAGTTAGCGAAATTGGTCATACATATGTTGTCTTCTGCAGGCTCATCATACTTGGAAAGGTGGAAGCTTTCTTCTGGTACGTCGATCTGCATATGGTCGTCGACTGGGTTGATATGCAGGGTCGATTGCACTTCTTCTTCCTTCTTGTTTTGCATCATGAACTCATTGAATTACCTTGTGGACATGGACCCTGCTATGGATGAGATCGGATCGATCTGTGATGTTGCCGCTCCAGTGCTTCCAGCCAAAGCCATCGATATGATCATGTCGTCGACTGAGGTAGCCGATGGTACTTCCTCTTCAGGGAACTCTTCTGCCATGAACTTGTTGAACTCCGTAGATGACATCGAATCCGTTGGGGATTTTGGTGGCGGGATTAGATCGAGCTGTGATGAGGTATCATCCTTGTCTGTCGAAGATGCGATCTCAGTCGATCTCTCCGGGAGTGGCTTAGTTGCAACATATTCGGCTAGGTCCTGCACACCAAGCTGATCAACAAAAAAGTTATGTTCCCCTATAGTTAGATCAAAACCTGATTTGAGACTGGAGTAAATCTCCTGAGCTTTGGGTGAGTATGGCCTGATCCTTGCTGGTGATGCTGCTTTTGGCGAGTGATCGCCTGTGATCTGGATGTCATCTGCTATTGCCGATGTGTATCACTTTGAAGAAGTCGGCGGATCGCCATTTGAAATTTGGACCAAAAAATTCGTAGATCCAACACTAACTATTCCCATAGACGGCGCCAATTGACGAGGGATGTCACAATCACTACCATGGTTACTTGCTTAGGGTAAGAGTTATGAGGTAGAGAACACGTAGTGTTGGTAGGTTCGTCGGCTGACAAGCGGGAATTACCCAGGTTCGGGGCCTCGAGTGAGGTAAAACCCTTACTCCTGCTTGTCTGTTATTGATTGTGTATATGCGGCGAGTACATGGGTCTAGCAAGATGTCGATCTTGCTAGGGTGTGGTGATTCTGGTTGGCCGTGTCCTTGATCGGCCACCCTCCTGTCCTTTATATAGGGGTACAGGTCTTGGGTCGTAACCGACTAGGATTACATGTATGAAAAGTACTATCGACTATGCTATCTATGGTATAAGTCTTCGACTTGGGCTTCGCTTGTTCGGCTTCTTCAGCCTATTGACAATTGGGCTTTAGTCATTACCTGCACCAGATACCCACACGAAGGGGTACCCGTTTGGTATAACCTTGTCACTCCCTTTGGGCCTGGCATCTTCAGTTGAAGATATGCATAATGTGGTACGGCCATGAATCGAGCAAACGCTGGTCGCCCCAGTATGGCATGGTATTGCGATCTCCAGTCGATGACCTCAAATTCCATCGACTCGGTTCAAAACTGTGTTGTGTCTCCAAATGTGACATCGAGTTGTATAGTGCCTTTCGGTACGATAGCCTTGCATGGAACTATACCGTGAAAAGAATTTGATGATGGAAGTAAATTGTCGACTGACCTGTCCATCCGACGTAGTGTATCGGTGTAACATCCCAATATTTTGGAATGTTTGAAAATCACTAAAATTTAAAACTTTTGTTTTTATTAAATTAAAATATTAAAATGCATAAGAAAACCAACTATAAAAGACTTCAAACACATTGAAAAAGTTTAATATTTCAAATATCTCAATTTATCATTATTTTCAAAAGTTGTTCAAGTTAAACATTTTATTATCCATTATATTTCTTAAAGCTCAATATATTATTTGACAAATGATTTACCAACCTTCAAACCATTTTCATGTAATTCAAAGTTTCTTTTTAAGTATTTGATTTCAACCACTTAGCCATATCTATTCATAAATTCATAAATTCAAAACTATTTAAAAATGGTGTAATTACAAAATGGTTTTCATTCTTTCACCTGAGTTCAAAACATAGTTTAATTAATTTCAAGTCTATAGTTTATATCTTTAAAACTTCATAGATTTTAATTAATGAATTATCCAAATAGACATTTCATTAGCTTAAATGAATTTCATAAATATATTTAATATTTTGAAATGAAATAAACCTAAAATATTTTCCAAAGATATGTTATGAAGTTTTCAAATGATTTATCATAATATAAAACTTAATGGTGCACAAATGTTTTTGAATTAAAAAATGAATACATCATATTTCTCTTTGATTTCAAATAGTTGTAATAAGATATTTAATATTCTACTAAAGCTAAAATTGATTTAATATTGGAATATGAGTTTAAATAACTTAAATTCAAACATATTTGAATGTGCGTATTTCATAGAATTTATTTAGCCAAAATGAAATTTAATTAAGCTATAATTTAAAATTTGACATTACGTGTCAAATTTGTATTAAACCAATATTTCAAAATTATTAATTTTAAAAAGTTTTCAAAACATGCCCACTAATGTTTGAAAGCATAGATATGAATTTTACAAATCTATAGAAATTGGTTTGACTTGATTTGGAGTCTTAAATCAAAAGATATGAATTAATTAGAAAAACAGAAAAAGAAAAGAAAAAGAAATTACCTGGATGACGTCATCGCTGACGTCACTCCTTCTTCCTCCTCCGGCGAAAATCACGGCCGAAATTGAACCTGATCCCTTTCCAAAAATCCGGCGAAATCAATGCGAGTTGCTTCCTCCCCTCCAGCCCTTTAAAAGCCCCACGCTCTCCTCTCTCTTTCCCCTCTCTTTTCCTCTTGAACCGTGCCACCGGGCTGCCGGAAAATGTCGCCGGAGTCCGCACCATCCGCCGCCGTATTCTTCCTATTCCGGTGAATGGAGACCACCTTGAGCCTCCTCTCCGCTCCTATCCTTCTTACTTCTCCCTGGTGCATCTCCTAAAGCCCGAGTTTGATTTTTTCCTGCTGTAATTTGAGCACCTCGTGCGCGACCGAAGCTCGCCGGAGTATCTCGCCTGCGCTCTTGAGTCACGTCCATTCCAGGGCGCGCACGTGGTCGGCGACACCTCCATCTTCCTCGCCTTGACGAACCGCGTCCGTAGCCGTCCTCCACGAGCCCGGGGAGGCACGGCAACGACGGGAGCGTCCACGCCCGAGCCGCAACACCGCCGTCACGTCCGTCTCCGGCGACCAGAAGCGCCGCCCGGTGAGCCTTCCATCTGCCCCCTCCGAAGACCAATGAAGGACTTAGCCAAGGAAACAAGACTACAGAAGTATCTTCAAGGAGTAGAAGCACTTAGAAGAAAAGCGAGAAGGAGTTCATGAAGACCAACCAGAAATATTTTCTAAGTCTTGCTTCCTCTCTCTCTCTCTCTTTTCTCCCTTCTTCTCTTAGACCTCATGATGACTAAGTTAAATCCAAGACCAGCCTCGGTGATTCAAGAATCATCAAGTCTGAAGAATTATCAAGTCTATCAAAAATTCAATGAAGACAGCACCAAGGTGAAAGTTACAAGTCTGGAGATGAAGCCTGGAAGACCAACTACATCTTTCTTCTATCTTTTCACTCTTTCCTAATCTTGTCTTTCACTTTAGACATAAACAATTTTTTTGATCATGTTATTACCATCTTGAAGTTTGTTGGATCCTAGCGGCATAGTGAGATGAAGCGGCCTGGAGACTAACTTTACATGTCCACGTACATGAGACCTGTTCCACAATTTAAGTGGCTGGTCGGGTGTCTGTCTCTCTCACTATAGTGAATATCCAATTTACAAAGAGTTGATAATAATTGTTGATCACCTTGAACCTTAGTATTTTATGCACATCATGGCTAAGCCATTTGAGTGCTTATTCAAGATGATTTATGACAAAGTTATTTTCTCCAACCTATGACCTTAGTCCTTAGTCATTTTTGACACACATAATTTCCTTGCATTAACTTAAAATATTTTCATGGCATGACATGCATCTCTAGTCCTTAGAAATATTTTGCACATCATGCATAAACATATTTTCGTTAGAAGCTTTATAAAACTTGTTTGTTCATTAGGTATGTGTTTGTATGCATTGTGTAGTTGTGTTTTATGTTGATTGTTGTATTGTTGCTTGTCTATATTGTTTAGATTGAACGGAGAGACTCAAGTTACGTTTAAAAGAGTTTGTGTGCAAGACATTACCCAAAGGCAAGTGGCACATTCATAAACCTCCTACTATTTTCTATATGCATTACTTAGTGTATTTTTATATAAGCATGTGTAGGATAGTATTTCTATGCTAGACCTGTGTAGAAATTCCTTACTCCTGTGTCTAGGTTCCTATATAATACTTAGTAGAAATATTGATGCTATGCAAATGTTGTTTTGTGAAAATCTAAATTCTACTAAGTTAAGAATGAAATACCTGGGTGGAAAATGGTTGTATGGTTTATGTTGAGTGGGTTCCCAGGGGATTTACCTGTGGAATTACACTTGTGGACGGCCACCCAGGAACAGAGGAATCTGAAGAACTCCGAGTGACGATTGCTTCTAGTGCAGCCATTGCCATATGGGCTCTGGCTGTCGTGGTGGTGTCACGGCAGATGTCTATGGGTAGGCTAATTTGTGGGGCCGACGGATGCTAGGGGATCTCGGGGAGGGATTGCGCGATGAACTCGCGCGCAGATAAACTCAACCGACATGGTGACACGAGGATTTACCCTGCTTCGGGGCTATCGTGAAGAGATAAAACCCCTACTGCAGCATCTAGCCTACTCGGTATATTTCTCCTCTTAATATCCGGGCTACAATATGCTCCGTGAGCCGCTAGGAATGCCTCCACGAAGTCTTGAGAGCAAATGAGAAGGGGGGAAATGAAGTGGTGGGGTGGTGGCCTCCTTTCTCTCCCTCCCCCTGGTGCCCTTTATATAGGGAGAGCCCAGGGGACAAGCCGGGAACAAGGAGACAAAGAACACTATCCGCGGTACACTGTTCACGACATGACTACTGGGGTCACATCCGCACTGTTCACTGCATCATGCATTGTACTCTTGTCCCATCGTGCCACTGTAGTCATGCCCTGTTATGTCCCAGACAGGAGACAGCCGCGCAGCCCGCGTCCTTGTCTTGTCTTCTAGCACTTGTCTCCTGTATCTCCTTGTTCTCTTCTTATCCTTAGCTGTTGATCTGCGTGGAAGAATATCTGAAGGAGCAGCAGAGTCTGGGGAGGCCTCGGGCTACCGACATGGGGACCTCGACCAGACCGAGTTGACGATGCCGGAGCGGGCAACTTGGGGTCGGGGAAGTCGGATGGCGCGCTGGTGGAGGCATTCCTGAGATGGCCTCGGGTGCCGTCGATGGCGAGGCCGGGGTCAATCCGTGGAAGTATTGCGCAGCCAGAGATGCCTACGGACGGGCGCCGGGATGGTGGTGCCGGTCCAGCGGTACCCGGGGGCGCAACCATCTTGGAGCAGAGGACTCCGGGGCGAAGTTAAAATACATACAATAAACAAGCAATTCAACAAGCACATAACAATTAAAACCAACAAGCGCAAAAAGGTTTAGCACAGGGTTTGGTCAAGGGTATCACATAATTCAATGTGCAAAAGGAATTATTGTGATTGAGTTAAGGGTTTGCCAATTTGGTCAGGGGATGGTCTTGAAAAAGATTTACATAAAAGCAGGGTCAAGATGTTTTGAAAACAAATTAAAACAAGGTTTGGCAACTTTAAGATATTTAGCATATCTAAAACATTTCACAAGTCTAAGTTTCAAAAATTATTTTAATCATATTTGGTTTTGGCATTGTTCACAAGATTAGACATCAATTTGGGAAAAAAAGGATTTTAAAACAAATTAATATTCAATAATTTCTTAATTTATCATATCGATACATTTTTGAATCCCAATTTAAAAGTTTGTAGTATTTATAATAACTTAGTTATTTAAATTTTTATAATGTTTTAAATCACATTTTTAGTAACACCTAATTAACCAAATGCATTTAAAAACCCTTGTAAAGGAACTAGAAACTATTTAAAAGGTTTTAACAAAACTTACTTATTAAGGTTATGAAATATATTAATAAACAGGAATTTGAGCTTTCTCCGGACAAGGACAAATAGTTATGCCTTTGGTACAGAGTAATAAGTTTTAAATTAATAAACCTTATAATGTGCTAATATAAATCAAATTATGTCTCTGACCTTTAAATTCATTTTAAATTGTTCAAACATTATTTATAACGAAATTTTATACATGGGGTTAATAGGCAGAGGGCATTTAATTAAGTTCATTGTAATTTGATTAAATCAAAAATAATATTTCTATTAATAGTTATGTCCAAAATAGTAAAACTATTCCAAATAAACATACAACAATTTAATCATCAAAATAATTCTCAAAATTATTTTATAATAGATGCAACATATTACACATTTTATAAAGTGTCTAAAACAATTTTATTTGCAATTTTTGAATTTACTGATTTAAAGTTATTACAAAACTACTCAAATTCACCATTTGAAATTTAAATATTTTAAACTAGTTCAAATTTGAAATTTAAAAGTTCCAGCAGATTCTACTTGTCGAGGGCTTCAATTTGATATAAAAATTGTCCAATTTGGATAATGGGTTAAAAAGTTATGAAGATTCTAAGTTGTAGGGACTTTTCTGTAAATCTGCCAATTAAATCTATTCGGAAATAAAACCAGAAAAGGCTGGGCCGACGTGGCGCTCTGTGATTGGCTCAGGTCTAGGGTTAACAGGGGCCGTAGGATCTAAAGAGGATCGGGCGGTCCAGATCCATTCATACCTCTTCGGCCTGGATCAAATCTGGACCGTTGATGGGAGATCGAACGGTCGAGGCCGCGTTGACCAGGACGGGGCGACGCCGGTGGCCGGAGGCGAAGAGGACGGCGGCGCTGCGCACGGGCTCGGACGCCGTCGACGATGCGGCGCTCCCCCGTCCTCGTGGAGACGGCGGAGAGGCGCGGCGCGCCAAGGCAGAGGCGATGGACGCCACGTATTCGTCTCGCGCGTCCTCGCACGGCGACACTGCACAGGCCGAGTGTTGTGGGCTCCGGCGAGGTCGGTGGTTGATGGGGACGGCGCTCCCGTGGTCGCCTTGGCTCGGGAAGGCGACGAGGAGACGCGGAGGGGCATGGCGGGTCCGATGGTGGTGTTGGCGTCGAGCAACCCGTGCTGAAACGGCAAGGAGGTAAGGTCGGAACCGTGCAAGGCGCCGGCGAGTTCCTGCCGAGCTTGTGCTCCATGGTTCCTTCACAGAGAAGATCCGGGAAGGGGTCTGGGAGATGCGCGGGGTCACGGAAGAAGGGGGAGGAGTGGACTACGGGCTCGGGCTTGTCTCATCTCGCCGGAATCGGAGAAATGGAGGCGGCGGCCGAGGGATTCCGGCGACCAAATTCATCGGCCACGGGGCACTAAATGGAGAGAAAGGGGAGGGGAAACACAGAGGGGATCGAGGTCGATCTAAAGGAAGAAACGACGCTCGGTTTGGGGTCTTAAATCGTCCGAAATTCTCTCGTGATTAAATCCGGCGGTTTCGGCGTGATTCTTGGCTAGAGGTTGAAGACGACCTCTCCCCCTGACAGGTGTGTCCCACTGTCAGGTTTTTCTCTTTTTCTTTTCTGTTTTATTTATTTCTTTTATAACTTTTGATTTATAACTCCAAATGAAGTCAAATAAATTTCTAAAAATTTGTAAAATTAATATCTATGTTTTAACACATTAGTGGGCATGTTTTGAATAAGTTTGAAAATTAATATTTTGAAATATTCATTAAATACAAATTTGACACTTAAAGTCAAATTTGAAAATATATTTAATTAAACTTTCTTTTGGATGAATAAAATTTGTAAAATACTCATATTCAAAATATTTTTGAATTTAAGTTATTTAAAATCATTTCTAAATACTAAACTCATTTTAGGCTTTAGTATAATACTAAATAACATATCACTTACTATATGAAAATAAAAGAAAAATAATATATTCATTTTAATTCAAAATAATTTGTACACCATTATATTTTATTTTTAAGATACTTTCAATTGAAACTTCATAACAACTTTGAAAAATATTTTATTTTTAATTCATTTCTTAAATAGAAAATATATTCATAATAGTCATTTCATGTTTTGAAAATAAATGAAAATCATTCAAGAAAATGAAGTGTTTATTTGGGTTATTAAGTAATTATAAAATCTATGAAGTTTTAAGGTTACACACTATATACTTGAAATATCCAAAACTATGTTTTGAACTTGGGTAAATGAATAGTAATCTTTTGGCAGATAGACAATGTTTTCAATAGTTTAAAATAACACTTGTAATCATTATTTTAATGTAGGAATTGCTATTGCTAGGTGGTTGAAATCAAATATTTATAAAGAAACCTTTTATTTCATGAATATGGTTTGAAGGTTTGTAAAACATTTGTCAAATTAGATATTGAGGTTTTAATAATTACAATGGATAATAAAATATTTTAACTTGAAACCACTTTTGAAAATAAAGATAAACTGAGATAATTGAAATATTAAACTTTTTCAATATGGTTTGAAGTCTTTCATAGTTGGTTTTCTTATGCATTTAATATTTTATTTTAATAAAAGAAAAGTTTTAAATTTTAGTGATTTTTGAACATTATAAAATGTTGGGATGTTACAGATTACCACCCTTAAAGGAATCTCGTCCCGAGATTCGGAGAGGCTGAGAACAAAATGCAAGTGTTGGGAAAGATTCTGATAGCTGGGGACGATGGAGAAATGCAGCTGCTGACACGGGAACAGCAAAACCAGCAGAGAATGATTCCGCTGATTGGGTAGGTTAGAAAGAAAGATGGGTTTGGACAACTTGGATTAGATTAACTCAGTGGGCTACCACCCTTAAAAGAAACTTTTGCGGCAATCTGAAATTCTTTCTAAAATCTTTCAGTCGAACTTTTCCATCACTTTAGGATTGTAATATAACATAAGTCCATTGTACTGTTTTTGGTACTGAATATTACTCCTGGCTTAATCTGAAAACCAACTTGAGAGGATTTCAAAGCGATCTCCATAACTCTAACCGCTTGATGTCCCCATGTGCTTCATCTTCACAATTTACATTTTTGAAGCAACTAACATAACTCTCATGGAAGGCAAATCTTCGATTGTTGGGTATTCTTCAAAACTTTGCTTGTGGTTATCCTTACCGTAATTTAATACGTTTTAGCAACCCTTTCCTCACATAGGGTTATAAATAAATACAATTCTATGGTTTTGGTTTTTCATCGTCGTATCTCTCATCGAGAAGTCACTCAAGATTTTCCATTCCTCATAGCAAAGAGAATAACATGAGTATTCGCCATGGGGCCAATCCATGTCATACTCACTCATTACTTTGTACTTGGTTTGATGAATCTCGTATTCTAACACTTGGTCAAACCTCACTTATCTCACAAATTGTTTCCAGTCTGTAGGACAAACCTGAGCTAAACTATCGGTCCTCATACTAGTAGGTTGCGTTAAACCTACGCCAGGATAGCTGAAAAGTTGTTGTTTTGAAAAATCCATCTCCTTGATGTGATGGAAAATATATGTTGTCTCAACTCCTAAACTTAACCTCCACCAGTATATCCATTCTGGTTAGTTTAATTTTGTTCTAAGGATAGATATTGCGTCTAGTTTGGGTTTAGTATGGATGAGATAAGACAGAAAGACACTAAGAAAGAATCCTACGCCAACACAATAAGACAAGGCAATTCATTTTACAAACAACATCTAGCAAACACCAAACAACAAGGTTCACACACAAACAAACAAACTAGTATTTTCTTACAACCTAAGTTGATATGAACAATACACTAACACGGTATCGCTGTTCTAAATGGTGGTCTAGTATAGCTCCTTCTTGAGCGCTTCATGATCTTCTTCGATTTCTTTAAACTCTTCCAAGTGGTTGAACTCTAAATCCAAGTTCTTCTATCATCTTCCATGTAGTTCTTCGTGTTGAATCGTAGAATTCCTTATGAAGTATCATACTCAGACTTCAAGAACAATGGTCATCTAGAAATAGATAAGATATTTTCCAGAAGGTAGATAGTAGACGAGAGGATAAGAAAAGCTAAAGAAAATTATATATTTATTTTAGTAAAGTGAATAGAAATAGATTTTCAATCCTATGGTCAAAGCCTATTTCTATCCAAACCTAGGGTCTCGAACCTACAGGCAACACAGTGCTCTGATACCATCTATAGTGACCTCACCTTTTATTATAAGGTGGAAGTCCCTGTGTTAATGTGCTAGTCCCTGGATCAAATGCTAGCACCACAGTTTAAGATGTATATCATGCAAAGGTGTCAAATACTTTATTAAATCGCATGATCAAGTGTTACAAATATCTCTTACAACTTGCATAACCTGAAAAGGCTAGCAAAATTTCCAAGAGTAGCAGCGGAAAATAATAGATACAATGAGCCTCGTTATCTTCATGTGCCACAGGCAAAGCATGTTGGTTGTAGACTCGAAATCCTATCGAATACTCACTCGTCGTCTGTCGAATCTGCAAGGTTTAGTTGCAGCCCAGCTATAAATGGTCAGCACAATTGAATTGTGATGGCGAGTGACTTTTGAAAGCTAATATTCTACTAAGCTATATCTATATGCTTATTTGGCTGGTGGAGCTCAAGGCTATTGCGCAAAGCAAGTTTACTCCTACTTTTGGTAAACAACTTTTTGAAACAATATTTTCTCTTTATAGACCATCTCGAGATAATTCCATGTCTCCTACCCTTGTTCACCCATCAAAGTTTTATTAAGAAATTGGGATGAAGAGATTTTCAGAACACAGCCTTGTGTAGTTAGTCAAATTGTCCGATGCCGGGGACACGGCTAAGATCTTAGGTTTTAACTCTCGAGAGGGTGTGCACTTTCACCATTAGACTCAATCAACCCAAACTATCCTCTACACTCCTTTAGTGAGAAGGAAAAGGAGAAGATCAAGACGAGACTTTTCAGAAGTTGCTTTCCCATGATCATACTAAGATATTACCACCATCCTATCAACTCTACCACCATCAATCTCTTGACCCAGGTCCACATCAACTTACTCCATCAAGACAGAGACCATATTGACCAATGGTTGCACGATAAGCAACTAGACTCAGTGTAAACTTAAATCTCATAGCCCTGGGTGGCCTACCACAAGTGAGCAACTCAGGTTAACACCGCACATCATGGCCCCAAGTAAGTAGAAACTATCCTAGGCGAAGACAACCATGAAACTTGGCCCTGAGAAGCCACTCAACTTGAAACCTCCTCAATCGACCCAATCCACCCAGGCGTTAAATTAATTTAGTGGAAATTTTCATTTATCACAACAACCATAAAACAATCATTTTTGCAGCAGGTGCTTCCACTAAATTATAATAGGGTTCTAATCTGGAATTTCTAGGGGAAACCTAAAAGGTTTGCACAGCATACTACAATCTCCCAAAACCTATCATGCATACTACTTTTGCAAATACTGTTTGAAAACACTAGATATGCAATTAGAATAAAATAGTAGGTGTTTTATGAAGTCACTTGCCTGATGAATGTTGTCGTTTCTCACACACTCATTGTCGACCACGAACGTTGCACTCCATTCAATCTATAAAGTAAAAGACATACAATAAACAAGCAATTCAACAAGCACATAACAATTAAAACCAACAAGCGTAAAAAGGTTTAGCACAGGGTTTGGTCAAGGGTATCACATAATTCAATGTGCAAAAGGAATTATTGTGATTGAGTTAAGGGTTTGCCAATTTGGTCAGGGGATGGTCATAAAAGCAGGGTCAAGATGTTTTGAAAACAAATTAAAACAAGGTTTGGCAACTTTAAGATATTTAGCATATCTAAAACATTTCACAAGTTTAAGTTTCAAAAATTATTTTAATCATATTTGGTTTTGGCATTGTTCACAAGATTAGACATCAATTTGGGAAAAAAAGGATTTTAAAACAAATTAATATTCAAGAATTTCTTAATTTATCATATCTATACATTTTTGAATCCCAATTTAAAAGTTTGTAGTATTTATAATAACTTAGTTATTTAAATTGTTATAATGTTTTAAATCACATTTTTAGTAACACCTAATTAACCAAATGCATTTAAAAACCCTTGTAAAGGAACTGGAAACTATTTAAAAGGTTTTAACAAAACTTACTTATTAAGGTTATGAAATATATTAATAAACAGGAATTTGAGCTTTCTCCGGACAAGGACAAATAGTTATGCCTTTGGTACAGAGTAGTAAGTTTTAAATTAATAAACCTTATAATGTGCTAATATAAATCAAATTAAGTCTCTGACGTTTAAATTCATTTTAAATTGTTCAAACATTATTTATAACGAAATTTTATACATGGGGTTAATAGGCAGAGGGCATTTAATTAAGTTCATTGTAATTTGATTAAATCAAAAATAATATTTCTATTAATAGTTATGTCCAAAATAGTAAAACTATTCCAAATAAACATACAACAATTTAATCATCAAAATAATTCTCAAAATTATTTTATAATAGATGCAACATATTACACATTTTATAAAGTGTCTAAAACAATTTTATTTGCAATTTTTGAATTTACTGATTTAAAGTTATTACAAAACTACTCAAATTCACCATTTGAAATTTAAATATTTTAAACTAGTTCAAATTTGAAATTTAAAAGTTCCAGCAGATTCTACTTGTCGAGGGCTTCAATTTGATATAAAAATTGTCCAATTTGGATAATGGGTTAAAAAGTTATGAAGATTCTAAGTTGTAGGGACTTTTCTGTAAATCTGCCAATTAAATCTATTCGGAAATAAAACCAGAATAGGCTGGGCCGACGTGGCGCTCTGTGATTGGCTCGGGTCTAGGGTTAACAGGGGCCGTAGGATCTAAAGAGGATCGGGCGGTCCAGATCCATTCATACCTCTTCGGCCTGGATCAAATTTGGACCGTTGATGGGAGATCGAACGGTCGAGGCCGCGTTGACCAGGACGGGGCGACGCCGGTGGCCGGAGGCGAAGAGGACGGCGGCGCTGCGCACGGGCTCGGACGCCGTCGACGATGCGGCGCTCCCCCGTCCTCGTGGAGACGGCGGAGAGGCGCGGCGCGCCAAGGCAGAGGCGATGGACGCCACGTATTCGTCTCGCGCGTCCTCGCACGGCGACACTGCACAGGCCGAGTGTTGTGGGCTCCGGCGAGGTCGGTGGTTGATGGGGACGGCGCTCCCGTGGTCGCCTTGGCTCGGGAAGGCGACGAGGAGACGCGGAGGGGCATGGCGGGTCCGATGGTGGTGTTGGCGTCGAGCAACCCGTGCTGAAACGGCAAGGAGGTAAGGTCGGAACCGTGCAAGGCGCCGGCGAGTTCCTGCCGAGCTTGTGCTCCATGGTTCCTTCACAGAGAAGATCCGGGAAGGGGTCTGGGAGATGCGCGGGGTCACGGAAGAAGGGGGAGGAGTGGACTACGGGCTCGGGCTTGTCTCATCTCGCCGGAATCGGAGAAATGGAGGCGGCGACCGAGGGATTCCGGCGACCAAATTCGTTGGCCACGGGGCACTAAATGGAGAGAAAGGGGAGGGGAAACACAGAGGGGATCGAGGTCGATCTAAAGGAAGAAACGACGCTCGGTTTGGGGTCTTAAATCGTCCAAAATTCTCTCGTGATTAAATCCGGCGGTTTCGGCGTGATTCTTGGCTAGAGGTTGAAGACGACCTCTCCCCCTGACAGGTGGGTCCCACTGTCAGGTTTTTCTCTTTTTCTTTTCTGTTTTATTTATTTCTTTTATAACTTTTGATTTATAACTCCAAATGAAGTCAAATAAATTTCTAAAAATTTGTAAAATTAATATCTATGTTTTAACACATTAGTTGGCATGTTTTGAATAAGTTTGAAAATTAATATTTTGAAATATTCATTAAATACAAATTTGACACTTAAAGTCAATTTGAAAATATATTTAATTAAACTTTATTTTGGATGAATAAAATTTGTAAGATACTCATATTCAAAATATGTTTGAATTTAAGTTATTAAACTCATTTCTAAATACTAAACTCATTTTAGGCTTTAGTATAATACTAAATAACATATCACTTACTATATGAAAATAAAAGAAAAATAATATATTCATTTTAATTCAAAATAATTTGTGCACCATTATATTTTATTTTTAAGATACTTTCAATTGAAACTTCATAACAACTTTGAAAAATATTTTAGTTTTAATTCATTTCTTAAATAGAAAATATATTCATAATAGTCAAATCATGTTTTGAAAATAAATGAAAATCATTCAAGAAAATGAAGTGTTTATTTGGGTTATTAAGTAATTATAAAATCTATGAAGTTTTAAGGTTACACACTATAGACTTGAAATATACAAAACTATGTTTTGAACTTGGGTAAATGAATAGTAATCTTTTGGAAGATAGACAATGTTTTCAATAGTTTAAAATAACACTTGTAATCATTATTTTAATGTAGGAATTGCTATTGCTAGGTGGTTGAAATCAAATATTTATAAAGAAACCTTTTATTTCATGAATATGGTTTGAAGGTTTGTAAAACATTTGTAAAATTAGATATTGAGGTTTTAATAATTACAATGGATAATAAAATCTTTTAACTTGAAACCACTTTTGAAAATAAAGATAAACTGAGATAATTGAAATATTAAACTTTTTCAATATTGTTTGAAGTCTTTCATAGTTGGTTTTCTTATGCATTTAATATTTTATTTTAATAAAAGAAAAGTTTTAAATTTTAGTGATTTTTGAACATTATAAAATGTTGGGATGTTACATTATTGCTTCGGTTGTCATTAGGTAAATTCACCATAGTTGCATATCTAGAGAATTTACCTTTGTGTTGAGCCTAAATTTGAAAAGACCTAAAATTTGTAATGGCACCTATTCAACCCCCCCTCTAGGTGCCGGATTCCCGTTCAATTGGTATCAGAGCCTTGTTCACTTTTAAGGGCTTAACCGCCTAAGTGCAACGATGACGGAATCCGATGCCGAGAGGGCCGCCCGTGAGAAATTAGAGGCGGAGAAGGAGGCGTTAGCCAAAGGGGCAACCATGGCCGATCTTATAGATATGAGATCGTCCTTGGAGGCCCAACTCCTCAAGATGAATGAGATGCTCATGGCACTCTTGAAGTCTAAGGAGCCCGAGGCTACTTCTCCCTCTCCTCCTCCTAAGGAGCATGGCGAGAACTCTAAGGAGTCATCTTCGGATGGGTCCAAAGATGTTTCTCCAAGTGTTTCCCTCGGGAAGGCGGAAAAGGATGAATCACCTAGCTCCTCTAACACCCTCAAAGGAGAGGAATTTCATAATGTCAACCATAATTACTCTCCTAACCCTCCTATCCCTCACCCTCATGTAAACTTTAGAACTGATCCTCCTAAGCTCAAACCTACTCATTTCTCTCAATGGCAATTTCTAATGAAGTCTCATCTATGTAGTGCCTCCATTGAGCTATGGCGCATCAATCAAGAAGGATTCAAGCCCCATGATCCAACCAACTTGACAAGAAGAGAGGTGGTTGATAGCCAACTCAATGCCACCGCTCTTCATCAACTCCAAATGGCCGTTGGAGAGAAGGACATGCCGCTCATTCAACAATTCTCCACCGCCAAAAAAGTTTGGAATGCTCTTTCCGACATCTTCGTCGGGAATGAGAGCATGAAGAAGAACCGGTATGACGCCTTATGCAATGAGGTGGAAGGGTTCTACAAGTTGGATGGAGAAAGTCACGAGGACATGTACCGGAGGTTGGTGTTGGTTGCTAACACCTTCAAGAACCTCGGGGCGGTCTACATTGATGACGCTTGGATCAAGAGGAAGTTTGTGACCGCTCTCTTGCCCTTTGAGGAAACGGATTTAAAGACACTCCAAGGGAGACATGACTTCGCAAAGATGACATCCAATGAAGTCATGCAAGAGATGACCGCATACAAGGTGGCCTCCAAGATTGCACAAGACGCAAGAGCTAGATCCATAGGGATGCACAAGCATGCCTCAATTACCTTGAAGGCCACCGTTGAAGAAGAGGATGAAGAGGAGTATGATGATCAAGTCGAGCTATCTAGTGAGACTCTCTCAAGTACTCTTACTCAACACATGGGTCTTGCGGCAAGAACGTTTTGGAAGAACCCCGGAAGGGCCAAAGCGAGGATTGACAAGAAATTTCCCCCCAATGGAGGAAAGCCAAGCAACAAGGTGAGGCTTTGCTATAATTGTGATGACAAAGGCCACTTTGTTGCAGATTGCCCATGGGAAAGAAGAGAGGATCATGGTGGGAGGCTCGTGGCCAAGACGAAGGGCAAGGGGCCTATGCCCATGAAGAAGCCCTACTTTAAGAAGAACCAAAAGATTGTCTTGGTAACTCAAGATCAATATCCCACCGATGATGAAGATAGTGACAAGGAGGATACTCCAACGCAAGTGGCCGCACTATCCATTTCGTCCACAACCCCGTCACTCTTCTCCTCGCCAAACGAGAGCCCCATCATCAAGAATGCAAGATGTCTTATGGCAAAGACATCCGAGGTAAAATTGTCCCCCACCTCCATATCCCATGAAATTGATGATGGTATGAGCCTCGAAGTCAAGGAAGAAATTATTGTTTTTGATAAATGCATGACTAACTTGCAAGGAGAAGGAAAGAAACACTTTGGTTCAATTATGAGTCGTATAGGTGAGCTTGAGGATGAGCTTGAATTAAAAGGTGAGATTGAGAGAGAGAATGCACACGCTAAGGTGTCCCTCCAATCCTCTCTCGAAGATGAACATGAAGCTCATGCTCTCCTCAAGGAGCAACTTGCTAAGATCACTAAGGATCGTGATCTTTACTTTGCTAAATGTAAAATTGTGCAAAATGAAAAGTCCGAGCTTGTAGTTTCTCATGCTAGACTTTGCGAAGACTTTGAGTCACTTGAAAATACTCACAAGGTATTGACAAGTGATCACGAACGTCTCCTCAAGTCTCGTGATCAACTCCAAACTCAGATATCTATTCTTGAGAAACCTAGTACTTCTACTCCTTTGAATACTAATGCAAATGTTGTCAAGGATAAAGCTAGGGTCTTGTTTGTTCCCTCCATGGCAACCGAGCCCAAGACCTCCCTTGATAAAGGCAAGGGAACACTCACTACTCCTCTTCATGAGCGAGTGCCCCACTGTAGCGTACCTGCACTTTAAATAAGGCAGATACCTGTGTATAGTGCAAATCCCTGGATCGATTCATTTGCACACACAGTTTACGATGTAATATCACAACAAGGCGTCAATTTTATTACATCGATGATTCAGAATTACAAAATATATTTGATACAAGTTGCATAGCATAAAGCTAGCATTGACAAAGTACACAGCGGAAATACAATAGCAGTGAGTCTCTATAACTTTCATGCTGCCACAGGCGAAAACATGTTGGTTGTAGACTCGAAACCTTTAAACGAAACCTCACTCGTCATCTGATCAAATCTGCAATAAGAAAAATATTGCAACAACGTGGGTCAGATTCCACTAAAAATGGAGTCTGGCAAGTGACACTATGGTGGACACTTATGGAATAACTCTAAAGCCTATATGCATATTTGGCTGGTGGAGTTTCAAGGCTAATTTGCATAAAGCCAATTTTTCCTACTCTTTTGAAAACACCTTTCTTGAAATCCAGATGAGTATGGCATGAAAACCATAAATCTCATCTTCCCTTGTTCACCCATCAAGTTTTATTTCTGAAGTTGGAATGGTGGAATCCTCCGTTGACGTCCGTGATCAGCTGCTCAAATTGTCCGTACCGGGGACACGGCTAAGTACTTAGTTTTACACTCTGCAGAGGTTGTGCACTTTCACCTTTAGACTCAATTTGTCCGAGAAATCCTATACACGCGGAGTGTATTAAGGAAAGGAGAGAATTGAGACAAGAACTTTCAGAAGAAGAATGCAACCATACTAGCGAGACCCGTTCCACCTATCATCCCCCTACATCTGCTTGTCAAGCTGACAGGTTGCACCCTCACAACTTAATTATTCTAGACAGAGCCCATTGTCGAAAGGTTGCACGGGAAGCAATCGTCACTCGGAGTTCTTCAGATTCCTCTGTTCCCTGGGTGGCCATCCACAAGTGTACTTCTGGGTAACAACCACCATACTCGTGGCCCTAAGTAGAATAGACATTCATCCTAGGCGATGACAACCACAAGCATAGTCCCAAAAGCCACTCAACATAAACCATAACAACCAATCCACCCAGGAGTTTCATTAACTTAGTGGATGTGCACTCTCAGGTAAAAATCACCATGCTCACGGCCCTAAGTAGAATAGAAATTCCTCCTAGGTGACGACAACCCTGAGCACAGCCCTGAGTAGACACTTAATAATTTGTAAAACTTTTCATCAATTGCATAGCATCAATATTTCTGCTAAGTAAGATATAGGAACCTAGTACATGAGTAAGGGAATTCTACGCAGGTGTAGCATAGCAACACTATCCTACACATGCATATAAAATACACTAAGTAATGCATAGAAAATACTTAGGAAGTTTATGAGGTGTGCCACTTGCCTTTGAATGTTGTCGTTGTTCACAACTCTTTTCAACGATACTCGGGACTCTCCGTTCAATCTAACAGTAGAGACAAACAACAATACAACAATCAACATCAAGCACAACTCCACAATACACACCAAACACACACTAGATGAATAAATAAGTTTTATAAACTTTCTAAGGAAATATGTTTATGCATGATGTGCAAAATACTTAGAGGAAAATACTAAGTCTATAAGGTGATCAACAATTACTATCAACTCTTTGTAAATTGGATATTCGCTAAAGTGAGAGAGACAGACACCCGACCAGCCACTTAAATTGTGGAACATGTCTCATGTACGTGGACATGTAAGGTTTGTTTCCAGGCCGCTTCATCCCACTATGCCGCTAGGATCCAACAACTTCAAGATGATAACATCATGATCAAAATTTGTTTAAGTCTAAAAGACAAGATTAGGGAAAGAGGGAAAAGATAGAAAGAAGATGTAGTTGTCCTCCAGGCTTCATCTCCAGACTTATAACTTTCTTCTGGATGATGTCTTGATTGAGTTCTTGGTAGTCTTGCTGAATCTTCAGACTTGATGGTTCTTGTATCCAAGAGGCTGGTCTTGGATTTACTTAGTCTTCATGAAGTCTCAGAGGGGAGAAAAGACAGAGAGAGAGACTTAGAGAATAAAAGGGGGTTGGCCTTCTTGAACTTCTTCTCACTTTTCTTCCAAGTGCTTGACATCTTTGGGATACTTCCAGAGTCTGTTTTCTTCTAAGTCCTTCATGAACTTCTTCCTGATTTTCTTCTAAGTGCTTCTTCTCCTTGAAGATACTTCTGAAGTCTTGTTTTTGACTAAGTCCTTCATTGGTCTTCCAGCTCCATGTTGAAAATCCTAAGTGTCTAGTGCATAGCACTTCACAAATATGCTAAGTTGAAATGATCCTAACTTAGAGAAAACTAATGAAGAGGGGTTTTCCTATGAGAATAAGATATGCTATGAATGTAATGCAATTTTAAACCACAAGAAACATAATACTAATTTTTATGATATTTATAAGGTGTGCATTTGGCTATAAATGCAATCTAATTAATTTCCATTTTTGGAAAATATAATAAAAGGAATAATTATAATATTAAAGTTTTCTATAATTAAAATTTTTATAGCAAAATTTTGTAATTAGTGTTAGTACACAGGGGGCATTTAATTAAATTTATAGCAATTTGATTTAATCAAAAATAATATTTCTATTAATTGTTATGTGGAAAAATACTCAAACTATTCAAATTAACTATATAACTATGAATTCATTCAATATTACTCAAAAATATTTTATAGCAGTGGCATCAATTTACAAATATTCTAAAGTTTCTAAAACAATTTTATTTGCAATTTTTGAATTTACAGATTTAAAGTTATGACAAAAATACTCAAATTCACCATTTGAAATTTAAATATTTTAAACTAAGTCAACTTTGAATTTGGGCAGATCTAAAATATTCTACATGTCAAGGGCTTTCCAAATATATAAAAATATTTGAATTTGGATAAACAGATAAAAATATATGATAATTTGAATAGACAGGGGCTTTTCTGCAAAACTGCCAATTAATTAAATCGTGAAAATGATTTTACACGTCAGCGCTGACTGGGCACTGACTGGGCTGCTGACGTGGTTAAGTCATCAGATCTGGATCGTTGGATCTGGATCTGACGGCTGAGATCTACTGATACCGGTTCGGAGGATGGATCTAATCGTGACCGTGGAAAAAGAATCGGAGGGCTCACCGTGCGTTGACCACCGGGCGGCGGCGCGAGTTTGCCGGAGACGAGGCCGACGGCGGCGCTGCGCTCGGCGAGGACGAGGATGACGCTACGGTGCTCCCCCGGACGCGCGGATGACGCCCTCGGGTGCGGCTCGTCGCTGCGGGGAAGATGGTGACCCCGACGTCCTCGAGTTCTTGCCGGAGTGGCGTGGACGAGCGCGGCGGCGGCTCCGGCCACCTCGGGCGAGTGCCCGCTTGATATATCGGTGATGCTTTGGACAAGGGGGAGGGTCCTACGGGATCGCACGAGTACGAGGGAGATGATGGAGGCGATTTTGGGTGTCGGGGTGGCTCCCACTCGCCGGAATTCGAAGGAAACGGTGGCGGTGGCGGAGAACTCCGGCGAGCTCGTACCGCAGCCTGGGGTCGTGATTTTGAGGGGAAGGAGAGGGGAAACGGAGAGGAGCGTCAGGGCTACAAATAGGCAGGCAGGGGCGTTGAATCCGGGTCTTAAACGCCCGCGTTGAAGCGAGGTAACGCCGGCCGTTTTCAGCCGTGGACGTGGGCGTCGTCTCCGGGAGGTTGAAGACAACCTGACGTGTGGGCCCCACACGTCAGTGAGAGAAGGAGGGGACGCGGGCTGGGCTGCGCTGGGCCGCTGCTGTCCGCTGCGCGCGTGGGCGATAGATGCTGGGCTTCGGCCAAGTTAGCTTTTCTTTTTCTTTTTCTGTTTTCCGATTTTTTTACATAACTTTTAAATTAAGAAACCAAATCAACTCAAATTAGTTTCTTTAATTTTGTAAAAACAATGTCTATCATTTAAAACAATTATGGTTATGTTTGGAAGACTTTTCAAAAATAATATTTTTGAAATATTGATTATTTGCAAAATGGACACCTAATGTCAATTTTGAAATTTAGGGTTTTAATAATTTCATTTGGGGTTAAATAAAAATCTATGAATTTCCACAATCTTATAAGTTTGATATTAAGTTTATTTAAATCTGATTTCTAATAACCATCATTATTCTTTGTTTTGGTATAATAGTAAAATAACTAAATACAAAAAAAAATTAAGGAAATGGGAGACATAATAAATTCCATTTTTAATATTATTTTGGGCACCATTATATTTCATATTAATATAATTCAACTGAAACTTCATAACATCTTTGGAAAAGATTTTAGTTTTAATTCATTTCTTATTTAGAATATATTAATCATTTCATGCTTTGAAAATAAATGAAATTCATTTAAGCAAATGAAATGTTTATTTGGATAATTCCTTAACTTTAATTTATGAAGTTTTAAAGTTATGAATTATAAAGTTATAGTTTCCAAAACTATAATTTAAATTTAGTTACAATAAAGAAAACTCATTAGGCAATTAGACCATGTTTAAATTTGTTATAAATATTATCTTAATTTATGATTAGCTATGGCTATGTGGTTTAAATCAAATACTTACAAAGACCTTTTATTACAGGGAAATGGTTTGAAGTTTGTATAACATTTATCAAATTAGATATTGAGGTTTTAAGAATTACAATGGATAATAAAATGTTTTAACCTGAAACAACTTTTGAAAAAGAAGATAAACTGAGATATTTGAAATATTAAATCCTTTAAATATGTTTGAAATCTTTTATAGTTGGTTTTCTTTGCATATAATGTTTTTATTTTTAATCAAAACAAAAGTTTAAAATTTTAGTGATTTTCAAACATTATAAAATGTTGGGATGTTACAGACTACCACCCTTAAAAGGAATCTCGTCCCCGAGATTCGGAGAAGCTAAAAAGAAAAGCAAATGCTTGAATGATTCTGATAACTCGGGATGTTTTGAGAAATGAAATTTCTGACATGGAAACTGGAAACTAGCAGGGGATGAATTTTCTGATTGGGGAGGCTCGAAAGAAAGATGGTTTGGGATCTCTGGGTTTCAGGCAGCTGGGTTAGAATTATCTGGGTGGCTACCACCCTTAAAAGAAATTTTTGTGGTCAGTCTAGGAACTTTGTTTAATCTTGTTTATTTTTCTGATTTAGAGTGTACTACTATTTAAAATGTAATGGTATGTGGTGATACGGCAAGTTATAGTACTTTACGTTTTCCACTCGGACCTTGGAGAGATTTATCCTTCTTCCACTAAGGGCACTTATCAGCGTAATGTCCCTTATCTTTGCACTTGTAGCAACTTATGTGGCTAAGAACTTTCTTGGATTTAAGCTTTTGTCCTTGTTCCTCCAGGGTCTTCATGAGAGACTGTTGCATTCCTTGCTTGGTTTGCTGGATAACTTGTTGCACCTAGGGATAAAGTTGACACTGTATTGGGACATGATTTGTTCCTTTACACGGGAAGCAAGTAACCTGACTTGTGGGCATCCTTTAACTAGATGTCTGGTATGACCATGGGGCCACTCATCAGAACATTCTTTGGACGTATGTCCTATCTCTCCACAAGTTTTGCATACCTTTGGTTTGGTCATAAGGTCCTCTTCAAAAACACTATGGTTTTGATCAATCTTTGGCAGTTGATCATTGATCAAATTCCACAGCTGACTCTGGTTCTCAAATAGTAGTTGCATAGTTGTATGCAAAACATTGGTGTTGGTATTTGGGTGAGACATCTGGTTGGTTTAGAAAGCAATGAGTTGAATTTTACTATGGAGGAATCCTAGTTCAATAAAACAAAACAAGGCAACCCATCTATAACATAATCAATCAACATCTAACAAACATCAAGCAACAAGGTTCACAACAAACAAACAATCTAGTATTGTCATATATCCGAGTTGATATGATCAATACACTAACACGATATCGTCATTCTATTTAGGTGGTGGTCACATCTACTTCCTTCGCAAGTGCTTCAAGTTCTTGTTCAACCTTTATGGATATCTTCGAAGTGTTGGTCGTATCCTGGTTCTTCAGTGGTCTTTCATGCACGTAGAACTTTATGTTGCATCGTAGCTTTTCCATATGAAGCAGCAGAATCAGACTTAGACTATAAGAACATGGTCATCTAGAATAAGATAAGGTATTTTCAGAAGGTTGATAGTAGATGAGAATACGAGGAAGACTTAGTGTAAAGATTTGTTTTTAGAAAAGTGAAGAAAAATAGATTTTCAATCCTATGGTCAAACCTATTTCTATCCAAACCTAGGGTTTCGAACCTACAGGCAACACAGTGCTCTGATACCATATGTAGCGTACCTGCTCTTTAAATAAGGCAGATACCTGTGTATAGTGCAAATCTCTGGATCGATTCATTTGCACACACAGTTTACGATGTAATATCACAACAAGGCGTCAATTTTATTACATCGATGATCCAGAATTACAAAATATATTTGATACAAGTTGCATAGCATAAAGCTAGCATTGACAAAGTACACAGTGGAAATACAATAGCAGTGAGTCTCTATAACTTTCATGCTGCCACAGGCGAAAACATGTTGGTTGTAGACTCGAAACCTTTAAACGAAACCTCACTCGTCATCTGATCAAATCTGCAATAAGAAAAATATTGCAACAACGTGGGTCAGATTCCACTAAAAATGGAGTCTGGCAAGTGACACTATGGTGGACACTTATGGAATAACTCTAAAGCCTATATGCATATTTGGCTGGTGGAGTTTCAAGGCTAATTTGCATAAAGCCAATTTTTCCTACTCTTTTGAAAACACCTTTCTTGAAATCCAGATGAGTATGGCATGAAAACCATAAATCTCATCATCCCTTGTTCACCCATCAAGTTTTATTTCTGAAGTTGGAATGGTGGAATCCTCCGTTGACGTCCGTGATCAGCTGCTCAAATTGTCCGTACCGGGGACACGGCTAAGTACTTAGTTTTACACTCTGCAGAGGTTGTGCACTTTCACCTTTAGACTCAATTTGTCCGAGAAATCCTATACACGCGGAGTGTATTAAGGAAAGGAGAGAATTGAGACAAGAACTTTCAGAAGAAGAATGCAACCATACTAGCGAGACCCGTTCCACCTATCATCCCCCTACATCTGCTTGTCAAGCTGACAGGTTGCACCCTCACAACTTAATTATTCTAGATAGAGCCCATTGTCGAAAGGTTGCACGGGAAGCAATCGTCACTCGGAGTTCTTCAGATTCCTCTGTTCCCTGGGTGGCCATCCACAAGTGTACTTCTGGGTAACAACCACCATACTCGTGGCCCTAAGTAGAATAGAAATTCATCCTAGGCGATGACAACCACAAGCATAGTCCCAAAAGCCACTCAACATAAACCATAACAACCAATCCACCCAGGAGTTTCATTAACTTAGTGGATGTGTACTCTCAGGTAAAAATCACCATGCTCACGGCCCTAAGTAGAATAGAAATTCCTCCTAGGCGACGACAACCCTGAGCACAGCCCTGAGTAGCCACTTAATAATTTGTAAAAAATTTCATCAATTGCATAGCATCAATATTTCTGCTAAGTAATATATAGGAACCTAGACACAAGAGTAAGGGAATTCTACGCAGGTGTAGCATAGCAACACTATCCTACACATGCATATAAAATACACTAAGTAATGCATAGAAAATACTTAGGAAGTTTATGAGGTGTGCCACTTGCCTTTGAATGTTGTCGTTGTTCACAACTCTTTTCAACGATACTCGGGACTCTCCGTTCAATCTAACAGTAGAGACAAACAACAATACAACAATCAACAGCAAGCACAACTCCACAATACACACCAAACACACACTAGATGAATAAATAGGTATTATAAAATTTCTAAGGAAATATGTTTATGCATGATGTGCAAAATACTTAGAGGAAAATACTAAGTCTATAAGGTGATCAACAATTACTATCAACTCTTTGTAAATTGGATATTCGCTAAAGTGAGAGAGACAGACACCCGGCCAGCCACTTAAATTGTGGAACATGTCTCATGTATGTGGACATGTAAGGTTTGTTTCCAGGCCGCTTCATCCCACTATGCCGCTAGGATCCAACAACTTCAAGATGATAACATCATGATCAAAATTTGTTTAAGTCTAAAAGACAAGATTAGGGAAAGAGGGAAAAGATAGAAAGAAGATGTAGTTGTCCTCCAGGCTTCATCTCCAGACTTATAACTTTCTTCTGGATGATGTCTTGATTGAGTTCTTGGTAGTCTTGCTGAATCTTCAGACTTGATGGTTCTTGTATCCTAGAGGCTGGTCTTGGATTTACTTAGTCTTCATGAAGTCTCAGAGGGGAGAAAAGACAGAGAGAGAGAGACTTAGAGAATAAAAGGGGGTTGGCCTTCTTGAGCTTCTTCTCACTTTTCTTCCAAGTGCTTGACATCTTTGGGATACTTCCAGAGTCTGTTTTCTTCTAAGTCCTTCATGAACTTCTTCCTGATTTTCTTCTAAGTGCTTCTTCTCCTTGAAGATACTTCTGAAGTCTTGTTTTTGACTAAGTCCTTCATTGGTCTTCCAGCTCCATGTTGAAAATCCTAAGTGTCTAGTGCATAGCACTTCACAAATATGCTAAGTTGAAATGATCCTAACTTAGAGAAAACTAATGAAGAGGGGTTTTCCTATGAGAATAAGATATGCTATGAATGTAATGCAATTTTAAACCACAAGAAACATAATACTAATTTTTATGATATTTATAAGGTGTGCATTTGGCTATAAATGCAATCTAATTAATTTCCATTTTTGGAAAATATAATAAAAGGAATAATTATAATATTAAAGTTTTCTATAATTAAAATTTTTATAGCAAAATTTTGTAATTAGTGTTAGTACACAGGGGGCATTTAATTAAATTTATAGCAATTTGATTTAATCAAAAATAATATTTCTATTAATTGTTATGTGGAAAAATACTCAAACTATTCAAATTAACTATAGAACTATGAATTCATTCAATATTACTCAAAAATATTTTATAGCAGTGGCATCAATTTACAAATATTCTAAAGTTTCTAAAACAATTTTATTTGCAATTTTTTAATTTACAGATTTAAAGTTATGACAAAAATACTCAAATTCACCATTTGAAATTTGAATATTTTAAACTAAGTCAAATTTGAATTTGGGCAGATCTAAAATATTCTACATGTCAAGGGCTTTCCAAATATATAAAAATATTTGAATTTGGATAAACAGATAAAAATATATGATAATTTGAATAGACAGGGGCTTTTCTGCAAAACTGCCAATTAATTAAATCGTGAAAATGATTTTACACGTCAGCGCTGACTGGGCGCTGACTGGGCTGCTGACGTGGTTAAGTCATCAGATCTGGATCGTTGGATCTGGATCTGACGGCTGAGATCTACTGATACCGGTTCGGAGGATGGATCTAATCGTGACCGTGGAAAAAGAATCGGAGGGCTCACCGTGCGTTGACCACCGGGCGGCGGTGCGAGTTCGCCGGAGACGAGGCCGACGGCGGCGCTGCGCTCGGCGAGGACGAGGATGACGCTACGGTGCTCCCCCGGACGCGCGGATGACGCCCTCGGGTGCGGCTCGTCGCTGCAGGGAAGATGGTGACCGCGGCGTCCTCGAGTTCTTGCCGGAGTGGCGTGGACGAGCGCGGCGGCGGCTCCGGCCACCTCGGGCGAGTGCCCGCTTGATAAATCGGTGATGCTTTGGACAAGGGGGAGGGTCCTACGGGATCGCACGAGTACGAGGGAGATGATGGAGGCGGTTTTGGGTGTCGGGGTGGCTCCCACTCGCCGGAATTCGAAGGAAACGGTGGCGGTGGCGGAGAACTCCGGCGAGCTCGTACCGCAGCCTGGGGTCGTGATTTTGAGGGGAAGGAGAGGGGAAACGGAGAGGCGCGTCAGGGCTACAAATAGGCAGGCAGGGGCGTTGAATCCGGGTCTTAAACGCCCGCGTTGAAGCGAGGTAACGCCGGCCGTTTTCAGCCGTGGACGTGGGCGTCGTCTCCGGGAGGTTGAAGACAACCTGACGTGTGGGCCCCACACGTCAGTGAGAGAAGGAGGGGACGCGGGCTGGGCTGCGCTGGGCCGCTGCTGTCCGCTGCGCGCGTGGGCGATAGATGCTGGGCTTCGGCCCAGTTAGCTTTTCTTTTTCTGTTTTCTGATTTTTTTACATAAATTTTAAATTAAGAAACCAAATCAACTCAAATTAGTTTCTTTAATTTTGTAAAAACAATGTCTATCATTTAAAACACTTATGGTTATGTTTGGAAGACTTTTCAAAAATAATATTTTTGAAATATTGATTATTTGCAAAATGGACACCTAATGTCAATTTTGAAATTTAGGGTTTTAATAATTTCATTTGGGGTTAAATAAAAATCTATGAATTTCCACAATCTTATAAGTTTGATATTAAGTTTATTTAAATCTGATTTCTAATAACCATCATTATTCTTTTTTTTGGTATAATAGTAAAATAACTAAATACAAAAAAAAATAAGGAAATGGGAGACATAATAAATTCCATTTTTAATATTATTTTGGGCACCATTATATTTCATATTAATATAATTCAACTGAAACTTCATAACATCTTTGGAAAAGATTTTAGTTTTAATTCATTTCTTATTTAGAATATATTAATCATTTCATGCTTTGAAAATAAATGAAATTCATTTAAGCAAATGAAATGTTTATTTGGATAATTCCTTAACTTTAATTTATGAAGTTTTAAAGTTATGAATTATAAAGTTATAGTTTCCAAAACTATAATTTAAATTTAGTTACAATAAAGAAAACTCATTAGGCAATTAGACCATGTTTAAATTTGTTATAAATATTATCTTAATTTATGATTAGCTATGGCTATGTGGTTTAAATCAAATACTTACAAAGACCTTTTATTACAGGTAAATGTTTGAAGTTTGTATAACATTTATCAAATTAGATATTGAGGTTTTAAGAATTACAATGGATAATAAAATGTTTTAACCTGAAACAACTATTGAAAAAGATGATAAACTGAGATATTTGAAATATTAAATCCTTTAAATATGTTTGAAATCTTTTATAGTTGGTTTTCTTTGCATATGATGTTTTTATTTTTAATCAAAACAAAAGTTTAAATTTTTAGTGATTTTCAAACATTATAAAATGTTGGGATGTTACACCCACAAGGGTAAGAAAGGTCTAGGCTATGTTGCTAAGGAGAAGAAGAAGATGATCAAGAAGAAGACCAAGCCCGCACAAGCCAAGAAAGATGATATAGCAAGTGGAAATGCCACAAGGGGCACTCCCACTCGTGATGACTTTGCGGGCATATCTAACCCCAATTATGCTTTATATGTTGATTATTATGGGTATGTCTATGCTAGATACATTGGTCCTTTTGATGGTTACATTGAATATGCTATTTGGGTCCCAAAGACCCTTGTTGCTAACCAAAAGGCACCCATTGCAAAATGGGTACCTAAACCAAAGAATTGATTGTATGTAGGGTCTTGCTTCCGGAGGATCGAAATGGATAATTGATAGTGGGTGCACTAGTCATATGACCGGAAGCAAGAAAATTGTAACGGAGTTGAAGCCCAATGATGATCAAATGACCGTTACATATGGTGACAATTCAAAGTCTAAGGTAATAGGGCTCGACAAGGTGGTAGTGGCACTGGACATCACACTTGTGAATGTTTTGCTTGTCGAGTCCCTAGGTTTCAACTTGATCTCCGTCCATTCTTTAACTTGTTTGGGTTATACCGTTGTCTTCGAAAAGGAGATGGTTATCGTCATGCGGAGCAAGTCTCTCAATGTGTCTTTCGTTGGGTACATTGAGAATGGGCTCTATGTGGTTGACTCCTCCGGAGTCACCACTTCCCATACAATGTGCCTATTCGCTAAGGCGGACTTGGGTTGGCTATGGCATCGCCGACTAGCCCATGTCAACATGAGGACTTTGCAAAGTCTCCACAAGGGTGGCCATATCCTAGGACTAAAAGACCATGTTTCTTTCTCGAAGGATCGAATGTGTAGGGCTTGTGTTGAAGGAAAAATGCATGACATTCACCATCCAAGCAAGACCATCATTTCTTCAATAAGGGTTTTGGAGCTTCTCCATGTGGACCTCTTTGGTCCCATTCCGGAAGCTAGTCTTGGTGGCAAGAAATATTGCTTGGTGATTGTTGATGACTATTCAAGATACACATGGGTTTTCTTCCTCAAATCGAACGTGGAGACTCAACAAACTATCATCGACTTCTCCAATGAAGCTCAACGTCAACACAATGTCCCTATCTTGGTGATAAGAAGTGACAATGGTTCCGAGTTCAAGAACTACACCTTGAACGAGTTCCTTAGTGAAGAAGGGATTCTTCATCAATATTCCGCTGCTTATACTCCACAACAAAATGGTGTAGCCGAAAGGAAGAATCGCACTCTTATTGAGATGGCAAGGTTGTCAGACCCTGAATTCAAGCTAAACAAACGAAACGTATCGGTTGGGCCACACAACCAAGAACATACTGGGGTTACCAATCCCAAGAAACAAGCAGGCCATGCTCGGAATGGATCATCGGCCGACAGCTCTTGGCGACCCCAACGTCACATACGTTTCCAGATTGTGCATGCAAGAACCCAAAAAGTCTTCCAACTCGTATACTTCAAGCATACACACATTGTATACGAGTCGGATTTTTAACAAGTTGAAACCACAGAATAAACCTAAGACACAAAAAAAGGAAATAATATCCAAAAGCTCTCACTGAGCAAAATATATCGAATGGCACCAAGCAGAGGACACATGTCCCAACATTACATCAGGCAGCGGAAACAAACCGGTCTGAGTACAGACAAGAAGCAAAGGGCTCAAAGCCGAAACGGAAAAAGAAGGCCCATCCACGCGGTCCACCAGGAAGAAGCCCAGGGGAACTCTAATTACTCGTCGTAGATCTCGTCGTCGAACTCCACGTAGTATCCACCAACCTGGTTGTGCGGAGAATCCTCAACTACAGAAAAACCACAGCCCGCGAACGGGTCAATACATCGAAGCGTATCGAACAAGCTTAAGCTAACAGGTTACAAAACTGTAAGACTCCCAAAATATGGGGTTAAGTGGACTTTAGCGGCAGTAGCACTAGCAACCTAATAGAGACACGCTACAACTTCCGTCTAAGTTAGAGAGGGAAAGAGAGCGCATAAGTTAACCATCTACAACTAACACCAATCATAACCCATTCTCGGATTAACCCCCTCAACCAAGTATGAGGAAGCAATTCGGGAATACTCACACATTGAACAAATTTTAGTTACCAGTTATTGTGAAAGTAATTCTATATTACTAGTCAGGTTAATTAACAATGATTAGGTGTAAGTTGTCTATGATCTTATTAGCCAGCATCATCACCAAGTCGTCCATAACCGTGGACACGGCTCATCGATAAGATTATACCCTGCAGGGGTGCACTACTGGACCCGTACTAGTCAGGAAAGTCTCAGACCACCGGTATATCTTCCATAGTAGGAAGAGGATGAACATTGAGAGCGAAAAGCTGAGCTAAAGAGGTTTGATTTCGAGAATAGACTATCTGTCCAGAAGGATGAGAAAGAGTTACAGTCTTTGTGGAACAGTCTATCTTAGCTTTGTTGGCCTTCAACCAATCCATGCCGAGAATGACATCAATGTCTGAGTTACCCAGAAGAATTAAGGAAGCAAGGAACAAATGACCTCCAATTTGAATTTGGTTTCCACGGCTTACCCTGGAAGTATGCATTTGCGTTCCCGGAGAATGGATCACGAGTGGAATAGATAAGGGATCTAGAGGCAGCTTCGTTGTATCAGCGAAGGTTACTGACACACAAGAATGAGATGCTCTAGTATCGAACAATACCTTAGCAGGAAAAGAGTTAACTAGGAGTTTGCCCATTACAACTTCTGGAGCTTCCTCGGCCTCTTTGGCGTTGAGGTGGTTCACCCTTCCACTCCTAGCTGTATGCAAATTACTGGGGAAAGCACAAACTAAAGCTTGTGTTGGAGAAGAAAGAGCTTGTTGCTTCTGAAGCTTGTTTTGTGGACAATGGAAAGAGATATGGCCTGGATCACCGCACTTGAAGCAGGTTTTTGAAGTCACTGGCTTTGGCGGAATTTGAACACTTGGCCTTTTCTGAGCTTGAGAACCTCTTGTAGGAAACGTTGCGGAGGGAGGACGAGGAGTGAACCCTAAAGGGCTTGGAAGATAGGTGTGTTGAGTTGGAGATGCATAAGGAACCCAAAGCCTACGCTTCTGTGGAGGCATGGTGTTTGCTGAAGAAGAAGCACCTTCAAGAGCATGTTTTCGAGATTCTTCAAACATCTCACGACCAAATTCCTCCCGGAGAGCTGTGTTCACGAGCTCTTCAAAGTTAACGCACTTGAACAAGGTGAGTGCATACTTCAGATTTGGGCTTAGACTTCTGCGAAATTTGGCTTGCTTCTGGGCATCAGTTGATACCTCATCTTGAGCATAGCGAGCCAGACGGTTGAACTCAGCTTGATAGTCCAGCACAGACATGCTTCCCTGAGTCAAGTCATAGAATTCATCACGCTTTCTTTCCATGACCCCATCGGGAATATGGTGGCGTTTGAAAGCCTCCTTGAACTCATCCCAAGTGATATCAGCACCTGGTACTCGTAACTGTTGGAAGTTCTCCCACCAAGACATGGATTTTCCGCAGAGAAGATAGGACACAAACGGAACACGGTCCTCATCGGACACATGAGAAACAGTCAGAGTATTGTTCATCTCACGCAGCCAGTCATCAGCATCCAGTGGCTCAGAGGGAACATCAAACGTGCGTGGGTTGAGCTGGAGGAACTCTACAATTGTCACACGGCAGTTGCCCTGGTTTTGGTTTTGCTGAATGTGACCCAAAACTTGCGTCATCTGAGACAGCACTTGCCTCATTTCGGATGGCATTTGAGTATCTTCTTCGCCACTCTCCATCCTGAGGAGGATACAACGTTAACACCACAATCGGATAAACAAAATCCAATGTAAGCGCTTAAAGGAAAAACTCCAGATTGCTTAGAAAAGACAACAATGAACAAGACATGGCCATCCATCATAGTACGCCACTTTGTTTACTTTTAGAAAGGTTTAAAGAGAGGTAAGAACAAAGACTAGCACTAGAACGAGGAAACACCAATTGAGCTTGACGTAACTCCACCAAAGAGGAGAAACACCTGATTGATTCAAGAATGAAACTGAACGTAGCCGAAGAGGTTGATAACTGCTAAAACGAAGAGCACCACCTTGAAGACACCTGCAACTATGGTACTACAGAAACCCAGAACACGTGATGTCCTAATTTTAAAATTTAGGTGAGAAGGGAAATATCGTAACACTTCCTTACCAGAAGAACAGGGAGGGTGGGTGGGGAAAGAAGTAAAAGAACAGAATTCCTACTCTCACGTTTAAGAATTTCCTGATAACTACAAAATATTTTTCTAGACTCAAACAACGACCAGTAGAAGGGAACCTGAGGGCGTTTAAGCTCTGATACCAACTGTCAGACCCTGAATTCAAGCTACACAAACGAAACGTATCGGTTGGGCCACACAACCAAGAACATACTGGGTTACCAATCCCAGGAAACAAGCAGGCCATGCTCGGAATGGATCATCGGCCGACAGCTCTTGGCGACCCCAACGTCACATACGTTTCCAGATTGTGCACGCAAGAACCCAAAAAGTCTTCCAACTCGTATACTTCAACCATACACACATGGTATACGACTCGGATTTTTAACAAGTTGAAACCACAGAATAAACCTAAGACACAAAGAAAGGAAATAATATCCAAAAGCTCTCACTGAGCAAAATATATCGAATGGCACCAAGCAGAGGACACATGTCCCAACATTACATCAGGCAGCGGAAACAAACCGGTCTGAGTACAGACAAGAAGCAAAGGGCTCAAAGCCAAAACGGAAAAAGAAGGCCCATCCACGCGGTCCACCAGGAAGAAGCCCAGGGGAACTCTAACTACTCGTCGTAGATCTCGTCGTCGAACTCCACGTAGTATCCACCAACCTGGTCGTGCGGAGAATCCTCAACTGCAGAAAAACCACAGCCCGCGAACGGGTCAATACACCGAAGCGTATCGAACAAGCTTAAGCTAACAGGTTACAAAACTGTAAGACTCCCAAAATATGGGGTTAAGTGGACTTTTGCGGCAGTAGCACTAGCAACCTAATAGAGACACGCTACAACTTCCGTCTAAGTTAGAGAGGGAAAGAGAGCACATAAGTTAACCATCTACAACTAACACCAATCATAACCCATTCTCGGATTAACCCCCTCAACCAAGTATGAGGAAGCAATTCGGGAATACTCACACATTGAACAAATTTTAGTTACCAGTTATTGTGAAAGTAATTCTATATTACTAGTCAGGTTAATTAACAATGATTAGGTGTAAGTTGTCTATGATCTTATTAGCCAGCATCATCACCAAGTCGTCCATAACCGTGGACACGGCTCATCGATAAGATTATACCCTGCAGGGGTGCACTACTGGACCCGTACTCGTTCGATCAACCCCAAAAGCAAAGCCAGAAGCTAGGACATCTCAACACGGCAAATCTCTTCTCTACAACCCATCCAGGGAACCGCATGATTGTGTGCACGGCTAATCAGGTCCAGTGCCCGCAGGATACGACCTTCATAGCACTCTAAGAACGTGCCACTCTATATGAGAATCGACTACTCCATCATCATGAGATCGTTAGGTAACCTTATGCATGCATCAAATGGAAAGCCCGAACTACTTGCGGCGCCCTGGATAAGAGGCGTATTAGATCGAAGCCGCGGGGGGCTCCATAGGGCCTCCCACAAGCGGTTAGTGCGCTCAAAATTGGATCCGAGGACAAGAACTGAGTTCCTAGGTCGACACTTAGCAGAACAAAGCACCTCGCAAGGCCTTCCGCCGGTGCCTTATCTTTTAATTATAATACCCCAACAAAGATAGCATTTTATTAAAGTAGACAATCTATCATGCTAAGTATAAATGACATAGGACAAACAGACTCACAGAACCAACCTTAAGCATGCACTACGACTCGCAAGGCTAACAGATAAACATACAACAGGTGATAGGATGTGGGGATAAAGCTGTATGGGCTGCAGGATAAACATATGATGGGATCGCAATTCAAGAATCGTAACTAGGATAGCATAGATCAAAAGGCAAGGATGAAAATCAGACAATCGTGTAAACTGTTAGCAGAAGCTTGCATGGCAGCTCGTGGCCCGGCACAAAAGCTGAAATCTCAAGGAGGAAAGTATCGACAACACACGCATCATCTTCTACCCAGAGAAGAGCAGAAACATAGACAATAGGAAACAATATCAATAAAGTGAAATGCGCAAACAATTGATGTTGCAATATGGTATGAGATGATAAGGTCATATTAAAGCGGGGATGAAATCCCGACAATTAATTATGGTGCAAGTTATTTGTGTAACCAACAAATTAAATGTTGTGTAACAGATATAACATGGCATGGTGATTTGATCAATTTAAATGGAGTAGGCAATGTAACATCCCAAATTTCTCAAAAATTTAAAACCTTGCATTCTTGCATCATGCATCATATAGGCATGGCTTTGAAATCACATAAAGAATATTTTGAATTTTAATTATAAGTTTAAATAAAGTTGTTTTCAATAAAGAGGTCTAATTGAGCTCCTTATAAAAATCTGTATTTTATTATTTTATTTATTTAGCAAAATGATATCAAAAAGTTCTAAATTAAATTAGATTTTCAAAACATATTTTTATGAATTTTTCTGAAATGCTTTGATAAGTTTTAAAAATCAAATTGTTTGGAAAAGGTTCAAACAGAAGAAAAAAAATGTGTTTCGAGCTAACTGGGCCGAGCCCCTCTGCTATCTGCCGCGCGCGCACGAAGAAACGGCCCAGCAAAACCAGCCCCGTAGCCCACCTCCCCACCTCCCTCACTTTCAGACGGGACCCACTTGTCATCTTCATCCCCAAATCGTGACGAACACGAACTCACCGAACCCTATTTTGATCCGGATCAAAATCCGTTGGAAAATCACGTTTTAATCGCTCCCTCTTTCCCCATATAACCCCCCCCCCCTCCGCCGCCTCCTCTCGAACCCCAAAACCCTAAAAGATCGCCCCCAGGCTGCTCAGAAACCGTCCGCCGCCGTCCGCCATTGCCGCCGCCGCGAGTCGTTCCGTTCCGGTGAGTACGGCGCCCCTAGCACCACCCCAACAACCCTCTGCGACTCCCTGCCTTCGTACGCACCTAACGGGCTTTCTCCGGCCTCTTTTTATGCACCAGGGCGACGTATCCGTCGACGACCCGACGCCGCCGTCCACCGTTCATCTCCGACGAGCACACAAGGGGAGGAGCAGACCACCTCGACCGCACCTACCGCGCCATAGAGTTCGTCACGACGTTCCGCATCAAGTGGTGAGCAAAACCCCCTCCGATCTTGCTTCTGTTAGCCGTAGCCGCAACTCCGGCGATGGCGCCGCCGCGCTCGGATGAATTCCGGCGTCGCGCCGCCCGTTTTTGGCCCGAGTCACGTGAAGCGTTGGATCTAGATCCAATGGATCTAGATCAGTCGATCCTGAGCGCCCGTTTTAAAGTAGATCGGACGGTTCGCGTTCGCGATCCGCGGCGAATCGGTACCATCCAATCGAAGCGCGCGCGTGGCCTCTTTATTTTCTTTTTCGGCTGAAAATTTGTTTTAAAAACAGAAAACTATTGAAACTTGCAAAATTCATAACTTTTGATCTGTTTATCCAAATTTGATAAACTTTATATCTACGGATAGCCCTGCGTGTGTAGATTATTTCTACATCATTTGTTTTTCCTTTTGTTAAATAATAATTTGTTTTTTATCCGAGGAGTATTTCGGCTATTAAATATAAAACTTAAATAATAAAAATGTTTTTCAAATAAATCCAATTGTTTTAAAGTCATAGTATTGTCCTCTGTCCAGGGAGTGTAACTTGGATTTTATTGGAAACTTTTCATAATAGAATCAAAGAATTTGGTTGTAGGGTTTAATATTTCTATGTTATGCTCAATAATATAAATGATTAAATAAAATAATAAAAAGGTTGAACATTGCATTTCATGCATTAATAACAGAGGAAATAAAATGGTAATTATTTTGTCTTGTTAAGTTCATTGCATAATCAAGCATGCATACGTATTTTTGTCTTGATATTTTAAGTGTTGTGTTTGTGTGTTTATTTAGTTTTATTGTTTGTCTCTAGATTGTGAAGAGGAGGAAGGCCCTTGTGATTGTTATTCTTGCTGTGATTGTTCCTCTTGTTACCAAGGCAAGTGACATTCATAATCTACCCAATGTTTTCTATATGCATTATTAGTAGATTTTGAGTAGTATGCATGATAGGGAATTTTTGAACTATATTATAATGCTAAGTTAGTTTACACTTTGAAAATATCCTAGTAGTTTGTAGCCATCCCTTCCCATGCAGCCATCAAAAGTTTTTATTAGATGCTTAGCTATGTTATAAAAAGTGTTTACTTACCATGTTATAGAAATATTGCTAAGTGTTAAAACTTTAAATGCACACCTGGGTGGAATTGGTTGTTTAGTTTATGTTGAGTGGCTTTTGGGACTATGCTTGTGGTTGTCTTTGCCTAGGATGAATTTCTATTCTACTTAGGGCCATGAACATGGTGATTGTCACCCAGAAGCGCACTTGTGGACGGCCACCCAGGAACAAAGAGATTTCTAAGTCCCTCCAAGTTTAGAAGCTTCCCGTGCAGCCTTTTGACAATGGGCTCTGTCTAGAATTACTAAGTTGTGAGAGTGCAACCTGTCAGCTTGACAAGCAGATGTAGAGTTGGTAGGTGGAACGGGTCTTGCTAGTATGGTTGCATTCTTCTTCTGAAAGTTCTTGTCTCAGTTCTCTCCTTTCCTTAATGCACTCCGCGTGTATAGGATGTTTGGGTTAATTGAGTCTCAAGGTGAAAGTGCACAACCTCTGCAGAGTCGACAATCTGAGTACTCAGCCGTGTCCCCGGTGATGGACTACTTCGAGCAACTGGATAAGGATGGACGGAAGAATCTCATCATGGTTTTCATAAAGTAAAATTTGACTAAGGAAAGAATTGTTGGTGCACTTGGGCTTCATCCCTTGGTGCCAAGTCTTTGAGAAACAAAATTGTTTTACAAAAGATAGGAGAAAACTGGCTTTCTGCAAAATAGCCTACAACTCCACCAAGCCAAATATGCATATAGATTTAGACTTGTCATAAAATATCCACCATAGTCACTTGCCAAAACTTCATTGTATTGACCTCCTACGGGGGCTGCATATTCAAATGTGCAGGTAATTCTGATGAGGAGTGAGTTTGGACTCGATACTACACCCAACATGTCTGCTTGTGGCGTATGCTAGAAGAGGAGGCCCATTGCTTTTATTTTCGTTGTGAACTCTGAATATTGTAGCTAGTCTTCATGACTATGCACTTTGTAATAAAGCTATACTTAGCTATTTTTGGATCTCGTTGTAGTAATTTGATACTTATGCAATGATACTATATATTTTGTACTGTGGTGCTGGCAGTGATCCAGGGACTAGCACATAACACAGGTGTTCCATCTTTAATTACAAGACGGGGCGCTACAGGCAATAATTAAATATTTGCCCAACACATTCCATATTTAGTATTTAGATGCAAATTATTTATCTACACATTAATTTAAGAGTTTATTAACATGGCAAGACATGGTGTAAAAGATAAGGGCAATTTAAATGGAATTAGGGCATTATATATTTATTACCCCACATATTCCATATTTAATTATTTAAGTGCATTTGTTAAATTAAACTAAGCATTTAAAATAAATGATGTAAAATGACATAAGAATGTGATATTAATGTTTATTGCATTTTTCTGATATAAAAACATATAAAGATTATTTTATTTGGAGTTGTAGAAATAAAGTTATTGCATTTATAAACCTAGGGGTGTTTCTGTAAAAGTCAGGGACTTGTTGGTGATAGAAAAACTGTCGGTGGGGGGTTTCTTTGCGAAAAACAGAGATTCAGGGGGCTAGGCGCAAAGATCCAGATCTGGATCTGGCCTTTTTGCACCGTGCCTGGGCTAGCCAGTGCGGCTGCCAGGCGGGCCCGAGCCACGCTGGCGCCCAAAGTCGCTGACTGGTGGGTCCAGTCTGTCAGTGTGCAAACGAAAAAGGTGGCTTTTAATCCACTGCCGGGGAATCGAACCCGCGCGGGGAGTGCGGATCGGGCGGCGCTGCTAGCCAAGGGGTTCGGATCGTGTTGGTGTTAGGTTAGGGGATAGTGTAGGTTTAACCAGTTAAAGGACACGGCTTGCTTCTGACGAAACTGGCGAACACGTTTCTTCAGAGCAATAGCGACGTCGACGGCGGAGGGATTTGACCGGCGATGACCAAATACGAGCGGCATGGAACGTGTGTGTGGGTGTCGGGAGTGGGGGAAAGCGAGGCGGTTCCAATTTTTGTGCCTGTCGTGGTGGTGTCACGGCAGATGCCATAGGATGGCTAATGTGTGGGGCCGATGGACGTTGGTGGATCCGGGGAGGGATAGCGAGCTGAAGAGCTCACACGGGGAGGATCCCGGTATAACCGAGATCTCCCAAGAACGAGAAACAAGAGCAACGCGCAAGGAGGAAGACCTAACAAACAAGAACAAATGCACGAATGCACACAACAAACACACGATATACCCAGGTTCAGGGCCCTCGTGAGGAGGTAACACCCCTACTCCTGCCTTTCCTCTCTATATAAGTGTGGTACAAGGACTACAACACGCTCTTAGATCTCTCGAAGTGAAGAACACAAGGAACTAGATGAACTCAAGGTAAGAAGGAGTAAATGCTCTAGGAGTATATGCGACTATAGCTTTTGCTCCCAAGTTGGTCTCTCTTCCACAGAAGCAGTTATGGCGCCTTTTATAGAGTTCCAGCCAGGGGGGCCGGAAACCCTAAACCGGCTTGGCCCCACCGGACAGGCCTAACCGGCATGGCGTCACCGGCTAGTGCGACCTACTCGCCGCGCTATCCGGCGTAGCCCCTTCGTCATCATCCCGGCAAGGAAAGTAGGCGCCGTCCTGGAACATCATTGTCCCCCTGTCAGTGACAGGACATGTCTTTGCCCATCCCGGATAGCCTTTTCCGGATTGCCGGGCTAGGCACGTCGTGTCTTGTCGTACCGTTGTCGTACCGCCTGACGCGCTCCCGTGTCAGGCGGGAGGTGACCATGCTTCCGGGTCAGACGGAACGGTACTTCCCCCGGCATCAGGCGGGAAAGCCTGCTACAGACCGTTGACGGCCTACCGGGATCCCTCATGCCGGTTATCTTCTTGCTCGACCTCGTGAGTCCTTCCTGCACAAATCCAGGACCAAGATAGATGTTCCGGTTAGCACTTACCCGGATCGCCTATCCGGTAAAACCGAATACTTCTCCTTCCGGGAGTCTCCTCGGAGCCCAAGACCCGAGATCCTTTCCGGATGCACCCGAGTTCGTCTCAGGATGAGTATCTCTAGGCCTAGCCTCCCGAAGATGTCTTAGCCTATCAGCAAAGACATCTTCGAGAAGCTAGTTCTTAGAGGAACCACCCGCTGATGCTTGTGCTGCTATTGTGAGGGCTCGGGGTGTCTATTTATAGCCGTTAGAGCTGACCCTTGCGCCTGCCAGGAGGCACCTTGCGCTCTACCAGCACTCAAGGGTCAAGTTGCCCCTTCAGCACACTAGGGGGTGTCCCTTGCTCTCGCCAAAGGTCAAGTACTGTTGGCACACTACTGAATTACTCCGGGATCTGCCCTACCCGAGGGGCAGCCCCCCGACACTAGTCCCCGAAGCTGGTGCTGCGTAGCGACCCCGGATGATGTGCGGGATCAGCTTTAATAACAACTATCTTCCGAGAAAACATGATACTATCCTCCGATTAGACGCTGAGACTGGTTTTTGCCGAGATCCTCATACCGAGATCGTTTCAACCGGAAGGCGATGCCTGCAACCGGATAGTGCAGCGTGAGTGAATCTTGACCGTTGACTCTGCATTGAATTCCAGATCGTGAGCTGGGTCCCACCCGATGTCCTGTCTGATCAGAAGTGCACTCGAGTGCCTCTGACCGAGCATGCCGCCGCTCGGGTTCGCGCGCCGGGAGCCGCAGCCGATCCGAAGTCCAACCGTCGGGGTTGTATGGCCCCCGGTGTGGCCGGCTCGGGCGCTCCGGTGAACGCCACGTGCTGCGCTGCACAGAATGGATCCCACTCATGATCGGGGAGATCGTGGGCGGGAAATTTGGAAACCGCTCCGGAATCCCCCCATAAATAAGGGACCGGAACGGTCATCTCTTCTTCTTCCTCCACTTCACATTTCCGCCATCGTCGTCTCGAGCACGCCGCCGTAGCCGTGCCCGGAGCTCGAACGCCGCCACTCTCGTTGGTCGCCGGAGCCCTTCGCTTCATCATCGGTTCGCGCCCTTCTTGCCCATCACCGGCCTCACTTTCTCCGGTGAGTCCTCCTCTTTGCCCCGATTAACCACTTTTACGAGAACGATATCTCGCGCTCGGCCGTGCCCTAACGAACGCGCGGCTGCGCCGCCACCGGCGAGCACGATTTACGCGGCGCGCACGAGGCGCGCAGCGGGGATGAATACGCGTCGTAGATCTTAGCCTTTTGCCCGCACTAGGCTATGTTTGTGTTTAGCCCGAGCGTATTTTCCTCGATTAAGTTTTGATTTACTAGCACGCGGTAGATCTTATTTGTCAGGAACCCGGTTGTCTTTAGGAGTTTGTGATCCGGTATCTTAGCTCCCGGTAGACTAATTCCGACTAACTGCCGCTGCGCCTGCAGAGTAGCCCGGATACATCTGCGGACTCCTCCGGCATGGCTGAAGAAAGTATTCGGGGGTGCTGGGATGGGTCCGAGACCATACAGGAGGACCTCTGTAACATTCCAACATTTTATAATGTTCAAAAATCACTAAAATTTAAAACTTTTCTTTTTATTAAAGTAAAATATTAAATGCATAAGGAAACCAACTATGAAAGACTTCAAACTTATTGAAAGAGTTTAATATTTCAAGTGTCACAGTTTAAACATTTTATTTTCCACTGTATTTCAAAAACCTTAAAAAATTAATTTGACAAATATTTTACAAACTACAGTCCATTTTAAAAAATTGCATTTCATGCATAACCTATTTTATTATATAATTATATTCCCCATAGTAAAACCTCTTCATTAGTTTTCTCTAAGTTAGAAATAATTTCAACTTAGCATTTTTGTGAAGTGCTACACTTAGACACTTAGTAATTTTCAAGATGGAGCTAGAAGGCCATTGAAGGACTTAGCCAAAACAAGACTTCAGAAGTATCTTCAAGGAGAAGAAGCACTTAGAAGAAAATCTAGAAGAAGTTCATGAAGGACTTAGAAGAAAACAGACTCTGGAAGCATCCCAAAGATGTCAAGCACTTGGAAGAAAAGTGAGAAGAAGTTCAAGAAGGCCAACCCCCTTTTATTATCTAAGTCTTTCTCTCTGTTCTTTCTTCTTCTCTGAGACTTCATGAAGACTAAGTTAAATCCAAGACCAGCCTCGAGGACACAATAATCATCAAGTCTGAAGATTTATCAAGTCTACAAAAATTCATTCAAGACATCACCAAGGGGAAAGCTACAAGTATGGAGATGAAGCCTGTAAGACTAACTACATCTTTATTTCCTTTTTTTCCCTCTTTCCTAATCTTGTCTTTTAGACTTAAACAAATTTTGATCATGATGTTATCATCTTTGAAGTTGTTGGATCCTAGCGGCATAGTGAGATGAAGCGGCCTGGAGACAAACCTTACATGTCCACGTACATGAGACGTGTTCCACAATTTAAGTGGCTGGCCGGGTGTCTGTCTCTCTCACTATAGTGAATGTCCAATTTACAAAGAGTTGATAATAATTGTTGATCATCTTGAAGAAATGACTTAGTATTTTCTCTAAATATTTCTACACATCAAGACTAAGCCATTAGAGGGCTTATTCAAGTTGATATAAAACAAAATATTTTATTCAACTCATGACCTTAGCCCTTAGTCCTTTTGGACCAACCTATTTGCCTTGCATTAACTTAAAAGATTTTCATGGCATGAAAAAGCATTTCTAGCCCTTAGGAATATTTTGCACATCATGCATAAACATATTTTCCTTAGAAAGTTTTATAAAACTTATTTATTCATCTAGTATGTGTTTGTATGCATTGTGGAGTTGTGCTTGCTGTTGATTGTTGTATTGTTGCTTGTCTATACTGTTAGATTGAATGGAGAATCCCGAGTATCGTTGAAAAGAGTTGTGAACAACGACAACATTCAAAGGCAAGTGGCACACCTCATAAACTTCCTATTATTTCTATATGCATTACTTAGTGTATTTTTTATATGCATGTGTAGGATAGTGTTGCTATGCTAAACCTATGTAGAATTCCTTATTCCTGTGTCTAGGTTCCTATGCAATACTTAGTAGAATTATTGATGCTATGCAAATGATGTTTTGTGAAAATCTAAATTCTACTAAGTTAAGAATGAAACACCTGGGTGGTAAAAGGTTGTATGGTTTATGTTGAGTGGCTACTCAGGTCCATGTCTATGGTTCCTGGAGTATGTACACTTGTGAATGGCCACCCAGGAACAGAGGAATCTGAAGAACTCCGAGTGACGATTGCATCCAGTGCAGCCATTGCCATATGGGCTCTGGCTTGATCAATTGCGTTGCGTGGACTCTCTCCGGCTTGACAAGCAGATGTAGGGGGATGTTAGGTGGAACGGGTCAAGCCAGAGTGGGAGGGAAAATGCTTCTAAAAGATCTCGTCTCATTCTTCTCCTTTCCTTATCACAAATGGTGTGTAAAGGATAAATTGGGTCGAATGGGTACAATGGTGAACGTGCACAACCTCTGCAGAGTGTAAAACTAAGTAGTTAGCCGTGTCCCCGGTACGGACAATTTGAGCAGCTGATCACAGACGTCAACGGAGGATTCCACCATTCCAACTTCAGAAATAAAACTTGATGGGTGAACAAGGGAAGATGATATTTATGGTTTTCATGCCATACTCGTCTTGATTTCAAGAAAAGTGTTTTTCAAAAGAGTAGGAAAAATTGGCTTTATGCAAATTAGCCTTGAACTCCACCAGCCAAATATGCATATAGGCTTTAGAGTTATTCCATTAAGTGTCCACCATAGTGTCACTTGCCAGACTCCATTTTTAATGGAATCTGACCCACGTTGTTGCAATATTTTTCTTATTGCAGATTGTTCAGATGACGAGTGAGGTTTCGTTTAAAGGTTTCGAGTCTACAACCAACATGTTTTCGCCTGTGGCAACATGAAATTGTTGGAGACCCACTGCTATTGTATTTCCGCTGTGTACTTTTTCAATGCTAGCTTTATGCTATGCAACTTGTATCGAATGTTTTGTAATTCTGGATCATCGATGTAATAAAATTGACGCTTTGTTGTGATATTACATCGTAAACTGTGTGTGCAAATGAATCGATCCAGGGATTTGCACTATACACAGGTATCTGCCTTATTTAAAGAGCAGGTACGCTACGGATGGTATCGGAGCACTGTGTTGCCTGTAGGTTCGAAACCCTAGGTTTGGATAGAAATAGGATTTGACCATAGGATTGAAAATCTATTTTATTCACTTTTCTAAAAACAAAACTTTTTCATTTTATCTTCCTCATACTCTCATCTACTATCAACCTTCTAAAAACCTCTTATCTTTTTCTAGATGACCATGTTCTTATAGTCTAAGTCTGATTCTGCTGGCTCATATGGAAAAGCTACGATTAATCATGAAGTTCTGCATGCATGGAAGACCACTGAAGAACCAGGATTCGACCAACACTTCAAAGATATCCAAGAAAGTTGAACAAGAACTTGAAGCACTTGCGAAGGAGGTAGATTTGACCACCACCTAAATAGAATGACGATATCGTGTTAGTCATATCAACTTGACTATATGACAATACTAGATTGTTTGTTTGTTGTGAAGTTTGCTGCTTGATGTTTGTTAGATGTTGATTGATTATGATACGGATTGGTTGCCTTGTGTTGTTTTCTTGAACTAGGATTCCTCCATAGTACAAATAATTCAACTCATTGCTTTCTAAACCAAACAGATGTCTCACCCAATACCAACACCAATGATTTGCATACAACTATGCGACTACTATTAGAGAACCAGAGTCAGCTGTTGAAGATGATCAATGACCAACTGCCTAAGATTGATCAAAACCATAGTGATTTTGAAGAGAACCTTATGACCAAACTAAAGGCATGCAAAACTTGTGGAGAGATAGGACATACGTCTAAAGAATGTCCTGATGAGTGGCCCCATGGTCATACCGGACATCCAGTTAGGGAATGCCCCACAAGTCAGATTTCTTGCTGTTTGTGTGAAGCAACAAATCACGTTCCAACGCAATATCAACTCTACCCCGTGGTGCAAGAAGTCAGTCAGCAAGCCAAAAAGGGGATGCAACAAAATCTCATGAAGTATGTGGAAGTACAAGAAAACAAGGAGGAACACAAAAGAGATACTAGCCATATAACATGTTTTACCTGTGGAGAACTAGGACATTATTCATGGGATTGCAAAGAGAAAAGGACTGGTCAGGATACTGAACCAAATCTTCATCAAAATGAGACTGTGGGTCATACTAAGGTGAAGAATGAAATAAGAGTAAGGTCACTTCCGAAGATATCCAAAAGTACCTCCAAGTGTTGCTATAAATGTGAAGGAGATCACCTAGCTCGAAATTGTCACATCAAACGAGACTGGACTTCTTTAATTGAGATAGAATATAGCGAACAAGATTTGGAAGAACTGTTAGCCCTGGAAACACCAAAGAAGAAGAAGAACTTAAGTGACGTAATTTGCTACAAATGTAAGGACAAGGGACATTATGCCAATAAGTGCCCAGTAAAGATGAAGGAAAATTTCCTTATCCGCTCGCACAAGAAGATCACCGGTCCCGTGACATGCCGCAGATGCCCTGAGAGGAAGAAGGATAAATCTCTTCAAGGACCAAGTGGAAAAATGTGAGTGCTAAAAAAAAATAACTTTTTGTATCCACCACATGTCATTGTATTCTGAATACTTGTACGCTCTACATCAGAGAAATAAACAAGATTAAACAAAGTTTCTAGACTGACCACAAAAATTTCTTTTAAGGGTGGTAGCCACCCAGTTAAAGTAAAACCCTGCTGCTTAAACTCAGAGATCCCAAACCATCTTTCTTTCTATCCTCCTAATCATAAAATCATTCGCTGCCAATTCTCAAGTTTCCGTGTCAAAAGGTTACATTTCTCAAACCTCTCGAGTTATCAGAATCATTCAAGCATTTGCTTTCTTTCTAGCTTCTCCGAATCTCGGGGACGAGATTCCTTTTAAGGGTGGTAGTCTGTAACATCCCAACATTTTATAATGTTCAAAAATCACTAAAATTTAAAACTTTTCTTTTTATTAAAGTAAAATATTAAATGCATAAGGAAACCAACTATGAAAGACTTCAAAATAATTGAAAGAGTTTAATATTTCAAGTGTCACAGTTTAAACATTTTATTATCCACTGTATTTCAAAAACCTTAAAAAATTAATTTGACAAATATTTTACAAACTACAATCCATTTTATTTTAAGTAAATAGTTTACTTATAAGAAATTGATTTCAACCACTTAGCCATATCTATTCATAAATTCACAAATTATTTAAAAATGGTGTTAGTTGCCAAAGGGTTTACATTCTCTCAACTAAGTTCAAAACATGGTGTTAAAATTTCAATTCTGTAATTTATAACTATAAACTTGATAGATTTAAATTAATGAATTAGCCAAATAAACATTTCATTTGCTTAAATGAATTTCATTTATTTTCAAAGCATGAAATGATTAATATATTCTATATAAGGAAATGAATTAAATCTAAAAACTTTTCCCAAGTTGTTATGAAGTTTTCAAATGATTTATCACAATATAAAACTTAATGGTGCACAAAATAAAATTGAATTAAAACTTGAATCCATTATAATTTCTATTACTTTAAAAATATTGATATTATGTTATTCTACTCTTATGCCAAAATAAAGATGAATAATTACAGTAAAATGAGTTTTAATAACTCTCTTTCAAACATATTGGAATGTGGGTATTTTACAAATTTTATTTAGCAAAAATAAAATTTAATTAAGTTATAATTTAAAAATTGATATTAAGTATCAATTTTGTATTAAACCAACATTTCGAATTTATTAATTTTAAAAAGTTTTCAAAACATGCCCACAACTGGTTTAACACAAAGATATTAATTTTACAAATTTTTAGAATTTTATTTGACATCATTTGGAGATTTAAATCAAAAGTTATGAATTAATTGGAAAAAATTCAGAAAAAGGAAAATCGCTGACGTCAGCGATGACGTCAGCTCATCTTCAACCTCCGGCGACAATTCCGGCCGAAACTTCTCGCTCCCAAAATTGGATCAAATCAAGCGCGGATTCTCCGCGATTTGTTTCCCGGAGCGCCCCCTTATAAACCCCAGGCCCTGCCGCACCTTTACCCTCTTCCCCCTCTCGAAAACACGCCGCCAGGCCGCTGCAATAGCTCGCCGGAGCCGCACTGCCGCCGCCGCCTCTCTCCATCGTTTCCGGCGAGGTAAATGTAACCCCGAGTCCGAGACCCTCTCCTCTCCCTTCCCCGTGTCCTGGCGCAACTCTTGAACCCCTCCTCCCTTATTTTCTGCAGAAGGACGTCGAGGACGAGCTCGACGGAAGTCCGCCGACGCCCGAGCCGCCTCAACCGCTCCTCCTCGTCGCGCTTGGATGAATCCCGCGTCGCCAATACCACCATAAGATCCGCCGTGTTGCGCCGCGCCCGGGCCCGTCGTCCGCGCACTCGGGGAGCCCACGCAGCGTCGCCGGCGTCCACGACCGGCCACCGCCGCTGTCGGTCCCGTCTCCGGCCACCCCGGCGCCGCCACGTCCTGGTCAAAGCGACCGAGACCGTTCGATCTCCGATCAACGGCCCAGATCAGATCGCCTCGAAAAGGTATCTTCAGATCCGATCCGTCCGATCTTCATAAACTCCTACAGTCCATGTTAACCCTAGATCCGAGCCAATCAGAGCATGCCACGTCAGCCAGACTTTTCTATTTTACTTTTCCGAATAAAATTAAATGGCAGTTTTGCAGAAAAGCCCCTGCCACTTAGATCTGTCATAACTTTTTAACCACTTATCCAAATTTAACAAACTTTATATTTTTGGAAAGCCCTCGACATGTAGAATATTTTGGATCTGCCAAAATTCAAATTTGATTTAGTTTAAAATATTCAAATTTCAAATGGTGAATTAGGGTATTTTTATCATAACTTTAAATCTGTAAATTCAAAAATTGCAAATAAAATTGTTTTAGAAACTTTAGAATATTTGTAAATTAATGCCACTGCTATAAAATAATTTTGAGTAAATTTTGAATGAATTCATAGTTATATATTTAATTTGAATAGTTTGAGTATTTTCAATATAACTATTAACAAAATTATATTTCAAATTTAATTAAAATGCCTCCTGTCTATTAACATTATTTATAAAATTATATTATAAAAATTTAATCATAGAAAACTTTAATATTATAATTATTCCTTTTATTATATTTTCCAAAAATAGAAATTAACTAAAATTGCATTTAAAAATTTATGCATATTTATAAAGAAATCACAAAAGTCATTTTGATGCTTTCTTGTGAATAAAAAATTGCATTTCATGCATAACCTATTTTATTATATAATTCTATTCCCCATACGAAAACCTCTTCATTAGTTTTCTCTAAGTTAGAAATAATTTCAACTTAGCATTTTTGTGAAGTGCTACACTTAGACACTTAGTAATTTTCAAGATGGAGCTAGAAGGCCATTGAAGGACTTAGCCAAAACAAGACTTCAGAAGTATCTTCAAGGAGAAGAAGCACTTAGAAGAAAATCTAGAAGAAGTTCATGAAGGACTTAGAAGAAAACAGACTCTGGAAGCATCCCAAAGATGTCAAGCACTTGGAAGAAAAGTGAGAAGAAGTTCAAGAAGGCCAACCCCCTTTTATTCTCTTAGTCTTTCTCTCTGTTCTTTCTTCTTCTCTGAGACTTCATGAAGACTAAGTTAAATCCAAGACCAACCTCGAGGACACAATAATCATCAAGTCTGAAGATTTATCAAGTCTACAAAAATTCATTCAAGACATCACCAAGGGGAAAGCTACAAGTATGGAGATGAAGCCTGGAAGACTAACTACATCTTTATTTCCTTCTTTTCCCTCTTTCCTAATCTTGTCTTTTAGACTTAAACAAATTTTGATCATGATGTTATCATCTTTGAAGTTGTTGGATCCTAGCGGCATAGTGAGATGAAGCGGCCTGGACACAAACCTTACATGTCCACGTACATGAGACGTGTTCCACAATTTAAGTGGCTGGCCGGGTGTCTGTCTCTCTCACTATAGTGAATGTCCAATTTACAAAGAGTTGATAATAATTGTTGATCATCTTGAAGAAATGACTTAGTATTTTCTCTAAATATTTCTACACATCAAGACTAAGCCATTAGAGGGCTTATTCAAGTTGATATAAAACAAAATATTTTATTCAACTCATGACCTTAGCCCTTAGTCCTTTTGGACCAACCTATTTGCCTTGCATTAACTTAAAAGATTTTCATGGCATGAAAAAGCATTTCTAGCCCTTAGGAATATTTTGCACATCATGCATAAACATATTTTCCTTAGAAAGTTTTATAAAACTTATTTATTCATCTAGTATGTGTTTGTATGCATTGTGGAGTTGTGCTTGCTGTTGATTGTTGTATTGTTGCTTGTCTATAATGTTAGATTGAACGGAGAGTCCCGAGTATCGTTCAAAAGAGTTGTGAACAACGACAACATTCAAAGGCAAGTGGCACACCTCATAAACTTCCTATTATTTCTATATGCACTACTTAGTGTATTTTTTATATGCATGTGTAGGATGGTGTTGCTATGCTAAACCTGTGTAGAATTCCTTATTCCTGTGTCTAGGTTCCTATGCGATACTTAGTAGAATTATTGATGCTATGCAAATGATGTTTTGTGAAAATCTAAATTCTACTAAGTTAAGAATGAAACACCTGCGTGGTAAAAGGTTGTATGGTTTATGTTGAGTGGCTACTCAGGTCCATGTCTATGGTTCCTGGAGTATGTACACTTGTGAATGGCCACCCAGGAACAGAGGAATCTGAAGAACTCCGAGTGACGATTGCTTCCAGTGCAGCCATTGCCATATGGGCTCTCGCTTGATCAATTGCGTTGCGTGGACTCTCTCCGGCTTGACAAGCAGATGTAGGGGGATGTTAGGTGGAACGGGTCAAGCCAGAGTGGGAGGGAAAATGCTTCTGAAAGATCTCGTCTCATTCTTCTCCTTTCCTTATCACAAATGGTGTGTAAAGGATAAATTGGGTTGAATGGGTACAATGGTGAACGTGCACAACCTCTGCAGAGTGTAAAACTAAGTACTTAGCCGTGTCCCCGGTACGGACAATTTGAGCAGCTGATCACGGACGTCAACGGAGGATTCCACCATTCCAACTTCAGAAATAAAACTTGATGGGTGAACAAGGGAAGATGAGATTTATGGTTTTCATGCCATACTCGTCTTGATTTCAAGAAAAGTGTTTTTCAAAAGAGTAGGAAAAATTTGCTTTATGCAAATTAGCCTTGAACTCCACCAGCCAAATATGCATATAGGCTTTAGAGTTATTCCATTAAGTGTCCACCATAGTGTCACTTGCCAGACTCCATTTTTAATGGAATCTGACCCACGTTGTTGCAATATTTTTCTTATTGCAGATTGTTCAGATGATGAGTGAGGTTTCGTTTAAAGGTTTCGAGTCTACAACCAACATGTTTTCGCCTGTGGCAACATGAAGTTGTTGGAGACCCACTGCTATTGTATTTCCGCTGTGTACTTTTTCAATGCTAGCTTTATGCTATGCAACTTGTATCGAATGTTTTGTAATTCTGGATCATCGATGTAATAAAATTGACGCTTTGTTGTGATATTACATCGTAAACTGTGTGTGCAAATGAATCGATCCAGGGATTTGCACTATACACAGGTATCTGCCTTATTTAAAGAGCATGTACGTTACAACCTCGACTGGCTGTACCGGACTCACCGGATTCCGCCAGAAGTTGAGAGCCGTCTCCCGGAGGGCGAGGTTCAACCGGAACCCCAACCCGGGGAATACGTTGTATTCCTCACGCACTTCGAGCACGGGTTTGGGCTTCCGGCTAGCGCCTTTTTCCGCGACTTCCTCGACACCTACAGCCTCCAACCCCATCACCTCCCAGCTAACGCCATCATGATGCTTTCGGTCTTCACCACCTACTCGGAAGCGTACCTCGGCGTGTGGCCATTCTTGGACCTCTGGGCTAGGTACTTCATCCTTCGCCGCCAAGTCATCCCCAATCCGGATCAGAAAGTAAAAGACTTGGTCGACTGCGGAGCGGCCACCATCATTCCCCATGCTGACTCCGGATTTCCTATAGTCAAGGGACTAGAATCCTGCCGGAAGTGGCAGCGCAGTTTCTTCTATGTGAAGAATCGGGAGAGTTCAGGAGATGGTCCGGGATCCTCGAACCCGGATTTCATAAATTTGTCGGAGTTCGCCATTGGACCTGCCCGCCAATTCAACCTCTGGAAACGGTTCCCAGATACCGAAGAGGTCAGATGTATGCACGACGTCCTCAACATGCTGACAGACAAGATGACTGGCGACGATCTCCTGCGCTACTTCATTATTCGCCGCGTCTGCCCCCTCAAAACCCGAGTGCACAAGATGTGCCATATGGACGGGAACTTAGACCCCACCAGGACCAGTATCTTTGGGTTGGACCGTCCTGCGGTTGTCCGGCGCGTTCGAGCTATTGCCCGGACGAAGATGCCGGATGACTATGTTTGGGGTGTCATCGGGGGATCCCGGAAAAAACCACTGAAACAGGTCCTCCTGTCTGTCTTTCGCAAACTTGCATTTGCACCCGGGTTCTGCTGGAAACCGACATGGTTGTCATGCAATGATTTATTCGTGCAGTTATTCGAGCGGCAAACCGAGGAGGACGCGATCCACGCCAACGGGAATTTCGCGCCGAACATCCCGGCACCGGCTAAGATGCCGAGAGAGGATCCCGACGGCGAGGACCATCTCGCCATTCCTCTAGTCAAAGCTGCCGCCCCGGGTAACCCTTCCACCTCAGAGGCTATTTCCGTTTCTTCAGATGACGAGGATGAGATTGACTGTCAAATACTCGATGTGATTGATGCTCTTCCCCTATACTGGGCTTCAGAAGTGGTTCCGAAACCCCCGGCCGTGACCAAACGCGCCGAGAGCCGGAAGCGTGCGGCTTCCGACACCGACGCCGCCGATGATTCCGGCCACCCCCCCCCCCCCCCCCCAAGAGGAGCAAGCCGAACAAACAAACGACCGAGAAGCCTCAACGCCGAAGGAGGGGTCCTCCCACCGTTGATTCCGGGTAAATTTTCTTTGCGTCATACTACATGATTTTGTCTTCTCCTGAAGTCTTTACCGATATACTTCTTTCAGCGATGCACTCGACCTCCCGGCATCCTTTGCCTCCCGACCTCCTGGATCCCGGACTCCCAGTCCGCCTCGGGCTGTTTCTTCTCCACCTCGTCCTTCCGCCAGAGTAAGCGAGCCTCCTGCCCCTGGTGCCGCACCGACTGCCGCTGTGACTCCGGATACTCGTCCCGTGGTCGACGAGATTCCAGTCCAGGCCACGACCGCATCGGGCGACATCCTTCTTCCGGAGAGCCCGCGCCGGGTGCCTGGGCTTGAGGCGGAGATCATGAGTCCTGCCCGGCAGCTCGTGCCAAGTGGTCCCTCTCGGCAAGCTGCGAGCAAGACAGCCCCGGTAAAACAGCCCGCGGCCTCTTCCCGGCAACCTGATCATCCCGCCGGGAAAGCGCGCACCAAGGTCGTCAGGCAGAAAACAACTTCTGCCAAACCTACTGCTGCCCCGACATCCTCGGCCCAAGACTTGGCCCTAAGCACGGGTAAGTTTTCACTGTTACCGCCACCTCCTGCCGAGATCCCCACTGCTGCCCTGCGGACGCTGCGAGCAACCGTAAGCTCCTTTGTGCCTTCAGGATCCCGGGAGGTTGTTGCTGCTCGCGCGCCTGGCGGCTCCGGCATACGCGTTGTTGAAGAATACAACCAAGCCTGGATTGCCGCTGATGCCTCTGAGATCGTGGAGGACTTGCACGCTGCTGGCCCTAGCCGCAGCGCCCAAGCTCTGCACGCTCTCCAGGTGGCCGCGCTGGATGTTACTCGGGTTACCGAGGTAAGTTTGTTCCCTTTACCTTCTTCAATAAATACTTGTTCCTTCCCCACTAGTCCCCGAGATTGGTGCTTAGTGTTCTAGATTCCACCGAATAGCAGATCATTAGGCTCCAATCTTAGAGAAAATCTCAGGACTTGGAAGCCGAGTCCCCAAGTTCCTTTCCACCGAGTAACTTTTTTCAAAAATTGGTCCATCTCCACTAGTCCCCGAGATTGGTGCTTAGTGCTCTTGATTCCACCGAATAGCAGATCACTAGGCTCCAATCTTAGAGAAAATCTCAGGACTTGGAAGCCGAGTCCCCGAGTTCCTTTCCACCGAGTAACTTTTTTCAAAAATTGGTCCATCTCCACTAGTCCCCGAGATTGGTGCTTAGTGCTCTAGATTCCACCGACTAGCAGACCACTAGGCTCCAATCTTAGAAAAAATCTCAGGACTCGGTGAACGATAGTTGACCACCTAGAGGGGGGGGGGGGGAATAGGTGGTGACCAATTTTTATGTCTTTTTCAGTTTTAGGCTAGCGGAAAGTAAGTTGTCTAGATGTGCAACTAGGTGACACAAGTGACAAACTACAAGGAAGCTAAGCAAGTACAGGAAATAAAGATGCGGTAAAGGAGAGTGGAACGAAACAACCGTAGGAACTCGAAGACCAAGATTTTATCCCGAGTTCCACCACATAGGTGTACGTCTCGTTGGAGCGGTGTGAGCTACCACAAAGGTTTGCTCAACGCCACAAAGGCCTCACCCTATTCTCCTGTGAATTCGACCACAAAGGTGTGAATCCACACTTCCACTAAGGACTCCTTTAAGGGCGGAGAAGGTCCCGTACAAATTCGTGAGGCACACACCCACAACTGAATTGGGGGCTCTCACAACGACCACAACAGGTCACTTCCACAAAGGAATCCACAAAGGATCAAAATACACAAGGTTGAACCTAGCTATCCACAAAGGAAAGCTAGATTCGTTGCCCCTCAAGAAATAGAGGGGGAAAGTCAAATCGCTTCGGTGGCGATGTAGATCGGTGGCTTGTCCCTCAGATCCCCAAGTATCAACGGATTTGAGTGGCTAGATTGGGAGATTCGGGAGAAACGAGCTTCAGCACCAATGAAGGAGAGAGAAAATCTGGAAGCTTAAAATGCTGGAGGTAGGTGGAGGGGTATTTATACCCCTCCCCAAAATCTGCCCGTTGCACAGCCGCCAGCCCGGAGATTTCCGGGTTGAGGACCGGAGATCTCCGGACCCCGGAAATTTCCGGTGCAATTTCCGGCTGAGCAAGAAACTGGATCAGTACTGGTTGGGCTTCTTGACTTGGTCGAAAATCCTCTGTCACTCGGAGATCTCCGGATTGGGGCTCGGAACTGGTCCGGCTCAGCTTGAGTTGGAGTCAGTATGCATTTCAATTCAGACTTAGTGAAAAATAAGGACGGCTCAGAAATCTCCGGTCTGTGGACCGGAAATCTCCGAGCCCCGGAAATCTCCTCACTGAATTCCTGAACAAATACCAAGTGTAGTTGAAATGACATTTAGGCAAACTAAGTGTTCCTCTTTATCAGTCTACCTGTAAAGGAGCCTGCATGCTTCATCACAAACATTAGAATACTTTTTGTGTTGTCATTAGTCATCAAAACCTGGGAGTACATAGAATGCACTTTCACTCGGAAGCCGAGTCCCCGAGTTCCTTTCCACCGAGTAACCTTTAATTGTTATCGATCTCGGAACTTCCCGAGTCCCCGGGATCTTTCCCAAGATTGACTTATCTTTCTTTGTCTTGATTTCAGGAGTGCGGCAAGAAACGTGGCAGCATCTTCAACCGGGTTCTTGCTGATCTCGGTCAGTCCAAGAAGTGCGAGGGGCGCCTCCGGGAGGAGCGAGATGCCGCGCACAAAATCTCGGTGGAGAAGAAGGCTGCACTCGCTACCACGCAGGCCGAGATTGCGCGGCTCAATGCGGAGCTTGAAAAGGCCAAATCTGCCGCGACCGACATGAAGACGCACTTCGTGGAGGCGACGCAGAAGCAGAAGGAGACCTTGGACCAATCCGAGGAGCGCGCGCATCTCGCCGAGACCGGGCTGGCGCTTCTCCGGTCACGGGCCGATACTTGGCTCTCTGAGCTAACCGTATTGAACCGGGATCTTAACAGTAAGTGGACCGACATCCCCTTTTTTCCTTGCTCTCTTTCTTTGTTGTTACCCTCCTTATGACCTAGTCGCTTGACAACTCTTGTTTTTAAAGGGGAATTCGAGCACTCCCGCGACGCTGCTGCTCTTGCGGTTGCTGCTGCCCGGGAGAAGCGCGTCGGGAAGGGCCCTGTCTCGGATGCTTGGGACATTGAGGATCACCTCACTGCCCTGAAGGCCCGGATAGTGCCTCTCCGGTCGATCGGGACGGAGTTGCTCAGCGCCGCGATTCACGTTCACGGTGCGCTATGGCCGGGCGTCAGTGCGACGCTCTCGGTCGGCGAACTGGCGAGTGCACTCCAAGGTGCCGGGAGGCGTGTCCACGCTTGGAAGCGTTCCGGTGCACGGGCTGGTGCCGATCAGGTCTTGAACCATGTACTGAGTTGGTACGAGGGTCTCGACCTTGACGTGATCCAGCGCCTGCGCACCATCTCGCCGTGGTGCAGCGATCCGGCTAAGGTCCAGCGGCGACAAGAAGTGGCGCATCGCATCGCCTCCTGGTCCAACATTCGGGCCTTCACCGCCAGCGTCGTTGCTTCCGACTCCGAGTCCGATTACAAGGATGACGACGAAACCGGTGCAACCGATGAAGTGGATGCTGAGATCCCGAAGGAGGACGACGCTGCTTCTGGTGCCGCCACCGAGACCGTGGTTTCCCGGGATGGCTCAACTCCTCCTCCACCCGAGGCCTCTCAGGCCGAGGTGCGCCCAGATGCCCCGAGTACCGCTGCCGGTGCTGAGGACACCGTCGCCGCCGCTCCCGCTGCTGCCACCGCCGAGAAGCCAGCTTCCCCTACTCCTTAGGAATACTTAAGAGTAGAACTGTTAAATCCCCGGGATGACGGGTGCAAGATGTAACATATACTTTTAACATTTATGTTTCGTACCAAATTATCTATCAGAACAAGCTATGTCGGTTTACTCTGTCACGAGTCCCCGAGTTCTTTTTCATGTTTACCGTACTTAGGCAATTTCTGCTCTTGTCTACCATTTCGGCGTTCGACAGTCGAGTCACAAAACTCCATACACGGCATACATTACTTAAGAATATCCGAGTTCTAGTTAACCGAATTCCCGACATAAAAAACAATTGGGTTAGTAAAAACAGGTATGTCGGATAAGTTCCTGCTCCGAGTCCCCGAAACCATTTTCGTGTTCCCCACATTTGACTCTCTTTGCTCTTGACTACCATTTCGGTGTTCGTCAGTCGAGTCACAAGATGATTTCACATGACATACATTACTCTGACTTTGAGAATCGAATTCGGAACTTTCCCGGCTTACAGATAACATAAAAAATAGGTACTAGGCAGTCCCCGGGTTCCTTCCCGGGATGCCGGTACGAAATAATAAACAAACTGGGCAAAGTAAATGAGCACACAACGAGGCAGTCCCCGGGTTCCTCCCGGGGTGCCTTACTTTCATTAATACATAAAAACTGAAATACATCATACACTGAGCCCTTTATGTGTAAAAGGGTCGAAGCAGGGCTACATTGCATGGACGCTTGGTTTCCTCTCCGGATTTGTCCATTACACCTTTCCTAGCCACCTGTGCATCTACAAGGTAATAAGAATCATTGTGCAATGCCCTGCTTATCACAAAAGGTCCCTCCCATGGAGGTGACAGCTTATGCATTCCAGCCGTGCGTAGGATGAGCCTAAGCACAAGATCTCCTTCTCGGAACACTCTCGGGTGCACCTTTCGGCTATGATAGCGACGGAGGTTTTGCTGGTAAATTGCCGACCGAGATAGGGCCAATTCTCAAGTAAATCAACATCATTTTCTCGGGCTTCTTTTGCCTCGGTCTCGGTGAACATTGTCACTCTCGGGGAATCATACTGTATGTCGATCGGGAGTACTGCCTCGACACCATACACCATGAAGAATGGCGTATACCCGGTAGACCTATTCGGTGTAGTCCGGAGACCCCACAATACCGCCGGTAACTCCTCTATCCAGCATCCCGGAGTTCTCAACAGTGGTTCGATCAAACGAGCTTTGATGCCGGCCAAGACCAAAGCATTTGCTCTTTCGACTTGCTTGTTTGCTTCCGGGTGTGCAACTGATGCTACATCCAACCGGATTCCCTTCTCAGTACAAAACTGAGCGAATTTCCCCACAGCAAAATTGGTGCCATTATCCGTGATGATGTTGTGCGGGTACCCGTATCTCAAGATGATGTCTTTCAGGAATTGCATTGCGGTGTGTCCGTCACACTTCCGGATTGGCTTGACCTCTATCCACTTGGTGAATTTATCTATCATGACCAGTATGTGTGTCATATTGCCCCGTGCCGGTTTGAACTGCCCGACCATATCCAAACACCATACCGCGAACGACCAAGTGATAGGGATTGTCTTCAGTGCTGACGCCGGCATATGTATCCGGTGAGCAAACCTCTGACATCCTCCACATTTCCGGACAATGTCTTCTGCCTGCTGCAACGCAGTGGGCCAGTAGAACCCATGCCGGAACACTTTCGCCACCAGGGCCCGGATGATGCATGATGTCCACATTCCCCCTGATGTATTTCCAGCAGCATCTCTTGTCCTTCTGCCGGTTCCACACATCTCTGGAGTACCTCGGTGACACTCCTCTTGTATAGCTCTTGATTGATGACGGTGTATGCTTTTGACCTCCGCACTATCTGCCGGGCTTCCACTTCATTCTCTGTGACGCCCTAAAAATCGGTACTATGTAGATTTAAGCGTTCCCGCCGAAATCCGCATAATAACGATTTTAGGTCGCCCACCAGACATAATGTGCACGTCGAAACATGCGCATTATGTGGGTGGAATTGTGATAACATTACAACAGTTCCGATACATCCACAAATACAACAGAAGATAAATTACAACAACGACTCGAACGAGTCAAGATACAAAAGATACAATACAAAGATACAAATGACAGCGGAAGCAAAAATAGTATCCGACTACGGATAAGATGCAATTTGGACTGAGAGTCCTGAAGATAAGCAATGGCGCCATATCCCTGCCCAGCCAAGCCGGAGGGATTCCCAAGCTAACGTCGTCTGACTTCAAACCTGTTGACTGCACATAAAGCACATCCCAAAAGAGGGTCAGGGCACTCCCTGGCAAGCAAAACCGACTTGCCTACTTTCTACACCATCTCCCAAAATATAGGGGAGGTGGACTTAGCGGCAGCAGCACTAGCAACCTAAAGAGACACACTACAACTTCCGTCTAATCAGAGAGGGATAAGAGAGCGCATAAGATAAACGTCTACAACTAACACCAAACATAACCCATTCTCGAATTAACCCCCTCAACCAAATATGAGGAAACAATTCGGGAAACTCACACATTGAACAGTTTTAGTTATAATTTATGGTGAAAGTAATTCTATATTACTAGTCAATTTAATTAACATTAATTAAGTGTAAGTTGTCTAGATCTTGTTAGCCAGCATCATCAACAAAGTCGTCCATAACCGTGGACACGGCTCATCGATAAGATTATACCCTGCAGGGGTGCACTACTGTACCCATACTCGCATGATCAACCCAAGCAAGCATCAGGGCTTCTCAACACGACTCATTCCTTCACTACAGCAAGTCCAAGTGCCACCCATATGAGTTGTTACCCGCGTCAGGAGTCCGGCCGAATCTCAATTGCGGACTCATTAGTTTGTGCCTACGCGCCATGCGGCTCAAACCACAGTAGGAACTGTCCGCTACGCGCGCACCACCCCTATATGACCCCCCGTATCACATACCCTCTCATCATCATCATCATCATCATCATCATCATGCACATGCATATGAGCAAATGGAAAACCCGAACTAGTTGCGGCACATGGACGAGCTGAGGATCCGTTCAAAGTCGAGGGGGGCTCCATTGGGCCTCCCGCAAGTGGTTAGTGCGCTCAAAATTGGATCCGAGGACAAAATCTCAGTTCCTAGGTCGACACTGAGCAGAACAAAGCACCTCGCAAGGCCTTCCGCCTGGTGCCTTATCTTTTAATTATAATACCCCAATATAAAACAACATTTTATTAAGGTAAAATATTCTATCATACTAAGCAGATGAAACATAAGACCAACAGACGACTCGCACAATCAACTCTAAGCATGCGCTACGACTCGCAAGGCTAACAGATAAACATTCAACATGTATTAGGTTGTGGGGATAAAGCTGTATGGGCTGCAGGATAAACATGTAGTGGGATTGCGATAAAGAATCGGATACAAGGGTAGCAGAGATCAACGGCAGGAATGAAAGACAATGTATAGGTAAACAAGCAAACTTTGCTTGCCTGGAATCCCGCATGGAAGCAGATCTTGTCGTGGCTCACACATATCAACGTCGTATCCGCGAAGAAGCAACAAACACTGGAAGGCGTAAAAAAATGCATTTTACAACTACGGCAAAAGATCCAGCATGATCATGTGAGAAAGATGCATGGCATGGCAAGATGCAATATAATGCAGGTAATCCAAATTAAGCGGGAAAGCAACCCCGACAATTAATATTTAGGTGCAAGTTATTTATTTACCCGCAATACTAAATGTTGGTTAACATGGCAACACATGGCATGGGTGACCTAACTAAATTAAAGGAAATAGGGCATTATATATTTATTACCCCTAACATTCCATATTTAATTATTTAGTTGCAATTAACAAATTATACTAAGCAATTAAAATAATAGATAAAAAAGGCATACAAAATGACAGGGACCTATTGGTCATAGAAAAACTGGGCAGTGTGGGTTATGTGTGCAGAAAAACATGAGCTACAGGGGGCCCTGTGCAAAGTTCCAAATCCAGATCTGGATCTGGCCTTTTCTCACCGGGGCCAGGCCAACCCGAGTGGTTGCCGTGCGGGCCAGGCGCCACGCTGGCGCGGGTGTGTGTGGTGCGGGCTCCCGCAGTCAATGACCAGCAGGACCCACCTGTCAGGGTGCGTGAGAAAATAGAAAAAGTGGGGTTTTATTCGGCCGGCTGGGGATCGAACTCGCGCCGCGCGCGCTTGGGCGAGGACGAGTTGCTGCGCTAGCCAATGGGCCGAGCGGGTGTATGTGATAGGAAAGGCAACATATTTCGTTTTATAACTACTGCGCGCCGTCAGTTTCTGTCGAAACTGAAATCCCGCCGGAGACAGAGACGGTGGCGGCGATGGATTCCACGGCGGCGACCCCGTTCGGGCGGCGATGGAGGCGTGCGGGCGTGCGGACTTGTGTGTGGGAGCTAGGGGCGAGTAGATCGGGGCCGGGGAAGAAGGGAGGAGGCCCAAGCCGCGAGCTTGGAGCTCATCGGGCATGGCCATGGTGAAGGGGTTAGGGTGCAGAAAACAATAATTTTTCTAGCGAACGAAACCCTAACTAGCCCGGATCTATCTATCTAGTACATGCGATAACGGTGTCGGAACGGGTTACATTACCTCCATGTAGACCGATAGCGGGGATTACGCTCCCGCACAAGCGTTGACGATGAAGTCGTACGTAGCCGACCTCGAGGTCGCGAAGATCTTGCCGCGATGTCGAAGTCGATGACGCCGGGGTGTCGATCATGATCTGCGTCGACGGGCGTCGGGTGGAAGAAGGCAGAGCGCCAGCACCGGGGTTGGTGCGCCGGCAGCAGAGGGGAGGTAGGCGCGGCGGCTGCAGGGGCGAGACGACGTCGCCCAGGCTACTCAAAAGAGTTACCTCCGAGCACTCGCAAACATACGGAGCTTAGCGACAACCCCCGGTCATTCAGATCCAGCTGAAATCGCAGGGGTAGATCTTATTTGGAATCCCGCAGAGCAACGGCGCTCTGCGGTATGGCTTAGGTGGAGAGAGACCCCCTTTCCTCAGCTCGGCGCGGCTCCAAATTGGGAACCACAAGATCGAGAGAGAAATCGGGAATTAATTGTATTTTCCAATGAATTAATCCAATTAATATGCCTTGCTATATAAAGGGGGGAGGGGGTGTGCAAACCCCTTGGCTCCCCCATGTGGGACTAAAGGATGAGAGGGGGTGGTGCGCCCCACCATGGGCCGGCCGAACCCCCCATGGGGCCCACCCCCTTGTGGGATGCGGCTCCCCCTTCTTGGGCCCTCTTAGGGCCCATGTAGGTGGGAGCCCCTTTTTTCCTTTATTTAATTAATATAAAAATCCCATTAATTCATAATTAATATATATATATATATAATTCAATATCCCGTGACTCCGAAAACTCTTTCGGACCACCCGAACAACTTTCGGACATTCCTGGAACCATTCCAGACCTCTCCGGAACTCCTTCCGGACCACCGGAACTCTTTCCGGATCATTTCTCTCTCTCCAACAAATTCCTATAATATTCCAGAACCTATCTCCTAGCGTCGCTAAGACCTTAAGTTTGTTACGCTACGGTTTGAGAACACTCCAGACATGGTCGAGACACTCTGCTCACCAATGATCGTCATTGATACCTGGAAATATATGACGACCCCTGTGCATTCCACGAATATCGTCGTTGAACCATATATGATATTCATTCCCTTTGTCTCTGCGATACTACCTTGTCCGAGATATGATCGTAGACACACCGATGCCTTTGTTGTATCTCGTTACCGACGAAGGTTATTAACTCGTCTGCGATATTACATCTCCATCACCTAGTCATAAGTTGCGCAGCTATATAGATGCAATATCACCGAGTGGGCCCAGAGTATCTTTCCATTACAAGAATGAACAAATACCGCTCTTGATCCTTACGTCTTGATGCTCTTTTGGAATACCCAAGATGGACACCGTTATTGTCATGCTATATAAGACACAACGTTTGATGTTCTCAAAGTACCCCTACGAAGCATTAATAAGTACGGTCTCACGGTCTAAGGAATAAGCTATCATATTCTTATCTATTGCAAATGACAAACATCGTAATACGATCTTATTGCAATACTTTGCGTATGTCCACCACCTTATTCAACTAACAAGATGACCCATTGTCAACCGACGTCATTGTCCTTGATCGGGAATCTCGATCAACTGTTGCCCAATGGACTAGCTCATATAGAGGCTTGCTAGGGACCTGGTTGTCTATGTATCACACGTGTATTAATAATTCCGATTAATACAGTTATAGCATAATACATAAACCTATTATAAACTTATGAGATAATGCAATAAATACTACTTATTTATTTGCCTCTAGGGCATATCTCCTTCAGTCTCCCACTTGCACTAGAGTACAAAAAAACCAGCTGCATTTTACTTTATCAAAATCCCTTATCAAATAAGAATCATTCGATGATGCTTGCTTGTGGAAGTGTTACTCTGACAATCTGCACAACACACGTTTTGTGCAAACTCTTGCGATTCACTGATATCAACTAGCTTGATATCACCATGTTGTCCAACAACATATATGCAAATACCGTAACTAAGTGAGACTTCTGTTTCCCAGCGCTTACTCTGATTATACTAACCAGATAACTGCCCTGGAAAAACACACTCAGCCATGCAGAGCCCCTTGTAACAATTACAAACTCACGATATCTACATACTTTCACACCAATGTAGAAAACTTGACATTCAAATGTCAATCACTTAACTAACACAATTCTACTTCTAGTAAATTCCAAATTTACTTTCATAACTGCTCTTATTCCAAGAACATCGGTTATATTTCATCGAGCAGATAATATGGTTTCTGTATGATGTCTAATATTACATAATAGACCCACATGTCATACAACCATTACTTTCATGCATCATTACTCTTAATGATCAATTGGATTCCAAAGGACTGTCCTTTTGATTCTATTCTGACTCCTCAGATATAATCCAAAACAACTCGACTAACTATTTAAAATTCCCGTTCTATTTCAAAATAGACACTAACTTTCAAATAGATTCACAACTTCATCCTTCTTATCTATTCTACTGGTACAATTTCACAATGTGTTAACCACACAAGATGAATTCGACTCCCACTCAAATTGTGTCTCCACATATTTGATAACACGAGCTCCCACTCAAAAACGTGTCATCCACATATTTGAGTTCCTGAGCTCCCACTCAAAAATATGCTCTTTACATATTCCACCTGAGTGAACCAACTATGACTCCCACTTAAATAGACATTTTGGTCAAACCAAAATAATTGATCTGCTATCAATTCGAATTTAATACAAACTACAGTATTACATTAATACAAATCCCTCAGACTTCAAGCATGTCTACATAAATTTAGTCAACAGATTTGATCTTGTCCATGACACATTTCTTGACAAGACATGCTACCGCGTCTTTCTTATAGTCACATTTCTCATATAACACCTTATATGACGATTAAACAATCTTATTCCTCTAATAAGAATTGCAGCAACAATTACTCTCTTAATCCTTTCAAATGCAACTTTGGATTTCCAGGCTCGAAAAGCCTTTGTTCGTATTCCTATGTTTTCTCAACTTTCTTTGTATTCATAAAGTGCACCTTGATCTTTCAACAAGATCCGAAACATTTAATACAGTGATGTAACCTGACAGCAATATTAAACATAACAACACTTTATTTAGAAGTTTCTTTCATGAAAATATTATGATCTTTATGAAGAGGATTGCAAGCAGAAAACAATTTTCTAGTCTCCCTCACTCTTAATCACTAAACTTTCATTAGCGGACATATACTCTTTGGAACACTTTCCAACATAGGTCTGACACTATATTCCAAACTTCTAATTCCAATCCATAAACCATAATTCGAAAATCACTTTTTTCTCGGAATTATATAGACAACAAACTGAACTTTGTTTCTAATTTGTTTTTGAATGCACTCTCATCCAATGCGAGCAATCTACAAAGAACCATTCATGTATATTCCAAATTATCGCATAATCATATACATGTCGACACTACTGTCGATCCTACAAATTCTCGTCGAGAAAAATATCTATTTTCTAAAGTGGACATCGACTATAATGTTTCGAACATATTAGGAGATTCTAAGACTGATTCTGACATACCACACTTTATTTAAAATAGAGCATGATTATAATTCCCCACATATCACTATATATGACATTATAATTTTGTGAAACGAATTTCCACAAGTCTTTTGTGTTGAAACCATAATTCAAAAATATTGTCCTTTGATCGAATTTTGTGAATACAATATTCACTAATCTTTCTTCTGAAAAACCCCATTTGATCTATTATCAAATTAATTTCAGACTCCATAATTTATCGGGCAAATACTCCTATTTACCAAAATCATGGAAGAATTCGGATCATGCAATAACACCATTGATTAATCATTTAAAAATGACTCTCAATCAATTTCCTCTAGTATTGCAACTTCAATACTGCATTTCAAACTTAATCAATTTTGACACTTGAAATATTTAAATGGACCAAAATTATCCATTACTTCTTTCATTGCCTTTATGACTAAATTCGATGGTGTTTGTTTTTTGGACACATAATTTTATCATTCCCGCTATTATAAATGTATATCATACGTATAATGTAATTGAGATGTGATGCAAATTACTCATAACAAGAAACAACTGCTTTGTTTCATAACATAAAACAACTGATTTGTTCTATATGAATAATTGTGTCTTGCAACATTCAAGACACCAAACTAGATCACACTCTCACTATTACAAAATGTATTATCAAAAACTATCGATGATAACTAATATGATATCTCGAGGGCGTGAGCACTACTGGCCATGAACTTGCCATCACTTGTGCACTGTCACGTCACCCTTCGCCGCATACTTGTGATAATCAGGTAGTGTTTCATAAACAGAACAAGTATTAAATACTTTTCACCAAGTATGGGAAGAATACATTTATATCTTCGTATATAAAATATACCCGTAGCGTCGAAGAACTCTTCTTCGGTGGAATCAACTTTTAGAGATTTGAACTTGTTCACGAACGTGAAGAAGCTCACCGTGTCTCTATAGCATATTTACGCACATGCTATTCACAGCTAGGAGGTAAAGCACAATCTCTATTGCACTGGAGTTCGCTATCTAGAAATCGTAGATATTCGTAAGCCTGAAGTAGATGTTACACAACTTCTTCAAATGAGTCTCCAGACAGGTATGCTCCCCATGTGAATGGTCCAGAACTTTCTAAGCTGTCTGAACTGCTCAATACTCAATTCATCTTTGAAGTGACCTCTGATCGCTTCAATCACGACATATGGCTCCATGTGTTGAAACAACTTTCAACTCAGGTGCTAGGCATACGCTCATGACGATCGTCACTTCCATGAACATTTTGTAACATCCCAACATTTTATAATATTCAAAAATCACTAAAATTTAAAACTTTTCTTTTTATTAAAATAAAATATTAAATGTATAAGGAAACCAACTATGAAAGGCTTCAAACTTGAGTTTAATATTTCAAATGTCACAGTTTAAACATTTTATTATCCACTGTATTTCAAAAACCTTAAAATGTAATTTGACAAATATTTTACAAACTACAATCCATTTTATATTAAGTAAATAGGTTACTTATAAGAAATTGATTTCAACCACTTAGTCATATCTATTCATAAATTCACAAATTATTTAAAAATGGTGTTAGTTGCCAAATGGTTTTCATTCTCTCAACTAAGTTCAAAACATGGTCTTAAAATTTCAAATTCTGTAATTTATAACTATAAACTTCATAGATTTTAAATTAATGAATTAGCCAAATAAACATTTCATTTGCTTAAATGAATTTCATCTATTTTCAAAGCATGGAATGATTAATATATTCTAAATAAGAATAGAATTAAAACAAAGATCTTTTACAAAGTTGTTATGAAGTTTTCAAGTGAATTATCATAATGTAAAACTTAATGGTGCACAAAATAAAATTGAATTAAAACTTGAATCCATTATAAATTCTATTACTTTAAAAATATTGATATTATGTTATTCTACTCTTATGCCAAAATAAAGATGAATAATTACAGTAAAATGAGTTTTAATAACTCTATTACAAACATATTTGAATGTGGGTATTTCAAAGAAATTATTTAGCCAAAATTAAAATTAATTAAACCCTAGTTTTAAATTAAACATAAAGTGTCAATTTTACATTTAATCAATATTTCGAAATTATTATTTTTGAAAAGTGTTCACAACACTCCCACAATTGGTTTAACAAAAAGATAATAATTTTACAAATCTTTAGAATTTTGTTTGACCTCATTTGGACATTCAAATCAAAAGTTATGAATTAATTGGAGAAAAATCAGAAAAAGAAAATACCTGCTGACGTCAGCGGTGACGTCAGCCGATCGTCTTCAACCTCCGACCGAAAATCCCGCCGCGATTTCCTTCCAAAATCCGGCGAGTTGTTTGCGGGATTTGTTCCCTCCTCTGCCTCCTTATAAACCCCGCGTCCCCGCCTCCGTTTGCCCTCTCCTTCCTCTCCGTTTCGTGCCGCCAGGCCGAAGAAATTGGTCGCCGGACTTCACCGCGCCGCCGCCTCGTTTTCCTTCGAGTTCTGGCCAGAAGAGCAGCCCCCACCCCTGAGACCTCCTCCCCTCTCCTCCCCTGTTCGTGCGCATCCGTGGACACCATCTCTGGGTCTTCTCCTCTACCAATCGTGCGGGGCCCAGGCAAGCAAAGCTCGCCGGCGCCCGAGCACCTTCGACCACGGCCCGCCGCCGCTCCGGGACGGCTGAGCGGACACCATCGCCACCATCCACCGTGCCGTGTCGCGCCGCGCCTCCTCGTCACCTCCCCGAGCCCGGGAACCTACGGGAGCGTGGACTCCGTCCTCGACCGACGCCGGCGCCGCCACCATCGCCATCTCCGGTGAAGCTCCGCCGCCACGATCTGGTCAAAGCACGGTGAGCGTCCGATCCACATCTTACGGCTGAGATTAGATCATGTTCTGAACCGGTATGTTTAGATCTGGACCGTCAGATCTGGATCCAACGATCCAGATCAGATCCAGTCAGCGCCCGCATGGCAGCCACGTCAGCGCCACGTCGTGCACAGTCAGCGCCGCGTCAGCGCCGCGTCAGCGCCAACGTGTAATTCCTTTTCTATTTTAAATTTAATTGGAAGTTTTGCAGAATAGTCCCTGTAATTAAAACATCTATAACTTTTTAACCACAACTCCAAATTTAATATTTTTTATATATTTGGAAAGCTCTTGACATGTAGATTATTTTGGATCGGCCAAAATTCAAATTTGACTTAGTATAACATATTCAAATTTCAAATGGTGAATTTGAGTATATTTGTAATAACTTTAAATCTATAAATCCAAAAATTGCAAATAAAATTGTTTTAGAAACTTTGGAATATTTGTAAATTAATGCCACTGCTATAAAATATTTTTGAGTAATTTTTGAATGAATTCATAGTTATATATTTAATTTGAATGGTTTGACTATTTTCAACATAACTATTAATAAAAATATTATTTTTGATTAAAGTAAATTTCTATAAATTTAATTAAAATACCCCTGTCTATTAACACTATTTATAAAATTTGTTATAGAAATATTAATCATAGAAAACTTTAATCTGATAATTATTCCTTTTATTATACTTTCCAAAAATTATTTTCAAACTCCTCCTCATTTTCTCTAAGTTAGGATTATTTTCAAACTTAGTAATTTTGGGAAAAGTGCTATGCACTTAGACACTTAGAAATTTTTAAACATGGAGCTGGAAGACCAATGAAGGACTTAGCCAAACGAGACTCCAGAAGAATCTCCAAGGAGAAGGAGCACTTAGAAGAAAGATCAAGAAGAAGTTCATGAAGACCAACCAGAAATATTTTCTAAGTCCTTCTCCCTCTTCTTCTTTCTCCCTCCTTCTTCTGTTAGACTTCATGATGACTAAGTAAATCCAAGACCAGCCTCGAGGATACAAGAACCACCAAGTCTGGAGATGAAACCTGGAGGACAACTACATCTCTCTTTCTATCTTTTCCCCTCCCTTCTAATCTTGTCTTTCACATTTGACTTAAACAAATTTTGATCATGATGTTATCATCTTGAAGTAGTTGGATCCTAGCGGCATAGTGGGATGAAGCGGCCTGGAAACAAACCTTACATGTCCACGTACATGAGACCTGTTCCACAATTTAAGTGGTTGGCCGGGTGTCTGTCTCTCTCACTTTAGTGAATATCCAATTTTCAAAGAGTTGATAATAATTGTTGATCACCTCGAAGAATAGAGTTAGTAATTTTCTCTAAGTATTTTGCACATCATGCATAAACAAATTTCCTTAGAAAGTTTTATAAAACTTATTTATTCATCTACTATGTGTTTTGTGTGTATTGTGGAGTTGTGCTTGCTGTTGATTGTTGTATTGTTGCTTGTCCATACTGTTAGATTGAACGGAGAGTCCCGAGTATCGTTGAAAAGAGTTGTGAACAACGACAACATTCAAAGGCAAGTGGCACACCTCATAAACTTCCTAAGTATTTTCTACGCATTACTTAGTGTATTTTTATATGCATGTGTAGGATAGTATTGCCATGCTAAACCTGTGTAGAATTCCTTATTCCTGTGTCTAGGTTCCTATGCAATACTTAGTAGAATTATTGATGCTATGCAAATGTTGTTTTGTGAAAATATAAATTCTACTAAGTTAAGAATGAAACACCTGAGTGGTAAGTGGTTGTATGGTTTATGTTGAGTGGCTACTCCGGTCCATGTCTATGGTTCCTGGAGTATGTACACTTGTTAATGGCCACCCAGGAACCGAGGAATCTGAAGAAGTCCGAGTGACGATTGCTTCCAGTGCAGCCATTGCCATATGGGCTCTGGCTTGATCAATTATGTTGTGTGGACTCTCTCCGGCTTGACAAGCAGATGTAGGGGGATGTTAGGTGGAACGGGTCAAGCCAGAGTGGGAGGGAAAATGCTTCTGAAAGATCTCGTCTCATTCTTCTCCTTTCCTTATCACAAATGGTGTGTAAAGGATAAATTGGGTTGAATGGGTACAATGGTGAACGTGCACAACCTCTGCAGAGTGTAAAACTAAGTACTTAGCCGTGTCCCTGGTACGGACAATTTGAGCAGCTGATCACGGACGTCAACGGAGGATTCCACCATTCCAACTTCAGAAATAAAACTTGATGGGTGAACAAGGGAAGATGAAATTTATGGTTTTCATGCCATACTCGTCTTGATTTCAAGAAAAGTGTTTTCAAAAGAGTAGGAAAAATTGGCTTTATGCAAATTAGCCTTGAACTCCACCAGCCAAATATGCATATAGGCTTTAGAGTTATTCCATTAAGTGTCCACCATAGTGTCACTTGCCAGACTCCATTTTTTATGGAATCTGACCCACGTTGTTGCAATATTTTTCTTATTGCAGATTTGATCAGATGACGAGTGAGGTTTCGTTTAAAGGTTTCGAGTCTACAACCAACCTGTTTTCGCCTGTGGCAGCATGAAAGTTATAGAGACTCACTGCTATTGTATTTCCGCTGTGTACTTTTCAATGCTAGCTTTACGCTATGCAACTTGTATCAAATATTTTGTAATTCTGGATCATCGATGTAATAAAATTGACGCTTTGTTGTGATATTACATCGTAAACTGTGTGTGCAAATGAATCGATCCAGGGATTTGCACTATACATTGGTATCTGCCTTATTTAAAGTGCAGGTACGCTACAGATGGTATCAGAGCACTGTGTTGCCTGTAGGTTCGAAACCCTAGGTTTGGATAGAAAAAGGATTTGGCCATAGGATTGAAAATCTGTTTCATTCATTTTGCTGAAAATATGAACTTTTCAAACATTATTCTTTTAACTACCTTATATATTCCCTTTCTAAATTTCTTCTCTTGTTTCTTTAGATGACCGCCCTCATTGAAGCACTTAAGAAAGGACCAGTGATGACCATGACCTTGGAATGCGAGACTGAGTTTCCAAGAGCACTTAAGGATAACATGAGGAGTTTAGGTTTTGAAGGAGAAGTAGTATACAAAGGTTTTCCTTTTATGGATGAAGGCCAAGAGTATTGGTGGGTGCAAGTCCATCTATACATGAGCAAAGAAGCTGACCACAAGACTGAGGGTGACTGCATGTTCACGAACCCAATACTTCACACATCATTCTTTGATTCAGCAAGAAATGCAGCATGGAGAGCTATTGAGTACCTTGCAGAAAGACTTCATTATAGGCTTCACAACACCCAGAAGTATCTTGAAGAACTCAAGGAAGTGGAAGAGGAACTCGAAGCACTCAAGAAAAAGACAGATTAGACCACCTACCCATTAGAAAAACGAGATCCGATGATGTATTGACCTATCAAATTGTGGTATGGCAGTACTATCAATTTTGTCTTTCCATGACATTGGTGTGTTTCGTTCGATAAACGATTAGTTCAAACTCTCAAAAGAAGTTTTGAAAATTTTCACGTATGCGTTTGCTTGTGTTTGAACCTTGTTGCTTGATGTTTGTTAGATATTGATTGATTATGTTATAGATTGATTGCCTTGTTTTGTTTTATCGAACTAGGATTCCTCCATACTAAAAATATTTCAACTCATTGCTTTCTAAATCAAACAGATGTCTCACCCAAATACCAACACCAATGTTTTGCATACAACTATGCAACTACTATTTGAGAACCAGAGACAGCTGTGGAAGTTGATCAATGACCAACTGCCTGAGATTGATCAAAACCATAGTGAATTTGAAGAGGTCCTTATGACCAAACCAAAGGCATGCAAAACTTGTGGAGAGATAGGACATACGTCCAAAGAATGTCCTGATGAGTGGCCCCATGGTGATACAGGACATCTAGTTAAAGGATGCCTCACAAGTCAGGTTACTTGCTTCTTATTTGAAGGAACAAACCATGTCCCAACCCAGTGTCAACTTTATCCCTTGGTGCAACAAGCTACCCAGCAAACCAAGGAAGGAATGCAACAGTCTCTCATGAAGACCCTGGAGGAACAAGGACATTGTTCATCGAACTGCATAAAGGAGAAGATTGGTAAGGACACTGAACCAAATCATTGTCCAAGAACGATCGAAGCTCCTGCCCAGATGGATAATGAAGTGAGAGTAAAGTCACACCCGATGATATCCAAGTGTTGCTATAAATGTGAAGGAGATCACCTAGCTCGAAATTGTCACATCAAACGAGACTGGACTTCTTTAATTGAGATAGAATATAGCAAACAAGATTTGAAAGAACTGTTAGCCCTGGAAACACCAAAGAAGAAGAGGAACTTAAGTGACGTAATTTGCTAAAAATGTAAAGGCAAAGGACATTATGCTGATAAGTGCCCAGTAAAGATGAAGGAGAAATGCCTTACCCGCTCGCACAAGAAAATCATCAGTCCCGTGACATGTCGCAAATGCGGAGCAACAGGACACTATGTCATTGGCTGCCCTGGGTGGAAGAAGAATAAATCTCTCCAAGGACCGAGTGGAAAACGTGAGTGCTAAAACTTCCGTCTCCACCACATGCCATTGTATTTTGAATACTTGTACGCTTTACATCAGAGAAATAAACAAGATTACACAAAGTTCCTAGACTGACCACAAAAATTTCTTTTAAGGGTGGTAGCCACCCATATTGATTTAAACCCCGTTACCTCAATCCGGAGATCCCAAACCGTCGTTCTTTTGGCCTCCCCAAACCATATAATTCATCCCCTGCCAGTTTTCAAGTTTCCATGTCAGAAATTTCATTTCCCAAAACATCCCGAGTTATCAGAATCAATCAAGCATTTGCTTTGTCTTTCTAGCCTCTCCGAATCTCGGGGACGAGATTCCTTTTAAGGGTGGTAGTCTGTAACATCCCAACATTTTATAATATTCAAAAATCACTAAAATTTAAAACTTTTCTTTTTATTAAAATAAAATATTAAATGTATAAGGAAACCAACTATGAAAGGCTTCAAACTTGAGTTTAATATTTCAAATGTCACAGTTTAAACATTTTATTATCCACTGTATTTCAAAAACCTTAAAATGTAATTTGACAAATATTTTACAAACTACAATCCATTTTATATTAAGTAAATAGGTTACTTATAAGAAATTGATTTCAACCACTTAGTCATATCTATTCATAAATTCACAAATTATTTAAAAATGGTGTTAGTTGCCAAATGGTTTTCATTCTCTCAACTAAGTTCAAAACATGGTCTTAAAATTTCAAATTCTGTAATTTATAACTATAAACTTCATAGATTTTAAATTAATGAATTAGCCAAATAAACATTTCATTTGCTTAAATGAATTTCATCTATTTTCAAAGCATGGAATGATTAATATATTCTAAATAAGAATAGAATTAAAACAAAGATCTTTTACAAAGTTGTTATGAAGTTTTCAAGTGAATTATCATTATGTAAAACTTAATGGTGCACAAAATAAAATTGAACTAAAACATGAATCCATTATAAATTCTATTACTTTAAAAATATTGATATTATGTTATTCTACTCTAATGCCAAAATAAAGAGGAATAATTACAGTAAAATGAGTTTTAATAACTCTATTTCAAACATATTTGAATGTGGGTATTTCATAGAAATTATTTAGCCAAAATTAAAATTAATTAAACCCTAGTTTTAAATTAAACATAAAGTGTCAATTTTACATTTAATCAATATTTCGAAATTATTATTTTTGAAAAGTGTTCTTAACACTCCCACAATTGGTTTAACAGAAAGATAATAATTTTACAAATTTTTAGAATTTTGTTTGACCTCATTTGGACATTCAAATCAAAAGTTATGAATTAATTGGAGAAAAATCAGAAAAAGAAAATACCTGCTGACGTCAGCGGTGACATCAGCCGATCGTCTTCAACCTCCGACCGAAAATCCCGCCGCGATTTCCTTCCAAAATCCGGCGAGTTGTTTGCGGGATTTGTTCCCTCCTCTGCCTCCTTATAAACCCCGCGTCCCCGCCTCCGTTTGCCCTCTCCTTCCTCTCTGTTTCATGCCGCCAGGCCGAAGAAATTGGTCGCCGGACTTCACCGCACCGCCGCCTCGTTTTCCTTCGAGTTCCGGCGAGAATAGCAGCCCCCACCCTTGAGACCTCCTCCCCTCTCCTCCCCTTTTCGTGCGCATCCGTGGACACCATCTCTGGGTCTTCTCCTCTACCAATCGTGCGGGGCCCGGGACAGCAAAGCTCGCCGGCGCCCGAGCACCTTCGACCACGGCCCGCCGCCGCTCCGGGACGGCCGAGCGGACACCATCGCCACGATCCACCGTGCCGTGTCGCGCCGCGCCTCCTCGTCACCTCCCCGAGCCTGGGAACCTACGGGAGCGTGGACTCCGTCCTCGACCGACGCCGGCGCCGCCACCATCGCCATCTCCGGTGAACCTCCGCCGCCACGATCTGGTCAAAGCACGGTGAGCGTCCGATCCACATCTTACGGCTGAGATTAGATCATGTTCTGAACCGGTATGTTTAGATCTGGACCGTCAGATCTGGATCCAACGATCCAGATCAGATCCAGTCAGCGCCCGCATGGCAGCCACGTCAGCGCCACGTCGTGCACAGTCAGCGCCGCGTCAGCGCCAGCGTGTAATTCCTTTTCTATTTTAAATTTAATTGGAAGTTTTGCAGAATAGTCCCTGTAATTAAAACATCTATAACTTTTTAATCACAACTCCAAATTTAATAATTTTTATATATTTGGAAAGCTCTTGACATGTAGATTATTTTGGATCGGCCAAAATTCAAATTTGACTTAGTATAAAATATTCAAATTTCAAATGGTGAATTTGAGTATATTTGTAATAACTTTAAATCTATAAATCCAAAAATTGCAAATAAAATTGTTTTAGAAACTTTGGAATATTTGTAAATTAATGCCACTGCTATAAAATATTTTTGAGTAATTTTTGAATGAATTCATAGTTATATATTTAATTTGAATGGTTTGACTATTTTCAACATAACTATTAATAAAAATATTATTTTTGATTAAAGTAAATTTAAGTGGCTGGCCGGGTGTCTGTCTCTCTCACTTTAGTGAATATCCAATTTACAAAGAGTTGATAATAATTGTTGATCACCTCGAAGAATAGAGTTAGTAATTTTCTCTAAGTATTTTGCACATCATGCATAAACATATTTCCTTAGAAAGTTTTATAAAACTTATTTATTCATCTAGTATGTGTTTTGTGTGTATTGTGGAGTTGTGCTTGCTGTTGATTGTTGTATTGTTGCTTGTCCATACTGTTAGATTGAACGGAGAGTCCCGAGTATCGTTGAAAAGAGTTGTGAACAACGACAACATTCAAAGGCAAGTGGCACACCTCATAAACTTCCTAAGTATTTTCTACGCATTACTTAGTGTATTTTTATATGCATGTGTAGGATAGTATTGCTATGCTAAACCTGTGTAGAATTCCTTATTCCTGTGTCTAGGTTCCTATGCAATACTTAGTAGAATTATTGATGCTATGCAAATGTTGTTTTGTGAAAATATAAATTCTACTAAGTTAAGAATGAAACACCTGGGTGGTAAGTGGTTGTATGGTTTATGTTGAGTGGCTACTCCGGTCCATGTCTATGGTTCCTGGAGTATGTACACTTGTGAATGGCCACCCAGGAACCGAGGAATCTGAAGAACTCCGAGTGACGATTGCTTCCAGTGCAGCCATTGCCATATGGGCTCTGGCTTGATCAATTATGTTGTGTGGACTCTCTCCGGCTTGACAAGAAGATGTAGGGGGATGTTAGGTGGAACGGGTCAAGCCAGAGTGGGAGGGAAAATGCTTCTGAAAGATCTCGTCTCATTCTTCTCCTTTCCTTATCACAAATGGTGTGTAAAGGATAAATTGGGTTGAATGGGTACAATGGTGAACGTGCACAACCTTTGCAGAGTGTAAAACTAAGTACTTAGCCGTGTCCCCGGTACGGACAATTTGAGCAGCTGATCACGGACGTCAACGGAGGATTCCACCATTCCAACTTCAGAAATAAAACTTGATGGGTGAACAAGGGAAGATGAAATTTATGGTTTTCATGCCATACTCGTCTTGATTTCAAGAAAAGTGTTTTCAAAAGAGTAGGAAAAATTGGCTTTATGTAAATTAGCCTTGAACTCCACCAGCCAAATATGCATATAGGCTTTAAAGTTATTCCATTAAGTGTCCACCATAATGTCACTTGCCAGACTCCATTTTTTATGGAATCTGACCCACGTTGTTGCAATATTTTTCTTATTGCAGATTTGATCAGATGACGAGTGAGGTTTCGTTTAAAGGTTTCGAGTCTACAACCAACCTGTTTTCGCTTGTGGCAGCATGAAAGTTATAGAGACTCACTGCTATTGTATTTCCGCTGTGTACTTTTCAATGCTAGCTTTACGCTATGCAACTTGTATCAAATATTTTGTAATTCTGGATCATCGATGTAATAAAATTGACGCTTTGTTGTGATATTACATCGTAAACTGTGTGTGCAAATGAATCGATCCAGGGATTTGCACTATACACAGGTATCTGCCTTATTTAAAGTGCAGGTACGCTACACATGTCATGATGCTTACGGAACTCATCATCTTGCTCCTTGCTATCAGAATCATCTGGTCTAACTCCTAACTAATGTTCTAGCACATATAGGATGTTTGTTGTGTTTGGAGAATGTTTCTAAAACCAATGTACCAGCTGATGAAGGTAGACCCGTCGGCTTCCAAGGTAGAATCCGAGCTCTTGAGGAAGCAACCGAAGTGTAGTTCCGCAGTCTCCAGATGTGATCGCAAAAGAGGTAAGATAAGTTTATAATATGTAGGTGAGTTTTAGTTTTACAATCTTTATTATCTAAAACACACCACACCAAGATTATTATCCCTAAATAATAATGGCGATGACACGACCCCCATCCACTGCACCACCCCCGATCATCACGGCCGGCAGCACAGCTTCAGAGGTGGACATAAAATGTCGATCACAACAACTCTGTGACTCGTGCTCGATCTTTCGATCTTCCCGTGTTCCGAGGCCATACCTCTGAGTATGCTAGGCTCGCCAATCAAACCTCGAAGACCCTGCGCGTGCAACATGGCTTACACCCACTGTATGCGAACGACGAGATGTGTGACACCCGATCATCACGGCCTGCCTCATAACGTAGAACTTTCTTGGTGGTGCGCAACGAGGGAGAACACAATTTTGGTATTTGTTAGGAATCATCCTATTTATGATGCTACCGTTGTATATCTAGCATATAAGCAATCAATAGGATGCACACACAACAGCACACAATAATGATGCAATGAAGTGCGATGTGACATGGTCGATGCGCCTGGACCTTCATGGCGCCATGTGCCTGGCCCCCGGCGCCCCGGCATGGCTCCGAGTCTACAGAGCCCTCCATTGCCTTCGACAGTACGAGTAATATCAAAACTTACCGTAACCATGTCACATAAAATAACGCCTCTACAAAACAAAGTTAGACGCCTCTAGCTTTATTTAGTTTTGCAAGTTTTACGTGGCATATAGGCTTATTCGCAAGAGAATCGCTTCCCTACCTACGAACTTTGTACCACAACGTCGATCGTATAATTGCATGTTTAAGCATCCTTTTCGAGCCCTCCATTGAAAATGCTTTGCCGACTAGAGAGAGAGAGACAGACACCCGCCAGCCACAGATACGGTGCAAGCCGTATGTCAGTAGTGGAACCAGTCTCGCGTAAGCGTACGCGTAAAGTCGGTCCGGGGCGCTTCATCAACTCAATACCGAAGGCATCGCAAGTGCACGCTAGAGGGTAGCAAATATAAGAAAGACGCCCTCATTCAACATGAGTTCAAACCGTACCAGCAGTACTACGCATAGATCGGCTCTGATACCACTGAAGGGGTTACGGTGCAGAAAACAATAATTTTTCTAGCGAACGAAACCCTAACTAGCCAGGATCTATCTATCTAGTACATGCGATAACGGTGGCGGAACGGGTTACATTACCTCCATGTAGACCGATAGCGGGGATTACGCTCCCGCACAAGCGTTGACGATGAAGTCGTACGTAGCCGACCTCGAGGTCGCGAAGATCTTGCCGCGATGTCGAAGTCGATGACGCCGGGGTGTCGATGATGATCTGCGTCGACGGGCGTCGGGCGAAAGAAGGCAGAGCGCCAGCACCGGGGTTGGTGCGCCGGCAGCAGAGGGGAGGTAGGCGCGGCGGCTGCAGGGGCGAGACAACGTCGCCCAGGCTACTCAAAAGAGTTACCTCCGAGCACTCGCAAACATACGGAGCTTAGCGACAACCCCCGGTCATTCAGATCCAGCTGAAATCGCAGGGGTAGATCTTATTTGGAATCCCGCAGAGCAACGGCGCTCTGCGGTATGGCTTAGGTGGAGAGAGACCCCCTTTCCTCAGCTCGGCGTGGCTCCAAATTGGGAACCACGAGATCGAGAGAGAAATCGGGAATTAATTGTATTTTCCAATGAATTAATCCAATTAATATGCCTTGCTATATAAAGGGGGGAGGGGGTGTGCAAACCCCTTGGCTCCCCCATGTGGGACTAAAGGATGAGAGGGGGTGGTGCGCCCCACCATGGGCCGGCCGAACCCCCCATGGGGCCCACCCCCTTGTGGGGTGCGGCTCCCCCTTCTTGGGCCCTCTTAGGGCCCATGTAGGTGGGAGCCCCCTTTTCCTTTATTTAATTAATATTAAATTAATATAAAAATCCCATTAATTCATAATTAATATATTTATATATAATTCAATATCCCGTGACTCCGAAAACTCTTTCGGACCACCCGAACAACTTTCGGACATTCCTGGAACCATTATAGACCTCTCCGGAACTCCTTCCGGACCACCGGAACTCTTTCCGGATCATTTCTCTCTCTCCAACAAATTCCTATAATATTCCAGAACCTATCTCCTAGCGTCGCTAAGACCTTAAGTTTGTTACGCTACGGTTCGAGAACACTCCAGACATGGTCGAGACACTCTGCTCACCAATGATCGTCAGGGATACCTGGAAATATATGACGACCCCTGTGCATTCCACGAATATCGTCGTTGAACCATAAATATGATATTCATTCCCTTTGTCTCTGCGATACTACCTTGTCCGAGATATGATCGTAGACACACCGATGCCTTTGTTGTATCTCGTTACCGACGAAGGTTATTAACTCGTCTGCGATATTACATCTCCATGACCTAGTCATAAGCTGCGTAGCTATATAGATGCAATATCACCGAGTGGGCCCAGAGTATCTTTCCATTACAAGAATGAACAAATCCCGCTCTTGATCCTTACGTCTTGATGCTCTTTCGGAATACCCAAGATGGACACCGCTATTGTCATGCTATATAAGACACAACGTTTGATGCTCTCAAAGTACCCCTACGAAGCATTAATAAGTACGGTCTCACGGTCTAAGGAATAAGCTATCATATTCTTATCTATTGCAAATGACAAACATCGTAATACGATCTTATTGCAATACTTTGCGTATGTCCACCACCTTATTCAACTAACAAGATGACCCCATTATCAACCGACGTCATTGTCCTTGATCGGGAATCTCGATCAACTGTTGCCCAATGGACTAGCTCATATAGAGGCTTGCTAGGGTCCTGGTTGTCTATGTATCACACGTGTATTAATAATTCCGATTAATACAGTTATAGCATAATACATAAACCTATTATAAACTTATGAGATAATGCAATAAATACTACTTATTTATTTGCCTCTAGGGCATATCTCCTTCACATGGCGGGAAGGAACAAGGCGAGGACGGACGAGACTCTACTGGCAGCAAAACGAGTGGGGGAGAGAGGGAACGGGACGAGGAGCTCACGGGGAGGGTGTCGGTGTAGGTGCTCGGGCTTGTGGCGGACCGGAGGCGGCGAATTACGGCGGCGGGGCTCGCCGGCCGTGGAGACAACGAGGATGAGCGCGTCGGACACGAGCGCTCCCGGCTCGATTCCCTCGGTGGAGACGGAGAAGATGACGCGACGGTGCTTCGGGGTTCCTCCTCGGTGCTTCGAAGGCACCGGAGTGGCCGGGGGACGGCGTGGCCTCCGGTGGTTGCTACGGTGGTGGTGGAGGAAAAACAGGGGAGGAGAAAGAAGAAGAAGGGGGAGGCGGCGGTGGATGGAGAGGGAGGAGTGGGGGAGTAGCTAGGGTTTCCAGAGGCTCGGGAGACTTAAGGGGAGAGGGGAGTGGGAGGAGCACGTGGTGGGGGCTGCCATGCCTCCACCGTGTAAAGCTTTCTCCCGTACGGGGAGGAAGACGACAAAGGTGAGGAGAAGTGGGCCAGGAGATGGGCCAGTGGAGGGAAGCGGCCCAGGTAAGATTTTTCCTTTCTGAAAATTTTTATTTCTCTTTTAGTTCTTTTTCTGTTTTTTTTGTATTTCTAAAACAAAATAGAAAAGAATTTTGAATAAAGGATCTTTACAAAATAGTTTTAGTTTAAAATAGGCAATTTAATAAACTAGTTTTAACATTTTTAAAAGATTTGAAAATAACACATTTTTAATTAATTTGAAATGCATTTAAATTTAATTATGGAAATTTAATTTAAATGCAACAAATTAAATTAATGCGATGCGATGCCATGTCGATGCAAAAAGAAAAACTCACAAATCAAAAGGGGATAAATCCCGGGGCGTTACAATGATGATGATGATGATGAGAGGGTATGTGATACGGGGGGTCATATAGGGGTGGTGCGCGCGTAGCGGACAGTTCCTACTGTGGTTTGAGCCGCATGCCGCGTAGGCACAAACTAATGAGTCCGCAATTGAGATTCGGCTGGACTCCTGACGCGGGTAACAACTCATATTGGTGGCACTTGGACATGTTGTAGTGAAGGAATGAGTCGTGTTGAGAAGCCCTGATGCTTGCTTGGGTTGATCATGCGAGTATGGGTACAGTAGTGCACCCCTGCAGGGTATAATCTTATCGATGAGCCGTGTCCACGGTTATGGACGACTTTGGTGATGATGCTGGCTAACAAGATCTAGACAACTTACACTTAATTAATGTTAATTAAATTGACTAGTAATATAGAATTACTTTCACCATAAATTATAACTAAAACTGTTCAATGTGTGAGTTTCCCGAATTGTTTCCTCATATTTGGTTGAGGGGGTTAATTCGAGAATGGGTTATGTTTGGTGTTAGTTGTAGACGTTTATCTTATGCGCTCTCTTATCCCTCTCTGATTAGACGGAAGTTGTAGTGTGTCTCTTTAGGTTGCTAGTGATGCTGCCGCTAAGTCCACCTCCCCTATATTTTGGGAGATGGTGTAGAAAGTCGGCAAGTCGGTTTTGCTTGCCAGGGAGTGCCCTGACCCTCTTTTGGGATGTGCTTTATGAGCAGTCAACCGGTTTGAAGTCAGACGACGTTAGCTTGGGAATCCCTCCGGCTTGGCTGGGCAGGGATATGGCGCCATTGCTTATCTTCAGGACTCTCAGTCCAAATTGCATCTTATCCGTAGTCGGATACTATTTTTGCTTCCGCTGTCATTTGTATCTTTGTATTGTATCTTTTGTATCTTGACTCGTTCGAGTCGTTGTTGTAATTTATCTTCTGTTGTATTTGTGGATGTATCGGAACTGTTGTAATGTTATCACAATTCCACCCACATAATGCGCATGTTTCGACGTGCACATTATGTCTGGTGGGCGACCTAAAATCGTTATTATGCGGATTTCGGCGGGAACGCTTAAATCTACATAGTACCGATTTTTAGGGCGTCACAAAGTGGTATCAGAGCCTTGGTTTCGATCTCCTTGTTGTTTCGATACGAATGGTTATCGAAGCAGCGGGTCCGCAAAATCCTGTAGGATAACCTCGCTAACGGTCGTTGTTTGTAGAGTGTCGAAAACTATTTGACTTAAATTATTTTTGAAAAATATCTCATTAGGTTTCTATTTACTCCTTACCTCAATTCTATTTCTCCTCTTACCTTGCTTGTTTTGGAGTCTCTTCTCTTATCCAAACTTTCAAAGTTTTTAGGATCCTACGTGTGGTGGACGATTTCTTGCCTTTAACCCTATTAGGTCCGATCTTTCGGAGCCGTTTTCGTCGTGAGCAACAATCCCTTGTTAGTGGTGTCGAGAATTTCAAGGTGGAGCAACAATCCCTTGTTAGTGGTGTCGAGAAGTTCATCCCGGAGCGTGAAGACTCGATAGTTACCCCTCTCTTCTTGTGGTCTCGGCGTGGATCTCAGGACGCGATCCCTTGTTAGTGGTGTCGATTGTAACGCCCCGGGATTTATCCCCTTTTGATTTGTGAGTTTTTATTTTTGCATCGACATGGCATCGCATCGCATTAATTTAATTTATTGCATTTAAATTAAATTTTCATAATTAAATTTAAATGCATTTCAAATTAATTAAAAATGTGTTATTTTCAAATCTTTTAAAAATGTTAAAACTAGTTTATTAAATTGCCTATTTTAAACTAAAACTATTTTGTAAAGATCCTTTATTCAAAATTCTTTTCTATTTTGTTTTAGAAATACAAAAAAAACAGAAAAAGAACTAAAAGAGAAATAAAAATTTTCAGAAAGGAAAAATCTTACCTGGGCCGCTTCCCTCCACTGGCCCATCTCCTGGCCCACTTCTCCTCACCTCTGTCGTCTTCCTCCCCGTACGGGAGAAAGCTTTACACGGTGGAGGCATGGCAGCCCCCACCACGTGCTCCTCCCACTCCCCTCTCCCCTTAAGTCTCCCGAGCCTCTGGAAACCCTAGCTACTCCCCCACTCCTCCCTCTCCATCCACCGCCGCCTCCCCCTTCTTCTTCTTTCTCCTCCCATGTTTTTCCTCCACCACCACCGTAGCAACCACCGGAGGCCACGCCGTTCCCCGGCCACTCCGGTGCCTTCGAAGCACCGAGGAGGAACCCCGAAGCACCGTCGCGTCATCTTCTCCGTCTCCACCGAGGGAATCGAGCCGGGAGCGCTCGTGTCCGACGCGCTCGTCCTCGTTGTCTCCACGGCCGGCGAGCCCCGCCGCCGTAATTCGCCGCCTCCAGTCCGCCACAAGCCCGAGCACCTACACCGACACCCTCCCCGTGAGCTCCTCGTCCCGTTCCCTCTCTCCCCCACTCGTTTTGCTGCCAGTAGAGTCTCGTCCGTCCTCGCCTTGTTCCTTCCCGCCATGGCCATGCCCGATGAGCTCCAAGCTCGCGGCTTGGGCCTCCTCCCTTCTTTCCCGGCCCCGATCTACTTGCCCCTAGCTCCCACACACAAGTCCGCACGCCCGCACGCCTCCATCGCCGCCCGAACGGTGTCGCCGTCATGGAATCCATCGCCGCCACCGTCTCTGTCTCCGGCAGGATTTCAGCTTCGACAGAAACTGACGGCGCGCAGTAGTTATAAAACGAAATATGTTGCCTTTCCTATCACATACACCCGCTCGGCCCACTGGCTAGCGCAGCAACTCGTCCTCGCCCAAGCGCGCGCGGCGCGAGTTCGATCCCCAGCCGGCCGAATAAAACCCCACTTTTTCTATTTTCTCACGCACCCTGACAGGTGGGTCCTGCTGGTCATTGACTGCGGGAGCCCGCACCACACACACCCGCGCCAGCGTGGCGCCTGGCCCGCACGGCAGCCACTCGGGTTGGCCTGGCCCCGGTGAGAAAAGGCCAGATCCAGATCTGGATCTGGAACTTTGCACAGGGCCCCCTGTAGCTCCTGTTTTTCTGCACAGAACCCACACAGCCCAGTTTTTCTATCACCAATAGGTCCCTGTCATTTTCAGAAACACCCTAAAACTTATATTGCTAATAACTTTTATTCTATAATTCCAAATCAAATAATCTTTATATGTATTTATATCAGAAAAATGCAATGAATATTAATATGACATTTGTATGCCTTTTTGCATCTATTATTTTAATTGCTTAGTATAATTTGTTAATTGCAACTAAATAATTAAATATGGAATGTTAGGGGTAATAAATATATAATGCCCTATTTCCTTTAATTTAGTTAGGTCACCCATGCCATGTGTTGCCATGTTAACCAACATATAATATTGCGGGTAAATAAATACCTTGCACCTAAATATTAATTGCGGGGGTTGCTTTCCCGCTTAATTTGGATTACCTGCATTATATTGCATCTTTCCATGCCATGCATCTTTCTCACATGATCATGCTGGATCTTTTGCCGTAGTTGTAAAATGCATTTTTTACGCCTTCCAGTGTTTGTTGCTTCTTCGCGGATACGACGTTGAGATGTGTGAGCCACGACAAGATCTGCTTCCATGCGGGATTCCAGGCAAGCAATGTTTGCTTGTTTACCTATACATTGTCTTTATTCCTGCCGTTGATCTCTGCTACCCTAGTATCCGATTCTTTATCGCGATCCCACCACATGTTTATCCTGCAGCCTATACAGCTTTATCCCCACAACCTAATACATGTTGAATGTTTATCTGTTAGCCTTGCAAGTCGTAGCGCATGCTTAGAGTTGATTGTGCGAGTCGTCTGTTGGTCTTATGTTTCATCTGCTTAGTATGATAGAATATTTTACCTTAATAAAATGTTGTGTTATATTGGGGTATTATAATTAAAAGATAAGGCACCAGGCAGAAGGCCTTGCGAGGTGCTTTGTTCTGCTCAGTGTTGACCTAGGAACTGAGATTTTGTCCTCGGATCCAATTTTGAGCGCACTAACCACTTGCGGGAGGCCCAATGGAGCCCCCCTCGACTTTGAACGGATCCTCAGCTCGTCCATGTGCCGCAACTAGTTCGGGTTTTCCATTTGCTCATATGCATGTGCATGATGATGATGATGATGATGAGAGGGTATGTGATACGGGGGGTCGTATAGGGGTGGTGCGCGCGTAGCGGACAGTTCCTACTGTGGTTTGAGCCGCATGGCGCGTAGGCACAAACTAATGAGTCCGCAATTGAGATTCGGACGGACTCCTGACGCGGGTAACAACTCATATGGGTGGCACTTGAACTTGCTGTAGTGAAGGAATGAGTCGTGTTGAGAAGCCCTGATGCTTGCTTGGGTTGATCATGCGAGTATGGGTAAAGTAGTGCACCCCTGCAGGGTATAATCTTATCGATGAGCCGTGTCCACGGTTATGGACGACTTTGGTGATGATGCTGGCTAACAAGATCTAGACAACTTACACTTAATTAATGTTAATTAAATTGACTAGTAATATAGAATTACTTTCACCACAAATTATAACTAAAATTGTTCAATGTGTGAGTTTCCCGAATTGTTTCCTCATATTTGGTTGAGGGGGTTAATTCGAGAATGGGTTATGTTTGGTGTTAGTTGTAGACGTTTATCTTATGCGCTCTCTTATCCCTCTCTCATTAGACGGAAGTTGTAGTGTGTCTCTTTAGGTTGCTAGTGCTGCTGCCGCTAAGTCCACCTCCCCTATATTTTGGGAGATGGTGTAGAAAGTAGGCAAGTCGGTTTTGCTTGGCAGGGAGTGCCCTGACCCTCTTTTGGGATGTGCTTTATGTGCAGTCAACCGGTTTGAAGTCAGACGACGTTAGCTTGGGAATCCCTCCGGCTTGGCTGGGCAGGGATATGGCGCCATTGCTTATCTTCAGGACTCTCAGTCCAAATTGCATCTTATCCGTAGTCGGATACTATTTTTGCTTCCGCTGTCATTTGTATCTTTGTATTGTATCTTTTGTATCTTGACTCGTTCGAGTCGTTGTTGTAATTTATCTTCTGTTGTATTTGTGGATGTATCGGAACTGTTGTAATGTTATCACAATTCCACCCACATAATGCGCATGTTTCGACGTGCACATTATGTCTGGTGGGCGACCTAAAATCGTTATTATGCGGATTTCGGCGGGAACGCTTAAATCTACATAGTACCGATTTTTAGGGCGTCACAAAGTGGTATCAGAGCCTTGGTTTCGATCTCCTTGTTGTTTCGATACGAATGGTTATCGAAGCAGCGGGTCCGCAAAAGCCTGTAGGATAACCTCGCTAACGGTCGTTGTTTGTAGAGTGTCGAAAACTATTTGACTTAAATTATTTTTGAAAAATATCTCATTAGGTTTCTATTTACTCCTTACCTCAATTCTATTTCTCCTCTTACCTTACTTGTTTTGGAGTCTCTTCTCTTATCCAAACTTTCAAAGTTTTTAGGATCCTACGTGTGGTGGACGATTTCTTGCCTTTAACCCTATTAGGTCCGATCTTTCGGAGCCGTCTTCGTCGTGAGCAACAATCCCTTGTTAGTGGTGTCGAGAATTTCAAGGTGGAGCAACAATCCCTTGTTAGTGGTGTCGAGAAGTTCATCTCGGAGCGTGAAGACTCGATAGTTACCCCTCTCTTCTTGTGGTCTCGGCGTGGATCTCGGGACGCGATCCCTTGTTAGTGGTGTTGATTGTAACGCCCCGGGATTTATCCCCTTTTGATTTGTGAGTTTTTCTTTTTGCATCGACATGGCATCGCATCGCATTAATTTAATTTGTTGCATTTAAATTAAATTTCCATAATTAAATTTAAAGGCATTTCAAATTAATTAAAAATGTGTTATTTTCAAATCTTTTAAAAATGTTAAAACTAGTTTATTAAATTGCTTATTTTAAACTAAAACTATTTTGTAAAGATCCTTTATTCAAAATTCTTTTCTATTTTGTTTTAGAAATACAAAAAAACCGAAAAAGAACTAAAAGAGAAATAAAAAATTTCAGAAAGGAAAAATCTTACCTGGGCCGCTTCCCTCCACTGGCCCATCTCCTGGCCCACTTCTCCTCACCTCTGTCGTCTTCCTCCCCGTACGGGAGAAAGCTTTACACGGTGGAGGCATGGAAGCCCCCACCACGTGCTCCTCCCACTCCCCTCTCCCCTTAAGTCTCCCGAGCCTCTGGAAACCCTAGCTACTCCCCCACTCCTCCCTCTCCATCCGCCGCCGCCTCCCCCTTCTTCTTCTTTCTCCTCCCCTATTTTTCCTCCACCACCACCGTAGCAACCACCGGAGGCCACGCCGTTCCCCGGCCACTCCGGTGCCTTCGAAGCACCGAGGAGGAACCCCGAAGCACCGTCGCGTCATCTTCTCCGTCTCCACCGAGGGAATCGAGCCGGGAGCGCTCGTGTCCGACGCGCTCGTCCTCATTGTCTCCACGGCCGGCGAGCCCCGCCGCCGTAATTCGCCGCCTCCGGTCCGCCACAAGCCCGAGCACCTACACCGACACCCTCCCCGTGAGCTCCTCGTCCCGTTCCCTCTCTCCCCCACTCGTTTTGCTGCCAGTAGAGTCTCGTCCGTCCTCGCCTTGTTCCTTCCCGCCATGGCCATGCCCGATGAGCTCCAAGCTCGCGGCTTGGGCCTCCTCCCTTCTTCCCCGGCCCCGATCTACTCGCCCCTAGCTCCCACACACAAGTCCGCACGCCCGCACGCCTCCATCGCCGCCCGAACGGGGTCGCCGTCGTGGAATCCATCGCCGCCACCGTCTCTGTCTCCGACGGGATTTCAGTTTCGACAGAAACTGACGGCGCGCAGTAGTTATAAAACGAAATGCGTTGCCTTTCCTATCACATACACCCGCTCGGCCCACTGGCTAGCGCAGCAACTCGTCCTCGCCCAAGCGCGCGCGGCGCGAGTTCGATCCCCAGCCGGCCAAATAAAACCCCACTTTTTCTATTTTCTCACGCACCCTGACAGGTGGGTCCTGCTGGTCATTGACTGCGGGAGCCCGCACCACACACACCCGCGCCAGCGTGGCGCCTGGCCCGCACGGCAGCCACTCGGGTTGGCCTGGCCCCGGTGAGAAAAGGCCAGATCCAGATCTGGATCTGGAACTTTGCACAGGGCCCCCTGTAGCTCCTGTTTTTCTGCACAGAACCCACACAGCCCAGTTTTTCTATCACCAATAGGTCCCTGTCATTTTCAGAAACACCCTAAAACTTATATTGCTAATAACTTTTATTCTATAATTCCAAATCAAATAATCTTTATATGTATTTATATCAGAAAAATGCAATGAATATTAATATGACATTTGTATGCCTTTTTGCATCTATTATTTTGATTGCTTAGTATAATTTGTTAATTGCAACTAAATAATTAAATATGGAATGTTAGGGGTAATAAATATATAATGCCCTATTTCCTTTAATTTAGTTAGGTCACCCATGCCATGTGTTGCCATGTTAACCAACATATAATATTGCGGGTAAATAAATAACTTGCACCTAAATATTAATTGCGGGGGTTGCTTTCCCGCTTAATTTGGATTACCTGCATTATATTGCATCTTGCCATGACATGCATCTTTCTCACATGATCATGCTGGATCTTTTGCCGTAGTTGTAAAATGCATTTTTTACGCCTTCCAGTGTTTGTTGCTTCTTCGCGGATACGACGTTGAGATGTGTGAGCCACGACAAGATCTGCTTCCATGCGGGATTCCAGGCAAGCAAAGTTTGCTTGTTTACCTATACATTGTCTTTCATTCCTGCCGTTGATCTCTGCTACCCTAGTATCTGATTCTTTATCGCGATCCCACCACATGTTTATCCTGCAGCCCATACAGCTTTATCCCCACAACCTAATACATGTTGAATGTTTACCTCTTAGCCTTGCGAGTCGTAGCGCATGCTTAGAGTTGATTGTGCGAGTCGTCTGTTGGTCTTATGTTTCATCTGCTTAGTATGATAGAATATTTTACCTTAATAAAATGTTGTTTTATATTGGGGTATTATAATTAAAAGATAAGGCACCAGGCAGAAGGCCTTGCGATGTGCTTTCTTCTGCTCAGTGTCGACCTAGGAACTGAGATTTTATCCTCGGATCCAATTTTGAGCGCACTAACCACTTGCGGGAGGCCCAATGGAGCCCCCCTCGACTTTGAACGGATCCTCAGCTCGTCCATGTGCCGCAACTAGTTCGGGTTTTCCATTTGCTCATATGCATGTGCGTGATGATAATGATGATGATGATGATGATGAGAGGGTATGTGATACGGGGGGTCATATAGGGGTGGTGCGCGCGTAGCGGACAGTTCCTACTGTGGTTTGAGGCGCATGGCGCGTAGGCACAAACTAATGAGTCCGCAATTGAGATTCGGACGGACTCCTGACGCGGGTAACAACTCATATGGGTGGCACTTGGACTTGCTGTAGTGAAGGAATGAGTCGTGTTGAGAAGCCCTGATGCTTGCTTGGGTTGATCATGCGAGTATGGGTACAGTAGTGCACCCCTGCAGGGTATAATCTTATCGATGAGCCGTGTCCACGGTTATGGACGACTTTGGTGATGATGCTGGCTAACAAGATCTAGACAACTTACACTTAATTAATGTTAATTAAATTGACTAGTAATATAGAATTACTTTCACCATAAATTATAACTAAAACTGTTCAATGTGTGAGTTTCCCGAATTGTTTCCTCATATTTTGTTGAGGGGGTTAATTCGAGAATGGGTTATGTTTGGTGTTAGTTGTAGACATTTATCTTATGCGCTCTCTTATCCCTCTCTGATTAGACGGAAGTTGTAGTGTGTCTCTTTAGGTTGCTAGTGCTGCTGCCGCTAAGTCCACCTCCCCTATATTTTGGGAGATGGTGTAGAAAGTAGGCAAGTCGGTTTTGCTTGTCAGGGAGTGCCCTGACCCTCTTTTCGGATGTGCTTTATGTGCAGTCAACAGGTTTGAAGTCAGACGACGTTAGCTTGGGAATCCCTACGGCTTGGCTGGGCAGGGATATGGCGCCATTGCTTATCTTCAGGACTCTCAGTACAAATTGCATCTTATCCGTAGTCGGATACTATTTTTGCTTCCGCCGTCATTTGTATCTTTGTATTGTATCTTTTGTATCTTGACTCGTTCGAGTCGTTGTTGTAATTTATCTTCTGTTGTATTTGTGGATGTATCGGAACTGTTGTAATGTTATCCCAATTCCACCCACATAATGCGCATGTTTCGACGTGCACATTATGTCTGGTGGGCGACCTAAAATCGTTATTATGCGGATTTTGGCGGGAACGCTTAAATCTACATAGTACCGATTTTTAGGGCGTCACATTCTCCGGGAGGGTTCCTTCCAAGATATAAGCCATAATGGGTTGTGCCCATCCCGGGATAGGTCGAACTGGGAACACGGGAGCGTCTATATCCATTGGCTCTGCCGACATCACTTCCATCATCATCTTTCTTTGCCTCTCTGAGCATAGTGGTGCAGTCCCCGGGTTCGATGTGATGCTCCCGACATCTACTTCCATGGGTACGGCATCCGAACTAGGCTCCTTGGGGATGAAGATAGAATCCGACTCGGGTGAGGGCTGAATAGATGGCTTCCTCAAATGCTCAAGAGCGATCCCGGGTGGGATTGCATCCCGAGATGATCCTAACTTGGACAACACATCTGCCGCCTCGTTTTCTCCTCTAGGTATGTGCTTGAATTCGCACCCTTCGAAAAATCCGGATATTTTCTGCACATGAAATCGATACAAGGCCATGTTTGCATCCAGTGCATCCCAGTTCCCCGACACCTGCTGCACCACGAGGTCGGAATCGCCGAAACACTCTATCCGGCGTATGCCGATCTCCCTGGCGACATTCAGCCCATGAACCAAGGCCTCATACTCAGCGACATTGTTAGATGCCCGGAAATGAATTTGCAGGACATACTTCAGCACCTCTTGTTTCGGTGAAGTGAGGACCACTCCGGCACCCAACCCGATCTTAGCCTTGGAGCCATCGAAATGCATCGTCCAGAAATTGTAATCCGGCATCGGAGGTTCATATTGCATCTCGGCCCAGTCTACCAAAAAGTCCGGCAGCGCCAGCGACTTGATGGCATCTCGTCTCTCGTATGCCGGAGCGTATGGAGACAACTGGATGGCCCATTTGGCGACCCGGCCGCTAGCGTCCTTGCAACCGATGATCTCGGCCAGAGGAGCTTCGCACACCACTGTGATTGGGTGTTCTTGAAAGTAGTGCTTGAGTTTGGTCACTGCCATGTACACTCCATACGCCATCTTCTGGTAGTGCGGGTAGTTCTGCTTGGATTCCGAGATCACCTCACTGAGGTAATACACCGGTCTTTGTATCAGTTTGCCCCCTTCTTCCCTCTCTACCACCATTGCTACGCTGACTACTCGGTTGGTGGTAGCAATATACGGCAGCATGGGCTCCTTGGGTAACGGGGATGCCAACACGGGTGCTGTTGAAAGCATTCTCTTCAAATCGTTGAACGCCGCGTCCGCCTGCGGGGTCCAAACAAATGTTTTGCTCTTCTTCATCAACTGGTATAGGGGCAAGGCCTTCTCTCCAAGTCGGCTCACAAACCGACTTAGGGAAGCAAGACAACCAGTGAACTTCTGCACATCTTTGAGGTGCACGGGCAATTTCATGCTCTCGATAGCACGTATCTTACCCGGGTTGACTTCAGTCCCTCGGCTTGAGATGAGGAAACCGAGTAACTTTCCTGCCGGAACGCTGAATGTGCACTTATCCGGGTTCAACTTCATCCGGAATCTTCTTAAGTTCTTAAATGTTTCCCTCAGATCATCGATCAATGAGGCTTTTTCTTTCGTTTTTATGACTATGTCATCGACATAGACTTCGGCATTCCGGACTATCTGGTCGTGCAAACACTTCTGCATGCACCTTTGGTATGTAGCACCAGCATTTCTTAAACCGAAAGTCATGACACGATAGCAATAAGCCCCATAAGGGGTAATAAAAGCAGTTTTCAATTGATCATCGGGATTCAAAGGTATCTGGTGAAAACCAGAATAGGCATCTAAAAAAGTCAAAAGCTCACTCCCGGCAGTGGAATCTATTACTTGATCTATCCGGGGCAGTGGAAAGGGGTCCTTCGGGCATGCTTTGTTGAGGTTGGTGAAGTCGATGCACATGCGCCACACCTTAAGCAGGAGGGGATCATCCTTCTTCTTCTCTACTAGGACCGGATTTGATATCCAATCCGGGTGTAGCACTTCCATTATGAATCTGGTGGCCAGCAGTATAGCAAGATGCTCCATGACGGCAGCTCTTCTTTCATCCGAGAGGCGCCTAGTCGGTTGCTTCACCGGCTTCGCATCCGGCCTAACAAATAGAGAGTGCTCAGCCAACTCCCTCGGAACACCTTGCAGGTCGTCACTCGACCACGCAAAAGCATCCCGATTCTCACGGAGGAAGTCGACGAGCTCGCCTTCCTATTTGCTGTCCAGGTTGCTGCCAATGATAACTTGGCGCTCCGGGTTGTTGGGGTCCACACCCACCTTCTTTGTCTCCTTGGGGGGCTGGAATGATGCACCCTGCTCCGGGTTCACCATCCCGGGCATTCCGAGTTGGGAGGTTTTGGCCATCGCCACCACCTGCTGGATCCTCTTCTTTTCTTCCGCGATCACTAGGGACTCAGCTAAGCATGAGCCGGCCGAGGCACACTCCATGGAGCGCTTGTGGTCTCCCGAGATGGTGATTACGCCGTTAGGTCCCGGCATCTTCATCTTCAGGTAGCCCATGTGAGTTGAGATCATGAACTTGGCCAGGGCCGGCCTGCCGATCAGTGCGTGATACGGGCTTTCGAGGTCCACGACCTCAAATTCCAAGCTCTCGGTTCGGCAGTTCTACCGGGTTCCGAATAGCACTTCAACCCAGATTTTACCCATGGGTGAGCAAGAGACTCCGGGCACAATGCCGTGGAAGGTCGTCTCGGTAGGTAACAAGGTGTTCATGGACACCCCCAGCTTCAGCATCGTATCCTTGCACATGATGTTAATGGCGCTGCCATTGTCAATCAGAACCCGACTGAAGCGGACATTGAGGCTTGGTCCGATAAAGGTTGGGTCCACCACCAAGGCGTACGCCCCCGGCTTAGGCATAACTCTAGGATGATCCTTCCGGCTCCACGTGATCTCCATCTCGGACCAGTGCAAGAACTTGGGCACCGCCGAGATCACGCCGTTCACCTCCAGGGCACGCTGTCGCACACTCCTCCGGTCAGTGGCCTCGGTCACGAAGACCACATAGCTTTGATGCGCCTCCCGGTGGTTGCCCTGCTGCTGTCCGGCTTGATTACTGGGGCCTGCACCGTTGTCGCTCCGGGTGTGCACCACGTTCACCGGCCGAGGTGGGGGTCCTCGCTGAGGCTGATTGATCCGGATCGCGTTGGCCCCCGATGTCGGAGGAGGAGGTCTCGGAATGTTGGGTCGAGACGCCGGAACACTCGGCCGGATAGCCCCCGAGCTGCCCTCCTGTAATGTGCGCTGATACCAGTTGCACTGCCGAGTAGAGTGGTTCGCTGGCTTGTTGGCTTCCAGGGTATGGTAGCAGCATAGCTTGTTCAACATCTCTTCATACGTCAGGGGCTTCTTTTGTTCCACCCAAGTTTTTTGCACTTCCTGACTCTGACCCCAAGCCGGGCCACTTGTCTTCTGACGCTGACTGTTGTCGGCATCCTCTTGCTCCCGGGTCACCGCTGCGACGTGTTGTGCGGCATGGTGGTACTCGGGCTAATTCCTCTTCTGGCCAAAATCCTGGCGATCATGGCTCCTGCTCGATCCCGAACGTTGAGGTCCCGCATTCCTCCTGTTGGAGTCACCGACATCCACCAGGGGTTGCATGGGATCTCCAAGCGTGTAGGTATCGGCGATGCGCATGGTGTCTGCCAAGGTCGCCGGCATCTTCCTTTGCAATTTCTGCCACAGCATTGAGCCATGCCGGCATCCTTGTGCAAACCAGGAGATGGCCTGTGCCTCTACCACCCCTTCGCAAGAGTTGCGAATATTGCTCCACCGGGTAAGGTACTCCCGGTCAGTCTCGTTGCTCCTTTGCCTACAGATGGCGAGCTGTTGAGGCATGTTTGGCCTTTTGTACGTGCTGGTGAAGTTGCTGATAAACGCCTCCTCGAAATCTAACCAGCAGTCTATGCTGCCAGTTCTCAAGTTGTTCAACCAGATTCTGGCAGGTCCTTCCAACATCTGCGGTACGTAACGTACCACCCAGCGTCTGTTTCCACCGGCTATGCTTACTGCAGTTACATAGTCGGTTAACCAGTCCTCCGGCTTCTTGCTGCTGTCATAGGTCTTAGCACCTCGGTTGAGCTGAAAATTCCGGACAGGCGGCTCCCGCATGATCCGGGGTCCAAAGCAGGCAGGTCCCGGAGGTCCTTGCTCTTCCACTAGCTCTGACTGGGGAATCCGATCGAGCCGGAACCTGGCATCGGCCGGATCCAGCTGTCTGGTTCCTACCCGAGATCCCAAAGGATTCTCATTGGGCTGGTACCCGAGCTGTTGCAGTCTTGAGTTGCCATCGTTGAGCCTATCTTGTACCGGGATCGCAGCCTGCTGCGGAACAGAGGCGACCTCCCTTCGCGGGTTTCCCTGAACATGAGGAGGGTTCCGGGGTGGATTACCACGGCTAGCCGGGTTATTGTTTCCTACACCCAGGTTGCCACCTTCACGGGTACTTCCCGCCTGCCCCGAGTTACGCTGCCAGGCTTGCTGGATGCCGGCAAAGGCCGGATCATAGGTCTGCAACTGCTTGTTCTTCCCGGAGCCCGGGCTTCTGCTCCGGCTTTTGCTCTTGCTTTTGCTTCTACTCGGATGCGGGGAAGAGGCCTCTCCGTCCAATTTCTGGCTATTGGGCCTAGCTGAGTGCACTTGGGATCCCGCCCCGGGGTTCTTCTTCTTGAAGGCCTGGTTCTGCCGGTTGGCCTCGATGACCAACTCGTTCACCCGCTCCTGTTGCTTGCGTAGAGCCTCACCGGATAACCCTGCCAACTCGTCCATGGCGGCTTCGGCAGCCCTAAGAGTTTTTGCCGGCGAGCTATACACCGGTCTCCCCGCCGAGATCAGGCTACCCGTGTGACTGGTCGTGGCTCCACCCGCCAACTCATCACTCACCATTCTGCCCTTTTTGCGCAGCTCCGCAATGCGCTTGTCCCGGGAGTCTATCTTAAGGAATCCGTGAGCTGCATTGTACTCCCGGAGGCTAGCATTGAGCTCACGCCGGATCTCGGCGATCTCCTGCGCTTCGGCGAGTAGCAACCTACGCTGTTCCTCCAAGTCAGCCGAAGTGGCCTGGGTGTCTGCTTCAGCAGTCACAGGGACAGCCAACTTGGCCACGAGACCCGAGAGGGGATCCGAGCGACGACGTGGCTGGGACGGCTGTGGATCGCCGTCTCAGGCCGCATCTCTTTCCTGAGGAGGTTTAGCCAAACGGATGTGGCCGCTTCCGGCATCGCCGTCAGCGTCCTGGTACTCCTCCTCGGTTGCCCCGACCATCATTACCGCGACGGAACTCGAGGAGCGACCGGCACGCAGACCCCGAGTAGCGCAGAGCATGGGGGGATCCTCAGCTTCCAGGACCACGTCCGGATAGCTGCAGATAACTTCGGTGGCGACGTAGGTGGTGAAGCCACCAAAGTCAATGAGGCATCCGTTCACCGGAAAGGGTCTGTTCCGGAAGCACCCTGCGTTGTCGCTGACGAAGTCCATCTCACCCAACCTTACGACAAGGCCAGAGAGAACCCGAATGTCGAAGTGAACGGGGGGGCCCGTCCGGATGTGTACACCAGCCAACGCCTCTGTCTGCCCCACGGTGGGCGCCAACTGTCGTGGTGGTGTCACGGCATATGCCATAGGATGGCTAATGTGTGGGGCCGATGGACGTTGGTGGATTCGGGGAGGGATAGCGAGCTGAAGAGCTCACACGGGGAGGATCCCGGTATAACCGAGATCTCCCAAGAACGAGAAACAAGAGCAACGCGCGAGGAGGAAGATCTAACAAACAAGAACAAATGCACGAAGGCACACAACAAACACACGATATACCCAGGTTCAGGGCCCTCGTGAGGACGTAACACCCCTACTCCTGCCTTTCCTCTCTATATAAGTGTGGTACAAGGACTACAACACGCTCTTAGATCTCTCGAAGTGAAGAACACAAGGAACTAGATGAACTCAAGGTAAGAAGGAGTAAATGCTCTAGGAGTAAATGCGACTATAGCTTTTGCTCCCAAGTTGGTCTCTCTTCCACAGAAGCAGTTATGGCGCCTTTTATAGAGTTCCAGCCAGGGGGGCCGGAAACCCTAAACCGGCTTGGCCCCACCGGACAGGCCTAACCGGCATGGCGTCACCGGCTAGTGCGACCTACTCGCCGCGCTATCTGGCGTAGCCCCTTCGTCATCATCCCGGCAAGGACAGCAGGCGCCGTCCTGGAACATCATTGTCCCCCTGTCAGTGACAGGACATGTCTTTGCCCATCCCGGATAGCCTTCTCCGGATTGCCGGGCTAGGCACGTCGTGTCTTGTCGTACCGTTGTCATACCGCCTGACGCGCTCCCGTGTCAGGCGGGAGGTGACCATGCTTCCGTGTCAGACGGAACGGTACTTCCCCCCGCATCAGGCGGGAAAGCCTGCTACAGACCGTTGACGGCCTACCGGGATCCCTCATGCCGGTTATCTTCTTGCTCGACCTCGTGAGTCCTTCCTGCACAAATCCAGGAGCGAGATAGATGTTCCGGTTAGCACTTACCCGGATCGCCTATCCGGTAAAACCGAATACTTCTCCTTCCGGGAGTCTCCTCGGAGCCCAAGACCCGAGATCCTTTCCGGATGCACCCGAGTTCGTCTCAGGATGAGTATCTCTAGGCCTAGACTCTCGAAGATGTCTTAGCCTACCAGCAAATACATCTTCGAGAAGCTAGTTCTTAGAGGAACCACCCGCTGATGCTTGTGCTGCTATTGTGAGGGCTCGGGGTGTCTATTTATAGCCGTTAGAGCTGACCCTTGCGCCTGCCAGGAGGCACCTTGCGCTCTACCAGCACTAAAGGGTCAAGTTGCCCCTTCAGCACACTAGGGGGTGTCCCTTGCTCTCGCCAAAGGTCAAGTACTGTTGGCACACTACTGAATTACTCCGGGATCTGCCCTACCCGGGGGGCAGCTCCCCGACAGTGCCTAGAGGCGACGGGAAGGCACGGGAAGGTCGGGTAGGTGCTCGGCGCCGCGCGGTGTCTCTGTGTCCGTGGCGGAACGGCTCCGGCGCCGGCGAATCCCGACGAGCAGCGACGGTAAGAGGAGGGGAAAGCGGATGGGGAGTGGCGGCTCACCTCGGCGTGCACGATGGCGAGGCGAGGGGGCTCGGGGTTGGCGAGGTGGAGCGAACGGTGTCGGGAATGTCACAGCGCGCGGCCGACGTCGGGAGGACGCGCTCGGGTGCGGCCACGTCGGGGGTTCCTGGTCCGGTTGCTGGCCGTCGAGGACGGAGGGGAGAGAGGGGGTGTCGTTGGCGCGATGAGGGAGAGAGGGGCGACCGGAGGGACGGCACAGCGGCGATGCAGTTTTGGTGGTCTCGGTGGATGAAAATCACAGAGAGGAAAGAAAGGAAGAGAGGGGCGGCGGCGTGAGGAGAGGGAAGAGGGGAGCTAGGGTTCGGGGTCGCTGCGGCTTAAGGAGAGGGAGGAGGCAGTGGGGCGAGTGGGGCAGCCATGGCTCACGCCATGTGTGTGCTGCCTCGCTGTAAAGCGTACGGAGGAGGAAGACGGTAGGTGGGCTGGGTTGAGGTGGGCCAGATTTGGCCCATCTCGGCCTGGCTCTCTTTTTTTTTTTGCACTGCTTCTTTTTTTTCTTTTCTGGTTTTATGCTTTTAAAACAAAATGGAAAGAAAATAAAGATGAAACCTTTTGACCAACTTTTATATTTATAATATAGTTAATTTAAAAATACTAAGTTTGAAAGTTTATAAAAACTTGGTAACATCATTTTGAAAATATTTAAATTTGCATTTGAATTTAATAATGTGATTTAATTTGAATGCAACAATTTAATTAATTGTGGTGACAAAAGAAAAGATATCATGCAGAACATTTTTATTACAACACAAACACAACATTTTTGGAAAGTCTAAAGTTGGGATGTTACAACACTCCCCCCCTCAAAGGAATCACGCCCCGAGATTCTTCATGGAGAGACAAAGAGGTTGGGGTACTCGGCACGGAGATGGTCTTCACGTTCCCATGTAGCTTCCTTGTCAGAATGATTAGACCATTGAACCTTGTAGAACTTGACAGTGTTGTTACGGGTGCGACGTTCAGCATCGTCAAGAATGCGAATCGGTTGTTCCACATAGGAAAGATCTTCTCGAAGTTCAATTGATCCATGATCCACTGCACGACCTGGATCTTGGAAGCACTTCTTGAGTTGTGACACGTGGAAGACATCGTGCACTTTGGAGAGGTTTGGAGGAAGTTCCAGACGGTAAGCCAATTCACCACGCCTTGAAAGAACGTTGAAAGGCCCAACATAACGCGGAGCGAGTTTGCCTTTGATGCCAAAGCGTTGCGTGCCTCTCAGAGGAGTGACACGAAGGTAAGCTTGATCACCAGGTGCATAGACCATGTCCCTGTGCTAGCTATCATAATAGCTTTTCTGCCGAGACTGGGCAATCTTCAGATTGTCACGAATGGTGCGAACCTTTTCTTCAGCCTCTTGGATAATGTCAGGACCAAAGAATTGACGTTCACCAGCTTGAGACCAATTCAGAGGAGTTCTGCATTTGCGGCCATAGAGAGCTTCGAAGGGAGCCATGCCTAGACTTGCTTGGAAACTGTTGTTGGAGGAGAACTCAGCATATGGAAGGCAATCCTCCCATTTCATGACAAAGGAGATAACACAAGCTCTGAGCATATCCTCCAGAATATGATTCACTCTTTCCACCTGTCCACTTGTCTGCGGATGGTAAGCTATGCTGAACAGAAGTTTGGTACCCAAGGCTTTCTGAAAGCTATCCCAAAATCGAGAAGTGAAGATACTACCACGATCAGAGCTTATTGCCAAAGGAACACCATGTAACAGAACCAGTCTTGTCATATAGAGTTCTGCCAACTGACTAGCTGATACTGTCTTTTTGACAAGAAAGAAGTGAGCCACTTTGGAGAGACGATCAATGACAACAAAGATTGCATCGTTGCCTTTCTTGGACTTTGGAAACCCAGTAACGAAGTCCATCTCGATCTTTTCCCATTTCCACTCAGGAATTTGCAGTGGTTGAAGAAGTCCAGGTGGTCTTTGATGAACTGCTTTGACACGACAGCAAACATCACAATGAGACACATAGCAAGCAATTTCGCGCTTCATCCTGGTCCACCAATAGATAGTCTTGAGATCCTGGTACATCTTTGTGCTGCCAGGGTGGATAGAAAGCGGAGTATCATGAGCCTCCTTGAGAATGAGTTCTCTTAAGCTGTCAAGCTTGGGCACTACAATGCGTTCTTCAAACAGCAATGTACCCTTGTCATCGAGAGAAAAACTCATGTACTTATCCTTGCCAATGTTGTCTTTGATATTCTTGACACCAGAATCACGCAACTGTGCGGCACGGATCTTATCCTCAAGTGTAGGAGTGGCAATCAAGTTTGCAAGATAACAAGAGGGAACCACTTGAAGATTGAGCTTCTTGAATTCTTCGTGAAGAGGAGGTTGGATGTCCTCAACCATGAGGTTGTTGCAATAGGACTTGCGACTGAGAGCATCAGCCATTACATTAGCTTTGCCTGGAGTGTAAGAGATGGTAAGATCGTAATCTGAGAGTTTCTCAAGCCACCTTGTTTGCCTGAGGTTCAAATCTGGTTGAGTGAAGAGATATTTGAGACTCTTGTGATCAGTGAAGATCTCACAGTTGTGCCCCAACAAATAAGGTCTCCACGCCTTGAGGGCATACATGATTGTTGTAAGTTCAAGATCATGTGTAGGATAGTTGAGCTCATGAGGCTGCAACTGACGAGATGCATAAGCCACAACTTTGCGTTCTTGCATGAGGACTGCGCCTAGTCCTTGAAGAGATGCATCGTAGAATATTTGGAAAGGTTTGGAAGTGTCTGGGCCAACTAGAACAGGAGTAGAAGTGAGTTTAGCTTTCAAGAGATTGAAGCTCTCATCACACTTTGGAGTCCAAAGAAACTTTCTATCCTTCCTAGTAAGATCGGTGAGAGGCTTAGCGATTTTGGAGAAGTTCTCAACAAATCGACGGCAATAGCTAGCCATGCCAAGGAAACTCCTGACTTGTTTCACCGATGTGGGAGGCAACCATTCAACAATGGCCTTCATTTTTTCTGGATCAACAGAAATGCCTTCAGAAGAGATGACATGACCAAGGTAGGATACTTTAGGAAGCCAGAATTCACACTTGGAGAAGTTGGCGTAGAGACGGTGTTCTCGGAGTTTCAACAAGATAAGGCGTAGATGTTCTCCGTGTTCTTCCTCGGTTTTGGAATAGATAAGAATGTCATCGAGATAGACTACCACGAACTTATCGAGGTATTCCATGAAAACGAAGTTCATCAGACGTGAGAAAGTCGCCGGAGCATTTGTGAGACCGAAAGACATGACAGTGTATTCATAGAGGCCATAACGAGTTGTGAAAGCTGTCTTTGGAATGTCTTATTTGCGGATCTTGATCTGGTGATAACCTGACCTCAAGTCCAACTTGGAGAAAACCTTAGCACCAGCGAGTTGATCAAACAGGTCATTGATGCGAGGAAGGGGATACTTGTTCTTGATGGTTTTCTTGTTCAGAGGACGGTAGTCAACAACCAGTCGCTCAGTCGTGTCCCTCTTTTTGACAAACAGAGTAGGACAACCCCAAGGAGAAGTACTAGGTTGGATGTGACCTTTACTTTCCAACTCCTCTAGTTGTCTCTTAAGTTCAGCCAGTTCTTTGGGGCCCATCTTGTAAGGACGTTTGGAGATAGGAGCAGTGCCTGGTTCTAGTTCAATAACGAACTCCACGGCTCTGTCAGGCGGCATGCCTGGCAATTCTTCAGGAAAGACGTCCGGAAAGTCTCGGACCACCGGTATATCTTCCATAGCAGGAAGAGGATGAACATTGAGAGCGAAAAGCTGAGCTGAAGAGGTTTGATTTGGAGAATAGACTATCTGTCCAGAAGGATGAGAAAGAGTTACAGTCTTTGTGGAACAGTCTATCTTAGCTTTGTTGGCCTTCAACCAATCCATGCCGAGAATGACATCAATGTCTGAGTTACCCAGAAGAATTAAGAAAGCAAGGAACAAATGACCTCCAATTTGAATTTGGTTTCCATGGCTTACCCTGGAAGTCTGCATTTGCGTTCCCGGAGAATGGATCACGAGTGGAATAGATAAGGGATCTAGAGGCAGCTTCGTTGTTTCAGCGAAGGTTACTGACACACAAGAATGAGATGCTCCAGTATCGAACAATACCTTAGCAGGAAAAGAGTTAACTAGGAGTTTGCCCATTACAACTTCTGGAGCTTCCTCTGCCTCCTTGGCGTCGAGGTGGTTCACCCTTCCACTCCTAGCTGTAGGCAAATTGCTGGGGAAAGCACAAACTAAAGCTTGTGTTGGAGAAGAAAGAGCTTGTTGCTTCTGAAGCTTGTTTTGTGGACAATGGATAGAGATATGGCCTGGATCACCGCACTTGAAGCAGGTTTTTGAAGTCACTGGCTTTGGCGGAATTTGAACACTTGGCCTTTTCTGAGCTTGAGAACCTCTTGTAGGAAACGTTGCGGAGGGAGGACGAGGAGTGAACCCTAAAGGGCTTGGAAGATAGGTGTGTTGAGTTGGAGATGCATAAGGAACCCAAAGCCTACGCTTCTGTGGAGGCATGGTGTTTGCTGAAGAAGAAGCACCTTCAAGAGCATGTTTTCGAGATTCTTCAAACATCTCACGACCAAATTCCTCCCGGAGAGCTGTGTTCACGAGCTCTTCAAAGTTAACGCACTTGAACAAGGTGAGTGCATACTTCAGATTTGGGCTTAGACCTCTGCGAAATTTGGCTTGCTTCTGGGCATCAGTTGATACCTCATCTTGAGCATAGCGAGCTAGACGGTTGAACTTAGCTTGATAGTCCAGCACAGACATGCTTCCCTGAGTCAAGTCATAGAATTCATCACGCTTTCTTTCCATGACCCCATCGGGAATATGGTGGCGTTTGAAAGCCTCCTTGAACTCATCCCAAGTGATATCAACACCTGGTACTCGTAACTGTTGGAAGTTCTCCCACCAAGACATGGATTTTCCGCGGAGAAGATAGGACACAAACGGAACACGGTCCTCATCGGACACATGAGAAACAGTCAGAGTATTGTTCATCTCACGCAGCCAGTCATCAGCATCCAGTGGCTCAGAGGGAACATCAAACGTGCGTGGGTTGAGCTGGAGGAACTCTACAATTGTCACACGGCAGTTGCCCTGGTTTTGGTTTTGCTGAATGTGACCCAAAACTTGCGTCATCTGAGACAGCACTTGCCTCATTTCGGATGGCATTTGAGTATCTTCTTTGCCACTCTCCATCCTGAGGAGGATACAACGTTAACACCACAATCGGATAAACAAAATCCAATGTAAGCGCTTAAAGGAAAAACTCCAGATTGCTTAGAAAAGACAACAATGAAACAGACATGGCCATCCATCATAGTACGACACTTTGTTTACTTTTAGAAAGGTTTAAAGAGAGGTAAGAACAAAGACTAGCACTAGAACGAGGAAACACCAATTGAGCTTGACGTAACTCCACCACAGAGGAGAAACAACTGATTGATTCAAGAATGAAACTGAACGTAGCCGAAGAGGTTGATAACTGCTAAAATGAAGAGCACCACCTTGAAGACACCTGCAACTATGGTACTACAGAAACCCAGAACACGTGATGTCCTAATTTTAAAATTTAGGTGAGAAGGGAAATATCGTAACACTTCCTTACCAGAAGAACAGGGAGGGTGGGTGGGGAAAGAAGTAAAAGAACAGAATTCCTACTCTCACGTTTAAGAATTTCCTGATAACTACAAAATATTTTTCTAGACTCAAACAACGACCAGTAGAAGGGAACCTGAGGGCGTTTAAGCTCTGATACCAACTGTCAGACCCTGAATTCAAGCTACACAAACGAAACGTATCGGTTGGGCCACACAACCAAGAACATACTGGGGTTACCAATCCCAGGAAACAAGCAGGCCATGCTCGGAATGGATCATCGGCCGACAGCTCTTGGCGACCCCAACGTCACATACGTTTCCAGATTGTGCACGCAAGAACCCAAAAAGTCTTCCAACTCGTATACTTCAACCATACACACATGGTATACGAGTCGGATTTTTAACAAGTTGAAACCACAGAATAAACCTAAGACACAAAGAAAGGAAATAATATCCAAAAGCTCTCACTGAGCAAAATATATCGAATGGCACCAAGCAGAGGACACATGTCCCAACATTAAATCAGGCAGCGGAAACAAACCGGTCTGAGTACAGACAAGAAGCAAAGGGCTCAAAGCCGAAACGGAAAAAGAAGGCCCATCCACGCGGTCCACCAGGAAGAAGCCCAGGGGAACTCTAACTACTCGTCGTAGATCTCATCGTCGAACTCCACGTAGTATCCACCAACCTGGTCGTGCGGAGAATCCTCAACTGCAGAAAAACCACAGCCCGCGAACGGGTCAATACACCGAAGCGTATCGAACAAGATTAAGCTAACAGGTTACAAAACTGTAAGACTCCCAAAATATGGGGTTAAGTGGACTTTAGCGGCAGTAGCACTAGCAACCTAATAGAGACACGCTACAACTTCCGTCTAAGTTAGAGAGGGAAAGAGAGCGCATAAGTTAACCATCTTCAACTAACACCAATCATAACCCATTCTCGGATTAACCCCCTCAACTAAGTATGAGGAAGCAATTCGGGAATACTCACACATTGAACAAATTTTAGTTACCAGTTATTGTGAAAGTAATTCTATATTACTAGTTAGGTTAATTAACAATGATTAGGTGTAAGTTGTCTATGATCTTATTAGCCAGCATCATCACCAAGTCGTCCATAACCGTGGACACGGCTCATCGATAAGATTATACCCTGCAGGGGTGCACTACTGGACCCGTACTCGTTCGATCAACCCCAAAAGCTAAGCCAGAAGCTAGGGCATCTCAACACGGCAAATCTCTTCTCTACAACCCATCCAGGGAACCGCATGATTCTGTGCACGGCTAATCAGGTCCAGTGCCTGCGGGATACGACCTTCATAGCACTCTAAGAACGTGCCACCCTATATGAGAATCGACTACTCCATCATCATGAGATCGTTAGGTAACCTTATGCATGCATCAAATGGAAAGCCCGAACTACTTGCGGCGCCCTGGATAAGAGGCGGATTAGATCGAAGCCGCGGGGGGCTCCATAGGGCCTCCCACAAGCGGTTAGTGCGCTCAAAATTGGATTCGAGGACAAGAACTGAGTTCCTAGGTCGACACTTAGCAGAACAAAGCACCTCGCAAGGCCTTCCGCCGGTGCCTTATCTTTTAATTATAATACCCCAACAAAGATAGCATTTTATTAAAGTAGACAGTCTATCATGCTAAGTATAAATGACATAGGACAAACAGACTCACAGAACCAACCTTAAGCATGCACTACGACTCGCAAGGCTAACAGATAAACATACAACAGGTGATAGAATGTGGGGATAAAGTTGTATGGGCTGCAGGATAAACATATGATGGGATCGCAATTCAAGAATCGTAACTAGGATAGCATAGATCAAAAGGCAAGGATGAAAATCAAACAATCGTGTAAACTGTTAGCAGAAGCTTGCCTGGCAGCTCGTGGCCCGGCACAAAAGCTGAAATCTCAAGGAGGAAAGTATCGACAGCAGACGCGTCGTCGTCTACCCAGAGAAGAGCAGAAACACTGACAATAGGAAACAATATCAATAAAGTGAAATGCGCAAACAATTGATGTTGCAATATGGTATGAGATGATTAGGTCATATTAAAGCGGGGATGAAATCCCGGCAATTAATTATGGTGCAAGTTATTTGTGTAACCAACAAATTAAATGTTGTGTAACAGATATAACATGGCATGGTGATTTGATCAATTTAAATGGAGTAGGCAATAATTAAATATTTGCCCAACACATTCCATATTTAGTATTTAGATGCAAATTATTTATCTACACATTAATTTAAGAGTTTATTAACATGGCAAGACATGGTGTAAAAGATTAGGGCAATTTAAATGGAATTAGGGCATTATATATTTATTACCCCACATATTCCATATTTAATTATTTAAGTGCATTTGTTAAATTAAACTAAGCATTTAAAATAAATGATGTAAAATGACATAAGAATGTGATATTAATGTTTATTGCATTTTTATGATATAAAAACATATAAAGATTATTTTATTTGGAGTTGTAGAAATAAAGTTATTGCATTTATAAACCTAGGGGTGTTTCTGTAAAAGTCAGGGACTTGTTGGTGATAGAAAAACTGTCGGTGGGGGGTTTCTGTGCGAAAAACAGAGATTCAGGGGGCTAGGCACAAAGATCCAGATCTGGATCTGGATCTGGCCTTTTTGCACCGCGCCTGGGCTAGCCAGTGCGGCTGCCAGGCGGGCCCGAGCCACGATGGCGCCCAAAGTCGCTGACTGGTGGGTCCAGTCTGTCAGTGTGCAAACGAAAAAGGTGGCTTTTAATCCACTGCCGGGGAATCGAACCCGCGCGGGGAGTGCGGATCGGGCGGCGCTGCTAGCCAAGGGGTTTGGATCCTGTTGGTGTTAGGTTAGGGGATAGTGTAGGTTTAACCAGTTAAAGGACACGGCTTGCTTCTGACGAACGCGTTTCTTCAGAGCAACAGCGACGTCGACGGCGGAGGCATTTGGCCGGCGGTGACCAAATACGAGCGGCATGGAACGCGTGTGTGGGTGTCGGGAGTGCGGGAAAGCGAGGCGGTTCCAATTTTTGTGCCCAGAGGCGACGGGAAGGCACGGGAAGGTCGGGTAGGTGCTCGGCGCCGCGCGGTGTCTCTGTGTCCGTGGCTGAACGGCTCCGGCGCCGGCGAATCCCGACGAGCAGCGACGGTAAGAGGAGGGGAAAGCGGATGGGGAGTGGCGGCTCACCTCGGCGTGCACGATGGCGAGGCGAGGGGGCTCGGGGTTGGCGAGGTGGAGCGAACGGTGTCGGGGATGTCGCGGCGGCGCGCGGCCGACGTCGGGAGGACGCGCTCGGGTGCGGCCACGTCGGGGGTTCCTGGTCCGGTTGCTGGCCGTCGAGGACGGAGGGGAGAGAGGGGGTGTCGTTGGCGCGATGAGGGAGAGAGGGGCGACCGGAGGGACGGCACAGCGGCGACGCAGTTTTGGTGGTCTCAGTGGTGGAAAATCACAGAGAGGAAAGAGAGGAAGAGAAGGGTGGCGGCGTGAGGAGAGGGAAGAGGGGAGCTAGGGTTCAGGGTCGCTGCGGCTTAAGGAGAGGAAGGAGGCAGTGGGGCGAGTGGGGCAGCCATGGCTCACGCCATGTGCGTGCTGCCTCGCTGTAAAGCGTACGGAGGAGGAAGACGGTAGGTGGGCTGGGCTGAGGTGGGCCAGATTTGGCCCATCTCGGCCTGGCTCTCTTTTTTTTTGCACTGCTTCTTTTTTTTCTGGTTTTCTGCTTTTAAAACAAAATGGAAAGAAAATAAAGATGAAACCTTTTGACCAACTTTTATATTTATAATATAGTTAATTTAAAAATACTAAGTTTGAAAGTTTATAAAAACTTGGTAACATCATTTTGAAAATATTTAAATTTGCATTTGAATTTAATAATGTGATTTAATTTAAATGCAACAATTTAATTAATTGTGGTGACAAAAGAAAAGATATCATGCAGACCATTTTTATTACAACACAAACACAACATTTTTGGAAATTCTAAAGTTGGGATGTTACAAAGGTCGATGATGGCCGAGTTCAAGTCCCCTCACAACTTTTGGGCCGAAGCCGTCAACACCGCTTGCCATTCATCCAACCGGCTCTTCTTTCGCAAAGGACTCATGAAGACCCCTTATGAAGTGCTTACCGGGAACAAGCCCAATATCTCTTACTTCCGAGTTTTTGCTTGTAAGTGTTTCTATCTTATCAAAGGTGTTCGTTTGGGCAAGTTTTAATCTAAGTCTCTTGAAGGGACATTTGTGGGCTACGGGTCCGAGTCCCATACTTATAGAGTCTATGATAAGGCCTCGCGCATTATCATAGAAACTTGTAGTGTAGTGTTCGAGGAGAATGACGGCCCCCTTGTGGAGCAAAGTGGTGTTTCCGTTGTAGGTGATGATCAACCTCAAGATGCTATCCGAAGAATGGGGTTGGGAGTCCACCGCCCCGTTGAAGTCTATTATGATGTTGCTCAACAAGGATCAAGTTCTACACAAGTGGTGGCTACCCCAACACAAGAAACACCCATCGACAACACCGTGCCCAACACGCCCAGCCAAGAAGAAGCACAAGATCCTCCAGCTGCTCCTGGAATTTCCGGAGGGCCGGAATATCCGGATCAAACTGGAGTCGGAAATTCCGCTGACCCGTAATTTCCGGTCCATACTGAACCCGGAATATCCGGTCCTGCTGACATTCCCGGTGGCAGCTCGCAGCAAGGCCAAGATCAACCCTCTCCTCCACCACTGGACGTCACTCCAATGGTTGATCAAGGCCATCAAATCAGTCAAGGTGGAGACATGAATGATCAAGATGATCAAGTGATCCCTCCCACAACTTGGAGGGAAATCGAGATCCGCCACTTGAATAGGGTTGGCACCTCACAAGAATTAAGGGCTCTATCTCTTGACAAGGTGCTTGGTGATGTGAGAAGCAAGGTCTCTACCCGAAGACAACTTGCAAGCTTTAGTGAACATCAAGCTCACATCTCCATGGTGGAACCCAAAAAGGTCTTTGAAGCTCTTGAAGATAAGGATTGGCTTCATGCTATGCATGAAGAGCTCAACAAATTCGAGCGCAACAAGGTGTGGAAGTTGGTGGAAAGACCCAAAGATTGCCGCAATGTTATCGGCACCAAGTGGATTTTCAAAAACAAGCAAGATGAACATGGCTTGGTGGTGAGGAACAAGGCAAGATTGGTGGCTCAAGGTTACTCCCAAATTGAAGGCATTGACTTTGGAGAAACCTACGCGCCCGTGGCTCGACTTGAGTCTATTCGTATTCTTCTTGCCTATGCCTCTCATCATAACTTTAAGTTGCAACAAATGGATGTTAAATCCGCTTTTCTAAATGGTCCACTAAATGAACTTGTTTATGTTAAGCAACCACCGGGTTTTGAAGACCTCAAGTATCTGAACCATGTCTACAAGTTAGATATGGCACTCTATGGCCTTAAACAAGCCCCACGAGCGTGGTACGAGCACCTTAGAGAACTACTTGTAGATCGTGGATTCCAAGTTGGGGAAATCGACCCCACACTTTTCACTTAGAAAGTTAATGGAGAGCTTTTCATTTGTCAATTATATGTGGATGACATTATATTTGGATCTACTAACAAAGCATTTAACGAAGAATTCTCTAAGCTTATGACTGACAGGTTTGAGATGTCTATGATGGGTGAGATGAAGTTCTTCCTCGGATTTGAGATCAAACAATTGAAGGAAGGAACGTTCATCAACCAAGCGAAGTACATTCAAGACATGCTCAAGAAGTACGGGTTGCTTGAGCTCAAGGGTGCCTCTACCCCAATGCAAACCAAATGTCACCTTGAGCTCAACCCCAAGGGTAAGGATGTGGATCGAAAGGTATACCGCTCCATGATTGGATCTCTTCTTTACCTTTGTGCATCTAGACCGGATATAGTGCTAGCCGTAGGAGTGTGTGCAAGATATCAGGCGGCTCCTAAAGAAAGCCATGATATGGCGGTCGGGAGGATCTTTAGATATTTGGCTTATACCCCAACCTTTCGATTGTGGTACCCCAAGGATGCACATTTCTCGTTATGTGGGTACACGGATTCCGATTGGGCGGGAGATCAATATGATAGGAAGTCAACCTCCGGCGCTTGTCAATTTATTGGGAGGTCCTTGGTAAGTTGGTCTTCTAAGAAGCAAAATTGTATATCTATCTCCACCGCCGAAGCCGAGTATGTTGCCGCCGCAAGTTGTTGCACTCAGTTGCTATGGATGAGGCAAACTTTAAAGGAGTACGGAGTCGATTGCGACAAAGTGCCTCTTCTATGAGACAATGAAAGTGCCATCAAGATTGCTTACAACCCGGTGCAACATTCAAGAACCAAGCATATTGAGATCCGCCATCATTTCATAAGAGATCATGTGGCCCGAGGAGACATTGACTTATCATATGTGGGCACAAGGGATCAATTGGCGGATATCTTCACGAAGCCCCTTGAGGAAGGAAGGTTTTGCTTTTTGAGGAATGAGCTCAATATCATTGATTCGAGGTCCTTAGCTTGATCGCTTGCACACTCACCTAGGACGTAATTGCATATTATCTTGTTTATATGTAGGCATGGAAATAGGGGGAGTGCGGTCCTAATACATTGGACCATCCCTCCCCCCATTGTGCCGATAGCAAGTGTTCTTTTATCTCTATATTCATTCGTATGCCTAATGAGCTAAAACGACGAGTATTGGTTATGTACCCAAGATACATCTTCGCGGTGACATGCCATACACTCGTACATGGTGGCCTCGGCCACCGACCTCTTCTCTTTGAAGAGTTGGTTTTATTTGGAGCTTATTGTTGCTTTTTGCCCTCCTGTTCATGCATGTGGGAAACCTACTCAACTTGGCGCTTTATGTTTCGTTTTGGTAGTTGTGAGTTGAGTATGGTGTACCAATGACAGTTTGGAAATCTATCCCAAGCCTACTTCCCCCTGAAAACATTTCTCTCTATTGCACACAAGTCATCCATTTGAAAACTGGGATTTTAGTTCAGCAGGTCGGAATATCCGGTTCATTTATGAATCGGAATATCCGGTGACTCGGAATTTCCGGTGTAAGTTACACCCGGAAATTCCGATCGGGCGGTTTGTCTAAAAAATATAAGGGCAGGCTCGGGGTGAAGGGCTCATTCGTGCCCTTCTTCCACCCCCAAACTCCCTCTCCTCCAACTGCCGCCCCTGCTGCTCCAAGATCTCTCCAGAGCACTCCGACCGCCGGGGAACCTCTTTCTCGGTCAGATCTGCTCCTCCTCCGCCCCGGGAACTAACTCCTCCAAGCAATGGCCTCAATGGACGAGGGTAACTTCACTTTTCCTTTCCCCTAAGTTCTTGCACTAGGATCTTGATGTGGAGTTATTTGTTTCAAAATTGCTTGGTAGAGATTGTTCCTAGCATCATTCCCTGCCATCTACATACATTAGTTTTGCATTGTGTTGAATCGATCTAGTTTTAGACCGAGTCAAACTCATATCTGCACTGTTTCTGTTTAGGTCGGAATATCCGACTCTGCCTGACTCGGAATTTCTGGTCCCCCGGAATTTCCGGTTAAGTATGAATCGGAATTTCCGAGCTGAAGACTGCAGTTTTAAGATTAACTCATGTTTAACTACATATGATTCATCAAATGCCTACCTAATGTGTGTATCCTCTCCTGACTTGTGTGTACTTACCTTGTGCTACCCACTATGCTCAAATTCACAGGTTCTAGTGGGAGTCCGTCCTTCGCAAGGGCAACAAGGAAGACCTCAAGGGCACCTGTTCACAAGACCCCTGTCGACAAGGGTAAGGGTCCTGCCTCCTCAAGCAACCCAGTTGTTCCAAAGAAGAAGAAAGCTTTTGCTAGCAGGCCACCATACAAGAAAAGGAAGAATGCTCCTGTTCCTCAACGTCAGAACTATGCAAAGATGAACTCTGTTGACTACTCTCAGCTCCGACAAGGGGATTGGTACCTTAGGCCAAGGGACAACACTCTGGATGATCGCAACTTTTGGTGTCAAGAGCAAGAGTTCATACTCAAGGACCTCTACTTCTCTCTTTCGAAGCCCATTCGGCCTATGCATCCGTTTAACCTTGCAGCTCTGCAGCAGAAAGCCTCTTTTGTTGAAGCTATACATATTGTCAAGACTATGGGCTTGGAGAGGCTTGTGCTTACTCGTTATCCTTACAACTCTCAGCTCGTGATGCAGTTCTTTGCCACTCTTGTGATGAAGGGTGACGCAAAGAAGACAATTAAGTGGATGACTGGTGACTCTTTCTGTGAGTCCATCTTTGAGGAGTTTGCCAAGGTTTTGGGCTACAAGTTTGATGGTGACAACGCTCAAGGCTATCGCATGCACCACCCTTTCAATCTCAACAAGAAGCAGACCGTGCAGTATATGGTGAGGGAGGCATACCCGGCAATGCTTGAGATTTGCTTCCTCTTTATGATGTCCTTGTGCGCATCCTCCGTGAGAATATTGCACCAAGTGGTGGCAACAATGACAATGTGGTGACCCCTCTGTGCAACTTGCTCCTTCATGCCAACCACATTGTGGAGAACCCTGACCTTGATGAAGACTGGAGTGTGGATGTTATGGATTACATCCACAATGAGATGTATGAAGCCATGACCACCAAGGTCACTATCCCCTATGCTCCTTACATCATGAAACTCATCAAGTTCAAGTTTCCTGACCATACCTTCAGTGATGATGAGTTGGAGGCGCATGACTTCAAGAAACTATATGAGAAGAAGACATTGGTCAAGCCTCCTCCTGTGCCTTCTTCTAGCTCAGCTCAGGGTGGATCGTTTATGGGTGATGCTAGGAGGGCTGCTGCTCCTACTTATGTATCGGCCACTCATGCGAAGGTGAAGAAACTGAATTGGTTCCAACGCAACATCCTGTGCATGAATGTGGACATCCGCAAGGAGCAATACACCGCCTACAAGGATCGTCGTCAGCTTGCCTACAATCAAGACTTGATTCTTCATCATGTGTCTGGCTCTCCTGCTCCTGTAGATCTCTCTGATCCCCTGACCTTTGCTCACTGGAACCAGGACTCTTTGGCCCCTTGGACACAGATTGATCATGACCTTGGCGGCAACTCGTACACCACTGGACATGCTTATGATGATGATGAGGAGGAGGCAGATGATGATTATGATGATGAGGATGCAGATGATGAGGAGACTCCCTCGGACTGAAGACCTTCACGGGACGTAGCATCGCTTCTCTTTCTTTTTGGCGTTTAGATGCCAAAGGGGGAGAAGTTGCACTAGTAGGACTTCGGGGATTTGCAGGGGTTCGGGCACAAGCATATGTGTTTACCATTTCTTTGCGCCTGTGTCCATTTATCTTATTTGTGGTTGTTTGTTAAACTATTTTATTATCTATGTGTATTGAGACAATGTTATGCTATCATTATCCTATGGTTGAGACTTCAAATTTATTGTGTTGGTATTCTCTTCATATCCTATATACACAAGGTATGACACTCTATCTAGTCTCAAATGCTACCATAACCTTACATTTTGTCTCCTTACTCCTTTGTGATATCTTGTGTTTGTTATTATAAAATTGCTCCTATCCTTTGTCATCTTGTGTTTCATACATGCACTTGTTTAGGGGGAGCTATTTTCTGTTAAAAATATGATATTGCATTTCGTTTCATTGCAAATCTTGGTATTGTCATCTAACACCAAAAAGGGGGAGATTGAAAGAACATTTCTTAATCCCTAGTGTTTTGAGTGTTAGTTAACAATACCAATGATGTACTAATCCTATTGCTAAGTATTTCAGTTTGTGTGAGTTGCATATCACATACCCCAAAGCCAAAATGTAAAGAAAAAGAGTTTCTGGAATTCTTCCCAGAACCGGAATATTGGAGCCGGAAATTTCCAGGATCGGAAATTCCGGGTCTCCTATTTCTACCAGAAAAGTGGCTAAGGAAAAGTTCGGAAGTGGTTCTGACTCGAACCGGAAAATCAACTCGGAAATTTCATTGACTCGGAATTTCCGAGTCACCCAGAAAACCACTCCAGATTTGGCTAAGGAAAGAAGAGAAAGTGGTTCTGACTTCAACCGGAAAATCAACTCGGAAATTTCATCAGCCCGGAATTTCCGGGCCACCCAGAAAACCACTCCAGAATTTGGCTAAGGAAAGAAGAGGAAGACGTTCTGACTCCAACCGGAAAATCAGCTCGGAAATTTCACTGACTCGGAATTTCCGGGCAACCCTCAGAAACTTGAAGAAATTTGGCTAAGTCAAGATGTCGAAGACGTTCTGATCTCAACCAGAAATTCAGCTCGGATATTTTACAGAACCGGATATTCCGAGTGGCTCGGAATTTCCGGGTGTCACTTGTACCGAAATTTCCGGGTCATCGAGACAGCCAACGGCCAGATTTTGGGAGGGGGTACAAATACCCCCTCGTTCACTCAAGAACAGCTAGCTCTCAGATTCTCTCTCTCTCTCCTACTATTCTTGAAAGCTCAAATCATCAAGATCTCCCAATCCATCCACCCAAATTCGTTGATCTTTGGAGGATTGGAGGAGAAGGCCCGGATCTACATATTCACCGAAGGGATTTGCATTTCCTCCCCATTCACTTGGGGATTTCGTGGCTAGGGTTTCCGGTGGGAAAACCTAGTTCACCATTATTGTAATCTTGGTGTTGCCTTGACCTTTTGTTGTCCTTGACCTGTTGTGGTCATCTTGAGAGCCCCCAATTAAGTTGTGGGTGCGTGCCTCAAGCGTTTGTGAGGGATTCGATCTCCGCCCTAAAAGAGGATCAATAGTGGAAGGTGAACTCGCAACTTTGTGGTTGAGTTCATCGGAGAAGAAGGTGAGCCTTTGTGGCGTTGCGGCTAACCTGTTGTGGTAGCGCACATCTCTCCAAACGAGACGTACACCCTTGGGTGGAACTCGGGATTACATCTTCGTCTCCACGTGCTTCACTCGGTTCCCCTTATCATTACTCCCTTACTTGCTTGTCTTGTTAGCTTATTTATCTTGTTATTGCTTCGGTTGTCATTTAGGTAAATTCACCATAGTTGCATATCTAGAGAATTTTCCTTTGTGTTGAGTCTAAATTTGTAATAGCACCTATTCACCCCCCCCCCCCTCTAGGTGCCGGATTCCCATTCAGCTCCCCCCTGGGAGCCTATATAAGAAGGGGCACCCCTGGCCTTTTAATTCACCAATTAATTCCCCAATTCTCTCTCGATTTCGTGATTCCCTTTGTCGGAGTTGCGCCGAGTTGAGAGGGGTATCTCTTCCACCATAGCCCGTTCCCGCGCTGCTGGTGTTCCGGTCCAAGTTTTCCACTTCTCGTCCTGGACTGGAGCTTCGGAGGCCGTCGTCTCCACCGTACGTGTGTAACGCCCTGCGAGGTGCTGCGCTAGCGGTGCTGGGAGGTCTGCTTCCTCTACACGACCTTGAGGCCGGCTTCGTCGGTCTTCATCGACAACGTTTGTGCGGGAACGTAATCACCGCTTTCGGTCTACAAGGCTATGTATTCCGATATCCGTTCATACTACAATATCTGCATAGAATAGATCTTGGCATGTTTTAAGGATATCGTTGCTAGGCAATTTTTTGTTTTCTGCACTCGATCCCCTTCAGTACCTACGTTATGTGTGCATGTTTTTTTGTGGACTTGGTGTCTACTTAGAAACTTATACACATGAGCGTAGTTACATCTTTAATTGGTATTCAAAATCTTTAGTGATCACCTTTTATTACTTTATTTATTCTTTGGTGATCTCTAAAAAGCCCAAGCTTTATTTTTCTATTGGAATCTGATACGTGCAAAACGTATCTACTTTCCCGAACACTTTTGTTATTGTTTTACCTCTAATTTGTGTGTTTTGCATGCAACTAACACGGACTAACACTGTTTTCAGCAGAATTACTCAGGTGTCTCCTTTTTGTGCAGAAATATCAACTTTGGAGAAAAAGCTCGAAAGACATCCAGGAATTATTTTCCATCCGAGGGGGACCCAGAACCACGATGAACAAACGGAGAAGAGGCTCGAGGGGCCCACACCACCTCGTGGCACGGGTGCCACCTGGACGCACCAGCAGGTGGTGTGGCCACCTCGGTCACCCCCTTGTGACCCCCTCGCGGCTACTTAACCCTCTTGACCTAAAAATGATCGGGGGATATCCACTTTTCCAGAGAACACCACCGTCTGCCGCCGCGAACCCTAGTTCGAGGACCAAAAGTCTCTGTTCCAGCACCCTGCCGGGATGGGGAATCGAAGGGGATCATCGCCATCATCATCGCCAACGCCTCTCCATCAACCATCCATGTTTTCCCCATCTATGTCTTAATAATCCACCGTTGTAGGCTTGAGGGGATGGTAGGGATTGGATGAGAGCACTCATGTAATAGCTGTAAGATTGTTAGGGCATGGTGCCTAGTATCCGTTATCGGTGTTTTACGTCATTGTTGCAACTTGTTATGCTTGACTCTTGACACTAGGGCCTGAGTGTCATGATTTCAGATCTGAAATTGTTATTGTATCATGATAATAATCATTGTTTTGTATCATATCTATGAGTTGTATAAACATATTATTGTCCAGAACCGATGGCCCCAAAGTGACAGCAATTGAGATAACCGGAGGGAATGGCTATGATGTGAGGATCACATGTATTCAATGAGTGTTAATGCTTTGCTCCGGTACTTTATTAAAAGGAGTACCTTAATTGCCAGTAGATTCCCTACACGCCTCGCTGCAAACGGGCTGGCAGGACAAAAGATGATGTGTAAGTTTCTCATTGCGAGCACGCACAACTAAATTGGAATACATGCTTATGATTAGTTAATACTTGGATGTTTTATATTATTTATCTGCAAATGCCTATGTTATGTTATTACATGAATTATCTTATCCAATGCAACGCCCGTACATCCGTCCCTATGCCTACAGTACTTTAATCATGTTGTCTACATCAATCACAATCGTTGTCTCAGTTCTCCTGCTATTATTATTTCACTATTGTCTCTGCTATAAAACTGTTGCTACTGATATTCCATCTCGAGCAAGTCTATTCACAAGTGCAGCTATTCTGACAAATCATCTGTTAAAGCTTATAAATATTCTTTGGCTCCCCTTGTGTCGAATCAATAAATTTGGGTTTTACTTCTCTTGAAGACTGTTGAGGTCCCCTATACTTGTAGGTCATCAAAACTATTTTCTGGCGCCGTTGCTGGGGAGCATAGCTTTATTTGTAAGCCCACCTGAGTGTGATATTGTTTGCTGGAATTTATTCATCATGGGAAGAAATGTTGATAAGAAGTTTCCCATCGTGTCATCCACTACAAGGAAAGGTACAACTCTAAACTCCGCTGCTGCTCTTGATTCTCCGTCTGTCTTGAGTAAGCTTGTTACACCACCACAACCTGAACGTTTTGTTACAACTGCTGAATCTGAAATTACTTATGATGATGCTTCTAGTGCTCTTGATGAAACTGGTTCATTAGGTCCCTTTTTAGATGCTACTATTGCTAAATCTAAACAAATTGAAAATGCTGAAATTCCTAATGAAAATGCTGAAACACCTTTTAATTCACCCGAATTTACTCGTGATACTTATGATGAGCGTGATGATATGTATGTGGATCTTGATGATGCTCTTGTTGAAGATATTAATGCTTTGAAAGATGGTAGTGCTATTAAAAAACTTGTTGCAAAACGTGATGTTAGATATAATTTATCTCCTGATGCTAAATTTGCTACATCTCATATAAACATAAAAGATAAAGCTTATGATTTCTCTCTTGATTTGGCTCATATAGCTATTGTTGAAAGAGAACCTTTCTGTGGAACTGAAAATGAAAGTGTTGTAGAACACATGAATGTATTGTCCGATTTGAGTGTAATATTTGCTGAGAACATTAAAAGACACACTTACTTTGTCACTAAAATATTTCCTTTCTCATAAAAAAAGGAGAAGCTAAAACTTGATATAAAAATTTATCTCCTGGTTCCATCACTAGTCCTAAGGGTTTGCTTGATGCTTTCTTTCAAAAATATTTTCCTGCAAGTGCTCCACATGATGCTTTGTTAAAAATCTATAATTTTAATCAAGAGGAAGGTGAGAAATTGCCTAAGGCTTGGAAACACTTTTTTTGCATATTAAGAGGCCAGCCGAACCATGATTTGGAGAAAAATAATCTATTTGATATATTTTATAGTGGACTAACTACTGAATCTAGGACATACCTCGATAGTTTTGCTAGTTGTGTTTTCAGGAAAAGGACTCCCGAAGAAGCTAAAGAATTATTGGCTACGATATGCAAGAATAATGATGATTGGGATATTCCTGAACCTACTCCAACACCTCCACCAACACCGAAGAAGAGAGGTATGATTGAATTAAATGAAGAAACGATGAGGGAAGCTAAAAGATCTCTTCAAGAAAATGGTATTAAATCTGGAGATGTGAAGTATTTACCTCCTATTGAAGAATTATGTAAGCCTATTCCTCCTTCAATCGTAATTGAGGTACACTCTCTCCAAAGGTTTGATGATAGAGATATCCCTTACTCTAAACCTCCTGCTCAATGCTTAGATGAATTTGATGATTTTATTGTGAAGCAATGCAATTTTAATACGAGAATAGAGAATCATTTAATGGAAAATTCTCGTGCTATTAGTGATTTGCATGATATTGTTGATAGAACTGCTAATGATGTTAAAGTGCTCATTAAACACTTTCATATGGTTCAAACTCAAATAGATCAACTCACTAAAGTGCAAGAAGAATTGCAAATAAATAACTCTATAGCTAAAGAAAAACTTGTTTGCGAAGTAACAACTAGAGGTGCTAAAGCTACCCAAGACCCTTTGTATCTTGAAGGACATGATAAAAGAATTGAACAAGATTCTCAACGAGTTAATGAACCTAGTGCTCCTTCTAGGAAAAAGAAAAGGAAACATAAAATTGTTGTAGAATCCTATGAACATGTTAATGATCCTAATAATATATCTGTTTCTGATGTTGAAACTGAAAGTGGTAATGAACACAACAATGATAATGCTAATAACAATGATAAGGATAAAAATGCCAATTCGGATCAGGAAGACCTGAAAAACATGCTAAAAATAACAAGTACACTAAAGAAGATTTTATTGCTAAGAAACATGGCAATGAAAGAGAACCTTGGGTCCAAAAACCAATGTCTTTTCCTGCAACGCAACTTTAATCTAAAGAGGAAGATCATTATAATAGATTTTGAGATTGGATGGAACCATTGTTCTTGCAAATTCCTTTGACTGATGCTATTAAGTTGCCTCCTTATTCTAAATATATGAAAGATATTATGACTAACAAAAGGAAAATTTCTAATGAGGAAATATCTACTATGCTTTCTAATTACTCTTTCAATGGCAAGGTTCCAAAGAGCTTGGTGATCCAGGTATACCAACTATTCCTTGTTCTATCAAAAATAATTACGTTAAGACTACACTATGTGATTTGGGAGCTGGAGTTAGTGTTATGCCTTTTTCTCTTTACAAGAGACTTTACCTTGATAAATTGATACCTACTGATATATCTTTGCAAATGGCTGATAAATCTACTGCTGTTCCCGTTGGAATTTTTGAGGATGTTCCTGTCCAAATAACTACCAATTGCTTAATTATGACTGACTTTGTAATATGTCCATTATTTTTGGAAGGCCCTTTCTAAATACTGCAGGGGCTATTACTGATTGAATAAAGGAAAAGTTACTTTTAATGTTCATGACAAGGAACATACTGTTTATTTTCCCAAGAAAGTTGATAGAATGCCTGGAGTTAATACAATTACCAATTTGAGCTCTATTAGAGTGGGAAGTATTAATTGCCCATATAAAGAAGAATACAAAACTCTCATGATTGGGTCCATACCAATTCATTAAAGGTAACATGAGTGTCTCATATGGTTTAAAATCTTTCATGTCATATTAAATTCAATTGGTGGCAAGACTTGATCAACCTTGTTAATAAGTGCATTTTAAATGCATAAAGAGGCTAAATAATTTTCTTTCCATCATCCTTGTTATACCTACTGTAATGTTATTTACTTTGCAATGTTTAGTTGAATTCGTTGTTAGAAAACAATTTTCAGTATTGAATTTAATAATGCAAAATACCAGAAAATGAAAAAAATAAAGTTTTCAGAAGATTAAAAAAATTATATGATAAATCATATTTTTCGAGGAGGATCCTAGAAATACCAGAGAGCCACCAGGGGGACCCCCTGGGCCACCTCACCACCTGGTGGCACGGCTGGCTTTTGGCCGCGCCAGCACATGGTGTGGGGCCCACATGCCCCCCCCCCCCCCCCCACTTGCTCTCTCCCCTTCCCCTACCTTCCTCTTGCCCGAAAAACCAATCCTACATATCTCAAACTCTTATTCTTGCTGCTCATCTCCTGGTATTTCGATCTCCACATTCAGCCAATTTCTGATGCTGAAATTTGGTGCATCTCCTCTCCGGTATGTGACTCCTCCGAATATCCAAGTAGAATTTTGTTTAATGGTGTATATGTGAAGTATTTTGCTGCTGTACATATCTTGTTTAGTGAGTTTGAATGCTTGTTCTAAGTTGAAATAACTAGTTTTGATGCATGCTTAAGTCTCTAGCAAGTCACTATAGTGGTTTCCCTTCATTTAGTTGGCTAAAAATCGATTTTTACGATGTTTGTTGAAAATTTCAGAACATGGAAGGAAATGCATTTGCACTAGATCCTAGTGAGATAGTGTTCGAAGGGAAGTTCAAGGTTCATAGAGAGGATGGAGTATACCCTGCCTTCTACCCGTGCTCGCAATTCATGGAATTCGCGGGGATTACGCAAGATTTCCATGCTCTCATGTCAAATGCAGGATTGGAACGTTTTCTTGAGGATCAACCTTTCCAATATGCTATTTTGTCTATGTCGGTGGTGCAGGATTTCCGCTGCAATTTTAACTTATCTAACCCCACGGTGCATTACAAAATTTACAACAAATCTGTGGACCTGCCTTTTGGTGTTTTCTGTTCAGTGATGAGAGTTCCACATAGAGGATCATTAGAGAAGCCGAAGGGGAACCCAAGGCTATTGATGGATGTGTATGAAGAGATCTGCTATGGGAGGAGCTTATCTAAGGAGGACGGTAAAATCAGGAGTATTCATCTCCCCTCCATTCGTTAGTTCACGTACTTCATTGCTAATTGTGTTCTAGCTAGGAGAGCTGGTAAGTTAGGCTTGCCTGATTTAGCTTTTCTAGCTGCTGCTTTGCGTCGTGATAGAACTTATAACTTGGGTGCTTTGATTGCTAACCATTTCGCCACGAGAAGGGAGGAATTTGTGGGGGACTAGTTGCTTCATGAATATTAGCTTTGCATTGTTTGGAACCCCATCCTCAGGATTTGCTGCTACCTATAGAAAAACTTAATATTGATTCAATGAAGAGACATGAATTTATTGCTGAAGATGGTAGCTTGCATTATCTCCCTTATACCACAACTTTTCCAAACAAGAAATACTACAAAGTAACTACCATTGAGAGAGTTGTTATCTTATCTGTGCCTCTTCTTAACCTTGTTGGCAGGGAGAACTTGTCAGTCTCAGAGGCTGAGTTGGACACACTTGGGGAGCAGCCCGACCCGGATAGTAGGGGCAATGATGAGGAGTATGGGGGTGACTTCATTCATCCCCCGGAGACACCCAGCTTCGTGTACCCGGATCCGGGGTATGTAGGACCTTCGGGATCTTCCTCCAGCGCAGCCGATGCAGAGTACGAAAACACGGGGCATAACCCATCGAGTTGGCGCGATTATTCACCTTGGGGTTGATCTCCACTTAGGCTAAAAGTACCAAAAAGATTTTTGTTATTTCTCTTGCTGGTTTGTTTTAGTATCTAGTATTAATATGCTTAGTATTTATTTCAGTTCAATATGCAAAACACAAAAATATTTTGCTTTGTTGTGTACTGTTTCGCGCAGGGACAAATTTCTTCTGTCCACCGTTTAATTCATAACTTTTCACAGTAACGTCGGAATGACCTGAAATTTCGTGTGCATATTCCTGTGATGTGTACGCAACTTTCATTAGTTTTGAGTTTTCTGATATGTTAAGGTTCTCAAAAAAAATTGTCTTTGCTGGCTGTTCTGTTTTCAGTTTTTAAATCCGAAAACCCAAAAATATTTGTTGTTTCTCTTTGCTTTAGTATAGTTTGTTTCATAGGTCATTATCTTCAATTACTCCATGGAGTTTGGTTATTATTTCATATCTTTCAAGCACACAAGTGATAAGGCAATTATGATGATCTATGACAATTTCGAGTTGGGTAAGAGGCTGGTAATGAACTCTATTTGTTTCTCATTTTTGTACATATACTCATTCATGTGAGCATGCTTAGATGGTTCGCATAAGCTATATGTCGATTGGTGGATGCTTAGTAGTTCATGTTCTCTTATGATCGTTTCCAATTTATTTATGATGGATGTCATGTCTCTTTGGATATTTTCATGCATTGTTTTGCTCATAATAGAATATGACATTGTGGTATCCTCCTCTAAATAATTCATTTGAATTGACTTGGCACATGCTTACACATGTTATGACTGAAAACAAAAAGTCAATTAAGCCTTGATGACATATTTTGCCTTAGAGTTCTTGTATCTTTATTATGCCTCCGTTAAGGCGCGAGCATGATTACAACGGTTATTGCTCTCTTGAATTGTCGCTTTCCCATCTTTTGCTAGCATCCACTTGTTACTAAGCTGAGATAATGCTTGTGCTTCCAAATCCCTGAAAACCAAGTTATTCCAAAGAGTCCACCATAAATACCTATGCATGGCAATTTCAAACCATTCAAGTAAATTCGCATGTGCTACCTTTAAAACCTTCAAACACTTCTCAATGTGTGCCACTGGTTTGAGCTCATGAGGAAGTGGTAGTTGGTCTTGTTATCTTCCATACTAATTAAGTAATTGACTTGCATGCTACGTCTTCTCGTCACTAATTTTGCAAAGGGTTGGTTAGACCATTGTAATATCAAAAAAGGATTTGAGAAAATAAAAATAGGCATCCCTCCATGGTTTGAGATTGTTTGGTGGGCACCCGAGGATTCGGTTAGCCATGGTTTGTTAGCAAGGTGGGGAGGAGTGTCAAGCTATCAAAATGAATGAATATAAAGATGCATATTATAAGTGCTTTGTTTTAAAAATAATCGGAACCGTTCTCAACTTGCCTTGTATGGAAGATAACAAGAACTCTATTGCCATTCGTTGACCTAACAACCACCACTCAAAAAAAATTACCTCTTGTTTCAAAATGATAAGAAGCTCTAGCACATATTGAATCCCTACTTCCCTCGATGAAGGGCATATCTTTTACTTTACTGTTGAGTCACCATCCTTCTTTGAGCACCTTCTTGAGAGCATAATTGGCATTCTTAGTGTAGTATGCTTGTCCCTTAATATGTTAACCGTGGTGTAATCTAGATGTTTTTATCTTTGATATCTTTATCTCTAGTCTTCTCTTGAAACTCAGAGGTGCCTGGGCATTTATGTTTTGTTGTTCCATTCGGGCAAGCGAGATACCACTTTATCATACTTTCTTATGATCCTTGCAATCCTGTGAATTGATATGTTTCATGTTATTTATCATCGGTATAATTGGCATCTTTTCATGGTTTACATAACTATTGGGTGACATTGTTTATATATGTCTTATTATGAATAGTCTAAGCATTTGTCCTCATAAGGAGAATATTTACATCACATGAGCAAATGAGTTCGTGAAAGTTCTTTTAACGCACTCAGTTGTTAAATGAATTGCTTGAGGACAAGCAATAAGCTAAGCTTGGGGGAGTTTATACGTCCAAAACGTATCTACTTTCCCGAACACTTTTGTTATTATTTTACCTCTAATTTGTCTGTTTTGGATGCAACTAACACGGACTAACGCTGTTTTCAGCAGAATTACCCTGGTGTCTCCTTTTTGTGCAGAAATATCAACTTTGAAGAAAAAGCCCGAAAGACATCCAGGAATTATTTTCCATCCGAGAGGGACCCAGAACCACGAAGACCAAACGGAGAAGAGGCTTGAGGGTCCCACACCACATCGTGGCGTGGGTGCCACCTGCCCGCGCCAGCAGGTGGTCTGGCTGCCTCGGTCACCCCCTCGTGACCCCCTCACGGCTACTTAACCCTCTTGACCTAAAAACGATCGGGGATATCCACTTTTCCAGAGAACACCACCGTACGCCGCCACCACCGCGAACCCTAGTTCGGGGACCAGAAGTCTCTGTTCCGGCACCCTGCCGGGACGGGGAATTGAAGGGGAGCATCACCATCACCATCGCCATCATCATCGCCAACGCCTCTCCATCAACCATCCATGTTTCCCCCATCCACGTGTGAGTAATCCACCGCTGTAGGCTTGAGTGGATAGTAGGGATTGGATGACATATAATAGTTGTAAGATTGTTAGGGCATGGTGCCTAGTATCCGTTATCGGTGTTTTACGTCATTGTTGCAACTTGTTATGCTTAACGCTTGACACTAGGGCCCGAGTGCCATGATTTCAGATATGAACTTGTTATTGTATCATGATAATAATCATTGTTTTGGGTCATATCTATGGCTTGTTTACACATATTATTGTCCGAATCCGATGGCCCCAAAGTGATAACAATTGGGATAACCGGAGAGAATGGCTATGATGTGAGGATCACATGTATTCACGGAGTGTTAATGCTTTGCTCCGGTACTTTATTAAAAGAAGTACCTTAATTGCAAGTAGATTCACTAGAGGCCCTGCTGCAAACGGGCTGGCAGGACAAAAGATGATGTGCAAGTTTCTCATTGCGAGCACACACAACTAAATTGGAATACATGCTTATGATTAGTTAATACTTGGATGCTTTATATTATTTATCTGCAAATGCCTATTATATGTTATTACATGAATTATCTTATCCATGCAACGCTCGTACATCTGTCCGTATGCCTACAGTACTTTAGTCCTATTGTCTACATCAATCACAATCGATGTCTCAATTTTCCTACTACTGTTATTTCACTACTGTCTCTGCTATAAAAATGTTGCTACTGATATTCCATCTCGAGAAAGTCTATTCACAGGTGCAGCTCATCTGACAAATCATCTGTTAAAGATTATAAATATTCTTTGGCTCCCTTGTGTTGAATCAATAAATTTGGGTTTTACTTCCCTTGAAGACTGTTGCGATCCCCTATACTTGTGGGTCATCAGTATCACATTGCCTCTTTATAAGCTTATGACCTATTTGTTATATCTTTTTGGAGTGTGTGTTTGCGAAATACATGATATGCACTATGTGCCTCACATTTCGAAAGACTATGGTGATGCTTAGGCTCATCCTTGTTTAGTCTCATAAAATGTATTTTCATGACACACCCATCCTTTCTCGTTTGAGCAAATCTTCATTTTTCACTTCTTTCTGTAGTTGCTCAACTTTTGTTTGTGTTCAAAATTATCTAGGAAGGACTGAGGATTCCATGTTGTGCACACTATATTGAAATACAAATCCTTCATTGTGCACGTACCTTGGGGAGTTCCCTCTTGATTTTTAGAACACTTGGTTGATCTTATCATAATATCTTCTTGTGCTCAATTGGTTTTTGGATCTCTTGATTGCTTGCTTCTTTGTGAATGCATTCTTCTTTTGCAATTGATATCCTTATAGTGGATTTCAATTGATATCTTTCTTGTCCAATTGTTGTATCCTCAATATAGTTTGATCCCCTTCATCAATTCGTCATTGGATAAGTGTGCATTTGATTTCACTCAAATCATGAGAAATGCATAAATCATGGAGGAGATCTTATTATGTTACCTTTCTAAAGCCTTTCACCCATTTCGGCAATCGTTGCCAACGTGGGAGAAGTTTTCGAGGGTTGTATGGAATTGGCTTTGTACTTTGGTATATTCTTAAGTATTTGTCTTCCTTGCCTTTGCATTCGTTGCTTGGTTTTATATATAGTGGAAACTCCATCATCGGTAATGGTCGATAATATATGAATTCATGTTCATACACACGTGCATAAATTATGGGGGAGTTTGCTCTATATATGTGGTTGGACTAACATCACCATTCTTGTTCGTTAAATTTCATATTATAAACCCTCTCAAAAGAGATTGTCATCAATTACCAAAATAGGGGAGATTGAAAGAGCATTTTTGCTCATGTGTGGTTTGGTAATTAAATGACAATCTCAAAGGACTAATGCTTGTAGTGAGATATATTTATAGATCTTGTCCATGAAATTATGGAGTTCATGTGTTGGACTCTTGAAACTCATGTGTTGAGTGGGGCATATTGAAAATATGTCTTGAAAGATTCAAGACATCATATTAGTGAAAAAATGTTGGAAGATACAAGGTTGATCAAAATGTTGATCAACACACAAAGCTACAACATGTACCAAGATGGATCATGTATCTCTTAGGATGGTAAACACTTGTCCGTATAGCTTTGTGAACTAACCCATGATATATGTGTGTGTGGTATCTTTATATGAGGTTAGGTATCTTCCATGGGCTTGCAACAAATGAAGATTTCATATAGCTCATGGAGGATAACATCATGTGGTGATCGTCATCAAGGTGAGATGTGGAAGACCAAGAGAGGCTTCTTGAAGAGATCCTATGCTTGGAGCTTGCTATGGATACATGAAGACATAGCTTAGCGAGACTCTCCCATTATGGGTATGGGGAGTATTTGGAGAAGTCTTCATCAAGCATTTTCTTGGACGCGCAATCAAGAAAGATGATCCACTTGAAGAGATCAAGATAGTCATCATCTAAGTCAAGTGAAATGCTCAATGCAAAGATATGATCTTGATAGGGCTATAGGATAGATAGGCGTACTATCAAGAGGGGCTCTCAAGTGAGTAACTTGATCGCATCGTTGTGGAGAGCTCAAACCTTTGCATACTTCGCATATCATATTTATTGATTCTTATTTGTCTTTTATCCATGTGAGGATTAGATCTTTGTTCATCTCCAAGTCAAGCTCTAGTTCATCGAAAACGGTTTTACTTTGGAAAACTTGTTGCATTTTTTATGTTGGAGGTTTTACCGGTTGTTCTCTTATCTAGAGATTTTACAATTCCCCATTTGGTTTTAACCTCACTTGTTGGATTATGATGTTTCTCTGCATGATCTTATAGATCTCTTCGTGGTGATTCCAACGAGCCAAAAATCATCGAAAACAGAGTTCGGATCGTCAAGATATCATCATTTTTGTGTTGACGTTTCTGGACCTAGGCCGGAAGTTCCGGCCGGCCAGAAAGATCCGGTCAAACTTCCGCCCAAACTTCCGATTTGACCAGAGAACACTTCTCAGACGCATTTTGGTGTGTCCGGGGGGTCCGGAAGTTCCGGGGTAAGCCCAGAACTTCCGGCCCGAGTGGGAAAAACTGTCCCCAACAAACAGATTTGTTAAGGACCTATTTAAGGGATCATCTTCCCCAATGGTTGCGATATTTTGGTGCTCTCTCTGCTCCTCCATTATTGACCTCCAAAGCTTTGAGATCTCTCAGTCCCTCCAATGATTCTTCCTATTTCTTGAGGGAAAAGAGAGAGGAGATCTAGATCCACATTTCCACCAATCCATCTCTCCTCTAAGTGAGGGGAATCTAGTGGGTCTAGATCTTTGAGTTCCTTTATGGTTTTTCTTCTTTGTTTTTCCTCTCTTCTCCCCCCATAAGCATTAGTTGCTTTTGGTGGGATTTGGGAGTGAAGGATTTGACTCTTTTGTGGTTTCCTTTGTTCTTCCTCTCTTATTCCCCCATAAGCATTTGTTGCTTTGTTGGAATTTGAGAGTGAAGGACTTGAGCACTTTGTGTGCTCTTGCCATTGCATTTGCATCGGTTTGAGCCCTCCACGAGGATTCGTGGTGGTGATACTTGTGAGCTTGTTACTCTTGGGTCGTTGGACCCTAGACGCCTTTTATGGCCAAGACCTTTTGTGGTCATGACCTTTTGGGGTCACTTGAGATCCCCCAATTAAGTTGTGGGTGTGTGCCTCAAGACTTGGGAGCCCCCAATTAAGTTGTGGGTGTGACCTCAAGAGCGTGTTGTACGGGATTCGATCTCCGCCCCAAAGGAAATCAATAGTGGAAGGTGAAATCGCAACCTTTTGTGGTTGAGTTCATCAGGAGAAGAAGATGAGCCTTTCTGGCGTTGTAGCTAACCTGTTGTGGTTGCGCACACCTCTTCAAACGAGACGTACACCCTTTGGGAGGAACTCAGGAATACATCCTCGTCTCTGTGTGCCTCGGTTATTTCTATACCCGAGCTATTTACTTATTCACTTTACATTGTGATAGCCTTCGTGGTTTAATTCATCTATCTTGTTATCACCTTGTTACTTGTATTGCTTAGCATAAGTTGTTGGTGCACATAGGTGAGCCTAGTTTATTATCGAGGTTGTATGCTTGTTAAATTAAACCTCTAGTTTTATTCCGCCTTTATCAAGCATACCGGAATATCCGGTCATTTTTGGACTGGATAATACGGATTTTAAAAAAGCTTTAAATCGCCTATTTACCCCCCCCCCCCCTCCCTCCCCCCCTCCTCTAGACGACGTCTATCTGTTCAACCTGAACTCATCCATGTTTGGCCACAACTTTCCTACTTGAATGACAGGGTTTTCCTTGTCATACACATGCACCAGCTCATCAAGATGTGCATCATCTACATATTCTACAGCATCTTCCATCAGTTGTTCGTCTACATCTTCAGACAATTTTATGTCAGAAATATCACTTGTAGCTTCATCACTCTCCTCCTCATCTCTATCATCGACTGGAATGCCAAATATTTTGGCTATATGAGTGTCATCAATTGGTGCAATGACCAAATCAGTATGCTCCTGCAATTCAACTATGTTCCAATCAACAACATCACCATTGCCCTCTTCTGCATTTGCATTAGCCCCATCGGCTATTACTGTCAGATCGGTAACAATGGGAACTAGATGCCTCTGTGAAGCCCAATCAAATTCTGCCTTCTGCACAACCAACTATGACGGCACATAATTGATGTCTACGCACGCTTCTATTCTTGTAGACAGTGTTGGGCCTCCAAGAGCAGAGGTTTGTAGAACAGCAACAAGTTTCCCTTAAGTGGATCATCCAAGGTATATCGAACTCAGGGAGGTAGAGGTCAAAGATAACACTCTCGGACAACCCTGCAATTAAGATACTAGAAGTCTCTTGTGTCCCCAACACACCCAATACACTTGTCAGATGTATAGGTGCACTAGTTATGCGAAGAGATAGTTAAATACAAGTAATATGGATGATTATAAGTAGTAATTGCAATCTGTAATAAAAATGACAGCAAACAAACATGTAGCAGAACTTGTTGGAAATGGTGTTTTAATGCTTAGAAACAAGGCCTAGGGATCCTACTATCACCAGTGGACATTCTCAACAATAACATCAAAGTTAAATAAATAAACACTACTCTCAAACACTCTCATGTTGGATAACAAACACCATTCATTGCGTAGGGCTACAAGAGCACCCTCAAGTCGGAGTAAACCAACACCAACAATATCATAAAGGAGTCACACACGGTGCACACAGTGTCACCGTTACACACGTGAATAACCCCGGAGTTCATATTAAAGTAACCTATAATGTACCTGCACTTTAAATATGATAGGTACATGTGTATAGTGCAAATCCCTGGATCGATTCATTTGCACACACAGTTTACGATGTAATATCACAACAAAGTATCAAATTTATTACATCGATGATCCAGACTTAAAAATATTCATTACAATTTGCATAGCATAAGGCTAGCATTGGAAAGAATACACAGCGGAAATACAATAAAAGTAAGTCTCCATCTTCATGTTGCCACAGGCGAAAACATGTTGGTTGCAGACTCGAAATTCCTTAACGAAACCTCACTCGTCATTTGAATAACCTGTAACAAATAAAATTTTGCAACAGAGTGGGTCAGATTCCATAAAAAATGGAGTCTGGCAAGTGACACTATGGTGGACACTTAATGGAATAACTCTATAGCCTATATGCATATTTGGCTGGTGGAGTTCAAGGCTAATTTGCATAAAGCCATATTTTCCTACTCTTTTGAAAACACTTTTCTTGAAATCAAGACGATTATGGCATGAAAACCATAATCTCATCTTCCCTTGTTCACCCATCAAATTTTAACTTAGAAATTGGAATGATAGGATCCTCCGTTGACGTCCTTGATCAACTACTCAAAATTGTCCGTAACCAAGGACACGGCTAAGTACTTAGTTTTAGACTCTGCAGAGGTTGTGCACTTTCACCATTAGACCCAACAAACCCAAACTATCCTCAAGCACACCATTTGTGCTAAGGAAAAGGAGAGAGTTGTGACGAGACTTTTCAGAAGCACTTTCCCACCCCATAACGGCTTGACGCGCTCCATCTGCAAAACCTCTACCACCACCTGTCAGGCTGGGGTGAGTCCATGCAACTTAATCCATCTAGACAGATCCCATTGACTAATGGTTGCACTAGAATCAATCTTCACTTGGAGTTCTTCAGATCCTTTTGTTCCCTAGGTGGCCGTCCACAAGTGACCATCCCTTAGAGGTCACCCCTAAGAGACAACACTCAACAAAAACCACATACAACCAATTCCACCCAGGAGTTTCATTCTTAACTTAGTAGAATTTAACTTTTCATAAAACAACTTTTGCATAGCATCAATATTTCTACCAAGTTATCAATAGGATTCTAGACACAACTAATGTAAGGGATATAGTAGTTTTAGCATAGCAATACTATCCAACACATGCATATAAGAAATACACTTAGTAATGCAGAGAAAAATACTTAGGAAGTTTATGAGGGTGTGACACTTGCCTTGTCAATAGGGAGTGCAGGAGTATCAGTTGCAAAAGCCTTTGTTTCTCTCCGGAATTTCTACCACATCAAATAATTCACAATAAATATGCAGCCAAACAATACTTAAGAAGATATGACATGCATGAGATGCAGAATGGTACAAGGAATTATGATGTGAATGACATGCAAAACAATTTATGGAAAAGACATGAAATAACTTAATCCATTTGGCTAAGTCAAGGTCAAGGTTGATCAAGAAATAAACTTGATAAAACAACAACTTGAAAAGTTGTAAGGCTACTCCAAGTCTTCACATGTTTGATCTTCAAAACATCTTCAACTCCTTTGTAGATTCATTGATCTTCAATGGTGTTTAGTTAACACTCTAGAAACTTAGTGTTAAACACCAGGGACTCGGTATATGTCCAAGGTGAAAGATAGATAATAGAAAGAAGAAAAGATAGAAAGAATGGAGTAGTTGGTCTTCCAAGCATCTTCTCCAGGCTTCCTGGTAGCTTTCTCCTTGGTGTGTTGACTCCATTGTGATTTGTAGACTTGGTGGTTCTGCAGACTTGTTGGTGATGGCAGCATCAAAATTGGTCTTGAATATAACTTAGCCACCATTAAGTCTAAGAGTAGAAGGAAGAAAAGGAGAGGAAGGAAAGAAAGACTTAGAATATGTAGGTGGTTGGTCTTCATGAACTTCTCCTTGATTTTCTTCTAAGTACTTTTACTTCTTGGAGATGCTTCTGGAGTCTTGTTTTCTTGGCCAAGTCCTTCATTGGTTTCCACTAATTCTAACTTAGTGGTTTTCGACTAGGGGGGTCAAAAGGGCTAACATGCATCCTCAATTTTTCTAAGGAGGAATGTCATGTAAGAAGTGCAAAATATTTCTAAGGACTTATGCATGCAATGCCATGAAAATTACTCTAAGGAATGCAAGGCAAGTATGTTGGTTCAAAAAATATGATTAAGGTCCAAGGTCATAACACTTGGGGTCGAAATTTTAATTATGGTCTACAAGCTAACACATCAAGTCGAAATAATTTCTAAGTAAGAGTTCATAAAATAAGGTGTTGGTATTTTCTAAGGAAAAATACTTTAAAACAATAGTTGATAAATTTACTAAGGACCAACACTTATCAAAATAACACAACTAAGTTTCAAGATGCTAAATTTTTCTAGGGAAAAGATTTAGCACTTTTAAGATGTTGTAATTTTTCTAAGGGTAGTGTTGTCAAAATAATTACCAAATATTTTCTAAGGATTTAATCAATAGTAATTACAAATATAGAAAATACGTTTACAAAAATAGTAGAGTATTCCTACGGCCAATACTTAGACATACAAATTTATAGCTAAAGATTTTGATCAAAAATCAATTTTAAAATTGAAGTTATGTTCAAAATACTAATAAAGCCACTTTTGAAAATAAACACAAATAATTCGGGAAAACATTAAATTAACTATGCCAAAAGTTTCTACGTATCATAAGCTTTCCAAAAATATTTTATTTGTAAAATTTGACCAAACCAAATAAAAGTAGTGATAGATCTAAAATCTAGGGTTTTTCTGCAAAACTGCCGGTATTCGGTTGACTGTTGACTCTGACCACTGACGTGGAAATTGACTCGCTGACGTGGCAGGCTGACTGGGATTTAACTACGAATTTAACCAAAAATAAAATTGTTCGGATGGAAAAAACAATCTTAACGAAAGTTGTAGAGAATTACGTGCTCTTTCTAATTATCACAATTATAACATAAGTGGATGAATAGATTGGTCACAAATCGCAAAATATCTTTCTTGTCCAAAACTTCAAACGTGAATATCTCCTAACTCGTTTGAACAAAATAGGTGAGGCTTGGGGAAAAAGAAATATCTTGATAAGGCGAACAACTTTTGTAATTGCGCCCCGAAGATTTGAGATTGGTTTATTCTACGAAAATCGTTGAGAGCAAACTGTATTGTAAAGAAAATTCAGTACGTCAAAATCAAAAAGGTGAAATAAGAAAGTTGTAGGTAAGGGTTAGATCTAACTTCTCACCAAAGGAATTTCGATTTGAAGAAGCGAGCACGAAGAGATCTAAGAATTACGACTTGAGATCTGAAGGATGGCGATTCGAAATTCTTACTCCATGGTTGATGAAAAGAGTTGAGGCCTCCCGGGATGGAAAGGTATCGACGAGATCTACAACAATGTTTCAGGTTCCGTCGTGATTCGAGATCGTTTTGGTGGTCAAATCAACGAAATACGATTTTGCTGATTAGGTTTTCGGTGGAGCGAAAAGGGGAAAAGAGATGCCGGCGGCTACAGAGGATTATATAGGCGGAGGGATGGTGGAATAGATAGGCCTCGGAGTTTTCAACGCGTAGGATCAAGCGGATCCGGATTTGGATATTTCTCGAGATAAACGTGTTTGAATGAAAAGTGGTTGGAAAAAGAATTCTCAGGATTTGAATAACGTGCAATGGAGGCAGAGTCGTGTTCGACTCGGTCTAAGTTGGGCCGGCCCGATTCACATTTTTTTCTTATTTATTTTATATATTTTGTTTTACAACTCCGAATTAAGTGAAATAAATTTCTAAAAATTTCTAAAAATCATATCTTTATTTTAAAACATTTGTGGACATGTTTTAAACACTTTTTGAAAATATTAATTTTCAATATTTGATTAACTGCAAATTTGACACTTTTGTCAAATTTGAAAATAGAGCTTTTAATGAATTTATTTGTGGTTAAATAAAATTTGGTACCACAATTTAAACATATAAAAATAATTATTTCCAATAAATACAATCAAATCATTAGAGTAAAAATAAGATAAATATCATAATCGCTATTTTGTTTTTTTAATATTTTCTCAAATAGATTTTCAAGTGGAAATAATATTTCAACCATTGTAATTTCAAATATAAATAATGCAAGAAAATGATGAATGCATGCATAAATTTTGTTTTCAAATCGACATATATATAGTTTTCAAAAAGTTTAAATTTTTTCTGATTTTTCAGAATTTGAAAAATCCTAAGATGTTACAGACTACCACCCTTAAAAGGAATCTCGTCCTCGAGATTCGAGAAGGCTAGCAAAAGGTTGTGACTGGATATCTGGGTGCTCTACCACCCTTAAAAGAAATCTTTGTTGGTATTGAAAACTTCGATATGAAAACTTGATTCAGAATGTACCGTTCACTTCTTTCATACTGATGTGGTTCACATTTCCTTTATCAAAAGTATTTGGCTTGACAGCGGCTTCGGCCCTTTTCTTTTCTAGGCACTCAGTGGAGTAGTGTTGTTGCTTCTTGCAGTTTTAACAGGTGATATGATTGATGTTTTTCTTGGGTTCCACATTTGAACGATGATTGTGGTCAGAAGCATCGTGTTCGTTTCCCTTACGGTCTCCATTGCTTCCCTCATTATGGTCCCTAGAAGGAAACACTCCACATCGTTCCATTTATGAAATCATTCTTCCTCTTCTTAGGACAGCAATTGGCATAGTGTCCTTTATCATTGCATTTGTGGCACGTCAAAAGACTGATGTCTTTCTTCTGCGAGCGGATAAGGTTGTTCTCCGGGCATCTATCAGAAGAATTTGGCTTGGCAGTTTCCTCAGCTTTGTTTGTCGGGCACTTATTAGCGAAATGGCCATTGTTCTTGCACTTGTAGCAAATGATCTCGTTTAAACTTCGCTTCTTCTTTGGTGCTTCCAAGGCTAAAAATTCTTCTAAATCTTGTTCATCATATTTTATCCCAATGGACGAAGCTCTGTCTCGTTTGATGTAACAATTTCGAGCTAAGTGATGCCCTTCACATTTATAGCAACACTTGGAGGTATCTTTGGATGCCTTCGGTTGTGAATTTACTCTCACTTCATTTTTCATCTTAGTATGATCTACAATCACCTTTTGACAATGATTTTGCTCATTATCCTGACCAATCTTCTTCTCTTTGTAGTCCCATGAATAATGTTCTTGTTCTCTACAGGTAACATATGTTATATGACTAGTATCTCTTTTGCGTTCCTCCTTGTGTTCTTGTACTTCCACACATTTCTTGAGTTGCTGTTGCATTCCCTCTTTGACTTGCTGACCGACTTCTTGCACCATGGGATAGAGTTGACATTGAGTCGGGACGTGATTTGTTGCTTCACACAAAAAAGCAAGTAACCAGGGTTGTGGGGCATCCGTCGGTTGGATAGTTGGAGACACCATGGGGCCACTCATCATGACATTTCTTGGATGTGTGTCCTATTTCTCCACACGTTTTACAGGCTTGAGGTTTTGTCAAAGTACTTCCTTTGAAATCCTTGTTACCAATGTCCATCTGGGGTGGGTTGATATTACTGTTGGTCATGTTGTGACGCATCATCTGCACAATGTGGGTCTAGTTATCCAACATTTGTTGCATTCCCTGGGGTAACTCTTTGTTGTGACTGTGGACTTGATTCTGGACCATGAGTTGCATCAACTGACTCTGAGCTTCTAATAGTTGAATTGCAGCTGTCATCTCATCGTTGGTGCTTGCGCGAGACATCTGTTTGGGTTTAGCATAGATAGGTAAAAGATAGAAGGATGCTAGGGAAAATTTCTACCCCAAACTCAACAAACCGAGGCAAATCATCTTACAAACAATATCTAACAAACATAGAGCAACAAGTTTCAACAAAAAAAAAGCAATCTAGTATTGTCATACCACACTGAGTTGGCATGATCAATACACTATCACGGTGTCGTTGTTCTAATTAAATGGTGGTCTCTTGTCTATCTTCATGAGTGCTTCAAATTCTTCTTTCTTCAAAATCTTCTAAGTATTTGAGCTATGAATCTGGATTCTTCAGTGTTCTTCTATGCAGGTAGTGCTTCATGTCGACTTGTAGAATTACATATGAAGTATCGAACTCAGACTTTACTAACATGGTCAACTAGAAAACGATATTTCCAGAAGTTTGATATTAGACGAGAGTATAAGAGAGGATAAAATGAAAATTTTTGTTTTTAGATAACTGAATAAAAATAGATTTCAATCCTATGGCCAAATCCTATTTTTATCCAGACTTAGGGTTTCGAACCTACAGACAACACAACGCTCCGATACCATCTGTAATGTACCTGCACTTTAAATATGACAGGTACCTGTGTATAGTGCAAATCCCTGGATCGATTCATTTGCACACACAGTTTACGATGTAATATCACAACAAAGTATCAAATTTATTACATCGATGATCCGGACTTAAAAATATTCATTACAATTTGCATAGCATAAGGCTAGCATTGGAAAGAATACACAACGGAAATACAATAGCAGTAAGTCTCCATCTTCATGTTGCCACAGGCGAAAGCATGTTGGTTGCAGACTCGAAATCCCTTAACGAAACCTCACTCGTCATTTGAGTAACCTGTACCAAATAAAATTTTGCAACGGAGTGGGTCAGATTCCATTAAAAATGGAGTCTCGCAAGTGACACTATGGTGGACCCTTAATGGAATAACTCTAAAGCCTATATGCTAATTTGCATAAAGCCAATTTTTCCTATTCTTTTGAAAACACTTTTCTTGAAATCAAGACGATTATGGCATGAAAACCATAATCTCATCTTCCCTTGTTCACCCATAAAATTTTAACATAGAAATTGGAACGATAGGATCCTCCGTTGACATCCTTGATCAACTGCTCAAAATTGTCCGTAACCGGGGACACGGCTAAGTACTTAGTTTTACACTCTGCAGAGGTTGTGCACTTTCACCATTAGATCCAACAAACCCAAACTATCCTCAAGCACACCATTTGTGCTAAGGAAAAGGAGAGAGTTGAGACGAGACTTTTCAGAAGCACTTTCCCACCCCATAACGGCTTGACGCGCTCCACCTACAAAACCTCTACCACCACCTGTCAGGCCGAGGCGAGTCCATGCAACTTAATCCATCTAGACAGAGCCCATTGACTAATGGTTGCACTAGAAGCAATCTTCACTTGGAGTTCTTCAGATCCTTTTGTTCCCTGGGTGGCCGTCCACAAGTGACCATCCCTTAGAGGTCACCCCTAAGAGATAACACTCAACAAAAGCCACATACAACCAATTCCACCCAGGAGTTTCATTCTTAACTTAGTAGAAATTAATTTTTCATAAAACGACTTTTGCATAGCATCAATATTTCTACCAAGTTATCAATAGGATTCTAGACACAACTAGTGTAAGGGATATAGTAGTTTTAGCATAGCAATACTATCCAACACATGCATATAAGAAATACACTAAGTAATGCATAGAAAAATACTTAGGAAGTTTATGAGGGTGTGCCACTTTCCTTGGCAATAGGGAGTGCAGGAGTATCAGTTGCAAAAGCCTTTGTTTCTCTCCGGAATTTCTAACACATCAAATAATTCACAATAAATATGCAGCCAAACAATACTTAAGAAGATATGACATGCATGAGATGCAGAATGATACAAGGAATTATGATGTGAATGACCTGCAAAACAATTTATGGAAAAGACATAAAATAACTTAATCCATTTGGCTAAGTCAAGGTCAAGGTTGAGCAAGAAATAAACTTGATAAAACAACAACTTGAAAAGTTGTAAGGCTACTCCAAGTCTTCACATGTTTGATCTTCAAAACATCTTCAACTCCTTTGTAGATTTATTGATCTTCAATGGTATTTAGTTAGCACTCTAGAAACTTAGTCTTAAACACCAGGGACTCGGTCTATGTCCAAGGTGAAAGATAGATAATAGAAAGAAGAAAAGATAGAAAGAATGGAGTAGTTGGTCTTCCAAGCATCTTCTCCAGGCTTCCTGGTAGCTTTCTCCTTGGTGTGTTGACTCCATTGTGATTTGTAGACTTGGTGGTTCTGCAGACTTGTTGGTGATGGCAGCATCAAAATTGGTCTTGAATATAACTTAGCCACCATTAAGTCTAAGAGTAGAAGGAAGAAAAGGAGAGGAAGGAAAGAAAGACTTAGAATATGTAGGTGGTTGGTCTTCATGAACTTCTCCTTGATTTTCTTCTAAGTACTTTTACTTCTTGGAGATGCTTCTGGAGTCTTGTTTTCTTGGCCAAGTCCTTCATTGGTTTCCACTAATTCTAACTTAGTGGTTTTCGACTAGGGGGGTCAAAAGGGCTAACATGCATCCTCAATTTTTCTAAGGAGGAATGTCATGTAAGAAGTGCAAAATATTTCTAAGGACTTATGCATGCAATGCCATGAAAATTACTCTAAGGAATGCAAGGCAAGTATGTTGGTTCAAAAAAAATGATTAAGGGCCAAGGTCATAACACTTGGGGTCGAAATTTTAACTATGGTCTACAAGCTAACACATCAAGTCGAAATAATTTCTAAGTAAGAGTTCATAAAATAAGGTGTTGGTATTTTCTAAGGAAAAATACTTTAAAACAATAGTTGATAAATTTTCTAAGGACCAACACTTATCAAAATAACACAACTAAGTTTCAAGATGCTAAATTTTTCTAGGGAAAAGATTTAGCACTTTTAAGATGTTGAAATTTTTCTAAGGGTAGTGTTGTCAAAATAATTATCAAATATTTTCTAAGGACGAAAATTACTTTGTTTGGAGAGGCAAAATATTTCTAAGTACTTTTTGTAACTAAAGTGATCAAAATATGACGAAGTCAATTTATTAGTCGAATAGATGAAGTAAAAATAATTTTAATCATTTTTAATTATTAAAATAACACCTCAAAACATTTAATCAATATTAATTACAAAAATCATAGAAAATACGTTTACAAAAATAGTAGAGAATTCCTACGGCCAATACTTAAACATACAAATTTATAGCTAAAGAGTTTGATGAAAAATCAATTTTAAAATTGAAGTTATGTTTAAAATACTAATAAAGCCACTTTTGAAAATAAACACAAATAATTCGGCAAAACATTAAATTAACTATGCCAAAAGTTTCTACGTATTATAAGCTTTCCAAAAATATTTTATTTGTAAAATTTGACCAAACCAAATAAAAGTAGTGATATATCTAAAATCTAGGGTTTTTCTGCAAAACTGCCGGTCTTTGGTTGACTGTTGACTCTGACCGCTGACGTGGGAATTGACTCGCTGACGTGGCAGGCTGACAGGGATTTGGCTACGAATTTGACCAAAAATAAAATTCTTCGGATGGAAAAAACTATCTTAACGAAAGTTGTAGAGAATCACGTGCTCTTTCTAATTATCACAATTATAACATAAGTGGATGAATAGATTGGTCACGAATCGCAAAACTTCTTTCTTGTCCGAAACTTCAAACGCGAATATCTCCTAACTCGCTTGAACAAAATAGGTGAGGCTTGGGGCAAAATAAAGATCTTGATAAGGCGAACAACTTTTGTAATTGCGCCCCGAAGATTTGAGATTGGTTTATTCTCCAAAAATCGTTGAAAGCAAACTGTATTGTAAAGAAAATTCAGTACGTCAAAATCAAAAAGGTGAAATAAGAAAGTTGTAGGTAAGGGTTAGATCTAACTTCTCACCAAAGGAATTTCGATTTGAAGAAGCGAGCACGAAGAGATCTAAGAATTACGACTTGAGATCTGAAGGATGGCGATTCGAAATTCTTACTCCATGGTTGATGAAAAGAGTTGAGGCCTCCCGGGATGGAAAGGTATCGACGAGATCTACAACAATGTTTCAGGTTCCATCGTGATTCGAGATCGTTTGGTAGTCAAATCAACGAAATACGATTTCGCTCATTAGGTTTTTAGTGGAACGAAAAGGGGAAAAGAGATGTCGGCGGCTACAGGGGTTTATATAGGCGGAGGGATGGTGGAATAGATAAGCCTCGGAGTTTTCAACGCGTAGGATCAAGCGGATCTGGATTTGGAGTTATATTTCTTAAGATAAACGTGTTTGAATGAAAAGTGGTTGGAAAAAGAATTCTCAGGATTTTAATCACGTACAATGGAGGCAGAGTCGTGTTCGACTCGGTCTAAGTTGGGCTGGCCCGATTCATTTGTTTCTTATTTTTTATATCTTTTGTTTTAGAACTCCGAATTAAGTGAAATAAATTTTTAAAAATCATATCTTTATTTTAAAACATTTGTGGACATGTTTTAAACACTTTTTAAAAATATTAATTTTCAATATTGGATTAACTGCAAATTTGACACTTTTGTCAAATTTGAAAATAGAGCTTTTAATGAATTTATTTGTGGTTAAATAAAATTTGGTACCACAATTGTAAACATATAAAAAAAAAATTTCCAATAAATACAATCAAATCATTAGAGTAAAAATAAGATAAATATCATCATAATCGCTATTTTGTTTTTTTAATATTTTCTAAAATAGATTTTTAAGTGGAAATAATATTTCAACCATTGTAATTTCAAATATAAATAATGCAAGAAAATGATGAATGCATGCTTAAATTTTGTTTTCAAATCGACATATATATAGTTTTCAAAAAGTTTTTTATTTTTCTGATTTTTCAGAATTTGAAAAATCCTCGGATGTTACATAACCACTAGAGTGCATAATAGATAAAGAGTAGCATTACATATTCAACTAGATTACAAAGCTCATGATCACATAATAGATCACATCATGGGAGAGAGAGATAGACCACATGGCTACCGTAGATCCCGCAGCCCCGGGGGAGAACTACTCACTCCTCATCGTAGGAGTCAGCAACGGCGATGGAGATGGCGGTGGAGTCGATGGAGATGGCTCCGGGAGCAATTCACCGTCCCGACAGGGTGCCGAAACAGAGACTTATGTCCCCCGAATCTTGTCGGCGATGGCGGCGGCGTTCTGGACCCGTGGAGGAAAAGTCGTCTAAAGTCCCGTTGTTTTTAAGTTAGGGAGGTATTTATGGGCGAAAGACCTAGGTCGGTGGGCGCTCGAGGGCGCCACACCACCTCCCGACACGGTTACTGTAGCAGCCGCGCCAACAGGTGGTGTCATCTTCGTCTCGTTTTCGGTTATTCTGGTCGCAAATATTCCAAAAATAAATACTCGTTGGGTCGTTTCCAATTTGGCGGATATTTCCTTAAGAGCTTTTCTGAAACCAAAAACAGCAGAAAACAGAGAACTGGCACTGTGGCATCTTGTTAATAGGTTAGTCCCAGAAAATGCATAAAACTATATAAAATGCATATAAAACATGTAATAACATGATATAACATAGCATGGAACACAAGAAATTATGGATACGTTGGAGACGTATCAACATCCCCAAGCTTAGTTCTACTCGTCCCGTGTAGGCAAGAACGATAGAAGAAGAATAATTTCTGAAGTGACATGCTTAAACACAATCTTGATCATGTAATAATGTAAGGCATGTAAACTGATATCAAATGAATAAGGGATGTAGTTTATACTGATATCAAAGGAGTAATGAACAAACAAGTAGGTGAAGCAAGCAAAGCTTTCAATGATATAGTACTAGATAGAAATCAGCTGTGCAAAGTAAATATTAGAGATGATTTAAGCTCCAAGCACAACAATATAATCATCTAATGCTTCCAACAAACATGACAACTTTATGAAAGGATCAAGTCAAGTAATAGCAATATGCACATAGAAGATCAATATATTATTTGTTCAAAAGAAACAAGCAAGTGTTCAACGTTGGTTCCTGGCACCAGGATGCTATGGCTAAGAGAATGTTAACGGAGTTTTGGAAGGCCAACGGAAGAAAGGCTCACAAAGCTATATATGATCATTAGACAAGAGAAAGTCATACAATCGAAGCTATGCAAGGAGTAGTGATTGCCATACAATGGATGCACAATGAGCTATAAGTATATGAAAGCTCTCCAATGGAACTAGTGGGGGTGCATCCAACTTGCTTGCTCACGAAGACCTAGAGCACTTTTGAGGAGGCTCATCATTGGAATATACAAGTCAAGTTCTATAGTGTAAAGTTCCCCACATAGTTATGCAACTAAGACATGAAAACTCTCTCATATGGAGTAAAGGTGCTAATCATGAGCACAAATGATGACTATAAATGATATGGTGCTATAACATAAGCACAAGTGTGTGATAAAAAATAGTAATGCTGCCCCCTTTTTATTTCTTTTCTTTCTCTCTTTTTTTCTATTTTTTTTCTCTTTTCGATGGCCTCCATGGCTCTTTTCACTTTTAGGGCCAAGCATACTAATATGATATATGATATATGACAACACACTAATGATGATTAAACAACATACTGATGATACAAGTAACTAATATGAATGTGCCATAAGAATACATATGACAACGGTGCATCTGCCAGTGTAGCAGGTTATGAAGTGCTCTAGCGTAACATGGGTACAACCACACATCAGATTTATATAAACACGCAAAGCAATAAATAAGTAATGAATGACAACAAGTCATGTAATGTAAGATGGATGTTGCATGGCAATATATCCCGGAACAACTATGAAAATGCTGTAGTAGGTAGGTATGGTGGCTGTTTTGAGAAAGATGTTTGGCTTATGTGTAGGAGAATAAGACACAGATCTCCCTCGAGTTTGGATGTACCAGCGAAAAATGTACCAACTCTCAATGTGAGAAAGGACAAAGCAAAGTACCGAAGAGGCTAGCAATATGCTGGTGGAAGTGCCATGAAAACTGCAGTTTTAGAACTCACAAGTAAAAAGATTCCAAAAAAAAACTGATCATACAAGGCATAATGAAAATTACTCCTAGGGGTGCTGTGGCAGATGAACAAGTCACTGTTGGAGACCGGACCGTAGCGCATAACATAAAGTCATTACGGTTGCCTTAGGCAAATAGAAGTCATATACCATTATGCAATCAACTGGAAATTTAAGTGTGACACAGTTTTCAAGTTTCTCTAGAGCAACCATTTAATCATTCCACTTTACTAGACCATCATGTTTACCATTAAGCAAATTAATATCTCAAAACAACATCAATGATTCAAGTGACACAATTTAATGATCTACAAGATTAATGCATCATTTTATTATACCATCTATCACATTTAGCATTTTCTGTTCTCAACCAAACACCAATCAATTTATTTAAAAGATAAACTCTCCAAGTAATTAAAGAATGAGATATGAGAGTATTACATAACAAAGCTAACAGCTCTAACAAGAGATGCATGAAAAACAAGAGCTAGAGAGCAAACGATAACAAAAGACGAATACTCAACGAATATAAGTGACGAATACGAGTATTCATATGAAAAAGCGGAGCGTGTCTCTCTCCCACACAAAAGAATGCTAGGATCCATATTTATTCAGAGAATAAAAATAACAAAAACAAAAACAAACATACGCTTCAAGGTAGGCACATAAGATGTGACGGAATTAAAATATAGTTTCACTAGAAAGGACCTGATAGTTTGTCGATGAAGAAGGGGATGCCTTGGGCATCCCCAAGCTTTGACGCTTGAGTTTTCTTGAATTATATTGCGGTGAACCACCGGGGCATCCCCAAGCTTTGGCTTTACTATCCTCTTGATCACATTGTATCATCCTCTTCTCTTGATCCATGAAAACTTCCACCACACCAAACTTAGAGTAACTTCATTAAAGGGTTAGTGCACAAAAATATATGATATTATGTAAGAACACAATTGCTACCATTGCTACTGGACATTAGCTACAGCCACTGATACTTTATAGGATAAAAAGATCCAATCAAAATAGCAAAAGAGGCATTGCAAAAGAAAATGACAGAATCTGTCAAAAAACAGAACAGTCCGTAAAGAAGATTTTTTTTAGGCCCTTAAATTGCTCATATCAGAAAACTCAAACTAATGAAAGTTTCGTATACATCTGAGGATTGCGTAAAAAAAAGGCAGATTTTTCTGACGTTCCAGTAGGGAGATATGAATTTTACGGTGGACAGAAGAAATCTATTTCAGCACATGAATTGAATTTAAGCATCAACTTTCAACTAGAGGCTTAACTTGACACAACATTGCAATAAAATAAAGATACAAAGGAATTGCTACAGAGGTAGGACAAATCCTTTACGCAAATAAAATAAAATAACAGGAAATAAAATAGTGGGTTGTCTCCCATAAGCGCTTTTCTTTAACACCTTTGAGCTAGGCACAAAGATTCATATGATGCTCACATAAAAATGAGAGTTGAAAAACATAGGAGAGCATCAAGAGGTAAACATCAAACACATTTAAGTCTAACCCACTTCATATGCATAGGAGTCTTGTGATAGAATAAATTATTGAAACATAAAGCAACTATCATAGCAACATGAAACAAATGAAATTTCAAAACTTCCAACATAAAGAGAGGTGTTTTAGTAACTTGAAAGCTTTTACACCCGTGTTTTCCTCTCTCATAGTAAATTTCAGTAGTAGAAATATATTCATCCATATAACCACAAGAATCATTCAACTTAGATAACATAAGCACATAAAGAGGATCATTAAATTTATTTTGGAATTCATTAGCATGCTTCACTCTTTCAGAATAGTTACTATGATAATGTCAAGTTTAAGATCATGGTTGTAACAAAGATTTGGAACTAGAAACAATTGCAAACCACATAAGTATTTCTTAACATAAGTTTCTCCTCCATGGTGTAATTAGGAGAATTCAAGAACAAAGTAGGACTCTCATGAGTAAGAGTACCATCACAAGAAGCAATTATATCATTTTTATCCTCAACTTTTAAACATAGAGGATTATTAATAAGCATAGGACCATCATCTAAAGCATTATCATATAGCATATTTAAGCAATACTCATCATTATCACCAATAAGTTCATTAGTAGCATCATGAATAAAATTAACAATATAATTATCACATAATTTTTTTTATCATGAGGCACACACATGAAATAATTATTACTCTCCACATAAGCATAGTCATTCTTATTAATTGTAGTGGGAGCAAATTCAACAAAAATAGCTATCATTGTTATTCTCATCACCATAATCATCAAATATAGGACGCATGTCATAATCATAATTAGTTTTCTCCTTAATAGTAGGTGGACTGAAAATATCATATTCACAATTGTAATCATCATATATTGGAGGTGTGGTATCATCAAAGTAAAATTTCACCTTCGTGCTTGGGGGACTAAAAATATCATGCTCATCAAAACCAACTTCCCCAAGCTTAGACTTTTCCATAGCATTAGCAATAATGGTGTTCAAAGATTCATACTAATAACATTGCTACTAGCATGCAAGTAAATTTCCATAGGTTTTTTAATTTTCTCTTCAAACACTTCATGTCCTAGCTCAAGATAAATACTATAAAGCTCTCTAATATTTTTGTTGTTTTCCATTTTAGCCTAACTAGTGAAAATAAAAACAAGAGACAAAAAGTAACAACTGCATAATCTAAAGGAGATACCTTCAACCGCTCACCTCCCCGGCAACGGCGCCAGAAAATAGCTTGATGTCTACGCACGCTTCTATTCTTGTAGACAGTGTTGGGCCTCAAAGAGCAGAGGTTTGTAGAACAGCAGCAAGTTTCCCTTAAGTGTATCACCCAAGGTATATCGAACTCAGGGAGGTAGAGGTCAAAGATAACCCTCTCGAACAACCCTGCAATTAAGATACAAGAAGTCTCTTGTGTCCCCAAACACACCCAATACACTTGTCAGATGTACAAGTGCACTAGTTATGCGAAGAGATAGTGAAATACAAGTAATATGGATGATTATAAGTAGTAATTGCAATCTGTAATAAAAATGGCAGCAAGCAAACATGTAACAGAACTTGTTGGAAACGGTGTTTTAATGCTTAGAAACAAGGCCTAGGGATCCTACTATCACCAGTGGACATTCTCAACAATAACATCAAAGTTAAATAAATAAACACTACTCTCAAACACTCTCATGTTGGATAACAAACACCATTCATTGCGTAGGGCTACAAGAGCACCCTCAAGTCGGAGTAAACCAACGCTAACAATGTCATAAAGAAGTCACACACGGTGCACACACTGTCACCGTTACACACGTGAATAACCCCGGAGTTCATATTAAAGTAACCTCTAGAGTGCATAATAGATGAAGAGTAGCATCACATATTCAACTAGATTACAAAGCTCATGATCACATAATAGATCACATCATGGGAGAGAGAGATGGACCACATGGCTACCGTAGATCCCGCAGCCCCGGGAGAACTACTCACTCCTCATCGTAGGAGTCAACAACGGCGATGGAGATGGCGGTGGAGTCGATGGAGATGGCTCCGGGGGCAATTCCCCGTCCCGGCAGGGTGCCGAAACAGAGACTTCTGTCCCCCGAATCTTGTCGGCGATGGTGGTGGCATTCTGGACCCGTGGAGGAAAAATCGTCTAAAGTCCCGTCGTGTTTTTAGGTCAGGGAGGTATTTATGGGCGAAAGACTTAGGTCGGTGGGCGCCCGAGGGCGCCACACCACCTCCCGACGCGGTTACTGTAGCAGTCGCCCCAACAGGTGGTTTGGGGGCCATCTTCGTCTCGTTTTCGGTTCTTCTGGTCGCAAATATTCCAAAAATAAATACTGATTGGCTCGTTTCCAATTTGGCGTATATTTCCTTAAGAGCTTTTCTGAAAGCAAAAACAGCAGAAAACAGGGAACTGACACTATGCCATCTTGTTAATAGGTTAGTCCCAAAAAATGCATAAAACTATATGAAATGCATATAAAACATGTAATAACATGATATAACATAACATGGAACACAAGAAAGTATGGATACGTTGGAGACGTATCAATAACCCACCTTCAAATCAATATTCAGATCAACGAGCTCAGCAAAAGAATCAGCCCTGAGCCTTGCCAAGCCCTCTTGCTTATCGATTTTATTAATAATTTGTTCACCATCTTTGATTCTTTCATAGTCTCCTTTGAAATCATCAAACTGCAATAGTGAAACCTCTTGCTCTAGACCCCAAACCACAATTTCCCCAATTTTCTCCACCAATTTCCTCACCGCCTTCTCTTCCATCTTTTGTAGTTCAGTGGGATCTATCTCTACACAATCAACCCACCATTTCACAATTGTATCTCTCTCGATGTTCTCCATGCTATCATCAGCTAATTTTGCCGTCGATGGAAAGAAATTGACGGCAAATTCAAAGGTTCGAGCAGCATCCTCTCTGTTATAGCTGGGTAGTGTGGGTAAGAACAGAGGAGGGCGTAAATCAAACTGAAAATGGGCAAAAACTGGCCGGGCGGGGAGGCGCATCACCTGTTCGAAGCTGAATCTGGCGGCTCCTTCTCGAACTGACGGGCTCCGGATGATCCACGAGCTCCTCTCACCGGGCGGCCCCCTCTCACCTTCTATAGATTTCAACAAACAAAACGGAGGCATGAACTCAGATCTACCCGGTCTACAAACAGGGGGAGGGGATTGGGACTAGAGCTCCGAATGCACTAACCATGAAGGCCGCCGTCGAGAAAGAGGGCTCCGTCGCCGCCGCCGGGCTGTCGCAAAGTTCAGATCAGGGGCAGGCATGGTAGGCCGTTTGACTTGATGCGGGTTTTTTTAAACGCTTAACTAGATGCGGTTAGTCAACTTGGTGGCCTGACATGTCTTAACGCTGACTGAACACATTGACGACAGTTTTAATATCCGTGTGGTCATGCCAGCCATTCTCGAATAAAACTTCGCTCTCCTTCCACTTCACTGAAAAACGGCGTGAGACCTATTGGCCCAAAAAAAAAGTGCGCAAGTCCTTTTCTCTGTGGGAGTAGCTGACTGTCGCCTTGGATCTCCCCAATGACAGATCCCGGCGAAACCGCGACACCATCCGCCGCCGCCGCCTCCTCCTCCCCGTGGGACGACATCCCCGATGACTTCTTCCTTTCCGCCTCCATCTCATCCCCATCCCCTCAACCAGCTGCCGCTCCCATCCCTTGCACCTCTCCTTCCCCTCCAAAGGCCCTCCGCTCAGCATCCCTCCCGGTCATCTCCGCCTCCTCCGATTCCCTCCACCACGCTACTCCCCCTGAGCCCATCCACCCCAGACACTCCCTCCCGGCTCGACCCGCCGTAGCCGACGTCTGGCCCCCGCCTCCGGGCCCCCACCATTCCAACTCCCTCCTCGAGTTCGCTGCCTCCGCATCCGTGTCCCACGTCTACCGCCCTCCTCCTCGCGTCGCTGTGCGCGCGGATTGCCCGCCTCCGCTGGAGCTGCGTCCACGCCCGCCGAGGGAGTCGCAGGCTGGCACCGCCCTCCGCGTTCTCGCCTGCTGTGCTGCTCCCGGGACCACTCACCTCTGGGCGGCGGGTGAGGCTGGCGTCAGGGTTTGGGACCTCGCAGATGCCTTCCGGTCGACCACGTCTCGGCGACGGTGGGGCGACGAGGCGACTGCGCCGTTCCGGGAGTCGCGCAGGACGCCGCCGGCGCTTTGCCTTGTGGCAGACCCTGGCCGCGGTTTGGTGTGGAGCGGGCACACCAACGGACGGATCATGGCGTGGGGCGCCGATCGGGGTCCAGAGTCCGGAGAGTGCATTGGGTGGGATGCGCACCGTGGATCTGTATTCGCGTTGGCCGTCTCTCCATATGGTATTTCTACTTGCCTCTGCTCTATGCCAATCAGTATGAACCGTTTGCAGCTTCATGATAATACAAGGCAACTGATCGTCGTTGTTAATGGCATTTATACTACACTAGTAAAATGCCCGTGCGTTGCTACGGGCAGAAAAATCATCTTTAGAAAATAAATGTCAGCACAATCCAATTTTTTTACTCTAAAATCGATTGAGATGCATAACCAGTTTGGTAAGATATAATAATCGTGAAATAATCTGCTCATAATAACGAGTTCAAATGGTAAGGAATTCCTTATATGCTATGTTCTTTGTGGTCGTTACGAAGGACTCGGTTCTTTTTCTTTTGTTTGAATAAGGTTCAAGAGAACTATCAAGAATATCAAGTAAACTCATGTCTTGAAAATCATCAGCATCCATGCTGGACATGGGCACAAAGGAGAAGTAAATAAATAAAGAGTAGAGAGATTAACATAGAGAACATGGGTTGGCCAAAAATGTTGAGAAAGGAATGGCTAACTACTTATACGACTACATTAACCTCCTGAACCCTCAATATTATCCATAAGCACTTCTCTCAGATCAAATAACAACATAGAACCCCTTTGAGATGGTAAGCTAAAACACAGTGTGCATTCCGCAAAAGTAGCCATGCATGAACACAACATTTGCTCAAAATACGGCTTAAATAAGGATTCAAACATATTTCAGCTAATTGCTCACACCCTCTGTAAGCGCGAGCTGCGGCCGAGCACACACACCCCACGCGAGGCCCTAGCCTCGGCGTCGTGCGTCCCATGGCTGAGCCCGCGCCACGCGAATAGGCGGCGACACAACATGTCGCGGTTGCGACTCTGCTCCGACCGCGCCAAGTGCCTCCTCTCCTCCTCCGACACTGAACGGCAGGACGGCACGACCAAGACCAGTGGCCAACACTTCCTATTAATACTGCGCGAGAATGCCCACACGTCACTATGGTTGGTAACAAGGATTTATTATACCACAAAGCAGACCTCAACCAAGATATACATGTAGAAGCACATCAGGATGGAGGAAATCAGACAGAAAACACATTGAAGTAGCCGCAATTAGCATAACAAAGTTTGTATGATGAAGTTCACTATTGCATAACACAAAGACAAGAACATGTACTTGACAGAAAGGAAAGTATCAGATAAGATAATTTCATTACCAACAGCAAAATCTAAACCTCAACAGCAGCATAGCGCAATACCAAAGAAGCAATTAGAGCAATAAGATCAGGATATCAGCTAGCAATTAAATAGAACCCCTCCTAATCTTAAATATCACATAGACAGAACCAAATCAGTGGTTGTGTGCGTTATAGACAAGCCTAGAAATTCTAGCATCACCACCAATTATCTTGTCATCGGCGGGCCGGGACACAGAATAAGCAAGCTCGATGGCCATGGTATCAGCTCATCAAAACCATGGAGATGAAGACGAAGCCACCTTGGCCACAGTTGCGGCATTGTGAAATCGACGACATCGCACCAGCCGCATGTAGTCTAGGCAAAAAGGGCCTTCGCCAGGCTTCCTGTAAACCAGCATATATATACAAATAAATATGAGTTCCGGAAGTACAGCTCAAGCAAGTTATTCAGGTAAGCACAGTCATCCACATACAACTGAAAAAGAAGAGATCTCGAAGAGTAGAGGACTTACATTAGCTCCAGCTCGTTGAAGCCGGTGTGATGCTTGAGTGTTTTAAGCCCAGATGGGACGCAACATGCACCAAACAGCAGAGGCTGCCACCAGGAATCGGCATAGCAAGACCATCATGTACTGCATCAACAGCCTGTACCGCATCAACGCCATCGTGGTGAAGAAGGACACCGTGAGCTCCATCTACCGAGGAAATATTTTAGCACGAACCAACTACATATGTTGTGCAAAAAAAGAAAGGGCGGGATCGATGAGTCTCAGATTTGAATTCTATACCTCCTCCATGCGCCCCCGCAGTCTTGACACATGATGACGAGAATTTGCTGCCGTGAGTACGAGTTGTGTGCAATGTGAATGAAATAATTGACCTGCAAAACACACACAGGCAGCTGAGCTTCAGGTTTTCTGAAGCAAATTCCATAACTACAAATAGCACTTGTATGTCAAAATGAATGGATCATTGAGAATATTTGAGTGCACTGAAAACCAAGTCTCGCATAAGATGGTTCTTTTCTGAAGGAAAATTCCATGGCATAGTAAAATTCAGTTCTGTATAGTCTAAAAGGAAGTAGGTTGCCGATCACGCGTATGCTATTCTTTCACATCTAAAACAAACACAAGTGTTGAATTCTATCATCCGTAGAAGTTTTCAGTCACTGTTCCTCTTGCAAGCTCTAAAGTTTGAATAAATTAATTGAAGTAATTGTTTCAGGTTAGTAAGATATTTGCACTGAAAATAGATGCAGTGTATCCCCAATTTTTAATCTCATTTTAGTACTGAAAATAGATGCCGCTGCAATGTCACAGTACCAAATTACTTGCCAAGACAACAAGATGGGATGGGATGGTAGGGCAGGGAAGGGGGCGGAACCTGAGGCGAGCTGCAAGTAAGGTGTGGCCATGCAGGCAGCCACGGCTAGCTCGATCTCATCGCTACACGCAGCGATATTCCGTCAGCCGAAGTGCGTGGTGAGGTGCAAACGCGGGGCATCTGCAGAGTGAAAACGTCCATGGACACGGGTAGGATGCGGACCAGCGTGTCTTTGAACTGCTCCAGCACCAGCTTCCAGACGGAGGACTGCGCGTGGCGCTCCAGCTCGTTGGGTCCGTGCTTGAGCAGTCGGTCTGCATGGGATCGGCTGCAGGAGGGAGAGGCTGCCGGCGGTGGGGCTGTAGCCGCTGTGGCGCCGGGTCACGGGGAATTCCGGTCGAAGGGAATGGCGGGGAGGCGTGACTGCTTCGGGGCTTCCGGCGGCGGCTTCATAGGTGAGGCGGCGCGGGTTTCCGGCCGGTGGCGGCGCATAGGATCGGCCTGCAGGAGGGAGAGGAATCGAGGATAAGGAGGCCAAGACTATGCGGGTCAAAATGCAATTATGGAGGTCTAAAACGCGAAACGTCATGACTTAACAAGAGATTGCGGGTTGATTAGCTCAAAATTGAGGGGCTAAATCGCAAAATAGCCACGACGTACCATCCTCACCTTAAGCCATATTATATAGTAGAGATTACTGCCATCTGTAAACAAGTTTTTTTTAGATAAAAGGCCACGCACCTGGCTTTGAATTAACAAAACCACAGGTTCCACAATCACGAATGCAATGCTGAGGCATACAGCTTAGCCAAATAAAGGTGCAACATGCTGTGGCATACAACTTAGCCAAATAAAGGTGCAACATGCTGCGGTCGTACCCTGCGCTAGTTTCTTGTACATGGATTTAACCGAATAGCAACCGGAGGGGTCAAGGGTCCAAGTGACCTGATCCTCACCCTCACATACAAACGTGGAGCGGATCACAGTGTCGAGCTCAGCCCATTGGTGAGTACCCGCCGCATCCAGCCCCCGTCTAAAGCCAACTCCCTGGGCTGGGAGTCACAGGCTCACAACCGCCACCGAGATCAACGGATCGTTGCAAATAGCGAACAAGTCAGGAAAACGAACACTAAGGGGGGTGGCACTGTGCCACCAATCGGTCCAGAATCTAATTTTATCTCCTTTGCCCAGTGTAAACTTCGCACCTAATTTAAAGAGGTGTTTGATCTTTTGCAAATTTTTCTAGAATTGGGAGCCACCCCGGCTAGAGCTCTAAAAAATATCACCGTTAGCGGTGTATTTTTTTTCTAATAATGGTAGCCCAGATGGATGGTACATCTTCCAAATCCATTTCAAAAGTAATGCCGCGTTCATCAGTCTCGTATGAGCAGAACAGCCCCATTGCAAACATCGGAAGGCTAGCGAGACACGCATTGGAGAGAATCAGACGCCCACCCGAGGAAAGGAACCTACCAATCCAGGGCTCCAGCCTATCTGCCAGACGTTGCACTAAAAACAGCCACTGCTCAATTGTTAGCTTCTTGTCCAAGATAGGTAGCCCGAGGTAAATTAAAGGAATTCGCCAAGTTTGCAGTTGAGCTGATTGGCAATCAGAGCCTTATTCTCATTGTCCCCCAAGACAAAGATCTCACTCTTATGAAAATTGTTTTTTAGCCCTGACATGTCCTCAAAGCAAAGCAAGAGAAACTTAAGGTTTGCAATCCCTTCGGGCAAATTCTGGATCATAATGATCATGTCGTCTGCGTATTGGAGGTGAGTAATGCCCCCCGGCACAAGGTGGGGTCATACTCCCTGAATATGACCTGCCGCGTTTGCAGTCGAGAGAATGGCAGAGAGACCCTCGACCACAAAGTTAAAGAGAATAGGCGAAAGTGGGTCCCTTGACGCACTCCCCGTTTGTTACGAAAGAAGGGGCCCATCTCCCCATTAATAGATATAGCCGTCTGCCCCTGGCAACCCGTTGATTGATCCTGTGGATCACTCCGACATCGAACCCTTTGGCCCTTAGCACTTCGGTCAGAAAACTCCAGTTCACCCGGTCATAAGCTTTTTCAAAGTCTGGCTTAAAGTAAGATGCCCCCAAGCTTACTTTTCAATTCGTGAACAATCTCATGCAACACTAGAGCCCCATCTTAAATGAAGCGTCCTTTGATCGCCTGACGATGCTGCGCCCCTTGCTTCGTCCTCGCTCGACGCGTGCTGCCGCTTCCTGGTCAGCTCCGGCTCCACCCCCTGCTGCGTTGGGGGCCAGTGGCAGCGTGCGTCCGTTGTCGTTGGACATGGCCAAAGGATCGTGTAGCGCTCTGATACCAAATGTAGGAGCTGAACCTGAATTCAGCTAAGACACTCGATGAACACAGAGAGACAGTGGTTTTGGTGTTGCGTGTACAACATACAGCTTTTTGTAAGCAACCACAAGTGTAGGCCAGGTTGACCAAGTTAGTACCTTATTTTTGTAAGCAACCACAAGTGTAGCAAGATTCTTTTCCTGTAACTTGGGTCACACATGCTGCTGACCCAGAAAAGTATCGCACGATTCCCTTAGTCCCTTATGTATGGCCAGTGTGAAGTGTGGTATGGTGAAAATCTACAAAACAGATAAGGCGTGTAATTATTAGAATTGCAGCATGAGCTACTGATTTTTGATGTTCAGGTAACCCATATACTCCCTCCGTTCCTGAATGTAGGGTGTATAAGTTTTCTGCACGAATATTAAGATAAGCTATTTTGTACATAGTGTATTAAATTTATTTTTAGAAAAAATGGCAAGAGATGAGTTCTTAATTAGTATAAAATTAGTACAATTCGTTAAATCGCTCTTTTGAGACTAGATCACAAATTTTTATGGGTCAAATCGTCCATAAATAGCAAATACACCTTATATTTTGGATTTTTCTTCAAAAAACTATACACCTTATATCAAGCAATGGAGGGAGTACTTAATATGGTGACTTGCTGCTTGCATTTTATCATCCTTCATCGTTATACTATATTCAGCAGTTGAAGTCCTGCAGTGCTGATCTTGTTTGCATCAATCGTAGGGGATTTATGGTCTGGGTCAGAAGGGGGAATAATTAAAGTATGGTATGGAGAAGCAATTGAAAAGTCTCTTGATTTACAAAGAGAAGAAAAGTGTAAGACCTCCCTTTTAGTTGAAAGATCATTCATTGACCTTTGGACCATGGTCAGTGACGAAGCGGCCTGCCCCTTACCTGCCGTAGATGTAAAACTTCTATTGTCTGACAATTCTAGATCAAAAGTATGGAGTGCTGGTTACCTCTCATTTGCACTCTGGTACACTTCATGTGTCCACTTATTTGTTACTGTTGCATTTGGCTGACTTAGTCCAGCTGTTTGTACATTTGTGTTTATTCTTGTTCTCTATTTTGCCATTAGGGATTCTCGCAATAAGAAGCTCCTGAAAGTGGTAAATGTGGATGGCCAAGTTGATAGTCGTTTTGACGTCTTACCTGCTCAGGATCCATATGGCTATGAAACAAAACAAAACTTTTTCTCCTCTCTGAAGAAAGAGAAAGCTCGCAGTCCTGTTAATTTTTTCCAGAGATCACGTAATGCTTTGATGGGAGCGGCTGATGCAGTTCGGCGAGTTGCTGTGAGAGCAGGATTCGGAGATGATACTCGAAGAATAGAAGCATTAGCAATGTCACTGGATGGGATGATCTGGGCAGGATCTGCAAATGGCTCTCTTGCTCAATGGGATGGTAGTGGTAATCGTTTGCAAGAGTTTGAGCATCATCCATCTTCTGTTCAAAGTATTTTCAACTTTGGAACAAGATTGTGGGTGGGGTACATGGATGGCAACATCCAGCTTTTGGACCTGGAAGGCAACTTGCTGGGAGGATGGATTGCACATAAAAGTCCAATTTTGAGTATGACTGTTGGAAGTTCATATATCTTTACATTAGCTGGTCATGGGGGAGTCAGTGGATGGAATTTGTCATCTCCAGGGCCTAATGACAGCATTTTGCATTCAGAACTGATGAAGAAAGAGACATCATACGAAAATATGGAATACATAAAGGCGTTAGTTTGTTCTTGGAATGTTGGGCAAGAAAAAGCATCTTCTGAGTCACTAAGAGATTGGCTGAAATTTCCAACAGCAGAGGTGGGGGTAGTAGTAGTTGGATTGCAAGAAGTGGAGATGGGCGCTGGTTTTCTTGCAATGTCTGCAGCTAAAGAAACGGTAAAAAGAGCGGACAACTTAAGGTTTCCGTTTTTTATTACATAATTGTTGCTGTACATAATAATCTATTATTAATGATATATGCTGTGTACCGAGGGCTAATCTAGATCCTAGCATGTTGCATTTAACCAGAATGCTTAAATTTTTTGTGACAACTAATTAATTGATGATATCTTGTGGCCTCATTAGTTGGTTATGTTGCCTTATTGTGACATCTTCCGAGCTTGAATATAAATTTACTCACAATCCTGTGTGGTGAACTGCTATTCTATATCAAATGAATTCAATTTTGCTGGAGTTGTGCAAGCCATGTGCCGGTGGTTTGTTAATTACCTGTTAGAATTCATTCCCTTGTCAAATTTTCAATAATATTAATAGATATATAGAACTCATATGTTCTTTTCCTTATTTTAATCCTCATAACTGGCTTTAGGTAGGGCTAGAGGGAAGCCCAAATGGGGAGTGGTGGTTGGATGCGATTGGGCAAATCTTGGAAGGCCACTCTTTTGAGCGTGTTGGTTCAAGGCAGATGGCTGGGTTACTTACTGCTGTATGGTAATCTTTTTCTAGGACTATTTTTCATTATGTCTATCCTTCTTTTTTTCCTTCCTATTTGTAGGAATTATCGAGTTTTTGCTTTCCTCAGGGTTAGAACAAGTCTGAAGCATTCCATCAGTGATATTGACAATGCAGCAGTAGCATGTGGTTTAGGCCGAGCTATCGGCAACAAGGTACTTCTGTTGTCTTACTAATAGATTCTTTCTTATCAACAGCAGACAGTATAGACATGTTATTTATGACTTATGTCCAAGGTTCAAAAAAGCGGTGAGCGGTAAGCCTCCGATTAGAGGAACTACTGCTTAAGCGAGCTTAAGCGTTTTGTACGGATATGTACTGTACACACAGAAAATAGGAATTCTAGACATATATAATCAATTTGAGAGGGGAAAAGGCCAAACTGGGCTGTTTTCAGGCTATAAAACACAGCCCAATAACGCCCAGTTTGCTTTTTGTATAAAATATAGCCCAATAAGGCCCAACAGGAAACCCTAGTAGTACTAACTACTAAAGAATTTGAACCATTCAGTTCACAGCCGCCTCCCTTCTATTCCCTCACGCCGCCTCTCTCCCTTGTCCTCTCTCTCTCCTCCTAGAAATCTACCTGGACTGGTCGAATCCTTGCCGGAGCAGCTCGCCTTAGCTCCCGCTCCAGTTTCCCCCTCTTTTCTTCCTGAAAATTTCATCTTCCGCTCGAATCCTTGGTCGAATCTCAGGCTTACCGCTTAATGGGCCGCTCATGCCTAATCCTGAGCGTTTTGTGTCCGCTGCGCTCGCTTATGCGCTTAAGCGACCGCTTTTTACCCCTTTTTTGAACGTTGCTTATGTCTATTTAGTTATTATTATTTTTACACCGTAGGGGAATAGCTAGCACGGTAAAAAAAGGTTTTATTTCAGCTCACCATTTCATCATCACACTCATCGGCCATTTATTATAAGTAATGTTTGATTCAAAAAGGAACGCTTTCTGCTGGTTTGTTGTATGCTCAACTTCTTTCTTGTGCAAATGTAACTTGTTCTAGGTATTAGGTGTGAACCCTGAAATCTTGTTGCGAACTATGGTGTCTCCAAGACCATGACAAACCCACCTAATTGGGATTGTTTACAGACTGCAATGAGAGTTTGTCAGTTGATGAAGAGATTATGGTGCCACTATAAAGGCCAGTGCAAGCCACCCTTTGCCGTTAGCCATCGGGACGCCTAAGCCTTTGCGCGGGATTGGACCCCGCTGCTGTTCCTTCACCTTGGCCATAGTCAGCTTGTAGAAAACCCATGCCTCCTGGTGTAGTGATAGTTGCTTCTGCATGTCCTTGTGTGACAGTCAAATTGCCCAGTTTGACAGCAAGTTGACTTTCGATGAATGTTGCCAAATGCACTGGAGCTTGGCAATCCAAACGACATGTTTATTGACTTTCTTCATAAGCGCGGGCGAGTTTTGCCATTTCCAAATTTCTGCTGGTTGTAGCTGTTATCTGTTCTTAGTACCTCCTGTAATCTGATCTTGAAGAGATCTGCTCCTTTTGTGTCAAACGATCGGCCTGACGTAGTATTGTCAGAATTACTCCTTCATCTACCACAGCGAGCCATTTCCACATAGGGACGCCCGTTCCCCAAAGAAATTGCCTGTATCGGGTGTTGACAAGCTAGGTGAACTGCTTCCAATTTGGGGCGCTGTCACGTTGCTCCATATGGTGGTACGACCCTAGCCACATCTCCCCTGAAAATCTTTGGTAGCTGTCTTGCAAAGGTAACAATCTTGCTTGCCTATAACTGTTAAAAAGCGGTGAAGTCCAGTCCCCAGTGCGTTCTGTCAAGGTTCCAGCAGTGGCTGTTAGCAGAGAGTAAGTCATGAACAGCTTTTGGCACTGGCAAGATGCTTGGTCGTGATTTAACTAGCCCAAGGGCAACTTGAACTTGCTAGTGCGGCGTGGTCGAGGTCGTGGTCGCCACGAGGGCGCCGCCACGGGAGGAGACGTGATAAGTGGAAGAGAGATGCTGGCATGTGGGTTGGAGGCGACACAGACGGGTCGTGATTTAACTAGCCCAAGGGCAACTTGAACTAGCTAGTGCGGACACAGACAGACCAAACAGGTCGTGGCGTTGGAGTTGCCCTGACAGCTGTTCAGTGATCGGAAGCTACTCCGGTGATCATGGCATGTGCCTTTTATTCAATTGATAGCAATGTTGTATCCGCACTGCTGTTGGTCCATCCCGGTGATCTCTGCATTGATCATGTTGGTTTGGTTCAGTCTCTTCGATAGACCTTCTGGCTAGCCAGATTGTTGCTCCATCCATGCCTTGATCTCATCCGGGGATTACCATGGCCATATCAGGAGCTGGGTCTGTTGCCAAATTATCATGATTGAGTTCTTGAGTGACGGAAGGTCAAGGCTGAGGTCCTCTACGTGCAGGTGTCGTGTCAAGATCTGTATAGAAGAGATGATAAGGTTTGGAGAATACTTCTTTGCCTTTGGTCATGCACCTGGCACCTTATATATAGAAGAGGCAGCCCTCGTAGCAAATTGATTCCATCTCTGCTTCTATGAGATAGAATTAATTAAAACTGGTGATATAATCTTAAGATACCCGATCTAAACATAACTAGAACAGAATCAACTCATCTTGTCTTAAGCAAGTGACAAACTGACAACTTGATCCTCCTACTGTGCTGTATGCCGATTGCCGATGTATCTCTCCTGGACACGCCTGTGGTCATGTCTACTGGTTGGACATGGCTGCCTAGTTAACAGAAGTTACAGGGTACCAATCATGACACAATTCTAATCAAATGTTCATGTAATTTAGTTCTACTGGAGTACAGAAGCAGTAGTATTGATTCGTTCAGCTTAGTTTATATATTTTGTTATGTGTTGCATTATCTCAGGGAGCAGTCGGGTTGAGGATGAGAATATATGATAGGAGCATTTGCTTTATAAATTGTCATTTCGCTGCACATATGGAAGCTGTGAGCCGAAGGAATGAAGACTTCGACCATGTCTTTAGAACAATGACTTTTGCTACCCCTTCAAGTGGATTATTGACAACATCAGGTATTTGTTCAATCTTCTGCCATTAACTTTTCTGCATGATGGCATTCAAATTTATAAACGTCTGGCCAACTTTGCTAATCACAATCAAGATTCATGCCAAGAAATTCAGAACTGCTTAATGTTACACAACTGTTACTCAACTTGTTTAAATGTTACAGTTCCTGGTTCTGCTGGTCAGCTTCTTCGAGAAAATGTATGATGCTGGTTCATCTTTGTTTTATTTCGCAGTGGGTAATTTCTAGATCCATTTTCTGAGATTATAACATACCAGCATGTTCTATAATAGGGATCAAAAGTGCCTGAGTTGTCGGATACAGACATGATTGTCTTTCTTGGTGACTTCAACTACCGGCTTTACGATATTTCATATGATGAAGCGATGGGCTTCGTTTCCCGAAGATGCTTTGACTGGCTGAGGAAGAATGACCAGCTGCGAGCAGAAATGAGATCAGGGAGAGTCTTCCAAGGATTACGAGAAGGAGATTTCAAATTTCCACCTACTTACAAATTTGAGAAACACAAAGCTGGCTTATCAGGTATAGTTACTCTGATGATTAATTACATTTGTGTATGCTTACCGCTGCAATAATGTTTTATATGGTAAAATGTTGACCCTTATGAGCTAATAATATTCCTGATTCCTGGAACACTTGTTTGAAGAGCCTTCTCTTGTATTTTAGGGTATGATTGTAGTGAGAAGAGGCGCATTCCTGCCTGGTGTGACAGAATTCTATACCGTGACAGCCGAGCTAGTTGGGGAACAGAGTGTTCTTTGGAATGTCCTGTTGTTTCTTCGGTATCACTGTGAGTCATTTGTTGTTTGATTATCTCACTAGATAAACCCTATTAGTAGAATCCTTATGGGAGTGTATTATTCCATATTCTCAGGTACGACTCTTGCATGGAAGCCACAGACAGTGATCACAAACCTGTAAAATGTTTGTTCAATTTGGATGTTGCACGGCTTGACAAACAGGCAATGAGGCAGAAATATGGGGAGATAATGAGTTCAAATAAGAAAGTGTTGCACTTTCTCAAGGGGCTAAAAGCATTCCCTGAAGCACATATCAGTACTAATGACATCATTCTCGAAGACCAAACTCCTTGTGTTTTGAAACTACACAGCAGAAGCAGAGAAGACACAGGTTGTTTTGAGATTATTGGCCAAGCACCAAATTCTTCTGGTACAGATTTTGCTGGTTTTCCTACTTGGCTAAAGGTGGGTTAATGATTTTTCCTGACTCTCCTTACGTTGGTTCACTTGATTTTAAATCGGTCTAACTATAGCATGGTGCATGAACACTGTATGAACTTCCTTTTTGTCTGGCCTCAATACTGCAAGATGGTTCTACTTATTGATGATGGTTCTACTTTTGATTCTTACAACACTGAGCTGCTTCGCACTGAGTGAAACATATCTTCAACGCAGGTTTCGCCAGCAGTTGGTATAATTTACCCTGGACAAACGGTGGAGGTCACGTTGCAGCATGTAGACCTGCCTGGAACCTCAGGGTGTAATTTGTCTAGAGCTAACCAAGGAAAGGAAGCATGTTTAACTGTGAAAGTAACTGGAGTGTATTCGACAGGTGCCAAGTATCTTGTAGTACGTGTGCAACACCAGAAGTGCAGGAGCACATTTCCTTTGAAGAGGTTATAACTTTGTTGATCAATTTTTATTACTGACTGTGGTGGTGACTCTGAGATTAGTTTTTGGTTTGATTGGAGTGTGCATAGACAAAAGTATGTTGTATCAAATGTTTGTGGTACTGGAGTACAAAACAGAGCCATTATACCATTTTGCTGTTCCGTCTACTTTGTACATGAAATTATGGAACACTCCTATATGGGATTTATTTTTTACCGAGTGGTTGTAATGTTTAAAAGCTGCTCATTTACCTGATGACCTATGTGAGACTTGAGCTTCACCAAAATTTTATCCATGACATGCAGCGAACGGGTTCCTCTGTTCCTGTCCAGGCCGCCAAACGCGTAGGTGCGACCCTCCTCTCTTCTCCTCGTTCCCTCACTCAATGTTCTCTTGTCCCCACGTGCTTCTCCCTCTCTTTCTTCCTATGCCATCTTCCTTTCTTCCCACCACAGGCTAAACATGAACCCCAACCCCTAGAGATAACGGCGAGAGTGTGGCGACGGTGACTTGGGGTTAGGATTTGGCTCGCCGGTGCTTGAGAAGAAGGGGTGGTAAGGTGGGGTTAGAGCGATTTAAAGAGAGCAGGGCGTCAAGGCAGGGCGGGAGTGCTGCTTGGCGGTGGTCGGTGGTTAGGCTGGTGTCAATGACGAGGGTGGTTCTTCCTCCCTGATCTCTTCGTGCAGTAGCATGATTGAATTCGATCCGGGCACGGTCACCCGTCATTTAGCCCCTCATATAGTTAGCACCGTGGAGCATATATTGTTGTGATAAGATAAGGATTTCACTAATGATTTTTATAAATTCACAGTAGTCAGTATGGTAGTCAGTATGTCCTTGCACAAGCCCTATCTCGCCCTACTTGATTAAAGAGTGAAGACATTTAATCCCACGACTTTTCCCCCTCCCCTCCCGGGTCGCACGCGCGGGCGACCCCGAGGGACGAAACCCTAGCGAGCGAGCCACCATCCCCTAGCGTCCCTGGCCGCTGCCGTTGCCAGCCCTGGCGGTGGTTGCGCCCCCCTGGTCGTCAAAGGCGGCGGGGAGGAGTGCCGCCGCCCGGAAGCGCTGACTTCGCGTGGGGGAGGGCTTCAAAGGGCGGCACACGGCAGCGGCGCGGTGAGGCGGTGGGCGACGAGATGAGGGTTGCGGCGGAGCAGCTTGCTGGCTGGCGGAGGATCCGGAGCTCGGAGGGGTGCACGGCTTTGGAGGCGGCGAGGCAGAGGCAGTGACGCGAGGTCTACGTCCGCGCGGTCTCCTGGGCCTTGGAGGCGGAGCTGGCATCACCGCGGTCATCGGTGGTGCTGTCTGGAGGTGGCGACAGGCACAGATGAGCAGCCGCCAGCGACCATGGAGATGGTGCTGCGGGCCAAATCTAGGCCCGGCCAAGGCCCTATATGGGTTTGGGGGCGGCCCTACGCGGCAGCTGTCAGGAGTGACAACAATGGTGCGGCGGCTCCCAACCACGCAGGAGTTGCTTTTTGGTGGGGGATGCGGGTGCTCAGACAGTTCGGAGGTGGTTGAGAGGTGGACTCTTGTCGTGCGGCGTGCAGGTCGTCGGTGTGCTAGGACGCATCGGCCACGACAACGTTTGCTGCAGCGGCGGCGGTGTGAACACTGTGGATGGTTGCGCCATTCTGGTGGATGAGGAGGGAGGTGTGCGACGTATAGACGAAAGTCTTTGCCCGTCTTAATCAGGGCCGGTGACGACGACGCCCGTGGGTGTCGTTCCCCTCCTTGGAGGCGTCACCGAGGTGTGTCGACACCGTACTCGTGATCTGGTTTGGTTGATGTCTCCTGGCGAAAGTCTAGATTTGGAGTTGGATCGGCATGATAGCGACATCCTCGACGTCGTGTCTCCGTTGGGAGTAAACGTGTTTGGAGACATGACTTGGAGGTCCTCGGCTGCGTTGCTCCAGTGCTCATTGCTATCCAAGAATGTGATGCTAGGACGCTATGCACACCATCGCTATTGTGTTCAAGACGACGCTTCTCTTGAGATAGACCAGATCCCACCATTCTCCCCCTTAGGTTGGTGCGTCGATGAGAGAGAAGTTAAGAGGGAGTGTTCTTCTTGTAGACGACAACATTGGTTGAGATGCGGCCTTGTTGCTCGGTTTAGGATAGGCTTTTGTTGTTGTTGTAGTTGTGTGTGTGGTGGTTGTCTTCGGACTAGCCTGTGTAGTGTGGTGACAGCGTTGTTCGCAACGGACTGTCATCTTCTTGTACTCAAACATCTACCTTCTATAAATATAAAAGTAAGGTACACATTTGAGTCTCTCTAAAAAAAGAGTGAAGACACTTTACACTGTAAGATAGTAAACCGTTGTGGTGGACTGGTGGGGTAGGACGATGGTTGGAGCTGCCATTACACCGTAGAGGGCTCGTACGCCAGCCACAAGTCTATACATGTCCGCATGCATCATTGCAGCCTATACATGTCTGCTTGCACCTCCGGCGGGGAGCAGTGGCGGTGTGCCGGCGTGTGACTGCAATGTGCCCGAAGTATGCCATCGGTATGCCATCGGCCTTAACATGTTGCACTTCCCCCGAGGGGAGGATTCATGCCTCAAACCGACGCTTGCCATGGTCGTTACGGTCCTTGATCAGATGAACACTAAACTTGACCTAGGCATGAACCATATTCATGCAGGCAGCACATGGTGGCGAGGCTACTGGGAAATGAAATTTGCATGATTCAAGAGGCATTCTTGTTTTCAGTCAATAAAACAAGTAGAAAAAAGAAGACTGGGAGACAATTTCATTTGTAGCGCAGGACATGCATCACAATGCGTGTTTGCTTCAGTGGCTTCATCGCTCGTCATCACCACTAGTATAAAGAAAGAGAAGGGGAGATTCAATAGATCCTAACCATCTAATCCATATATCTAACGGTTCACCTCGCACACAATGTTCAGTCGTAAAACACTCAGTCTGACTAATCCAATCCCGTCGAACGTCTAATCGGAACACCATCACATCCCCCTAATCGGAACACCATCGCATCCCCCTTATATGTTTCCAACGTATTTATAATTTCTTATGTTTCATACTTATATTATATCAATTATTACATGTTTTATATGTATTTTATATAGTTTTATGTATTTTCTGACATTAACCTATTATAACAAGATGTCACAGTGTCAGTTCCCTGTTTTCTGCTGTTTTTCGTTTTAGAAAACCACTTAAGTAAATATTTTTAGAATTGGACGATTTCTTTACCGAAACTCCTATCTTTCCCGACAGTTCTAGAAGTCCGAAAAATAAACGAAGACAGAGACCGAGGCGGCCTCATCAGGTCCAGGCGCGGCTCCCCTTCTGGCCGCTAGAGCACCTGATGCGGTGGACTCGGCCCTCCACCGCCTTCGCACTAGTGAAAAAATGCTTACCTTTGACGCACCCTTTAGCCTTTCGGTGGCGTACCCAGAAAAATAGGGGGGTGCGCCACAGTTATCTCGACACTAAAATATATTTCTGTGGCGCACCCTCGATGCGCCACAGAAATTTCCTGAATTCTGTGGCGCATCCTTCCTTCTGCGTCACAGAAATAATTCAGTGGCGCATGGACTTTAAGTGCGCCATAGAATTATATGCGCCACAAAAAAATTAAACCACACAGAATAAATAACAGGAATTTCTGATAATTTTTTCTGCTGTACAAATATAGGTATATATACATGATTTATACTGATATATTATAAGTTGACACATATATATTAAACCAGTACATGAATTAGAACAGACACGTCACATTCATTCGAATCCGAGATATACATACATATATATAGTAATAAGAGAAGTTTTATACAAAGTAGTTAGAAACTAAACAAGATAAATGCTAAGGTAGAAAACAAGTCGCACGAGTAAACTACTCGCGTCGGAGCTGGTGTTATGTAAGATGTCGGACCACCTGGAGTTATCAGTGTCCCAGTCATCCTTGTTAGCATTCTCGGCGGCCTCCCGACGGCGGCGGCGGTCTGCCCTCCTTTGGTCTCTTCGGTTCCTGTGAAATTCCAATTTGGCGGCGACATCGCCCGGGAAGTCCTCCCTCCACCGGCGCATCAGCTCCTCGTTGTGCTCGGCGGTGTCGATCCACCGCTGCACTTGGCTGTGGCGGTGACGATCTTCGTTGGTGAGTAGGGCTGGCCGTGGCGCGAGGAACTCCGCCTCCGCGATGTCCTGGCGGTCCGGAAAGTTTAGCTCGCTTCGCGGGCGCCGGAAACGCCACGCGACCGCGTCGTACGCGCGCGCTGCCTCCTCTGGCATGGCGTACGTCCCGAGCGTCTGCCGAAATCCGCCCACGCGGATTTCGGCATAGTAGGTGCCGTTGGGTCGCTCCCGAACACCACGGAAGCCGGACAACCCACGACGACGCGGCGGCATCGACTACATGCACAAGAGGAGGTTAAGCAGTTAGTACAACAAACTAAAACTTATACACAACAAGATGCAAAAAAAAAAATCAACATAAGCGCATGCCTCATATATTGGACACAAATTTAGAGATGGCGTTTCAGAAATCCAGTGAGATGCATAAAATGTGTATTTGTGCACATCACAGGTTTCTGCGATGCCTCCTCTGAATCACACGGTGTCACAACGGTTTAATCATTGGCATATTAAAAGAAGGTAAAATGCAAGTTAATTAAAAAGCAGTCAAGAAAAATAACAAACAAGGCCTCATATGGAATTGCTTCAGAGATGGTGTGAGCGAACAACGTGGAATGAACACTACATGCATATATGTTCAGACAACATGGTTCACTCACACCTCCCTGAAAATGTAAAGTGGAACCATCTAATCATCAGCCAAAAGTAGTCATCTTAGAAACAAATTTTAGAAATAAAATTCGGTCCAAAGAAAATCTTGCCTCATACTTAGACTGGAAACACAAATGGTTCGAGATGGAGTAAGTGAGAGCCAGTGGGATGTAGAAAATGTGTATTCGTGTACATCATGGGTCGCATCCCACTGGCCCTCACTCCACCTCTGGATCTCACGGTGTCACAACATTTTAATCATCGGCATAACAAAAGATGGTAAAATGCAAGTTAAAGAACACTCAGCAAAAACAAGCAAGGCCTCATAATTAGAAGTGACATGCTTCAGGGATGGAGCTAGTGAGCCAGGTAGGATGCACAAGATCTGTGCACTCATGCATATCACAAGGCTCACTAGTCCCACCCCTGAAACTTGTATCACAACATTTTAATCATCGGCATATTACAAAAAGTAAAATAAAATTAAAAAACACCGAACAAAAACAAGCAAGACCTCATATGGAATTGATCAGTCACATATGAAATTTAGAGACGGCGTCAGCGAACAAAGTGGAATGAACATTGTATATATGTTCAGACAACATGGTTCACTCACACCTCTTTAACGATGCAACGCGCAACCATCTGTTTAATCATCCGCCACAAGTAAATATCAATAGCACAAATGCAATTCCTAATGAGAGTCTTATTTTATTAATTACAAGCAATATTAGCAAGCAAATAGCAGCAGCCACCATGCCCTAAGCAAATAGTATTCATCACACATTAGCACAAATTCTTGCTTAAGTGCTTTCAAATGCAACACATATCATGTATTGGACAACTTAAATGATTGCTTCCAATTGCAACACATATCATATTAAATTTAAATGCTTTCAAACACAAAAAAATGCAAAAAAACAGTGCATAAATTCACTTGTGCATTTTCACAAGCACCTTCGGTGCGGTAATGGAGAGAGGGAGGAGGGGGGAGAGAAGCACCTCGGGGAGCCGGCGTTGGCGAGTTGGTGCAGGGGTGGCCGGCGGCGGCGAGTTGTCGTGTGCCCGCGCGGGAGCGGGGCGTCGAGGGCACAACGGGAGGAGGCGCGAGAGCGGCGCGGCGCGCGCATGCGGGGCGTCGAGGGCGCATCGGGAGGAGGCGCATCGGCGGCGGCGGCGCGCGGGAGGAGGCGGCGCGCGAGAGGATACGGTGTGTGTGACGCGGGGTAGGGGTAGTTGGGGTTTTTTTGGGCAGGTTTTCTATGGCGAATGGGCTGGCTGCGCCACAGAAATCAGTACCATGCGCCACAGAAAATTCTTCAATTAAAATTTTCTACATAAACTGAATCTACCCTATAATAGTATTCAAGTCAAACCAACATCACATATATATAACACACGACAAATTGATACTACAACACAACTCAAATGACGATACAATAGAGCTGAAATAAAGATACAACACAACTCAAAAATTACGATACACGCCACCTCCCATCAATGTAGCCTCATGCATCCGTTGATGCAGCGCCCTTGTCCTTTGACGATGATACACGCTTCTTCTTGGACGATGATTCAACCTTCTTTCCCTTCCCCTTCGATGCTCCTTCTGACTTCAGGGCCTTGGACGGCGGCATGAAGTCATCGGAATCATCGCTCTCATCTACCCAACGGTAAGACTCGACGTATGAATCAAGATCCCATTGAGTCTTGAACTTGCCCTTCTCAACTTGCTTGTCAAACCTGACTCGAATCCTAATCAATTCACGACGAATTTGGTTAGGGGTACGATATGGATACCCAGCGCTGCATAGCTTGGCTCCCAGCAAAGCGAGATGGCTCTCACTCTCAATAAGTTCGTCGTGATACACTTTCCTACCCTCAACATGCAAATTATGGAAATCCGCGCGAGATACTTGGCAACGGGACTATGGAACCCGCCAGACGCACACTTATTTCAAGGACCAACACACCGGAGGGGGGTTTTATAGAAAGAGGAGAGCAGAAAAATGGCGGCGTCACCTCCCATCAATGCAGCCTCCTACATCTGTTGATGCAACGCCCTTGTTCTTTGACGATGATACACGCTTCTTCTTGGACGATGATTCAACCTTCTTTCCCTTCCCCTTCGATGCTCCTTCTGACTTCAGGGCCTTGGACGGCGGCATGAAGTCATCGGAATCATCGCTCAAATCTACCCAACGGTAAGACTCAGCATATTAATCAAGATCCCATTGAGTCTTGAACTTGCCCTTCTCAACTTTCTTATCAAACCTGACTCGAATCCTAATCAATTCACGACGAATTTAGTTAGGGGTACGATATGGATACCCAGCGCTGCATAGCTTGGCTCCCAGCAAAGCGAGATGGCTCTCACTCTCAATAAGTTTGTCGTGATACACTTTCCTACCCTCAACATGCAAATTATAGAAAATCCGCGTGAGATACTCGGCAGCGGGACTGTGGAACCCGCCAGACGCACACTTATTGCCAGGATCAACACAAACCATGCTTACCCGCCTAGATAGACTGAAAATCTATATTTCCAAAGCTCATACCGGAGAGGGGGTTTTATAGGAAGAGGAGAGCAGAAAAATGGCGGGAAAGGGTGAGAAAAGGCGGGAAATGTTTCTGTAGCGCATCAGTTCCGCATGCGCCACAGAAAGTAGGCATTCTATGGCGCACCAGGTCCATGCACCACAAACTGTTCACCTTTTGTGGCGCATGGTACAGGGTGCGCCACAAAGTGCATTCTATCTATGGCGCATGGGCTTTGTGCGCCATAGAATGTGCCTCGGATTTTTGAACTCAGATGCATCTGGCGGGGCCCACCATATTTCCGTGGCGCATGAGGAGTGAGTAGTTCTCCCCCTACGGTAGCTATGTGGTCTATCTCTCTCTCTCATGTGATCTTTATGTGATCATGAGCTTTGTAATCTAGTTGAATATGTGATGCTACTCTATATCTATTATGCACTCTAGAGGTTACTTTAATATGAACTCCGGCGTTATTCACGGTTGTAACGATGACAGTGTGTGCACCGCGTGTGATTCGTTTATGACATTGTTGATGTTAGTTTACTCTGACTTTGAGGGTGCTCTTGTAGCCTTACACAATGAATGGTGTTTATCGTCCAATATGAGAGTGTTTAAGAGTATTATTTATTATTCAGTTGTGATGTCATTGTTGAGAATGTCCACAGGTGAAAGTATGACCCCTAGGCCTTGTTTCTAAGCATTGAAACACCGTTTCCACCAAGTTTTGCTACATGTTTGCTTGCTGCCATTTTTATTTCAGATTGCAATTACTACTTATAATCATCCATACTACTAGTATTTCACTATCTCTTCGCATAACTAGTGCACCTATACATCTGACTAGTGTATTGGGTGTGTTGGGGACACAAGAGACTTCTCGTATCTTAATTGCAGGGTTGCTTGATAGGGATATCTTTGACCTCTAACTCTTTGAGTTCGATATACCTTGGGTGATTTACTTAAGGGAAACTTGCTGCTATTCTACAAACCTCTGCTATTTGTAGCGTACCTGCACTTAAAATATGGCAAGGTACCTGTGTATAGTGCAAATCTCTGGATCAATTCGTTTGCACACACAGTTTACGATGGAATATCACAACAAAGTATCAATTTTATTACATTGATGATCCATACTTAGAAAATATTCTTTACAACTTGCATAGCATAAAGCTAGCACTGAAGAGTAAACAGCGGAAATACAATAGCAGTGAGTCTCCATCATCTTCATGTTGCCACATGCGAAAACATGTTGGTTGCAGACTCGAAACCTTTAAACAAAACCTCACTTGTCATCTGATCAATATGCAATAAGAAAAATATTACAACAACGTGGTTCAGATTCCATTAAAAATGGAGTCTGGCAAGTGACACTATGGTGGACACTTAGTGGAACAACTCTAATAACCTATATGCATATTTGGCTGGTGGAGTTCAAATCTATTTTGCATAAAGCCAACTTTTCCTAACTCTTGGGAAAACACTTTTATTCTATTCGAGACATCCGTGGCATGAAATCCACGCTCTCATTCTACCCTAGTTCAGCCATCAAGTTTTATATTTTTGAAGTTGGAATGGTGGAATCCTCCGTTGATGTCCGTGATCAGCTGCTCAATTTGTCTGTACCGGGGACACGGCTAAGTACTTAGTTTTACACTCTACAGTGGTTGTGCACGTTCATCATTGTACACATTCAGCCCAAACTATCCTTTACACTCTGAAGTGATAAGGAAAAGGAGAAGAATGAGACGCGATCTTTCAGAAGCATTTTCCCTCCCACTCTGGCTTGACCCGTTCCACCTAACACCCTCTACATCTGCTTCTCAAGCCGGGGCGAGTCCACGCAACTTAGTTGATCAAGCCAGAGCCCATATGGCAATGGCTGCACTAGAAGCAATCGTCACTCGTAGTTCTTCAGATCCCTTTGTTCCCTGGGTGGGCATCCACAAGTGCACGTACTCCAGGAACCATAGACATGGGCCTGAGTAGCCACTCAACTTCGCCACCATATACAACCAATCCACCTAGGAGGTTCTTTATTAACGTAGTAGAATTTAGATTTTCACAAAACAACATTTGCATAGCATCAAATAATTCTACTAACTATTAAATAGGAACCTAGACACAGGAGTAAGGAATTTCTACAAAGGCTAGCATAGCAATACTATCATACACATGCTTATATAAAAATACAATAAGTAATGCATATAGAAAATAGTAGGAAGTTTATTAATGTGCCACTTGCCTTTGAATGATGTCTTTGCTCACAAACTCTTTTCAACGTAACTCGAGTCTCTCCGTTCAATCTAAACAGTATAGACAAGCAACAATACAAGAATCAACATAAAACACAACTACACAATGCATACAAACACATACATAATGAACAAACAAGTTTTATAAGACTTCTAAGGAAAAATATGTTTATGCATGATGTGCAAAATATTTTTAAGGACTAGAGATGCATGTCATGCCATGAAAATCTTCAAAGTTAATGCAAGGCAATTATGTTGGTAAAAAATGATTAAGAGCTAAGGTCATAAGTTGGACAAAAATACTTTGCTATAAATCATCTTGAATAAGCACTCTAATGGCTTAGTCATGATGAGCATAAATACTTAGAGAAAATACTAAGTCTATTCTTTAAGGTGATCAACAATTATTATCAACTCTTTGTAAATTGGATATTCACTATAGTGAGAGAGACAGACACCCGGCCAACCACTTATGATTGTGGGACAGGTCTCATGTACGTGGACATGTAAGGTTAGTCTCCAGGCCGCTTCATCTCACTATGCTGCTAGGATCCAACAAACTTTAAAGATGATAATATCATGATCAAAAATTGTTTATGTCTAAAGTGAAAGACAGGATTAGGAAAGAGGGAAAAGATAGAAAGAAAGATGTAGAATCTTCTCGTTGCTTCCTTTTCTTCTTGATGTGGTGACTTCATTGCAATTTTGTAGACTTGATGGCTCTGAAGACTTGATGGTGTTGATAGCCTCCAGGTTGGTCTTGAATATAACTTAGTCATCCAGAGGTCTAAGAGAAGAAGGGAGAAAAGAGAGAGAGAAAGAAAGCAAGACTTAGAAAATATTGCTGGTTGGTCTTCATGAACTTCTTCTTGATTTTCTTCTAAGTGCTTCTACTCCTTGAAGATACTTCTGAAGTCTGTTTTCTTCTAAGTCCTTCATTGGCCTTATAGCTCCATGTTGAAAATCCTAAGTGCCTAAGTGCATAGCACTTTACCAAAATACTAAGTTGAAAATAATCCTAACTTAGAGAAAATGAGGGAGAAGTTTTCCTATGAGAAGTATAACTACAAAATAAAATATGCCATGCATGAAGTGCAAATTTTTTATCACAAGAAAGCATCATAACAACTTTTGTGATTTTTATAAATATGCATGAAGTTATAATTGCAATTTAATTAATTTATATTATTGCAAAATATAATAAAAGGAAACATATAAGATTAAATTTTTCTGTGATTAAATATTTATAACAAAAAATTATAAATGTTGTTAATAGACAGAGGGGATTTAATTAAATTTATAGCAATTGGATTTACTCAAAAATAATGTTTCTATCAAAGTTATGTCAAAATCACTCAAACTATTCAATTTAAACATATAACTATTAAATCATCAAAATAATATTCAAAAATATTTTATAACAGATGCATCATATTAAAAATATTCCAAAGTTTCTAAAACCATTTTAATTGCAATTTTTGGAATTATAGATTTAAAGTTATGACAAATATACTCAAATCATCCATTTGAGATTTGAATAATTTAAACTAAGTAAAATTTGAATTTTAACAGAACTAAAATATTCTACATGTCAACGGATTTAATTTTATATAAAATTTGTTAAATTTGGATCTGTGATTGAAAAGATATGATGGTTTGAATATGCAGGGGCTTTTCTGTAAAACTGTCAATTAAACTAAATCAACAAAATCATTTTCTACGTCAGCGTTGACTGGACGCTGACTGCGCTGCTGACTGGACGCCACGTCAGTGCTGATTGGATCTGATCTGGATCGTCAGATCCAGATCTGACGGTTAAGATCTGAGATACCGGTTCGATTAAATGAATCTAATCCTAACCGTTAAACGAAGATCGGGCGGCTCACCTCGATTTGGTCAGAAGCTGGCGGCGCTGACTCGCCGGAGGAGAGGGAGGTGGCGGCGCCGGCGTCGGTCTTCGATGAAAACGGCGCTCCGGTCTTCCTCTTGCTCGGGGGAGACCACGGACAAACGTGGAGCGGCACAGCGAGGTGATGGGGGTGTCGATGTCGCCTTGAGCGTCTTTGGACAGCGGGGAGGCGCGGATGAGTGCGGCCGCGGCTCCGGCCACCTCGGGCGAGTATCTGCTCGATAAATCGGTGACATTTCGCGTGAGGGGAGGGTCCTACGGGATCGCACGAGTACGGGGAAGAAGATGGATGTAGTTTCGGGGTTCGGGTGGCACCCACTCGCCGGAATAAAAGAAACCGACGACGGAAGCTTGCGGACTCCAGCAAGCTTTTTGAGCGGCCTGGCGGCGCTATAGCTAGGGTTTCTGGGGGCAAACGAGAGAGGATGGCGTGGGGTTTAAGTAGGGGCAGGATAGGGAGCAAATCCCGCACGAATCGCATCAAATTTGGAAGGAGGAATCGGTGCGGGAATTTCGTTGGAGGTTGAAGATAATGTGACGTCATCAATGACGTCAGCAGGAATTTTCGTTTTCTGTGTTTTCCATTTTATTCATATTGTAGTGTACCTACACTTAAAATATGGCAGGTACCTCTGTATAGTGCAAATCACTGGATGGATTCATTTGCACACACAGTTTACGATGTAATATCACAACAAAGTATCAATTTATTACAACGATGATCCATACTTAGAAAATATTCATTACAACTTGCACAGCGTAAAGCTAGCACTGAACAGAGTAATTAGCGGAAAATTATTCTTCATGTAGTCCACATCATCAGCATCTGCCACATGCGAGCATGTTGGTTGAAGACTCGAAACCCTTAGCAAAAATCTCACTCGTCATCAGAATAGCCCGCAATAAGAAAAATAATGCAACAACGTGGGTCAGAACAATTTAAAAATAGAACTGGCAAGTGACTTTATTGTGGACACTTAAAGGAATAACTCTATAACCTATATGCTTATTTGGCTAGTGGAGCTCAAGGCTATTTTGGAGAAAGCAAGTTTTTCCCTAACTCTTTGAAACAAGTTTACTTAGTGGAGACACATATGGTATGAAAGCCATAGTCTCATTCTACCCTTGTTCACCCTTCAAGTTTTAAATTTAGAAGTTGGAATGGTGGAATCCTCCGTTGACGTCCTCGTTCAGCTGCTCAACTTGTCCGTACCGGGGACACATCTAAGTAAATAGATTTTAACTCTGCAGAGATTGGGCACGTTCACCATTGTACCCATTCAACCCAAACTATCCTATACACTCTGGAAGTGTTAAGGAAAAGGAGAAGAATGAGACGAGATCTTTCAGAAGCATTTTCCCTCCCCATAACGGCCTGACGCGCTCCACCTACAACAGGCCGGGGCGAGTCCATGCAGCTTAGTTGATCAAGCCAGAGCCCATATTGGCAATGGCTGCACGGGAAGCAATCGTCACTCGGAGTTCTTCAGATTCCTCTATTCCTGGGTGGCTGTCCACAAGTGTAATCCCACAGGTAGACCCCTAGGAACCCACTCAACATAAACCATGCAAAACCACTTTCGACCCAGGTATTTCATTCATAACTTAGTAGAATTAACATTTCATCAAAAATAGTTTTGCATAGCATAGAATTATACTAAGTGTTGTAGAGGAACCTAGACACATGAATAAGGAAGTCTAAACATTGCTTGCATAGCAATACTATCCTACACATGCTTATAGAAAAATAATCTACTCATGCATAAAAAAAAATTAGGACTTTTATGAGGTGTGCCACTTGCCTTGGCAACAGGGAGTGCAGAAGTTACTGTTGTAAAGGTCCTCGTTTCCCTCCGAATAGTCTAACAAAAATAAAATGCCACACATAAACACACAAGCAACATAAGGATACAAAAATATACTATGCATGAGATGCAATAATTTAATTACAAGAAACTAATATATTTATCTCTTAGATTTTTTTTGAAGTATGCATGATGACATTTTTAATTTGTTTTCAATTAGTAAGACTTGAATAAAAGGGTAACTCAAGAATTTAGTTTACTGTAATAAAATTTCTATAACCAAATTTTTTAAAGTGCTATTGGACAGAGGGCATCTAAACAAAATTTTAGCAATTTTATTCACTCAAAAATAATTTTTCTACCTAAAGCTATGTCAAAAATACTTAAATTACTCATTTGAATATATGAAAATTTCTAATGTGTCAAAACATAAAACTAATGATGCCAAAAGATTCTACTGGTTCTAAGGATTCCAAAAATATAAAAATATTTAGATTTAGCTAAACAAATAAAAAGTAATGATAAAAACAGTATGCAGGGTGTTTTCTGCAAAACTGCCAATTAAATCAATTTAGGAAAATTGCCGAATTTATTTATCCGACGTGCCGCTGATGTGCCGCTGACGTGGCGCTGACTCAGCGTACCGATTCGAACAAAAAAGCGACCGTAGGATCTAGATCTAACGGTCGAGATCTAAAGAGTCTAAAACGAGCGGCGCGGCCCGCCGGAGTCGTCTCCGGTGACCTAACCATGGCGGTGCCCTCGCCGGAGTTCACGAACACGACACACCTAAGGCCTAGGGGACGAACGTAGCTTTCCCGAGCAAAGAGGAGGTCGACGCGGTGACGATGGCGAGGTGGAGGCGACCGGAGCGTCTTGGTTCGTCCTCGGTTGCTCGCCGGAGTGGACGGAGGCGGCGGCGTGCTTTGGGTGTGGACGAGCGCGTCGATTGGCTGCGCGCAAAAATGCGAAACCTTGTCACAACGGTGCGTAACAACAAAACACAACGAAAGGGAGAGGTGAGAGGGTCCGGGGTGGCCGGAGTTCGCCGTACGGGGAGCTTTTCGCTGGCGGCAGTGGCAGGATGGCGGGGTCTCGTGCGGGCAGCCTTGAGGCTCTCAGGCGTAGAGGTTTGGGGCAAATGAGAGAGGGGATCGAGGGGGTCTTATAGGAGGAAACAGCGTGGTAACAGGAGGAGTAAATCACCGGGAATCAATCGAATTGATTCGGCCGTTTCTCGGCGAGGTCGTGGGCGTGATTTGGGGAAGGAGACGTTGCCGCGGGGGTGATTACAGGTGGGACCCACCTATCGGTGACAGAGAGATAGAGAGGTTACGATGGGCTTCTGGCGGGCTGGAAGCGACGCGCGCGCGGTAGATAGGGGTGGGCTTCGGCCCACTTGGCTTGGAAGGCTGGCCCGACTCAATGTTTTTTATACAAATCAACTTTTTGTTTTAAATCTTGTGAATACAAAACAATTTCAAAACTATATCAAAACTTCTCAGAAAAAAGTCATAAAAATATAATTTGAAAAGCTTATTAAAAATAGAACCTTTTGGTAGTATTTTTGTCTAAAGTAAAAATAAAATAAAAAGGAATATTATTCAAAATCCAAATAACAATTTTGTGGACTTAAAATCAATTTAAACATATAAAAGTAATTTAATTTAAATCATATGTGATTCAAATGACAAGTTTAAATGATGATGATGCATGCATGCAAGGATTTAAATTTTTCTAAAAATTGGGATGCTACAAACCATACCCCCTTAAGATGAATCTCGCCCTCGAGATTCGGATTGGCTAGCAAATAGGTGAGGGTGGTCTTCTTTCAGATCATCTTCTCTATCCCAAGTTGCTTCTTCCTCTGAATGGTGATTCCACTGTACTTTACATAATTTGATGTTCTTGGTTCGGGTGACACACTCTGCTGTCTCCAAAATCTTTATGGATTTTTCTTCATAAGTGAGATCACTTTCTAGTTGTTCTTCCTCTAGTGGCACCGTATCTCTTAGTAGTGTCTCTGCCATTTCTGGGTGACATTTCTTCAGCTGGCTGACATGGAATACATTGTGAACTTCGGAAAGTGCTTCCGGAAGTTCCAATTCAAGGCTACCTCTCCTTTGCGGGATAATACCTTGAACGGTCCAATAAATCTGGGTGCCAATTTTCCTTTGATCCCAAATCTTTTTACTCCACGCATAGGTGAAACTATGAGATAGGCTCGATCGCCTACTTCATAAGTGACTTCCCTTCTTTTGGAGTCTGCATAACTCTTCTGTCTGGATTGTGCTATCTTTAAACGGTCCTTAATCAGTCTGACTTTTTCTTCAGCCTCCTTGATTATGTCTGGTCCGAACAAACTACGTTCTCCTACGCCACTCCATAGTAGTGGTGTAGTGCACTTCCTTCCATACATGGCTTCAAATGGCGACATATCTATGCTCGCTTGATAGCTGTTGTTGTAAGAGAACTCAGCATATGGGAGATTATCATCCCAGCTAGACTTATAATCTAGAGCGCATGCTCTTAGCATATCTTCTAGGATTTGGTTTACTCTTTCTGTTTTTCCATCCGTTTGAGGGTGGAATGCTGTGCTAAACTCTAATCTGGTTCCCAAATATTCATGTAATTGATTCCAGAAATGAGAGGTAAACTGAGTACCCCTATCAGACACAATTTTCTTGGGAACACCATGTAGACACACAATCCTCTTCATATAGATGTCAGCTAGTTTGGCACTAGTGTAAGTAGTCTTCACGGGTACAAAGTGAGCTATCTTCGTCAGACGATCGACTATAACCCAAATAGAATCATACCCTGATTTAGTCCTGGGCAGACCAGTGATGAAATCCATACCAATCTGTTCCCATTTCCAATCTGGTACTGGTAAGGGTTGCAGCAATCCCGCTGGTTTTTGGTGTTCTGCTTTCACACGACTACAGACGTCACACTTTGCAATGTATTCAACAATATCTCTCTTCAAATGGATCCACCAATACCTCTCCTTTACATCTATATACATCTTGGTATTACCCGGATGTATGGAATAAGGTGAGTCATGAGCTTCTTGAAGTATTAACTTCCTGAGATCAGTATTATCAGGAACACATATGCGTTCTTTATACCATACCATTTATTCTTCATCTTCTCTAAAGTCTCTGGCCTTGCCTTCACTTAGGTTCTTCTTGATTTCTTTTATTGCTTTATCCTCTATCTGAGCTTCCTTGATTTTGTTAATCAAAAGAGGTTGAACTTCTAAGGATGCTACGAATCCTTCAGGTACCACTTCCAATCGAAGGTCCTTAAATCCCTTACATAGATCTTCAGGCAATTCTCCTGTCGTGAGTCCGTTTACATAAGGCTTACGGCTCAAGGCATCAGCCACTACATTGTCTTTCCTTGGGTGGTACTGTAGACTTAAATCATAGTCCTTGATCAATTCTAACCATCTCCTTTGACGCATGTTTAATTCCTTCTGAGTAAAGAAGTACTTGAGGCTTTTATGATCTGTGAATACTTCACATCGCTTTCCCCATAAATAAGGTCTCCATATTTTCAGGGCATGTACTACAGAAGCTAACTCAAGATCATGAGTGGGGTAGTTTACTTCTTGATTTTTGAGTTGTCTTGAGGCATAAGATACTACTTTGCCTTCTTGCATCAATACGCTTCCTAGACCACGATATGAAGCGTCGCAATAAACTTGGAAATCTTTCTCTAGATCTGGTAGGCATAAGACTGGTGCAGACACTAAGCGTTTCTTTAATTCTTGAAAACTGGTCTCACAAGCTTCTGTCCACTCAAACTTCTTTCCCTTCTTCAGTAATTCAGTCAAGGCCTTGGCAATCTTGGAGAAATTTTCAATGAATCTCCGGTAGTATCCTGCCAGTCCTAGAAAACTGCGGATTTCTCCCACATTTTTGGGTGATTCCCAATTTGTCACAGCAGCAACTTTTTCAGGATCCACCGCTATTCCATCTTTAGACACCAGGTGTAATAGGAATCCTACTTGTTCTAACCAAAATTTACACTTGTTGAACTTAGCATATAGCTTATGCTCTCGGAGTCTTTGCAACACCAGGCGTAAATGTTCTTCATGTTCTTTGTGACTTTTGGAGTAGAGTAGGATATCATCGATGAAGACAACGACAAACTTGTCCAGAAAATCCATAAATACCTTATTCATCATATTCATGAAATAGGCTGCAGCATTGGTTAACCCAAAGGCATTACTGTGTACTCATACGAACCATACCTTGTAACAAAGGCAGTCTTGGGCATATCCATCTCTCTCACTTTCATCTGAAAGTATCCTGATCTGAGATCGATCTTGGAGAACACAACGGCCCCTTCTAATTCATCGAAGAGCTCATTGATTTTGGGTAGCAGATACTTGTACTTGATTGTATGCTCATTTATCTCACGGTAATCAGTGACTAATCTTTGTGTACTATCATTCTTCTTGACGAAAAGGATTGGGGCTCCCCATGGTGGTGAACTTGGACGGATAAAACCTTTCTGTATAAACTCTTCCAGTTGCTTCTTGAGTTCCTTCAGTTCATCAGTTGCCATCGGGTAGGGTCTTTTAGAAATTGGTCATGTACCCGGCTTCAGTTCAATGAGGAACTCTACAACTCTATCGGGTGGCATTCCCGGTAGTTCTTCCGGAAACACATCAGGGTATTCCTTGACTATAAGAACATCACCGAGGCTAACCCCCTTAAGAGAATTAAGCCTAACCTTCTTTAGCTCAAACTTTGATCTGAACTTGATTTTCAATCCTTCTGGAGTGGTGAGAGTGATGGTTCTATTTGCCCAGTCTATGATTCCTTCAAAACGGGACATCCAATCCATTCCTATGATAACATCCAAGCCTTGTGTTTCTAGGATGATCAAGTCCGGTAGGAAACTGATGCTTTCCAATCTGCAGACTCAACTGTCTACAACCTGAGGTTACTAACATTTCTTCGCCAGGAGAGCTTACTCTAATAGGGCTTCCTATGTTCTCGACAACTAACCCATGTTTGTTTACAAAAGCCCTTGAAATGAATGAATGCGATTCTCCAGTAATAAACAAAACTAATTTTGGACATGAATTGAGCAAGAACGTACCAATGACATCATCAGGTTCATCGTACACTTCTTCCACGTTGATGTGGTTCACGTGTCCCTTCTGGAAATCATTGGCATAATGACCCTTGTTATTGCACTTACAACATAGCACTTGGCTAATATCTTTCTTGAACTCAGGGTTTGGGCGATGTTGTCCATTGTTATGGTTAGGGCCAACATGTCCATTCCCTTTGTGACCTCCATTGTTTCCTTTGAAACCTCCACTATGGTTGTGACCATGATGTTTGTGGTTGCTTCCTCCACTAGGATAGTTCCCATACTTATGACCATGGTTTGTATCTTGAGGAAAGTGCCTTTTGAATGAAGGTTCATAATGGTGTTTGTGAATATTCAGCTTTCTCTTCCTGCTTTCAGCCTTCTTGATGTTATCCTCCTGTATGATAGCCTAATCTAGGAGGGTCTGATAATTTGGGGCATATGCTACTGTTAGAGGAATCTTCAGTTCGTCACTCAGCCCATTCAGGAATTTTGCCTTCCTCTTAGCCTCAGTGTTGATGTCTTCAGGGGCATATCGAGAAAGGGCATGGAAGTCATCCATGTACTCCTTAAGGCTCCTGTTTCCTTGCATTAGGTTTCTAAATTCTTCCTGCTTTAAGTTCATAATGCCCGAAGAGATATGGGCATTACGAAAACCTTCCTTGAAGTTTTCCCAAATCAGGGTTTCCAGTAGGTGAGTGATTTTACAAGTTTCCCACCACTGAATTGATGGCCCCTCCAACAAATGAGTAGTGAATCTCACCTTTTCAGTGTCAGTGCATTCACAAGTCACTAAATCTCTGTCCACAGAGCGCAGCCAGTCATCTGCCACAATTGGCTCAGTTGCATTGGAAAACTTGTTAGACCGGAGCCTCATAAATCTGGTAAGTCTATCCACTTGGGGAGGTGGTGGCGGTGGTGGGTTGTGGTTATTGTTGTTATTGTTGTTGGTTGCCGCAATGAACTGAGTCATCATAGTCATTAGGTGAGCTTGAGCGGCCATCAACTATTGTATAGCATCATTGTTGTTGTTGTTGTTGTTGTTGTTGTTGTTGTTGTTGTTGTTGTTGTTGTTGTTGTTGTTGTTGTTGTTGTTGTTGTTGTTGTTGTTGTTGTTGTTGTTGTTGTTGTTGTTGTTGTTGTTGTTGTTGTTGTTGTTGTTGTTGTTGTTGCTGTTGTTGCTGTTGATGTCGGGCGCACGGCGGGGAGGCATCTGTGGTTTTTAGCATAGATGAGTTTAGATGGAAAGAACTAAGGAAAGTTTCTACCCCAACAAACAAACAACTTAAATACAACCAACACAAAAAACAAATTATTTTGGATTAAAAACGATCTAAATGTTTGGACGATAAACTCGCGAGGTTCTGAAAATACAAGCGAAAGTACTGCCTTACTACAAGTTGGTAGGTCAATACAAGACTAAAGATAACGATGAGGTGTAAGGTAAATGATAGTCTCACTAACTAACTACTAGACCATGTCATCTTCTTCTTCTTCAATTTCTTGAATCTTGATTCCTTCATTGTCGAGTACCTCCTTGAGTTCCTTCACTTCTTTCTCCAGGGCAGAGTTCTTTTCTTGCAGCTCCCTCTTCTCAGTATGAAGCCGTTTGATCAAGTCACTATCAGCCTCAAACTCGACTTCATTGCTCTCGAGTTCTGCCTTCTGTTCTCTGATAGTCTTGTTCTTCTCTTGAACCCTTTTCTCCTGTCTCTTGTACCTCTCCTCTTGTGCAGCAAACCTCTCTTCTTGGGCCTTAGTCACTTCCTCTTGAGCCTTCACCTTCTCCTCGTTCTTCTTGAGTAACGCACATAGCTCATCGTTCTTCAGGAGTTCAGTGCGCCTATCCCCATAAAGCTCTGTGACGAGGATTTCCAACTCCTGAAAATAAAGACTAAGGGGCTTTGCTTTGCCTATATCTCCGACCTCTAAAGGGAAGGTTCTCCATCCTCATTTCTCCTTCCAAAGAAAATGGAGTAGTGGCCCCTCAACTCTGTGTTGTAGCGTCCGCAGAGGCGCCCAATCAGGTCTTGCATGACTAGATTGAGTACTTTATCCTTGGAGTCACTAACAATTTTAATCTCTTACGGGGGCTCTTCTCCACATCCTGGCTGAATTGATTTTATTCCCCAACAACCCTCTTTGTTAAACTTCTTCAGGATGAAGCCCTTCATCTGAGGTAGCGGTAACCCTATCTTCTCGACGACTCCGCGGTGGTAAAGTGGAAGCTCGTCATCCTTTAGGTAGAAAGGAAAATAATTAAAACAGGAAATGCATAAGGTAAAGAAGTACTAGTCATGGTGTGCATTATTATTTTGGAAAATACTAAGTCAAAATCTTAAGGTGATCAACAATTATTAACTACTCTTTGTAAATTGGAAATTCACTATAGTGAGACAGACAGACACCCGGCCAGGCACTTATGATTGTGGAACAGGTCTCATGTACGTGGACATGCAAGGTTAGTCTCCAGGCCGCTACATCTCACTATGCCGCTAGGATCCAAAATACTCAAGGAGATAATAATATGATCAAAAGGGTGTATCCAATCCTAAGGGCTCGATCCTACAGGCAACACATGGCTCTGATACCATCTATAGTGTACCTGCACTTAAAATATGGTAGGTACCTGTGTATAGTGCCAATCCCTAGATCGATTCATTTGCACACACAGTTTACGATGTAATATCACAATAAAGTATCAATTTATTACAACGCTGATCCAGACTTAGAAAATATTCATTACAACTTGCATCGCGTAAAGCTAGCAGTGAACAGAGTAAACAACGGAAAATTATTCTTCATGGAGTCCCCATCATCAGCATGTGCCACAGGCGAGCATGTTGGTTTAAGACTCGAAACACTTAGCAAAAATCTCACTCGTCATCAGAACAGTCTGCAATAAGAAAAATATTGCAACAACGTGGGTCAGAACCATTTAAAAATGGAACTGGCAAGTGACACTATGGTGGACACTTAAAGGAATAACTCTATAACCTATATGCTTATTTGGCTGGTGGAGCTCAAGGCTATTTTGCAGAAAGCAAGTTTTTCCCTAACTCTTTGAAACAAGTTTACCTAGTGGAGACAAATATGATATGAAAGCCATAGTCTCATTCTACCCTTGTTCACCCTTCAAGTTTTAAATTTAGAAATTGGAATGGTGGAATACTCCGTTGACGTCCTCGTTCAGCTGCTCAACTTGTCCGTACCGGGGACATGGCTAAGTACTTAGGTTTTAACTCTGCAAAGGTTGTGCACGTTCACCATTGTACCCATTCAACCCAAACTATCCTATACACTTCGGAAGTGTTAAGGAAAAGGAGAAGAATGAGACGAGATCTTTCAGAAGCATTTTCCCTCCCCATAACGGCCTGACGCGCTCCACCTACAAATCCTCTACCACCACCTATCAGGCCGGGGCGAGTCCACGCAGCTAAGTTTATCAAGCCAGAGCCCATATTGGCAATGACTGCACGGGAAGCAATCGTCACTCGGAGTTCTTCAGATTCCTCTGTTCCTGGGTGGCCGTACACAAGTGTAATCCCATAGGTAAACCCCTGTTAACCCACTCAACATAAACCATGCAAAACCACTTTGCACCCAGGTATTTCATTCATAACTTAGTAGAATTAACATTTCATCAAAAAATAGTTTTGAATAGCATAGAATTATACTAAGTGTTGCATAGGAACCTAGACACATGAATAAGGAAGTCTAAACATGGCTTGCATAGCTATACTATCCTACACATGCTTATAGAAAAATAATCTACTCATGCATAGAAAAATATTAGGACTTTTATGAGCTGTGCCACTTGCCTTGGCAACAACGAGTGCAACAGTTACTGTTGTAAAGGTCCTCGTTTCCCTCCGAATAGTCTAAAAAAAATAAAATGCCACACATAAACACACAAGCAACATAACCATACAAAAATATGCTATGCATGAGATGCAATAATTTAATTACAAGAAACTAATATATTTATCTCTTAGATTTTTTTTGAAGTATGCATGATGACATTTTTAATTTGTTTTCAATTAGTAAGACTTGAATAAAAGGGTAACTAAAGAATTTAGTTTGCTGTAATAAAATTTCTATAACCAAAATTTTTAAAAGTGCTATTGGACAGAGGGCATCTAAACAAAATTTTAGCAATTTGATTCACTCAAAAATAAATTTTCTACCTAAAGCTATGTCAAAAATACTTAAATTACTCATTTGAATATATGAAAATTTTGAATGTGTCAAAACATAAAACTAATGATGGCAAAAGATTCTACTAGTTCTAAGGATTCCAAAAATATAAAAATATTTAGATTTGGCTGAACAGATAAAAAGTAATGATAAAAACAGTATGCAGGGTGTTTTCTGCAAAACTGCCAATTAAATCAATTTAGGAAAATCGCCGAAATTCTTTATCCGACGTGGCGCTGACGCGGCGCTGACTCAGCATATCGATTCGAATAAAAAAGAAAATAAAAAGCGACCGTAGTATCTAGATCTAACAATATAGATATAAAGTTTCTAAAACGAGCGGCGCGGCTTGCCGGAGTCGTCTCCGGTGACCAAACCATGGCGGTGCCCTCGCCGCAGTTCACGAACACGACGCACCTAAGGCCTAGGGGACGAACGGAGCTTACCCGAGCAAAGAGGAGGTCGACGCGGTGACGATGGCGAGGTGGAGGCGACCGGAGCGTCTTGGTTCGTCCTCGGTTGCTCGCCGGAGTGGACGGAGGCGGCGGCGTGTTTCGGGTGTGGACGAGCGCATCGATTGGCTGCACGCAAAAATGCGAAACCTTGTCACAATGGTGCGCAACAACAAAACACAACGAAAGGAAGAGGTCAGAGGGTGCGGGGTGGCCAGAGTTTGCCGTACGGAGAGCTTTTCGCCGGCGTCAGTGGCGGGATGGCGGGGTCTCGTGCGGGCAGCCTCGAGGCTCTCGGGCGCAGAGGTTTGGGGAAAATGAGAGAGGCGATCGAGGGGGTCTTATAGGAGGAAACGGCATGGTCAAAGGAGGAGTAAATCGCCGGGAATCAATCGAATTGATTCGGTCGTTTCTCTGCGAGGTCGTGGGCGCGATTCGGGGAAGGAGACGTTGCCGCGGGGGTGATTACAGGTGGGACCCACCTGTCGGTGACAGAGAGATAGAGAGGTTGCGATGGGCTTCTGGCGGGCTGGAAGCGACGCGCGCGCGGTAGATAGGGGTGGGCTTCGGCCCACTTGGCTTGGAAGGCTGGCCCGACTCAATTTTTTTTATACAATTTTTTTTTTAAATCTTGTGAATATAAAACAATTTCAAAACTATATCAAAACTTCTCAGAAAAATTCATTAAAATAAAATTTGAAAAGCTTATTAAAAATAGAACCTTTTGGTAGTATTTTTGTCTAAAGTAAAAATAAAATAAAAAGGAATATTATTATAAATCACAATAACAATTTTGTGGACTTAAAATCAATTTAAACATATAAAAGTAATTTAATTTAAATCATATGTGATTAAAATGACAAGTTTAAATGATGATGATGCATGAATGCAAGGTTTTAAAATTTTCTAAAAATTGGATGTTACAAACCTTACCCCCTTAAGATGAATCTCGCCCTCGAGATTCGGATTGGCTAGCAAATAGGTGAGGGTGGTCTTCTTTTAGATCATCTTCTCTTTCCCAAGTTTCTTCTTCCTCTGAATGGTGATTCCACTGTACTTTACTTAATTTGATGGTCTTGGTTCGGGTGACACACTCTGCTGTCTCCAAAATCTTTATGGGTTTTTCTTCATAAGTGAGATCACTTTCTAGTTGTTCTTCCTCTAGTGGCAACGTATCTCTTAGTAGTGTCTCTGCCATTTCTGGGTGACAGTTCTTCAGCTGGCTGACATGGAATACATTGTGAACTTCGGAAAGTGCTTCCGGAAGTTCCAATTCATAGGCTACCTCTCCTTTGCGGGATAATACCTTGAACGATCCAATAAATCTGGGTGCCAATTTTCCTTTGATCCCAAATCTTTTTACTCCACGCATAGGTGAAACTATGAGATAGGCTCGATCGCCTACTTCATAAGTGACTTCCCTTCTTTTGGAGTCTGCATAATTCTTCTGTCTGGATTGTGCTATCTTTAAATGGTCCTTAATCAGTCTGACTTTTTCTTCAGCCTCCTTGATTATGTCTGGTCCAAACAAACTACGTTCTCCTACGCCACTCCATAGTAGTGGTGTAGTGCACTTCCTTCCATACAGGGCTTCAAATGGCGACATATCTATGCTCGCTTGATAGCTGTTGTTGTAAGAGAACTCAGCATATGGGAGATTATCATCCCAGCTAGACTTATAATCTAGAGCGCATGCTCTTAGCATATCTTTTAGGATTTGGTTTACTCTTGCTGTCTGTCCATCCGTCTGAGGGTGGAATGCTGTGCTAAACTCTAATCTGGTTCCCAAAGATTCATGTAATTGATTCCAGAAATGAGAGGTAAACTGAGTACCCCTATCAGACACAATTTTCTTGGGAACACCATGTACAAACACAATCTTCTTCATATAGATGTCAGCTAGTTTGGCACTAGTGTAAGTAGTCTTCACGGGTACAAAGTGAGCTTACTTCATCAGACGATCGACTATAACCCAAATAGAATCATACCCTGATTTAGTCCTGGGCAGACCAGTGATGAAATCCATACCAATCTGTTCCCATTTCCAATCTGGTACTGGTAAGGGTTGCAGCAATCCCGCTGGTTTTTGGTGTTCTGCTTTCACACGACTGCAGACGTCACACTTTGCAATGTATTCAACAATATCCCTCTTCAAATTGATCCACCAATACCTCTCCTTTACATCCATATACATCTTGGTGTTACCCGGATGTATGGAATAAGGTGAGTCATGAGCTTCTTGAAGTATTAACTTCCTGAGATCAGTATTATCAGGAACACATATGCGTTCTTTATACCATACAGTTTCTTCTTCATCTTCTCTAAAGTCTCTGGCCTTGCCTTCACTTAGGTTCTTCTTGATTTCTTTTATTGCTTTATCCTCTATCTGAGCTTCCTTGATTTTGTTAATCAAAAGAGGTTGAACTTCTAAGGATGCTACGAATCCTTCAGGTACCACTTCCAATCGAAGGTCCTTAAATCCCTTACATAGATCTTCAGGCAATTCTCCTGTCGTGAGTCCGTTTACATAAGGCTTACGACTCAAGGCATCAGCCACTACATTGTCTTTCCCTGGGTGGTACTGTAGACTTAAATCATAGTCCTTGATCAATTCTAACCATCTCCTTTGACGCATGTTTAATTCCTTCTGAGTAAAGAAGTACTTGAGGCTTTTATGATCTGTGAATACTTCACATCGCTTCCCCATAAATAAGGTCTCCATATTTTCAGGGCATGTACTACAGAAGCTAACTCTAGATCATGAGTGGGGTAGTTTACTTCATGATTTTTGAGTTGTCTTGAGGCATAAGATACTACTTTGCCTTCTTGCATCAATACGCTTCCTAGTCCACTATATGAAGCGTCGCAATAAACTTGGAAATCTTTCTCTAGATTTGCTAGGCATAAGACTGGTGTAGACACTAAGCGTTTCTTTAATTCTTGAAAACTGGTCTCACAAGCTTCTGTCCACTCAAACTTCTTTCCCTTCTTCAGTAATTCAGTCAAGGCCTTGGCAATCTTGGAGAAATTTTCAATGGATCTCCGGTAGTATCCTGCCAGTTCTAGAAAACTGCGGATTTCTCCCAATTTTTTTGGGTGATTCCCAATTTGTCACAACAGCAACTTTTTCAGGATCCACTGCTATTCCATCTTTAGACACCAGGTGTCCTAGGAATCCTACTTGTTCTAACCAAAATTTGCACTTGTTGAACTTAGCATATAGCTTATGCTCTCGGAGTCTTTGCAACACCAGGCGTAAATGTTCTTCATGTTCTTTGTGACTTTTGGAGTAGACTAGGATATCATCGATGAAGACAACGACAAACTTGTCCAGAAAATCCATAAATACCTTATTCATCATATTCATGAAATAGGCTGCAGCATTAGTTAACCCAAAGGCATTACTGTGTAGTCATACGAACAATACCTTGTAACAAAGGCAGTCTTGGGTATATCCATCTCTCTCACTTTCATCTGACAGTACCCTGATCTGAGATCGATCTTGGAGAACACAATAGACCCTTCTAATTGATCGAAGAGCTCATTGATTTTGGGTAGCGGATACTTGTTCTTGATTGTATGCTCATTTATGTCACGGTAATCAGTGACTAATCTTCGTGTACTATCATTCTTCTTGACGAAAAGGATTGGGGCTCCCCATGGTGATGAACTTGGACGGATAATACCTTTCTGTATAAACTCTTCCAGTTGCTTCTTGAGTTCCTTCAGTTCATCAGTTGCCATCGGGTAGGGTCTTTTAGCAATTGGTCATGTACCCGGCTTCATTTCAATGAGGAACTCTACATCTCTATCCGGTGGCATTCCCGGTAGTTCTTCCGGAAACACATCAGGGTATTCCTTGACTATAAGAACATCACCGAAGCTAACCCCCTTAAGAGAATTAAGCCTAACCTTCTTTAGCTCAAACTTTGATCTGAACTTGATTTTCAATCCTTCTGGAGTGGTGAGAGTGATGGTTCTATTTGCGCAGTCTATGATTCCTTCAAAACGGGACATCCAATCCATTCCTATGATAACATGCAAGCCTTGTGTTTCTAGGATGATCAAGTCCGTAGGAAACTGATGCTTTCCAATCTTCAGACTCAACTGTCTACAACCTGAGGTTACTAACATTTCTTCGCCAGGAGAGCTTACTCTAATAGGGCTTCCTATGTTCTTGACAACTAACCCATGTTTGATTACAAAAGCCCTTGAAATGAATGAATGTGATGCTCCAGTATCAAACAAAACTAATGCTGGACATGAATTGAGCAAGAACGTACCAATGACAGCATCAGGTTCATCGTACACTTCTTCCACGTTGATGTGGTTCACGTGTCCCTTCTAGAAAGGATTGGTCTTGGCAGCTTCTGCAGCCTTCCTTTCTAGGCAATATTTGGCATAATGACCCTTGTTATTGCACTTACAGCATAGCACTTGGCTAATATCTTTCTTGAACTCAGGGTTTGGGCGATGTTGTCCATTGTTATGGTTAGGGCCAACATGTCCATTCCCTTTGTGACCTCCATTGTTTCCTTTGAAACCTCCACTATGGTTGTGACCATGATGTTTGTGGTTGCTTCCTCCACTAGGATAGTTCCCATACTTATGACCATGGTTTGTATCTTGAGGAAAGTGCCGTTTGAATGAAGGTTCAGAATGGTGTTTGTGAATATTCAGCTTTCTCTTCCTGCTTTCAGCCTTCTTGATGTTATCCTCCTGTATGATAGCCTAATCTAGGAGGGTCTGATAATTTGGGGCATATGCTACTGTTAGAGGAATCTTCAGTTCGTCACTCAGCCCATTTAGGAATTTTGCCTTCCTCTTAGCCTCAGTGTTGATGTCTTCATGAGCATATCATGAAAGGGCATGGAAGTCATCCATGTACTCCTTAAGGCTCCTGTTTCCGTGCCTTAGGTTTCTAAATTCTTCCCGCTTTAAGTTCATAATGCCCGAAGAGATATGGGCATTACGAAAACCTTCCTTGAAGTTTTCCCAAATCAGGGTTTCCAGTGGGTGAGTGATTTTATAAGTTTCCCACCACTAAATTGATGGCCCCTCCAACAAATGAGTAGTGAATCTCACCTTTTCAGTGTCAGTGCATTCACAAGTCACTAAATCTCTGTCCACAGAGCGCAGCCAGTCATCTGCCACAATTGGCTCAGTTGCATTGGAAAACTTGTTAGGCCGGAGCCTCAGAAATCTGGTAAGTCTATCCACTTAGGGAGGTGGTTGCGGTGGCGGGTTGTGGTTATTGTTGTTGGTTGCCGCAATGAACTGAGTCATCATAGTCATTAGCTGAGCTTGAGCGGCCATCAACTATTGTATAGCATCATTGTTGTTGTTGTTGTTGTTGTTGTTGTTGTTGTTGTTGTTGTTGTTGTTGTTGTTGTTGTTGTTGTTGTTGTTGTTGTTGTTGTTGTTGTTGTTGTTGTTGTTGTTGTTGTTGTTGTTGTTGTTGTTGTTGTTGTTGTTGTTGTTGTTGTTGTTGTTGTTGTTGATGATGTCGGGCGCACGGCGGGGAGGCATCTGTCGTTTTTAGCATAGATGAGTTTAGATGGAAAGAACTAAGGAAAGTTTCTACCCCAACAAACAAACAACTTAAATACAACCAACAGAAAAAACAAATTATTTTGGATTAAAAACGATCTAAATGTTTGGAAGATAAACTCGCGAGGTTCTGAAAATACAAGGGAAAGTACTGCCTTACCACAAGTTGGTAGGTCAATACAAGACTAAAGATAACGATGACGTGTAAGGTAAATGGTAGTCTCACTAACTAACTACTAGACCATGTCATCTTCTTCTTCTTCAATTTCTTGAATCTTGATTCCTTCATTGTCGAGTACCTCCTTGAGTTCCTTCACTTCTTTCTCCAGGGCAGAGTTCTTTTCTTGCAGCTCCCTCTTCTCAGTATGAAGCCGTTTGATCAAGTCACTATCAGCCTCAAACTCGACTTCATTGCCCTCGAGTTCTGCCTTCTGTTCTCTGATAGTCTTGTTCTTCTCTTTAACCCTTTTCTCCTGTCTCTTGTACCTCTCCTCTTGTGCAGCAAACCTCTCTTCTTGGGCCTTAGTCACTTCCTCTTGAGCCTTCACCTTCTCTTCGTTCTCCTTGAGTAAGGCACATAGCTCATCGTTCTTCAGGAGTTCAGTGCGCCTATCCTCATAAAGCTCTGTGACGAGGATTTCCAACTCCTGAAAATAAAGACTAAGGGGCTTTGCTTTGCCTCTATCTCTGACCTAAAAAAGGTAAGGTTCTCCATCCTCATTTCTCCTTCCAAATAAAATGGAGTAGTGGCCCGTCAACTCTGTGTTGTATCGTCCGCAGAGGCGCCCAATCAGGTCTTGCATGACTAGATTGAGTCCTTTATCCTTGAAGTCACTAACAATTTTAATCTCTAACGGGGGCTCTTCTCCACATCCTGGCTGAATTGCTTTTATTCCCCAACAACCCTCTTTGTTAAACTTCTTCAGAATGAAGCCCTTCATCTGAGGTAGCGGTAACCCTATCTTCTCGACGATGTCGAGGAGGTAGCAGCCAAAACGGGTGTTCTCGAAGTCCTCCGCGGTGGTAAAGTGGAAGCTCGTCATCCTTTAGGTAGAAAGGAAAAGAATTAAAACAGGAAATGCATAACGTAAAGAAGTACTAGTCATGGTGTGCATTATTATTTTGCAAAATACTAAGTCAAAATCTTAAGGTGATCAACAATTATTAACAACTCTTTGTAAATTGGATATTCACTATAGTGAGACAGACAGACACCCGACCAACCACTTATGATTGTGGAACATGTCTCATGTACGTGGACATGTAAGGTTAGTCTCCAGGCCGCTTCATCTCACTATGCCGCTAGGATCCAAAATACTCAAGGAGATAATACTATGATCAAAAGGGTGTATCGAATCCTAAGGGCTCGAACCTACAGGCAACACAGGACTCTGATACCATCTATAGTGTACCTGCACTTAAAATATGGTAGGTACCTGTGTATAGTGCAATCCCTAGATCGATTCATTTGCACACACAGTTTACGATATAATATCACAACAAAGTATCAATTTATTACAACGCTGATCCAGACTTAGAAAATATTCATTACAACTTGCATAGCGTAAAGCTAGCAGTGAACAGAGTAAACATCGGACAATTATTCTTCATGGAGTCCCAATCATCAGCATGTGCCACAGGCGAGCATGTTGGTTTAAGACTCGAAACACTTAGCAAAAATCTCACTCGTCATCAGAACAGTCTGCAATAAGAAAAATATTGCAACAACGTGGGTTAAAACCATTTAAAAATGGAACTGACAAGTGACACTATGGTGGACACTTAAAGGAATAACTCTATAACCTATATGCTTATTTGGCTGGTGGAGCTCAAGGCTATTTTGTAGAAAGCAAGTTTTTCCCTAACTCTTTGAAACAAGTTTACCTAGTGGAGACAAATATGGTATGAAAGCCGTAGTCTCATTCTACCCTTGTTCACCCTTCAAGTTATAAATTTAGAAGTTGGAATGGTGGAATCCTCCGTTGACGTCCCCGTTCAGCTGCTCAACTTGTTTGTACCGGGAGCATGGCTAAGTACTTAGATTTTAACTCTGCAAAGGTTGTGCACGTTCACCATTGTACCCATTCAACCCAAACTATCCTATACACTCTGGAAGTGTTAAGGAAAAGGAGAAGAATGAGACGAGATCTTTCAGAAGCATTTTCCCTCCCCATAACGGCCTGACGCGCTCCACCTACAAATCCTCTACCACCACCTGTCAGGCCGGGGCGAGTCCACGCAGCTTAGTTTATCAAGCCAGAGCCCATATTGGCAATGGCTGCACGGGAAGCCATCGTCACTCGGAGTTCTTCAGATTCCTCTGTTCCTGGGTGGCCGTACAGACGTGTAATCCCATAGGTAAACCCCTGGGAACCCACTCAACATAAACCATGCAAAACCACTTTCCACCCAGGTATTTCATTCGTAACTTAGTAGAATTAACATTTCATCAAAAATAGTTTTGCATAGCATAGAATTATACTAAGTATTGCATAGGAACCTAGACACATGAATAAGGAAGTCTAAACATGGCTTGCATAGCAATACTATCCTACACATGCTTATAGAAAAATAATCTACTCATGCATAGAAAAATATTAGGACTTTTATGAGGTGTGCCACTTGCCTTGGCAACAGCGAGTGCAACAATTACTGTTGTAAAGGTCCTCGTTTCCCTCCGAATAGTCTAACAAAAATAAAATGCCACACATAAACACACAAGCAACATAACCATAAAAAAATATGCTATGCATGAGATGCAATAATTTAATTACAAGAACCTAATATATTTATCTCTTAGATTTTTTTTGAAGTATGCATGATGACATTTTTAATTTGTTTTCAATTAGAAAGACTTGAATAAAAGGGTAACTAAAGAATTTAGTTTACTGTAATAAAATTTCTATAACCAAATTTTTTAAAAGTGCTATTGGACAGAGGGCATCTAAACAAAATTTTAGCAATTTGATTCACTCAAAAATAATTTTTCTACCTAAAGCTATATCAAAAATACTTAAATTATTCATTTGAATATATGAAAATTTTGAATGTGTCAAAACATAAAACTAATGATGGCAAATAATTCTACTGGTTCTAAGGATTCCAAAAATATAAAAATATTTAGATTTGGCTGAACAGATAAAAAGTAATGATAAAAACAGTATGCAGGGTGTTTTCTGCAAAACTGCCAATTAAATAAATTTAGGAAAATCTCCGAAATTCTTTATCCGACGTGGCGCTGATGTGGCGCTGACGCGGCGCTGACTCAGCGTATCGATTAGAATAAAAAATAAAATAAAAAGCGACCGTAGGATCTAGATCTAACGGTATAGATATAAAGTTTCTAAAACGAGCGGCGCGGCCTGCCGGAGTCGTCTCCGGTGACCAAACCATGGCGGTGCCCTCGCCAGAGTTCACGAACACGGCGCACCTAAGGCCTAGGGGACGAACGGAGCTTACCCGAGCAAAGAGGAGGTAGGCGCGGTGACGATGGCGAGGTGGAGGCGACCGTAGCGTCTTGGTTCGTCCTCGGTTGCTCGGCGGAGTGGACGGAGGCGGCGGCGTGTTTCGGGTGTGGACGAGCGCGTCGATTGGCTGCACGCAAAAATGCGAAACCTTGTCACAATGGTGCGCAACAACAAAACACAACAAAAGGGAGAGGTGAGAGGGTCCGGGGTGGCCGGAGTTCGCCGTACGGGGAGCTTTTCGCCGGCGGCAGTGGCGGGATGGCGGGGTCTCGTGCGGGCAGCCTCGAGGCTCTCGGGCGCAGAGGTTTGGGGCAAATGAGAGAGGGGATCGAGTGGGTCTTATAGGAGGAAACGGCTTGGTAAAAGGAGGAGTAAATCGCCAGGAATCAATAGAATTGATTCCGCAGTTTCTCGGCGAGGTCGTGGGCGTGATTTGGGGAAGGAGACGTTCCGTGGAGGTGATGACAGGTGGGACCCACCTGTCGGTGACAGAGAGAGAGAGAGGTGGCGCTTGGCTGCTGGAGGGGTGGAAGCGACGCGCGCGCGGTATATAGGGGTGGGCTTCGGCCCACTTGGCTTGGAAGGCTGGCCCGACTCAAATTTTTTTTATACAAATAAATTTTATGTTTTGAATCTTGTGAATACAAAACAATTTCAAAACTTTATCAAAACTTCTCAGAAAATTTCATAAAAATATAATTTGAAAAGCTTATTAAAAATAGAAACTTTTGGTAGTATTTTGTCTAAAGTAAAAAGAAACTAAAAAGGAATATTATTATAAATCCAAATAACAATTCTATGGACTTAAAATCAATTTAAACATATAAAAGTAATTAAATTTAAATCATATGTGATTCAAATGACAAGTTTAAATGATGATGATGATGCATGAATGCAAGGTTTTAAATTTTTCTGAAAATTGGGATGTTACACATATCTTTTTATTTAAATGTCCAAATGAAGTCAAATCAAATTCTAAATTTTTTTAAAAGAGATATCTTTGTGTTAAACCAGTCGTGGGCATGTTTTGAACACTTTTGAAAATTAATATTTTGAATTATTGGTTTTAATACAAATTTGACACTTAATGTCAAATTTTAAATTATAGCTTAAATAACTTTCATTTTGGCTAAATAAAATTTATGACATACCCACATTTAAATATGTTTGAATTCAAGTTATTTAAACTCATTTTCAAATGCTAAATTCATTTTCGGATTTAGTATAATATTAAATAACATAACACATCTATTTGAAACGAAAAGGGAAATATAATGTATTCATTTTCAAATCAAAATATTTTGTGCACTATTTAATTTTATATTATGGTAAATCATTTGAAAACTCCATAACATACCTTTGGAAAAGATTTTAAATTTATTTCATTTCTTATATTGAATATATTCATGAAAATCATTTAATGTTTTGAAAATTAATGAAAATCATTTAAGCTAATGAAATGTCTATTTGGATAATTCACTAATTTAAATCTATAAAGTTTTAAAGATATAAACTATAAACTTTTAATTTCCAAAACTATGTTTTGAACTCATGTAAGAGAATGAAAACCATTTTATAAAGTTGTCATACTTTAGTTAACTTTTAGGTACCTTGCAAAAGTGTTTTTAAGGTTTAATAATTAGTCAAAAGTTAAATATTCAAAATCAACTATTTGGAATAAAACATTTTATGGTGAAGGTGTCTTGGAACGTTTTAAAATGCCTTGCAAATTATATTGATTTTTATTATAATTTTGATATTTCATTTTAATAAAACAAAGTTTCAAATTTTCATTATTTTCAAATACTAAAAAATGTTGGGATGTTTCATACTACGACCCTTAAAAGGAATCTCGTCCCCGAGATTTGGAGAGATTAGAAAGAAAAAGCAAATGTTTGAAATGATTCTGATAACTCGAGAGGGGGAGAAACTTGCTGTTGACATGGAACTTGCAAACCAGTAGAAATTGATTTCGCCGATTCGGGATGCTAGAAAGAAGGATGGTTTCGGGTTTGAATTAACTGGGTGGCTACCACCCTTAAAAGAAATTTTCGTGGTCAGTCTAGAAACTTTGTTTAATCTTGCTTACTGTTCTGATGTAAAGTGTACTAATATTAAAAATACAATGGTATGTGGTGATACGGAAGGTTACATCACTCACATTTTCCACTCGGTCCTTGGAGAGATTTATCATTCTTCCACTCAGGGCAGCCACTGACATAGTGCCCCGTTACTTCGCATCTGCGGCATGTCATGGGTTGATGATTTTCTTGTGCGAGCGGATAAAGCAGTCCTCACTTACCTTTCCCGGGCATTTATCAGCGTAATGTCCCTTATCTTTGCATTTGTAGCAAACTATGTCGCTTAAGTTCTTCTTCTTCTTAGGTGTTTCCAGGGCTAAAAGTTCTTCCAAATCTTGTTTGCCATATTCTATCTCAATTAAAGAAGTCCAGTCTCGTTTGATGTGGCAATTTTGAGCTAGGTGATCTCCTTCACACTTATAGCAATACTTGGAGGTACTTTTGGATATCTTCGGGTGTGACTTTACTCTCACTTCATTTTCCATCTTGGTAGGAACTACAATCGTCCTTGGACAATGATTTGATTCAGTGTCCTTACCAATCTTCTTCTTTATGAAGTTCGATGAATAATGTCCTTGTTCCTTGCACTTGTAGCAATTTATGTGGCTAATATCTTTCTTGGCTTTAACCTTTTGTTCTTGTTCCTCCAAGGTCTTCATGAGAGACTGTTGCATTCCATCCTTGGTTTGCTGGATAACTTGTTGCACCAAGGGATAAAGTTGACACTGTATTGGGACATGATTTGTTCCTTCACACAAAAAGCAAGTAACCTGAGATGTGGGGCATCCCTTAACTAGATGTCTTGTATCATCATGGGGCCACTCATCAGGACATTCTTTGGACGTATGTCCTATCTCTCCACAAGTTTTGCATGCCTTTGGTTTGGTCATAATAACCTCTTCAAACTCACTATGGTTTTGATCAATCTTAGGCAGGTGGTCATTGATCAAATTCCACAACTGACTCTGGTTCTCTAATAGTAGTCGCATTGTTGTGTGCATATCATTGATGTTGGTATCGGGGTGAGACATATGTTTGTTTAAGAAATAAATGAGTTGAGTTATATGTACTATGGAGGAATTCTAATTCACTAATTCAGAACAAGGCAACCAATCTCTAACAAAACCAATCAACATGGTTCAAACACAAACAAACACATACATGAAAATTTTCAAACTTCTTTTGAGAAATCGAACTAATCGTTTATCGAACAAAACACACCAACGTCATTGAAATACAAAGTGACAGTACTGCCATACCACAATTTGATAGGTCAATACATCATCAGATCTCGTTATTCTAATGGATAGGTGGTCTAATCTATCTTTTTCTTGAGTGCCTCTAGTTCCTTCTCTACTTCCTTGAGTTCTTCAAGATGCTTCTGGGTGTTGTGAAGTCTAAAACGAAGTCTTTCTGCAAGGTACTCGATGGCTCTACATGCTGCATTTCTTGCTGAATCAAAGAATGATGTGTGAAGTATTGGGTTGGTGAACATGCAGTCACCCTCAGTCTTGTGGTCATCTTCTTTGCTCCTGTATAGATGGACTTGCACCCACCAGTACTCTTGGCCTTCATCCATGAAAGGAAAACCTTTGTATACTGCTTGTCCTTCAAAACCCAAACTCCTCATGTTATCCTTAAGTGCTCTTGGAAACTCCGTCTCATATTCCAAGGTCATGGTCATTACTGGTCCCTTCTTGAGTGATTCAATGAGGCTGGTCACCTAAAAACAAGAGAAGGAATTAGAAAGGAAATAGTTAAGATAGTTACAAGAATGATGTTTGAAAAGTTCTTATTTTCAGCAAACTGAATGAAATAGATTTTCAATCCTATGGCCAAATCCTATTTCTATCCAAACTTAGGGTTTCGAACCTATATGCAACCCAGTGCTCTGATACCATTTGTAGCATACCTGCTCTTAAAATATGGCAAGGTACCTGTGTATAGTGCAAATCACTGGATTGATTCATTTGCACACACAGTTTACGATGTAATATCACAACAAAGTATCAATTTTATTACATCGATGATCCATACTTAGAAAATATTCTTTACAACTTGCATAGCATAAAGCTAGCACTGAAGAGTAAACAACGGAAATACAATAGCAGTGAGTCAGATTCCACAGGCGAAAACATGTTGGTTGCACACACGAAACCTTTAAACGAAAACTCACTCGTCATCTGATCAATTTGTAATAAGAAAAATATTGCAACAGTGTGGGTCAGATTCCATTAAAAATGGAGTCTGGCAAGTGACACTATGGTGGACACTTAGTGGAATAAATCTAATAACCTATATGCATATTTGGCTGGTTGAGTTCAAGGCTATTTTGCATAAAGCCAATTTTTCCTAAATCTTGGGAAACACTTTTATTCTATTCGAGACATCCGTGGCATGAAATCCACGGTCTCGTTCTACCCTTGTTCACCCATCAAGTTTTATATTTTTGAAGTTGGAATGGTGGAATCCTCTGTTGACGTCCGTGATCAGCTGCTCAATTTTTCCGTACCGGGGACACGGCTAAGTACTTATTTTTACACTCTGCAGAGGTTGTGCACGTTCACCATTGTACCCATTCAGCCCAAACTATCGTTTACACTCTGAAGTGATAAGGAAAAGGAGAAGAATGAGACGAGATCTTTCAAAAGCATTTTTTGTAACATCCCAACATATTATAATGTTGAAAATCACTAGAATTTAAAACTTTTGTTTTTATTAAAAGAAAATATTAAAATACATAAGAAAATCAACAACAAAAGACTTTAAACATGATAAAAAGGTTTAATATTTCAAATATCTCAATTTAACCTTATTTTCAAAAGTTGTTCAAGTAAACAATTTATTACCCATTGTAACTATTACAACCTCAATATCTAATTTGACAAATGTTTTACAAACCTTCAAACCATATTCATAAATTAAAATAATATTTATAAGTGTTCTTTTTAAACTATCTAAAACATGATCTATTTGTCAAATAGTTTTTCATTCTTACAACTAAGTTCAAGCTTAGTGTTGAAGTATCAACCCTATAGTTTATAACTTTAATAACTTCATATATTTTATAATAAATGGATTATCCAAATAAACATTTCTTTGGCTTAAAATGAATTCCAATTATTTTCAAAAACATAAAATGACTATCATGAATATATACTCTATATAAGAAAAGAATTAAATTTAAAATCTTTTCCAAAGTTGTTTATAAAATTCTCAAATGATATATCTTAATATAAAATATAATGGTGCACAAATAATTTGAATTAAAAATGATTACATTACATTTTCTCTTTCCATTTCAAATAGTTGTAATGTGATATTTAATAATCTATTAAAGCTAAAATTTATTTAATATTGGAATATGAGTTTAAATAACTTAAATTCAAACATTTTTGAATATGGATATTTCATAGAATTTATTTTAGCCAAAAATAAAATTTATTAAACCCTAGTTTTAAATTTAACATAAAGTGTCAAATTTGTATTTAAGCAATATTTCAAAATATTATTTTTCAAAAATGTTCAAAACATTCCTACAACTGGTTTAACACAAAGATAATAATTTTACAAATTTTTAGAAATTTGTTTGACCTCATTTGGACAATTAAATCAAAAGATATGAATTAAATGAATAAAACAGAAAAGGAAATTACCTGCTGACGTCAGCGATGACGTCATCGTCTTCCTCCTCCGGCGCAAATTCAGCCCGAGATCGACGGAGTTCAAATCCGCGCCGTGATCAACGCGAGCGTTTCTCTCCTCTACCACTATTTAATCCCCACGACTTCCTCTCCCGTTTCCCTCAAAAACCCTAGCCGAGCACGCCCCCAGGCTGCCGGAAAAGCTCGCCGGAGCTACTCGGTACCCGCCGCCGTTTTTCTTTGTTCCCCGGCGAGGTGAGCCCCCCCTGAGTCCGAGACCTCCTCCATACTTCTCCTTGCGTCCGTGCGCCTCCTCTGACACCCTCCCTCGATTCTTTTCGCAGCCGAACGGATCACCTCGTGCCCGACCGAAGCTCGCCGGCGCCGAAGCACTTCGGCCACGCCCCACGCCCCTCCGAAACGCCCGCGAAGCCGCCACCGAGCCCATCGAGATCGCCGCGACGCGCCGCACCCGAGGGCATCATCCGCGCGTCCGAGGAACTGCCGCAGCACCATCCCGGTCCGCGCCCGAGCCCAGCGCCGTCGTCTCCTTCGTCTCCGGCGACCATCCGCGCCGCCCGGTGAGCTCCTCTTCTCCTGGCCGTCCGATCTATATTATACGCGTAGGATTATATCGTTTAATCGAATCGGTACGATCCTTTCAGATCCGTCGGATCTGGATCCAACGGACCAGATCTACTCACTTGCCAAGTCGGATCCGCGTCAGCGCACAGTCAGCGCACAGTCAGCGCTGACGTGGATTTTGTTTTCTTTTAATTGTTTAAATGGTAGTTTTGCAGAAAAGCCCCTGTCACTTAGATCTGTCATAACTTTTTAACCACTTATCCAAATTCAAATATTTTTACATATTTGGAAAGCCCTTAACATGTAGATTAATTTGGATCTGCCAAAATTCAAATTTGACTTAGTTGAAAATATTCAAATTTCAAATGGTGAATTTGAGTATTTTTGCCATAACTTTAAATCTGTAAATTCAAATATTGTAAATAAAATTGTTTTAGAGACTTTGGAATATTCATAATGTGATGACACTACTATGAAATAATTTTGAGTAATATTGAATGAATTCATAGTTATATAGTTAATTTGAATAGTTTGAGTATTTTTCCACATAACAATTAATAGAAATATTATTTTTGATTAAATCAAATTGCTATAAATTTAATTAAATGCCCCCTGTCTACTAAAACTAATTAAAAAATTTTGCTATAAAAATTTAATTATAGAAAACTTTAATATTATAATTATTCCTTTTATTATATTTTCTAAAACTAGAAATTAATTAGATTGCATTTATAGCCAAATGCATACTTTATAAATACCCCAAATTTTGTATGATATTTCCTAGGATTTAAAAGGTGCATTGCATGCATAATTCATTTTTCACATATAGATATATTTTCCCATAGGAAAATTTCCCTTCATTATTTTCTCTAAGTTAGAAGTATTTTCAACATAGCATTTTAGTAAAGTGCTACACTTAGACACTTAGTCATTTTCAAGATGGAGCTAGAAGGCCATTGAAGGACTTAGCCAAAACAAGACTTCAGAAGTATCTTCAAGGGGTAGAAGCACTTAGAAGAAAAGCAAGAAGAAGTTCAAGAAGACCAACCTCCTCTATTCTCTAAGTATTTCTTGCTCTCTCTCTTTTCTTCCTACTTATCTGAGACTTCATGAAGACTAAGTTAAATCCAAGACCAGCCTAGGTGATACAAGAATCATCAAGTCTGAAGATTCATCAAGACTACCAAGAGCTCAATCAAGACATCATTCAGAAGAAAGTTACAAGTCTGGAGATGAAGCCTGGAGGACAACTACATCTTCTTCTATCTTTTCCCTCTTTTCGAATCTTGTCTTTCACATTTGACTTAAACAAATTTTGATCATGATATTATCATCTTGAAGAAATGACTTAGTATCTTCTCTAAATATTTCTACACATCAAGACAAAGCCATTAGAGGGCTTATTCAAGATGATATAAAACAAAATATTTTATTCAACTATTGACATTAGTCCTTATTCATTTTGACATACATTTCGCTTGCATTAACTTAAAAGATGTTCATGGCATGACATGTTTTCCTTCGAAGTTTTACAAAACTTGTTTGTTCATTTGATATGAGCATGTATGTTTGATGATTGTTGTTTGTTGATTGTTGTATTGTTGTTTGCTATTATTGTTTAGATTAAACGGAGAGCAAACGTTCGTTGTTGAAAAGAGTTTGTGAACAACGACAACATTCAAAGGCAAGTGGCACACCTCATAAACTTCCTATTATTTTCGATATGCATTACTTAGTGTATTTTTATATGCATGAGTACGATAGTATTGCTATGCTAAACCTGTGTAGAATTCCCTTACTCCTGTGTCTAGGTTCCTATATAATACTTAGTAGATATATTGATGCTATGCAATGATGAAAAGTTTTGCCAAATGTAAGTGACTACTCAGGGCTGTGCTCATGGTTGTCGTCGCCTAGGATGAATGTCTAATCTACTTAGTGCCGTGAGCATGGTGATTTTCACCTGAGAGTGCACATCCACTAAGTTAATGAATCTCCTGGGTGGATTGGTTGTATGGTGGCGAAGTTGAGTGGCTGCTCAGGTCCATGTCTATGGTTCCTGGAGTACGTGCACTTGTGGATGGCCACCCAGGGAACAGAGGAATCTGAAGAACTCCGAGTGACGATTGCTTCCAGTGCAGCCATTGCCATATGGGCTCTGGCTTGATCAATTATGTTGTGTGGACTCTCCCCGGCTTGACAAGCAGATGTAGAGGGTGTTAGGTGGAACGGGTCAAGCTAGAGTGGGAGGGAAAATGCTTCTGAAAGATCTCGTCTCATTCTTCTCCTTTCCTTATCACAAATGGTGTGTAAAGGATAATCTGGATTGAATGGGTACAATGGTGAAAGTGCACAACCTCTGCAGAGTGTAAAACTAAGTACTTAGTCGTGTCCCCGGTACGGACAATTTGAGCAGCTGATCACGGACGTCAACGTAGGATTCCACCATTCCAACTTCAGAAATAAAACTTGATGGGTGAACAAGGGAAGATGAGATTTATGGTTTTCATGCCATACTTGTCTTGATTTGAAGAAAGTGTTTCCAAAAAGATAGGAAAAATTGGCTTTATGCAAAATAGCCTTGAACTCCACCAGCCAAATATGCATATAGGCTATAGAGTTATTCCATTTAGTGTCCACCATAGTGTCACTTGCCAGACTCCATTTTAATGGAATCTGACCCACGTTGTTGCAATATTTTTCTTATTGCAGATTGTTCAGATGACGAGTGAGGTTTCAGTTATAGGTTTCGAGTCTACAACCAACATGTTTTCGCCTGTGGCAGCATGAAAGTGATAGAGACTCACTGCTATTGTATTTCCGCTGTGTACTTTTTCAATGCTAGCTTTATGCTATGCAACTTGTATCGAATATTTTGTAATTCTGGATCATCGATGTAATAAAATTGACGCTTTGTTGTGATATTACATCGTAAACTGTGTGTGCAAATGAATCGATCCAGGGATTTGCACTATACACATGTATCTGCCTTATTTAAAGTGCAGGTACGCTACAGATGGTATCAGAGCACTGTGTTGCCCGTAGGTTCGAAACCCTAGGTTTGGATAGAAATAGGATTTGACCATAGGATTGAAAAATCTATTTTTCACCTTTCTAAAAACTAAACTTTTTCATTTTATTATATGAATTTTTCTGCTTCCCTTTAATTCTAATTCTCTTTCCTTTTCAAAATTTTAGATGGGAGAGTACACCGAGACCGCGTATGCTGGAGTTTTGTCGGGTTTCATCTTTGGGAGGCAGCTGTCTAGGTTGACAAGTATATTGAAGCTACCACCGCCCTATTTCCGAGGAAGGAAAGAGGAGACCGACATACCTAATGTGACGCGTTGGAAAATCCGCACAATTATGACCCCAGATCCCACGATGCCAGACTTTGAGCCCGTGGACTATGCCACCTACTACCCAGAGTGGATTGAGGGAGTGAACATAGCTATGGTGGACTTAATGGCTCGTTTGTGTTACAAATATCACAACAAGCTAGCACCAGGATCACCCTTCCGTGCCTTTGGGAAGAGGGATGCACACGGTCTCTCGATGGCTCACACGGGAAATCGCCTGGACCTGCCCATCGTTAACAAGATGTTTGAAGACATGGATTTTCTCATCAACTGTCTGACCAGGAAGGTTCAATAGGCTTATGACGTCGCGGATCATGCACAAGCCGTCATACACGCAAAAACCCAAGAACTCCAGGCTTCTGAAAATCTTGTTGGTCATTTGGAGGAACTCATCCATGACCTACATTTGCAGAACCTTGGCAAGGATGAGCAGATTGCCACGCTTGAGGCGCAACTCATTCCACCTCCACCACCGCCAGTAGCTGAAGAAGGAGGTGACCAGAGCACTGGAGACGTGACTGTACCTGCAGCTACGAAGGAGGAAGGACAGGAGGAAGAAGACCCCGAAGAGGTGCTGTTTGAAGAGTCAACTGAGGGAGAAGTCACGCCTGTGGCAAATAACCACGCAATAAAACGCAAGCGTGAGATTGAGGAGGAATAAGGGGAGCAATACAAACCACGTTAGAGGGACCACTATTTATCTCATTTAGCTTATCGTATCGATTCGATGTATTGACCTATCAAATTGTGGTATGGCAGTACTATCTTTTTGTAATTCCATGACATTGATTTGTTTTCGTTCGATAAATGATTAGTTCGAGTTCTCAAAATAAGTGTGAAATTTATGTGTTTGCATGTGTTTTAATCATGTTGATAGATTTTGTTAGGAATTGGTTGCCTTGTTCTAAAAATTATTGAATTAATAATTCTCCATAGTACATATAAATTAACTCATTTATTCACTAAAAACCAGCAGATGTCTCACTTCAATATCAACAACAGTAAATTTTACCCAACTACGCGAGTACTGTTAAGGGACCAGAGTCAGAAGGTGATCAATGACCACTCGCCTAAGATTGATCAAAACCATAGGGTTGTTGAAGAGGACCCTATGACCAAACTAAAGGCATGCAAAACTTGTGGAGAGATAGGACATACGTCCGAAGATTGCTCTGATGAGTGGCCCCATGGTCACATCAGACGTCCAATTAATGGACGCCGCTCCAAACGGATTATTTGCTTCCTGTGTGAAGGAACGACCAATGTTCCAATCCAATGCCCATATTATCCCTTGGTGCAAAAAGCTAACCAGCAAGCCAAGGAAGGAATGCAACAGTCTCTTACGAAGATCCTGGAGGAACAAAGACAAAAGAGTGAATCCAAGAAGGATCTTAGCCACTTAACATGGTACAGGTGCAAGGATAAGGGACACTATGCCAGTGGCTGCCCAGAGTGGAAGAGGATTAAATCTCTTCAAGGAGCGAGTGGAAAACGTGAGTGCTAAAACTTCTCGTAGCTACCACATGTCATTGTATTTCGAATACTTGTACGCTCTACAACGGAGAAATAAAAAGGATTAAACAAAGTTTCTAGACTGACCATAAAATTTTCTTTTAAGGGTGGTAGCCACCTAGATAATTCAAACCCAGTTGCTTAAACCCAGAGATCCCAAACCATCTTTCTTTCTATCCTCCTAATCATAAAAACCACTCGCTGCCAATTCTCAAGTACCATGTCAAAATGTTACATTTCTCAAACCTCTCGAGTTATCAGAATCATTCAAACATTTGCTTTGTCTTTCTAGCCTCTTCGAATCTCGAGGACGAGATTCCTTTTAAGGGTGGTAGTCTGTAACATCCCAACATATTATAATGTTGAAAATCACTAGAATTTAAAACTTTTGTTTTGATTAAAAGAAAATATTAAAATACATAAGAAAATCAACAACAAAAGACTTTAAACATGATAAAAAGGTTTAATATTTCAAATATCTCAATTTAACCTTATTTTCAAAAGTTGTTCAAGTAAACAATTTATTACCCATTGTAACTATTACAACCTCAATATCTAATTTGACAAATGTTTTACAAACCTTCAAACCATATTCATAAATTAAAATAATATTTATAAGTGTTCTTTTTAAACTATCTAAAACATGATCTATTTGTCAAATAGTTTTTCATTCTTACAACTAAGTTCAAGCTTAGTGTTGAAGTATCAACCCTATAGTTTATAACTTTAATAACTTCATATATTTTATAATAAATGGATTATCCAAATAAACATTTCATTAGCTTAAAATGAATTCCAATTATTTTCAAAAACATAAAATGACTATCATGAATATATACTCTATATAAGAAAAGAATTAAATTTAAAATCTTTTCCAAAGTTGTTTATAAAATTCTCAAATGATATATCTTAATATAAAATATAATGGTGCACAAATAATTTGAATTAAAAATGATTACATTACATTTTCTCTTTCCATTTCAAATAGTTGTAATGTGATATTTAATAATCTATTAAAGCTAAAATTTATTTAATATTGGAATATGAGTTTAAATAACTTAAATTCAAACATTTTTGAATATGGATATTTCATAGAATTTATTTTAGCCAAAAATAAAATTTATTAAACCCTAGTTTTAAATTTAACATAAAGTGTCAAATTTGTATTTAAGCAATATTTCAAAATATTATTTTTCAAAAATGTTCAAAACATTCCTACAACTGGTTTAACACAAAGATAATAATTTTACAAATTTTTAGAAATTTGTTTGACCTCATTTGGACAATTAAATCAAAAGATATGAATTAAATGAATAAAACAGAAAAGGAAATTACCTGCTGACGTCAGCGATGACGTCATCGTCTTCCTCCTCCGGCGCAAATTCAGCCCGAGATCGACGGAGTTCAAATCCGCGCCGTGATCAACGCGAGCGTTTCTCTCCTCTACCACTATTTAATCCCCACGACTTCCTCTCCCGTTTCCCTCAAAAACCCTAGCCGAGCACGCCCCCAGGCTGCCGGAAAAGCTCGCCGGAGCTCCTCGGTACCCGCCGTCGTTTTTCTTTGTTCCCCGGCGAGGTGAGCCCCCCCTGAGTCCGAGACCTCCTCCATACTTCTCCTTGCGTCCGTGCGCCTCCTCTGACACCCTCCCTCGATTCTTTTCGCAGCCGAACGGAGCACCTCGTGCTCGACCGAAGCTCGCCGGCGCCGAAGCACTTCGGCCACGCCCCACGCCCCTCCGAAACGCCCGCGAAGCCGCCACCGAGCCCATCGAGATCGCCACGATGCGCCGCACCCGAGGGCATCATCCGCGCGTCCGAGGAACTGCCGCAGCACCATCCCCGTCCGCGCCCGAGCCCAGCGCCGTCGTCTCCTTCGTCTCCGGCGACCATCCGCGCCGCCCGGTGAGCTCCTCTTCTCCTGGCCATCCGATCTATATTATACGCGTAGGATTATATCGTTTAATCGAATCGGTACGATCCTTTCAGATCCGTCGGATCTGGATCCAACGGACCAGATCTACTCACTTGCCAAGTCGGATCCGCGTCAGCGCACAGTCAGCGCACAGTCAGCGCTGACGTGGATTTTGTTTTCTTTTAATTGTTTAAATGGTAGTTTTGCAGAAAAGCCCCTGTCACTTAGATCTGTCATAACTTTTTAACCACTTATCCAAATTCAAATATTTTTACATATTTGGAAAGCCCTTGACATGTAGATTAATTTGGATCTGCCAAAATTCAAATTTGACTTAGTTGAAAATATTCAAATTTCAAATGGTGAATTTGAGTATTTTTGCCATAACTTTAAATCTGTAAATTCAAATATTGTAAATAAAATTGTTTTAGAGACTTTGGAATATTCATAATGTGATGACACTACTATGAAATAATTTTGAGTAATATTGAATGAACTCATAGTTATATAGTTAATTTGAATAGTTTGAGTATTTTTCCACATAACAATTAATAGAAATATTATTTTTGATTAAATCAAATTGCTATAAATTTAATTAAATGCCCCCTGTCTACTAAAACTAATTACAAAATTTTGCTATAAAAATTTAATTATAGAAAACTTTAATATTATAATTATTCCTTTTATTATATTTTCTAAAACTAGAAATTAATTAGATTGCATTTATAGCCAAATGTATACTTTATAAATACCCCAAATTTTGTATGATATTTCCTAGGATTTAAAAGGTGCATTGCATGCATAATTCATTTTTCACATATAGATATATTTTCCCATAGGAAAATTTCCCTTCATTATTTTCTCTAAGTTAGAAGTATTTTCAACTTAGCATTTTAGTAAAGTGCTACACTTAGACACTTAGTCATTTTCAAGATGGAGCTAGAAGGCCATTGAAGGACTTAGCCAAAACAAGACTTCAGAAGTATCTTCAAGGGGTAGAAGCACTTAGAAGAAAAGCAAGAAGAAGTTCAAGAAGACCAACCTCCTCTATTCTCTAAGTATTTCTTGCTCTCTCTCTTTTCTTCCTACTTATCTGAGACTTCATGAAGACTAAGTTAAATCCAAGACCAGCCTAGGTGATACAAGAATCATCAAGTCTGAAGATTCATCAAGACTACCAAGAGCTCAATCAAGACATCATTCAGAAGAAAGTTACAAGTCTGGAGATGAAGCCTGGAGGACAACTACATCTTCTTCTATCTTTTCCCTCTTTTCGAATCTTGTCTTTCACATTTGACTTAAACAAATTTTGATCATGATATTATCATCTTGAAGAAATGACTTAGTATCTTCTCTAAATATTTCTACACATCAAGACAAAGCCATTAGAGGGCTTATTCAAGATGATATAAAACAAAATATTTTATTCAACTATTGACATTAGTCCTTATTCATTTTGACATACATTTCGCTTGCATTAACTTAAAAGATGTTCATGGCATGACATGTTTTCCTTCGAAGTTTTACAAAACTTGTTTGTTCATTTGATATGAGCATGTATGTTTGATGATTGTTGTTTGTTGATTGTTGTATTGTTGTTTGCTATTATTGTTTAGATTAAACGGAGAGCAAACGTTCGTTGTTGAAAAGAGTTTGTGAACAACGACAACATTCAAAGGCAAGTGGCACACCTCATAAACTTCCTATTATTTTCTATATGCATTACTTAGTGTATTTTTATATGCATGAGTACGATAGTATTGCTATGCTAAACCTGTGTAGAATTCCCTTACTCCTGTGTCTAGGTTCCTATATAATACTTAGTAGATATATTGATGCTATGCAATGATGAAAAGTTTTGCCAAATGTAAGTGACTACTCAGGGCTGTGCTCATGGTTGTCGTCGCCTAGGATGAATGTCTAATCTACTTAGTGCCGTGAGCATGGTGATTTTCACCTGAGAGTGCACATCCACTAAGTTAATGAATCTCCTGGGTGGATTGGTTGTATGGTGGCGAAGTTGAGTGGCTGCTCAGGTCCATGTCTATGGTTCCTGGAGTACGTGCACTTGTGGATGGCCACCCAGGGAACAGAGGAATCTGAAGAACTCCGAGTGACGATTGCTTCCAGTGCAGCCATTGCCATATGGGCTCTGGCTTGATCAATTATGTTGTGTGGACTCTCCCCGGCTTGACAAGCAGATGTAGAGGGTGTTAGGTGGAACGGGTCAAGCTAGAGTGGGAGGGAAAATGCTTCTGAAAGATCTCGTCTCATTCTTCTCCTTTCCTTATCACAAATGGTGTGTAAAGGATAATCTGGATTGAATGGGTACAATGGTGAAAGTGCACAACCTCTGCAGAGTGTAAAACTAAGTACTTAGCCGTGTCCCCGGTACGGACAATTTGAGCAGCTGATCACGGACGTCAACGGAGGATTCCACCATTCCAACTTCAGAAATAAAACTTGATGGGTGAACAAGGGAAGATGAGATTTATGGTTTTCATGCCATACTTGTCTTGATTTGAAGAAAGTGTTTCCAAAAAGATAGGAAAAATTGGATTTATGCAAAATAGCCTTGAACTCCACCAGCCAAATATGCATATAGGCTATAGAGTTATTCCATTTAGTGTCCACCATAGTGTCACTTGCCAGACTCCATTTTAATGGAATCTGACCCACGTTGTTGCAATATTTTTCTTATTGCAGATTGTTCAGATGACGAGTGAGGTTTCAGTTATACGTTTCGAGTCTACAACCAACATGTTTTCGCCTGTGGCAGCATGAAAGTGATAGAGACTCACTGCTATTGTATTTTCGCTGTGTACTTTTTCAATGCTAGCTTTATGCTATGCAACTTGTATCGAATAATTTGTAATTATGGATCATCGATGTAATAAAATTGACGCTTTGTTGTGATATTACATCGTAAACTGTGTGTGCAAATGAATCGATCCAGGGATTTGCACTATACACAGGTATCTGCCTTATTTAAAGTGCAGGTACGCTACAATTTTCCCTCCCACTCTGGCTTGACCCGTTCCACCTAACACCCTCTACATCTGCTTGTCACGCCGCGGCGAGTCCATGCAACTTAGTTGATCAAGGCAGAGCCCATATGGCAATGGGTGCACTCGAAGAAATCGTCACTCGGAGTTCTTCAGATCCCTTTGTTCCCTGGGTGGCCATCCACAAGTGCACCTACTCCAGAAACCATAGATATGGGCCTGAGTAGCCACTCAACTTCGCCACCATATACAACCAATCCACCCAGGAGGTTCTTTTATGAACGTAGTAGAATTTATATTTTCAAAAAACAACATTTGCATAGCATCAAATAATTCTACTAAGTATTGAATAGGAACCTAGACACAGGAGTAAGGAATTTCTACACATGTCTAGCATAGCAATACTATCCTACACATGCTTATATAAAAATACACTAAGTAATGCATATAGAAAATAGTAGGAAGTTTATGAATGTGCCACTTGCCTTTGAATGATGTCTTTGCTCACAAACTCTTTTCAACGTAACTCGAGTCTCTCCGTTCAATCTAAACAATATAGACAAGCAACAATACAACAATCAACATAAAACACAACTACACAATGCATACAAACACATACATAATGAACAAACAAGTTTTATAAGACTTCTAAGGAAAAAATATGTTTATGCATGATGTGCAAAATATTTCTATGCCATGAAAATCTTCAAAGTTAATGCAAGGCAATTATGTTGGTCAAAAATCACTAAGAGCTAAGGTCATAAGTTGGAAAAAAATATTTTGCTACAAATCATCTTGAATAAGCACTCTAATGGCTTAGTCCTGATGAGCATAAATACTTAGAGAAAATACTAAGTCTATTCGTCAAGGTGATCAACAATTATTATAACCTCTTTGTAAATTGGATATTCACTATAGTGAGAGAGACAGACACCCGACCAACCACTTATGATTGTGGGACAGGTCTCATGTACATGGACATGTAAGGTTAGTCTCCAGGCCGCTTCATCTCACAATGCCCGTAGGATCCAACAAACTTCAAAGATGATAATATCATGATCAAAAATTGTTTATGTCTAAAGTGAAAGACAAGATTAGGAAAGAGAGAAAAGATACAAAGAAAGATGTAGAATCTTCTCCTTGCTTCCTTTTCTTCTTGATGTGATGACTTCATTGCAATTTTGTAGACTTGATGGCTCTGAAAACTTGATGGTGTTGATAGCCTCCAGGTTGGTCTTGAATATAACTTAGTCATCCAGAGGTCTAAGAGAAGAAGGGAGAAAAGAGAGAGAGGAAGCAAGACTTAGAAAATATTGCTGGTTGGTCTACATGAACTTCCTTTTGATTTTCTTCTAAGTGCTTCTACTCCTTGAAGATACTTCTGAAGTGTGTTTCCTTCTAAGTCCTTCATTGGCCTTATAGCTCCATGTTGAAAATTCTAAGTGTCTAAGTGCATAGCACTTACCAAAATACTAAGTTGAAAATAATCCTAACTTAGAGAAATTGAGGCAGAAGTTTTCCTATGAGAAATATAACTACAAAATAAAATATGCCATGCAAGAAGTGCAAATTTTTTATCACAAGAAAGCATCATAACAACTTTTGTGATTTTTATAAATATGCATGAAGTTATAACTGCAATTTAATTAATTTCTATTATTGCAAAATATAATAAAAGGAAACATATAAGATTAAAGTTTTATGTGATTAAACGTTTATAACAAAATTTCATAAATGGTGTTAATAGACAGAGGGGATTTAATTAAATTTATAGCAATTGAATTTACTCAAAAATAATGTTTCTATTCAAAGTTATGTCAAAATTACTCAAACTATTCAATTCAAGCATATAAATATTAAATCATCAAAATAATATTCAAAAATATTTTATAACAGAGGCATCATATTACAAATATTCCAAAGTTTATAAAACCATTTTAACTGCAATTTTTGGAATTATAGATTTAAAGTTATGACAAATATACTCAAATCATCCATTTGAGATTTGAATAATTTAAAATAAGTAAAATTTGAATTTTTAGAGAAATAAATATTCTACATGTCAAGGGCTTTAATTTGATATAAAATTTGTTAAATTTGGATCTATGATTGAAAAGATATGAGGGTTTGAATATGCCGGATCTTTTCTGTAAAACTGCCAATTAAATTAAATCAACAAAATCATGTTCTACTTCAGCGTTGACTGGACGCTGCCTGGGCTGCTAACTGGACGCCACGTCAGTGCTGACTGGATCTGATCTGGATTGTCAGATCCAGATCTGACGGTTAAGATCTGAGATACCGGTTCGATTAAATGAATCTAATCCTAACCGTTAAACGAAGATCGGGCGGCTCACCTCGATTTGGTCAGAAGCTGGCGGCACTGACTCGCCGAAGGAGAGGGAGGTGGCGGCGCCAGCATCGGTCTTCGATGGAAACGGTGCTCCGGTCTTCCTCTTGCTCGGGGGAGACCACCGACGGACGTGGAGCGGCACGGCGAGGTGGATGGGGGTGTCGATGTCGCCTTGAGCGTCTTCGGACATCAGGGAGGCGCGAACGAGTGCGGCGGCGGCTCCGTCCACCTTGGGCGAGTACATGCTCGATAAATCGATGACGTTTTGGGCCAGGGGGAGGGTCCTACGGGATCGCACGAGTACGGGGAAGAAGATGCATGTAGTTTTGGGGTTCGGGGTGGCACCCACTCGCCGGAATCAAAGAAACCGGCGGCAGAAGCTTGCAGACTCCGGCGAGCTTTTTGAGCGGCCTGGCGGCGCTATAGCTAGGTTTTCTGGGGGCAAACGAGAGAGGAGGGCGTGAGGTTTAAGTAGGGGCAGGATAGGGAGCAAATTGTGTGCATGTTTTGAACACTTTTGAAAATTAATATTTTGAATTATTGGTTTTAATACAAATTTGACACTTAATGTCAAATTTTAAATTATAGCTTAATTAACTTTCATTTTGGCTAAATAAAATTTATGAAATACCCACATTCAAATATGTTTTAATTAAAGTTATTTAAACTCATTTTCAAATACTAAATTCATTTTGGCTTTAGTATAATATTAAATAACATAACACATCTATTTGAAATGAAAAGGGAAATATAATGTATTCAGTTTCAAATCAAAATATTTTGTGCACTATTTAATTTTATATTATGGTAAATCATTTGAAAACTCCATAACATACCTTTGGAAAAGATTTTAAATTTATTTCATTTCTTATATTGAATCTATCATGAAAATCATTTAATGTTTTGAAAATTAATGAAAATCATTTAACTAATGAAATGTCAATTTGGATAATTCATTAATTAAAATCTATAAACTTTTAAAGATATAACCTATAGACTTTAATTTCCAAAACTATGTTTTGAAGTCATGTAAGAGAATGAAAACCATTTTATAAAGTTGTCATACTTTAGTTAAATTTTAGGTACTTTGCAAAAGTGTTTTTAAGGTTTAATAATTAGTCAAAAGTTAAATATTCAAAATCAACTATTTGGAATAAAACATTTTATGGTGAAGGTGTCTTGGAAAATTTTAAAATACCTTGCAAATTATATTGATTTTTATTATAATTTTGATATTTCATTTTAATAAAACAAAAGTTTCAAATTTTAGTGATTTTCAAACATTACAAAATGTAGGGATGTTACACTCTTGTAGGCCCAACACTGTCAACAAGAATAGAAGCGTGCGAAGACATCACCCCTCTCTCCCAAAATCGCACGCCACACGCGAGGACTCCACCACCCAACAAGCCGCCGCCGAGCTGAGGAGTAGCCGCCATCGTCGCCTACAACCTGAGCACCGTCCCTCGCAGCTACAGCCTAGAGAGCCCTAACCCTCATGGTGTCCGGGTTACCGAGCGGTGATACGTCCAAAACGTATCTACTTTCCCGAACACTTTTGCTATTGTTTTACCTCTAATTTGTGTGTTTCTGATGCAACTAACGCGGACTAACGCTGTTTTCAGCAGAATTATCCTGGTGTCTTGTTATTGTGCAGAAATATCAACTTTGGAGAAAAACCCCGAAATCCAAACAGAAGTTATTTTCCATCCGAGAGGGACCAGGAACCACGAAGAGCAACCAGTGGGGAGCCACGAGGGCAACACACCACCTGGTGGCGCGGCAGCCTTCTGGCCGCGCTAGGGGGTGGTGTGGCTCACTGGCCCGCCTCCTCGCGACCTCCTCGCAGCTACTTAACCCTCCAGACCTCAAAACCCACGGGGGATAGACACTTTTCCAGAGAACACACCCGTGTGCCGCCGCCATCGCGAACCCTAGTTCAGGGACGAGAAGCTCTGTTCCGGCACCCTGCCGGGACGGTGAATCGAAGGGGATCATCGCCATCTCCAACGCCTCTCCATCAACAATCCATGTTTCCCCCATCCATGAGTGAGTAATTCACCGCTGTAGGCTTGAGGGGGTGGTAGGGATTGGATGAGATCACTCATGTAATAGCTAGTATCCGTTATCGGTGTTTTACATCATTGTTGCAACTTGTTATGCTTAATGCTTGACACTTCGGCCCGAGTGCCATGATTTCAGATCTGAACATGTTGTTGAATTATGATGATAATTATTGTTTTGGATCATATCTATGAGTTGTATACACACGTTATTGTCCGGAACCGATGTCCCCAAAGTGACAGCAATTGGGATAACCTGAGGGAATGGCTATGATGTGAGGATCACATGTATTCACTGAGTGTTAATTCTTTGCTCCAGTACTTTATTAAAAGGAGTACCTTAATTGCCAGTAGTTTCCCTTGAGGCCCCGCTGCAAACGGGCTGGCAGGACAAAAGATGATGTGCAAGTTTCTCATTGCGAGCACGCACAACTAAATTGGAATACATGCTTATGATTAGTTTATGCCTGGATGCTTTATATTATTTATCTGCAAATGGCTATGCTATGTTATGACATGAATTATCTTGTCCATGCAACGCCCGTACATCCGTCTCTATGCCTACAGTATTTAATCCTGCTGTCTACATCAATCACAATCGATGTCTTAATTCTTATGCTACTGTTATTTCACTACTGTCTCTGCTATAAAACCGTTACTACTGATAATCTTCTTCGAGAAAGTCTATTCACAGGTGCACCAGATCTGACAAATCATCTGTTAAAGTTTACAAATATTCTTTGGCTCCCGTTGTGTCGAATCAATAAATTTGGGTTTTACTTCTCTCGAACACTGTTGTGATCCCCTATACTTGTGGTCATCAAGACTATTTTCTGGCGCCGTTGCCGGGGAGCATAGCTTTATTTGTAAGCCCACCTGAGTGTGATATTATTCGCTGGAATTTATTCATCATGGAAACAAATGCTGATAAGAAGTTTCCCATTGTGCCTACCACTACAAGGAAAGGTACATCTCTGAACTCTGCTGCTGCGCTTGACTCTCCATCTGTGTTGAGTAAGCTTGTTACACCACCACAACCTGCACGTTCTATTACTACTGCTGAATCTGAAGTTACTTACGATGATGCTTCTACTATTCTTGATGAAACTGGTTCATTAGGTCCCTTTTTAAATGCTACTATTAATAAAACTAAACAAATTGAAAATTCTGAAATTCTTGATGAAAATGCTGAAACACCTGTTAATTCACCTGAATTTACTTGTGATACTGATGATGAGTGTGATGATATGTTTGTGAATCTTGATGATGCTCTTGTTCAAGAAATTAATGCTATGAAAGATGCTAGTGCCTGTGAAAAACTTGTTGAAAAACGCGTTATTAAATATAAATTATCTCCTGATGCTAAATTTGCTACATCTCCTGTAAACATAAAAGATAAAGATTATGATTTCTCTATTGATTTGGCTCATATAGCAATAGTTGAAAGAGAACCTTTCTGTGGAACTAAAAATGAAAGTGCTGTAGAACACATGAGTGAATTGTCTGATTTAAGTGGAATATTTGCTGAAGACATTAAAATGCGCACTTACTTTGTTGCTAAAATATTTCCTTTCTCATTAAAAGGAGAGGCTATAACTTGGTATAATAATTTGTCTCCTGGATCCATCACTAGTCCTAAGGGTTTGCTTGATGCTTTCTTTCGAAAATATTTCCCTGCAAGTGCTCAACATGATGCTTTGCTAAAAATCTATAATTTTAATCAAGAAGAGGGTGAGAAATTGCCCAAAGCTTGGACACGCTTTTGTTGCATCTTGAGGGGGCAGGCGAACCATGATTTTGAGAAAAATGATATACTTGATATATTTTATAGTGGACTAACTGCTCAATCTAGGACATACCTGGATAGTTTTGCTAGTTGTGTTTTCAGAAAAAGGACTCCCGAAGAAGCTGAACAATTATTGGCTACAATATGTAAGAATAATGATGATTGGGATATTCCAGAACCTACTCCAACACCTCCACCAACACAGAAGAAGAGAGGTATGATTGAATTAAAAGAAGAAACAATGAGGGAAGCTAAAACATCTCTTCAAGAAAGTGGTATTAAATTTGAAGATGTGAAGTATTTACCTCCTATTGAAGATTTATGTAAGCCTATTCCTCTTCCAACCGTTATTGAGGTACACTCTCTCCAAAGGTTTGATGATAGAGATATTCCTTACTCTAAACCTCCTGCTTAATGCTTTGATGAATTTGATGATTTTATTGTTAAGCAATGCAATTTTAATACCCTAATGAAAAATTCTCATGCTATTAGTGATTTACATGATATTGTTGATAGAACTGCTAATTATGTTAAAGTGCTAATTAAACACTTTCATATGATTCAAACTCAAATAGATCAACTCACTAAATTGCAAAAAGAATTGCTAGTAAAGAACTCTATTGCTAAAGAAAAACTTGTTTGTGAAGTAACAACTAGAGGTGGTAAATCAACTCAGGATCCTTTGTATCCTGAAGGACATGATAAAAGAATTGAACAAGATTCTCAACGAGTGAATGAACCTAGTATTCCTTCTAGGAAAAAGAAAAAGAAACATAAAACTGTTGTAGAAACCTCTGAACCTGTTATTTATCCTAATAGTATATCTGTTTCTGATGCTGAAACTGAAAGTGGTAATGAACACAGCAATGATAATGCTAATAACAATGATAAAGATAAAAATGTCAATTCAGATCAGGAAGAATTAGATGAAGAACCTAAAAAACATGCTAAACATAAATATTAAACTAAAGAAAATTTTATTGTTGAGAAACATGGTAATGAAAGAGAACCTTGGGTCCAAAAACCAATGCCTTTTCATTATAATAGATTTTGTGATTGGATGATACCATTGTTCTTGCAAATTCCTTTGACTGATGCTATTAAGTTGTCTCCTTATTCTAAATATATCAAAGATATTGTGACTAACAAAAGGAAAATTCCTAATGAGGAAATATCTATCATGCTTGCTAATTACACTTTTAATGGTAAGGTTCCAAAGAAGCTTGGTGATCCAGGTATACCTACTATTTCTTGCTCTATCAAAAATAATTATGTTAAAACTGCTCTATGTGATTTGGGAGCTGGAGTTAGTGTTATGCATTTCTCGCTTTACAAGAGACTTCACCTTGATAAATTGATACCTACTGATATGTCTTTGCAAATGGCTGATAAATCTGCTGATGTTCCTGTTAGAATTTGTGAGGATGTTCCTGTCCAAATAACTACCAATTGTTTAATTATGACTGACTTTGTTGCTCTTGAAATGCCTGAAGATGATAATATGTCTATTATTCTTGAAAGACCTTTTCTAAATACTGCAGGGTCTTGTAGGGACCCCTCTGACTAACCGTCAGAGATGCCCACGTTATGTAAACAGATCACGATCCCAATGATCAGTGCATCGCGATCACATAACCAGCATGGTATACAAAGTTACATCATACAACTCGAATAGTATAAGACTTACATAAATAATGGTCTCATGACCAAGTCTGCAAACATCGTCGCACTTGACGAATATTAACTCAGGTTCAGCGGAAGGTTCGGCTAGCGTCGACCCTCGTCACGTCCTGACGCATTCCCACATAGCAGTTGAGCGGGACACTCAGTTGGCGCAGTCGTCGGCGTACTCCTCCTTCTTGTCGTATCTCTCCTCATTGAAAACCTGGACGTTTGAATATCCAGGTACACAGCCATATGAGTACATTTACGTACTCGCAAGATGTAACATCCTGGGATTTGAAAAATCAGAAAAATTTAAAACTTTTAAAAATTACTTTGTATGTTACTTTTGAAAGAGTATTCAAGCATTGCACTCATGCATTCATGCATAAACATCATTTCATCTTGTGGCTTAAATTAAATAATAGTTTGAAATTTTAAATTTTATTTATATGTTTTGAAAATTATTCCATAAACATGTTATTTGTATCTTTTATAATATTTCAATTTATAATTTTATTTTGGGAAATAATACTACCAAAAAGTTCTAAATTAAACAAGCTTTCCAAAACATATTTTTATGAATTTTTCTGAAGAGTTTTGGTTAAGTTTAAAAATCAAATTTGAATTAAAAGTTTGAAAATAGAAAATGATTTGTCAAAAAAAAAAGAGGAGAAGAACAGCCCGAACCAACTGGGCCGAAGCCCATCTCCTTTCTACCGCGCGCGCAGCAAGTCGTGGCCCAGGAGCAGCCCAGCAACAGCCCGCTTTTCCCTCCATCTCACAGACAGCGGGGTCCCACCCCCTGACATCGTATCATCCCCAACCTCTGTTCTTTGTATTTTCTTCACGGGAGAGTTCGATCCGAACTCAATCACCGAGCCGTGTTCCGCACAGATTCTTCCGTCTATAAGTATCCCAACCCCGCCACCGTTCCTCCGTGTAAGAACCCTCGCGACTCTGCCTCCAGGTGCCCGAGATCGATCTCAACTCCGTCGACTTTGCCGCCGCCGTGGTCCCTGTTTTCCGGTGAGAAACGAGCACCCGAGAACCTCTCCTTGATCTTAAACTCCTTGCCACATCGCTGCGCACGTCCCTGACAAATTTTCCCTCAATTTTCTGCACGGAGACGAGCAGTTCGTCCGCGACCGAGGTGCATCGTCGTAGCCCTCAACTCCGGTGAGCAACTGGGAGGAGAAGAGGACACTCCAAGGCCTCCGAACACGCCACCGAGACCGCCTCGACCTCGTCTTCATCCGGGTATGATCCCCCTGTCCAAACTCCTCTAGAACGCGTAGAACGAAACTTCCGTTCATGCCCGCCGCCGTGATTCGTGTTTTCCGGCCGAACTCCGGCGGAAGCGCCGCCAGTTTCTGGCTCTTGAATCCTACGCCGCTGGATTTGTAATCAACGCGCGAGATTAAATCACCCTTACCGCTTCGTCCAACAGATCTGGTGCGTTGGATTTAAAGTAGATCGTACGGTCCACGCACGCGATCCGCGCGAAACGGTACCGGCCAATCAGCGAGCGCCGCGTGGCGATTTTATTTTCTATTTCGGCAGAGAATTTGTTTTAAAAACAGAAAATAACACAAACTTGCAAAAATCATAACTTTTTAACCACAACTCCAAATTTAATAATTTTTATATATTTGGAAAGCTCTCGACATGTAGAATATTTTGGATCTGACAAAATTCAAATTTGACATAGTATAAAATATTCAAAATTCAAATGGTGAATTTGAGTATATTTGTAATAACTTTAAATCTAGACATCCAAAAATTTCAAATAAATATATTTTAGAAACTTTGGAATATTTGTAAATTAATGCCACTGCTATAAAATAATTTTGAGTAATTTTTGAATGATTTCATAGTTGTGTGTTTAATTTGAATAGTTTGACTAATTTTGAAATAACTTTTAATAGAAACATTATTTTGGATTAAATCCAATTGCAATAGATTTAATTAAATGCTCTCTGTCTATTAACATTAATTATAAAATTTTGTTATAAAAATTTAGTCATAGGAAACTTTAATCTTATAATTATTCCTTTTAGTATATTTTCCAAAATTAGAAATTAATTAAATTGCATTTATAAATTCATGCATATTTATAAATAAAACACAAAAGTTATTTTATGTTTCTTGTGATTTAAGATTTCATTTCATTCATAGCATATTTTATATTGTAAATATAATTCTCAAAGGAAAACCCCTCTTCAATAGTTTTCTCTAAGTTAGGATTATTTTCAAACTTAGTATTTTGTGAAAAGTGCTATGCACTAGACACTTAGTAGTTATCAAGATGGAGCTAGAAGACCATTGAAGGATTTAGCCAAAAACAAAACTTCAGAAGTATCTTCAAGGAGGAAACACTTAGAAGAAAATCAAGAAGAAGTTCATGAAGGACTTAGAAGAAAACAGACTCTGGAAGCATCCCCAAGATGTCAAGCACTTAGAAAAAAAGTGAGAAGAAGTTCAAGAAGGCCAACCCCCTTTCTATTCTCTAAGTCTTTCTCTCTGTCTTTCCTTCTCCCCTGAGATTTCATGAAGACTAAGTAAAACCAAGACCAGCCTCCAGGATACAAGAATCATCAAGTCTGAAGATTCATCAAGACTACCAAGAACTCAATCAAGACCCCATCCAGAAGAAAGTTACAAGTCTGGAGATGAAGCCTGGAGGACAACTACATCTTTCTTTCTATCTTTTCTGTCTTCCTATTCTTCTTCCACTTTGGACATAAACCAAGTCCTTAGTGATTTTGACCAGGTCCTTAGAGTGCTAACTGAAGATGAAGGAAACTACAAAGGAGTTGAAGAATTCAAGATCAAACATGATGATGACTAGGAGCAGTCTTACAACTTAGTCAAGATTGACTTATAGCAATTAATTTTTTTACCTAGGTCCTTAGTCATATTTGACTAACACACTTGCCTTGCATTCACTTAGAATAATTTCTTAGCATGGCATGCATCTCTAGTTTTTAGAAATATTTTGCACATCATGCATAACATGTTTTTGTATGGTTCTTTTGTTTGTATGTTTATTTGTGTCTTGTTTGATGTGTTAGAAATTTCGGAGGGAAACGACAACTGTTGTAGCTGCTGTTGCTATTCTTCTTGTTGCCAAGGCAAGTGGCACACCCACATAAACTTCCTAAGTATTTTCTATGCATTACTTAGTATGTTTATTATATGCATGTGTTGGATAGTATTGCTATGCTGAAACTACTATATCCCTTACACTAGTTGTGTCTAGAATCCTATGGGTAACTTGGTAGAAATATTGATGCTATGCAAAAGTTGTTTTGTGAAAAGTTAATTTCTACTAAGTTAAAGATACTTCTGGGTGGATGTGGCAAGAGGATGGAGGTTAGAGTTGAGTGGCTGCTTAGGCTCATTTAGGTGGGTGCACCTGGCTAAGACCCAGGCTCATTTAGATGAGTGAACCTGAGTACGTACACTTGAGGATGGCCACCCAGGAACAAAGGGACCAAAGTTTTCTCCAAGTGAAGATGTTTCCAGTGCAGCCACGTGGTATAATGGCTCTGCCTTGACTTTTCCCCAAAGGTCTCGTCTCAGGCTTCTCCTTTCATTTTCACTACATGAGGGTCAAGGACAGAAGGGTTGTTTGAGTCTCGTGGTGAAAGTGCACAACCTCTGCAGAGTGTAAAACTAAGTACTTAGCCGTGTCCCCGGTTACGGACAATTTTGAGCAGCTGATCAAGGATTCAACGGAGGCTCCCAACATTCAAATTTCTAAGTTAAAAGTTGATGGGTGAACAAGGGAAGATGAGATTATGGTTTTCATGCCATACTTGTCCTGATTTCAAGAAAAGTGTTTTCAAAAGAGTAGGAAAAATTGGCTTTATGCAAACTAGCCTTGAACTCCACCAGCCAAATATGCATGTAGGTTATAGAGTTATTCCATTAAGTGTCCACCATAGTGTCACTTGCCAGACTCCATTTTTAATGGAATCTGACCCACTCTGTTGCAAAATTTTATTTGATACAGGTTGTTCAGATGACGAGTGAGGTTTTCGTTAAGGGATTTCGAGTCTGCACCAACATGTTTTCGCCTGTGGCGTATCATGAAGTTGGAGGCTCATAGAAGATTTATTTCCGTTGCTTTATTGTTTTGAGCTAGCTTTAAGCTATGCAAAGATGTATCGAACTATTTATTTTTGTAAGTCTGGATCATCGATGTAATAAAATTGATACTTTGTTGTGATATTACATCGTAAACTGTGTGTGCAAACGAATCGATCCAGGGGTTTGCACTGTACACAGGTATCTGCCTTATTTAAAGTGCAGATACGTTACACAAGACCACCTCTAAGGCTTAAGTTTTCATGATAATGCAAGAAAACACTTTTCGAAAACTAGGATAGCTGCTATATACGACTACAGGGCTTAGTTTTCGAATACCATGATTTTACACATAGAGAATACGACATCTCTGTATCTTTGTTGAAGAAAAACATTTAGAGATAGAATTCTCTTCTCTTAGATATAGCAAGGACATATCTAAGTTCAAAACTTTCTTTTGTAAATCCTTTAAAAGCACTAGGATGGGGATACCCCTTTTTCCTTCCTTGAGATTGGACTGATTGTCTCCCCGAGACCAATCATCCTCACCCAAATTCCGTACCTCCCAGGTACCACTTTATGCCTCCTTGTTTTCCCCCGGAAAACCTTTTCTTTCCTGTTTTTAAGAACCAAAATGCCCATACGCCTAGATCAGTGGCCTTTCCAACCGTCCATGACCGCGGACGCGGCTATTCGAATAGATTTACACTCTGCAGAGGTTGCACACTTTACCCACACCTATCGGTCCTTCCGCCGTGTCTGCGACGGCCCGTCATACGACTGCATGCGGGGGTCCGGATAACACGATCAAAGCTTTCCACTATGATCACCCTAGTATCGGGGCCTCCCGGTAGGTTTGTTCTCCCCGGCACCGTGTGCTCCACTAGACCTCTTGATCTTTCCTCGGAAGCCACACCGCCACGTCAGGAGACCTGCCGTAATCGTCCGGCTGTTGGTCCTCAACAGTGTATTGTCTCTTCCGGACGACAACCCGGCTTCGAGGGCCCAGCCCTCATAGAAAGTATGAGAGCCCCAACACTAAAACAAACAAGCTTCCGGCTAAGCCCTACCCATGTCAGGTAGTGTGGTTGCACGGGTTAATTGTTTGAGCGGCGGCTAGGGCAGTACTTTGTTTTTCGAAAACAACTTCCAATCCGACTACTCCCAGCAGCTCGGGTTTTCGCAAACATTCCCGATTGCTCCCAGCAACTCGGGTTTTAATAAAACACTTGCTCGCCGATTGCTCCCAGCAACTCGGGTTTTTCTCCGTAAAACAATTTTATCAAAAAGGTTCCCATCCTATAGTTTTGAGGTAAGTAGATGAAGGTAGACTACTAGAAAACTTAATCTTCTTGATGGAGCCTTCAACAACAAGGCTCATCAAGTAAAACTCCTTTTGTAATACCTATAGTATTATAGTAGATAACTTGGGCCAAAAAATATTTTGTAAAATAGTTTTCGGGTGGCAAGGTGCCACAAAAGAAGTAAAACATGCATCATTTTATTTTTAAAACAAAACATGCTTGATGAAATAATAGGATTCAGTATAATGGTGAGGTGGGCTTGCCTGGCTCATCAATATGTCTTTGGTCTTGATCTTGATGTTCCTCCGGTTCATTCCTCACTTCTAGTTCCTTCCCGGTCGTATCTAACGTCGTAAACGGGTAAATGAAGCACACTCAGAATACAAGACAAAACTACAAGGACATACTAAACAGCAAGAATTGCACAAGACACTAAGCTAACAATCAAGAGCAAACAACTCCTTTAGCTAAACAAAGACAATCAACAAAGTCCATAGAGCTAAGACAAACAACAGATTCTCCTAAGAAAAATATACACAACAACCCTGAGCATTAAAAAGGTAGTTCTACAGAACACTAAAACAACACATCATTTAGGGTTATTATATCATTTAACAAGAGTTGTTATATTAGTTTCAGGAAATACTTCAGACAAAAGTATCTTAATAGTTTAGGAAATACTTCAGACAAAAGTATCTTAATAGTTTAGGAAATACTTCAGACAAAAGTATCTTAACACACAAGCAAGTATTAATAATAACACTAGCATTGAGCACACTCACATGCAAAACTGTTACTAGCTCAAGAAACACCTACTATCAAGTAACTAAGCGACAAACAATGGTAACACCACTATCCAAACTAGTTTATGACTAAGAGCTAAAATGGTGCACTAGGCCTATTTAATAAGACACCGCAATTAATATCACTTCAACACTTAAACCAAACAATCATACAGTAACAAGGGTTGACAGACCATACAACAATCATTAAAAAACACCAACAATTACTTAATAGCATTTAACACCAGTCACCTCCACATGCTCAATACCAAAGTAAAGTTAGTGCAACACCCGGGAAAACAAGATGAACTATGTTAAACTAACTAGTGAATGACATAACGATACTTTTAGGAAACTTATTAGGGTTAATCAAGGTTAACATCACTGCTCACACAAGTTGTTGATTTAGAATCAAAAAGGTGTAGTTGGCTGATTTAACAAAACACCACAAAGGAGCGAGTTGACAACAATCTAAAGTAAACAAGCAAACAACAAGCATTTCAAAATATCACCACTTACTAGGTAAAAACATATCACACACATACCCACAAACAAAACATATAAACACACCTGATGTCATTATTAGGGTACAAGGTGAATAGTGCCAAACATAAGTAAATAATACACCAACATTACCAAAATGATTTAAACAAGTCATTATGATTGAGTTAAGGTTCTGACCTTCAAGAGGTGATTAATAATATTTATACCATTCTACTAACTAACAACATAGAATTTAAAATAACACTTTTAGTAGATAATATGGTGTTGTTTTGGGAGATAGATCATAACTCCTAAGATAATTTTCATGAAGTAGAATCCTTCTACCACAGTACACCTAGCAACCATATCAAGTGGTGAAACTTGGATTTGCAATATAATCTATTACCAAACAGTAGCTAAAAATCATGCAAATGATACTGGTCTCCAAACCATAATGAATATAGTTTCAGTTTTAGGAATCTCATGTATGAAAGGTTAATTTCTATGGATAGGTATTTACTTAAGATTTCTTTAGAAATTGGATTCACTCAATTTGGACACTCCTAGATACATATATTTCAGTTTTAGTTGAACACACACATTTTACCATTTAATGCTGTACAACATAAGATATAAATTATTTTTACACAAACCCAACTTTTCATGCTTAGGAAAACACATATGTATCCAAAAAAATTACTCTTAATTTAATTTTACAAACATATATAGCACCAAACATTAAAATCAAACACATGCAATTAACAGAAAATAAAAATATTCTTCTTCTAGTGTAATAACCTACTGTTTTAGAAACTAGGCTACCAAGATCAAAATATAAGGTGAAAAATTCTACCAATATAGGATATGATAGCTACTACTAATATATACCACATACAATTGGATTCTCTCAAAAAAAGTATTTTTAATAATGAATTAAAAATCTCTAAAGTGGTACTGGTGTCAAACTTAAACATTATAGAACTTCATTTATAAACATCTACTGCATGCAAGGCTTATATATATAGGTAGGTATTCTCACTGGCTTTCCATAGAACTAAAGTTTGCTAATTTTGGATCTATAAAACTCAAGTTATTGAGGAAATGGTGAACATTCCACTTTTTACAAGATTGAACATAGCACACAACTAAAAATATATTTTTGAAAACGGCCAGTGCCACATGGTTAATAAAACACATAGCTATGCTAAAAAAAATATTTCACAAATTTTGCATGCTTGGATCTACCACAAATGATTTAAACCTACACTATATCCAACAAAGCAAATAAAACAGAAAAATGCTCAGACAAGAAAAATAAGAGAATGGGCCAGAACCGCGGCCGGGCCGAGGTCAAGCAGCTGGGCCGGCCCAGTGCGCTCGCGCGCGCGGCGAAGGGATGTGCTTCCGCCAGATAACGAACGGATGGCTGCGATTAGATCCAGGGAGTTCAAACCCAGGCCGTTGATGCAGAGATCGATGGCTCGCGGCTTTCTTCTTCCTCCGGACACGCAGGCACGAGCACAAACCCTAAAAACGGACGGTGCACACACGCAGCTCACCTCGGGGTGCTTAGAGATGAAGGAGGGGGTCGAGGAAGGGTGCGGGATCCCGAGGCGGTGCAGAGGAGGTCGCGGTTGGGGCGGAGACGCTTCCGAAGGATGGTGCGGTTGAGGGTGCTTGCGTCGACCATGCCGCGGCCTCGGTGGCTCCATTGTTCCTGAAGGTCAAAATAGGTGTCTTAGATGCAGCCTGAGGATAAAGGAGTGAGATGGAGCAAAAGAGAGAGAGGAGAAGTTCGGGAACGGCGGAAATCATGCTCGAATCCTCGCGAAGCCGAACGTCAGTTCGTGGTCGATGCCGAGCAGAAACAGAGCAAGAGGTCGCTCGGGAGAGAACATGATGGTGGAGTGGGGTGAGAGGAGTGCAAATGGCAAGATGGGAGAGGGAATGGGGGTCTCGGGACTCTTATCCGAGCGGAGCCCCGGTCTACGGTGGACGACGCGCACGACATGAGTGGCGTGGTCGAAGGGGAGGGATAGGGAAGGAGGGGCGTTGTCAGGCGTTCGTCTGGGGAGAAGGGGGATACCACGGGCAAGGTCTAGGGCTCGGGCTCGCTGCGGTTTGGTCGGAACGTGGGAGGTGGTCCGCGGGCATTGGGCGACAAGGGCGGCACGCAAGACAAGTGCTAGAGACAAAGAGGAGGGACAGGGGCTCGTCAGGGCACTCAAGAGGGTCTGGGGGAGCAGCAGGCGCGAGGAGAGGTCAAGAGGAGGTCGAGGCCACATATTGGGTGGAGAGGGTGGTGGTCGGCTGCTTGCCCACCAAGTGCTCGATCAAATGCCCGAATGAGAAAAGAAAGGAGATTAAAGCCAGGGCTAGGGAGGGTCGATGGTCAAAGCATCCAGGGGGTGTGGTGGTTAGGACATGATCAAAACAAGGGTTGGAGGAGAGGGGAGTGTTGAATTAGATTTTAGAGTGTTTTTGGGCTGATTAAACTTAGCCACAAAACTAAGATGGTTTAGTCAACACTTTGGCAACAAAATTATAAAACAAGATGGGTTGATTAGAGGGGGTATAGGTGCAGCATTAGGTTTAAGAGCTTATGTCAAAAAGGCTCAACAACACTAGATACAAAGATGATAAGTTGCCATCTTGTAGCATCACATGTGGTCACATTATAAAGTAGCACCTAAAACAAGCATGAATTAATGATCAACATTTTTGAATATCTGAAATAAGGTTATGGGTAGAAAATGGAGATGGTAAGGATGAGGTTTGGTGAGTTGCATTTCCAAATTGACATAAACAAACCCTAATTATCATGTTCTATAAATGCTAAAAATTAATGGAAATAAAAATAATTATTTCCTATTTTGAAAAAGGATATCCTTTGAGTTTCTACTAAAATCAAGCATAATAATATAAAAATTAAACACACCACAACCATATGGCACAGCATTAAAGCATGAATGATCTCAATTTAATTATATAAATAAAATGTTGTCTCATACACCACCACATGAACACACATAAAATAACACCCTCATGGGAAACAATCTAAGCACATAACATATAGGTCAACCACACATAAAAATAGATAAACTCCCACACAATTGGATCAATAGCCATACTTTTAATGTAGATCAAAAATATTTGTGAGGAGATCAACAGAATCAAAACATGTTATTTTTGGTAGGAATAGACTTAAACCAGTATAAGGTGAGGTGGTGATCATAATGATCCAGACATGGTTCTTGGTATAAATAGAATTACTCCAACATGTTGAGCATTGATTTCTAGAGGCTAATTAATATGGTGTTTTGGAAAAAGAGATTTGATAAAGCTTGCAACATGTAGTTTTTAGGAATACTGTTAGTATCTCAAATGATATATAGATTTTGGGTGGTTGCTGAAATCAAAGGAAATGTAGTTTGTTTCTCAAATCAGGTAGGAGGAGATATAGGAATGATTTTACTTGCCATAACATCGATATCAGATGTCATATTATAACTAGGTTGAGTTTTAGGATTGATAGCTAGAGAGGTTATCAACACAACACAAACACAAAGCACAACATGACCAAAAGAGCAATCAGAGGATAAACACATCCATTAACAAGGCATTCCAAAAAGTTTTTGTTGCCTCAGAATTTTGGATCCTTTATAATTAAGTTTTTGTTGCTTCCAAAATTTGGGGCGTTACAGGGCTGTTATTGATTGCAGTAAAGGAAAATTAACTTTTAATGTTCATGACAAGGAGCATACTGTTTATTTTCCCAAGAAAGTTGATAGAATGTCTGGAGTAAATACAATTACCAATTTGAGGTCTATTAGAGTGGGAAGTACTGACTGCCCATATAAAGAAGAATTAAAAACTCTCATGATTGGATCCATACCAATTCATTATAACATGAGTGTCTCATATAGTTTAAAATCTTTCATGTCATATAATATTCATTTGGTGCAAGACTTGATCAACCTTGTTAACAAGTGCATTTTAAATGCATAAAGAGGCTAAACAATTTTCTTTCTCTCATCCTTGTTATACCTACTATAATATTACTTAGTTTGCAATGTTTTGTTGAATTTGTTATTAGAAAATAATTTTTCAATATTGAATTTAATAATGCAAAATACCAGAAAATGAAAAAAATAAAGTTTCTCAGAAAATTTTAAAAAACTTATATGAAAAATCATATTTTTCTAGTAGGGTCCTGGAAGTGCCAGAGAGCCACCAGGGGGACCCCCTGGTCCACCACATCACCTGGTGGCGCGGCAGCCATTTGGCCATGCCAACACATGGTGTGGAGCCCACAGGCCCCTCACTTTCTCTCTCTCCTTCCCCTGCCTTCCTCTTCCCCGAAAAATCACTTTTGGATAGCTCAAACTTGTGGTCTTGCTGCTCATCTCCTGTGATTTCGATCTCCACATTCAGCCAATTTATGGTGCTAAAATTTGGTGCATCTCCTCTCCGGTATGTGACTCCTCCGAATATCCAAGTGGAATTTTGTTTAATGGTGTATATATGAAGTATTTTGCTGCTGTAGATATCTTGTTTAGTGAGTTTGAATGCTTGTCCTAAGTTGATGAAACTAGTTTTGATGCACGCTTAAGCCTCTAGCAAGTCACTATAGTGGATTCCCTTCATTTAGTTGGCTAAAAATCGATTTTTATGATGATTGTTGAAAATTTCAGAAAAGGAAGATGAACAACCGTGACTTTGATGAGGTGTTTGAGGGAGATTTTCATAGGAGGACAAGGCGTCCAAGGGCTGCCACTCGCGTTAGGCAGTCCTACAACGAGGAGATCCTCGCACCGACGATCGGAGATGAGGGGATGTGGGAGAACCTCACGCCGCATCTTATCCTTGTTATGCTTTCCTTCATGCTGCAGGTTTACTTGAGGACTTCCAAACTCTCGTTGAGAGAGTTGGCTTGACCACCTACATGAGGGATGAGAGGCCACAATACTATTGGCTTATCAAGACTTTCTCGGAATCCTTCACCTTCAACACCTAGTCTTATGCAAAGGCCATTTCTTTCAAGATATATGATATGCCTTGCAGCCTAACATTGGAGGAGTTTTGTGGGATTGTTGGTACAGCAAACAGGGGGACAACGATGAGGATTGTCGTGAGTCCACCGGAGTTGGCGCAAACCTACCAAAAGCTGACCGACAATAACACCCGCTTCGCACATCGCGGCAAGATAAGGAACATTCAATTCCCTGCCATCAAGTATTTTGTTTACTATCTTACTACTAGTGTGCTTGGTAGGGAAAACACTAGCAATGTTTCTAACTTGCAACTTGCATTTCTTTCGGGCCCCCATAAGGGTGAATTCCCGTATAACCTTGGCTTTTTAATTGCTCGCCGTTTAGCGGCTAGAGGCCCCATTTTTGGAGGCGTTATTGCTCTTCGTATTGCTGAATTTATTAGGTTGCCCATTAGTCCTAATGATGTGCCACTTGAACCATGTTATCTTAGCCTTGCTGCAATGAAAGGCCACAAATTTGTTACTAACAACTCCACTTTGGAGAATATCATGTTTAGCGTTGTTTGTGCTGACGATCGTGAAAAGGAAGTCTCCTTCCACAACCTTATTTATTTAGTCTTGACAGGAGACCATGGTCGTACTCGCTGGTAGAGCTAGAGGAGCAACTGAGCGTGCTAGTTTTCACAAGACGCACCGCAGGAAGGAGCCACCGCTGGAGGATTATAGCGGATACCACGCCGGCGCATCCTCCAGCTCGCACTACGGGTAAAGCTCTTCGACATACCCCCGCAACCTCGACGGATGGGGATATTGGCCTTGAGCTCCACTTGGGCCAAAATCTTAATTTTGGGGGGAGGTATACCGATTTGCACTCACCTATATATCATATCATTCGGTCCTTTGTATATCCATGTTTCGCTTTAATTTTCCTTCTTTTGCTCATTTGTTTATGCTTTGTTTGTTTGCCATAAACCAAAAAATAACAAAACGATTTTTGTTATTTCTCTTGCTGGTTGTTTTAGTATCTAGTATTAGTATGCTTAATACGAAAAAACATAAAAATATTTTGTTTTGTTGTGTGCTATTTCGCCTAGGGACATATTTCTGTTGTCCACCGTACAATTCATAACTTGTTACAGGAATGTCGGAATGACTTGAAATTTGGTGTGCATATTCCTAGGATGTGTACCCAACTTTCATTAGTTTTCAGTTTTCTGATATGGGCAAGTTAATTCCCTCGAAAAAATCATCTTTGCTGGCTGTTCTGTTTTTCGTTTCTAAATCCGAAAACCCAAAAATATTTGTTGTTTCTCTTTACTTTTGTATATTTTGTTTCAGAGGTCATTATCTTCAATTACTTCATGGAGCTTGGTTATTATCTCATATATTTCAAGTACACAAGTGATAAGGCAATTATGATGATCTATGACAATTTCGAGTTGGGTAAGAGGCTGGTAATGAATTCTATTTGTTTCTCATTTTTCTACATATACTCATTCATGTGAGCATGCTTAGATGGTTCGCATAAGGTATATGTCAATTGGTGGATTCTTAGTAGTTCGTGTCCTCTTATGATCGTTTCCAATTTATTTATGATGGATGTCATGTCTCTTTGGATATTTGCTTGCATTGCTTTGCTCATAATAGAATATGACACTGTGGTATCCTCCTCTGAATAATTCATTTGAATCGACTTGGCACATGCTTACACATGTTATGACTGAAAACAAAAAGTCAATTAAGCCTTGATGACATATTTTGACTCGGGGTTCTTGTATCTTTATTATGCCTCCGTTAATTCTATTTTGTCGCAAGCATGATTATGACGGTTATTGCTCTCTTGAATTGTCGCTTCCCATCTTTTGCTAGCCTCCACTTGTACTAAGCTGAGAAAATGCTTGTGCTTCCAAATCCCTGAAAACCAAGTTATTCCAAAGAGTCCACCATAAACACCTATACATGGCAATTTCAAACCATTCAAGTAAATTCACATGTGCTACCTTTAAACCTTCAAAAACTTCTTAAAGTGTGCCACTGTTTTGAGCCCATGAGGAAGTGGTAGTTGGTCTTTTTATCTTCCATACTAATTGAGTAATTGACTTGCATGCTACATCTGCTCGTCACTAATTTTGTCAAGGGCTGGTTAGACCATTGTAATATATAAAAAAGGATTTGATAAAATAAAAACAGGCACTCCTCCATGGTTTGAGATTGTTTGGTGGGCACCCGAGGATTCGGTTAGCCATGGTATTTTTAGCAAGGTGGGGAGGAGTATCAAATTATCAAAATATATGAATATAAAGATGCTTGTTACAAGTGCCTTGTTTTAAAAATAATCAGAACCTCTCTCAACTTGCTTAGTATGGAAGATAACGAGAACTCTATTGCCAGTCGTTGACCTAACAACCACCACTCAAAAACAATTTTACCTCTATTTTCAAAATAATAAGAAGCTCTAGCACATGTTGAATCCCTACTTCCCTCAATGAAGGGCATATATTTTACTTTACTGTTGACTCTCCATCCTTCTTTGAGCAACTTCTCAAGAGCATAATTGTCATTCTTAGTGTAATGTGCTTGTCCCTTAATATGTTAACCGCGGTGTAATCTAGATGCTTTTATCTTTGATATCTTTATATCTACTCTTCCTTTGAAACTCAGAGGTGCCTGGGCATTTATGTTTTCCTGTTACATTCGGGCTAGCGAGATACCACTTTATCATACTTTCTTATGATCAATGCAATCCTGGGAATTGATATGTTTCATGTTATTTATCATCGATATAATTGGCATCTTTTCATGGTTTACATAACTATTGGGTGACACCGTTTATATATGCCTTGTTATGAATAGTCTAAGCATTTGTCCTCATAATGAGAATATGTACATCACATGAGCAAATGAGTTCGTGAAAGTTCTTTTATTGCACTCAGTTGTTAACTGAATTGTTTGAGGACAAGCAATAAGCTAAGCTTGGGGGAAGTTGATACGTCCAAAACGTATCTACTTTCTCGAACACTTTTGCTATTGTTTTACCTCTAATTTGTGTGTTTTGGATGCAACTAACGCGGACTAACGTTGTTTTCAGCTGAATTATCCTGGTGTCTTGTTTTTGTGCGAAATATCAACTTCGGAGAAAAACCCCAAAATCCAAACAGAAGTTATTTTCCATCTGAGAGGGACCAGGAACCACGAAGACCAACTAGAGGAGAGTCACGAGGGCACCACACCACCTGGTGGAGCGGCAGCCTTCTGGTCGTGCCAGGGGGTGGTGTGGCCCACTGGCCCGCCTCCTCGTGGCTACTTAACCCTCCAGACCTAAAAACCCACGGGGTATAGACACTTTGAACGGAAGTTGACCACCTAGAGGGGGGTGAATAGGTGGTGACCAATTTTTATGTCTTTTTCAGTTTTAGGCAAACGGAAAGTAAGTTGTCTATATGTGAACTAGATGAAACAAGTGCTAGACAACAAGGAAGCTAAGCAAGAACGATAAGTAGTAAAACAATAAAGGAGAGTGAGTGGAACGAGATAACCAAAGAAGAACTCGGAGACGGAGATTTTATCCCGAGTTCCACCACATAGGTGTACGTCTCGTTGGAGAGGTGTGAGCTACCACAAAGGTAAGATCAACGCCACAAAGGCCTCACTCTATTCTCCGTACACTCGACCACAAAGGTACGAGCTGACTTTTCCACTAAGGACTCCTTTAAGGGCGGAGAAGATCCCGTACAAATTCGTGAGGCACACACCCACAACTGAATTGGGGGCTCCCACAATGACCACAAGAGGTCTTTACCACAAAGGTCTCCAAACAAACAAAAACAACCAATTAAGAACCCTAGGTTTCCAAAGGAAAGCCTAGTACTAGATCCCTCTTGATAGAGAGGGGGAGATTCTATTTCCTTCGATGGAGAGCTAGATCTAGGTGTTCTCCCTCACTTCCCAAAAGATCAAGCAATTTGGGTGGTGGAGTAGGGAGATCCAAAGCTTCAAAGCTCAGCAACAATGGAGGAGAGAGAGTGTTGAATCGTCACTTGCTCTTGGAGAAGATGAAGTCTTTAAATAGGGCCCCTCGAAAACGAGCCGTTGGTGTCTGGAAAAATCCCTCAGCGGTACTACCGCTGGGGCAGCGGTGCTACCGCTGAACGGTACCCTGGCAGAATTACTCTCCAGCTCCAGCGGTACAACTGTTGAAGCTGGGGCAGCGGTACTACCGCTGCACAAGCGGTACTACTGCTGGGTCCTTAGCCGTAGCACGGAAAGGATTCCAGCTGTACTACCGGAGTGATACCGCCTGGTACCATAGCCTATGCCGAGAGATTTCCTAATTCCAGCGGTACCTCCAGCGGTAGCTGGCGGTACTAGTACCGCCACGGATAGCAATGGTACCTAGGCTGAAGAGTTCGTCAGCAACAGGGGTACCAGAGGTACTACCGTTGCTTCCCAGGCTAGCGGTACTACCGCTGGGTCCTTAGTCGAAAAACGAAGGACACCAAGGGTACTACCGGACCTCTACCGCTTGGTACCGTAAGCTATGCCTAGGGTTTTTCAAGGTCCAGCGGTACTACCGCTGGAGCAGCGCTACTACCGCTGGACGGAAAAACAGAATCACACCCCAGAAAACAGGGGCCACTCTCTCCTTTTTCAACTCTTGATAAGACCTTTATAATCTGCAAATAATTTAGCACACTCATTAGTCCTGTAGATGTGTTGTCAACAATCTCTAAAATCAATTTAGAGGAAATGCACTTTCAATCTCCCCCTTTTTGGAGATTGATGACAACACACCCAAAAAGGTTCACAAAAATTAGAAGGAGCTCCTGAAGGGAATATGCCCTAGAGGCACTTAATAAACATAGTTTATTGGCAATATCCCAATTGTTCATTATATGTTTTATACCATGCTATAAATGTATTAAGCGAAAACATTAATACAGGTGTGGTAGATAAACAACCAGGTCCCTAGTAGCCTCTACTAAGACTAGTTTCGTTGCCCGATTGATGATCGAGGTTTTCCGATCATAGGGCATGACGCCCGTCGGCAATGGAAGTCATATCATTAGGTGTAACGATGTGATGGACATACCCAGTATTTATAGGACATAGTCATTACGCCTTAAGACCGTGAGATCAACTCTTATTGTTATCCCTGGAAGATACTTTGATCGCACCAAATGTCATATCTTATATAGTGTAACAATAACGGTGATACTTTTGGGTATCGGAAGGGGGTAGTTGAGACGAGGGGTCAACAACGGGATTTGTCAGTCCGCATAGCCGGATAGATACTCTAGGGCCCACTCGGTGAGATTATGTCAAATGAGTTTGCAAACATGTGACTAGGTCACCAGCTGACATAATATCATAGACGAGTATAAGATAGCGGTGTCGGTAACGAGATCATACTAGGTATGGAGATATCAGAGAATGATGCTCGGACACGCTAAGTATCGCCATGACAAAGGGTTTAAGACTATACGTCCAGGTTTGATAGATGAAAGTCATTCGTTATATCACAGGGAATAATTCATGGGGTCCAGGCCTACGAGTTAGTTGTTGATCATAGAGGAGTCTTAATCGTACCTGTTATTATATCGAACCGCTAGGGTAACACACTTAAGGGGTTTCGACAAGACATACGGAAAGGAAAGAGATCACTGGGAACGTCCCGGGAATGGTCCGATGGAGATCGGGCAGCGACGAAATAGTTTTCAGAGCTAGAATAAATTATATAAAATATGTTTGATATTAATTAGTGTAATTAATGTTTAAATATGATTTATATATTTATTTTCGAATTTTTAAAGGCTGGTTTCCCTAAATGGGCCTTCTGGTGGAAAGAAGGCCCATGCGGGGGGAGAGTCCCCCCAGGGAGTCGGATTGAGGGAGGGCCGGCCTAGGTGGGCTAAATGGGGCCCACCTAGGGCCGGCGGACCATCCCTAGCCGCACCAAGGTTGTGGGATAGTCCCACATTGCCTGGCTAGGGAGGTTGGCTCCCCCTGGGAGCCTATATAAGAAGGGGCACCCCTGGCCTTTTAATTCACCAATTAATTCCCTAATTCTCTCTCGATCTCGTGATTCCCTTTGTCGGAGTTGCACCGAGTTGAGAGGGGGATCTCTTCCACCATAGCCCGCTGTCGCGCTGCTGGTGTTCCGGTCCAAGTCTTCCGCTGCTCGTCCTGGACTGGAGCTTCGGAGGCCGTCGTCTCCACCGTATGTGTGTAACGCCCTGCGAGGTGCTGCGCTAGCGGTACTCGGAGGCCTACTTCCTCCACCCGACCTTGGGGTCATCTTCGTCGTCTTCATCGCGCCGAGTTCTCCGCGACCTAGAGGTCGGCTACGTCATCTTTGTCATCAACGCTTGTGCGGGAGCGTAATCCCCGCTATTCGGTCTACGAGGGTATGTATTCCGATCTCCGTCGTACTGCTATATCTGCATAGTGTAGATCTTGGCTAGTTTAAGGATATCGTTGCTAGGAAATTTTTGTTTTCTACACACGATCCCCTTCAGTGGTATCAGAGCCAATCTATCGTAGATATAGTTGTACGTTGTTAGAACGCGTGTTCTGCACGGGGGCACCGTTCCTGTAATTTGCTACCCTCTGGCGTGCACTTGTGATTCCAGCGGCATCGAGTTGATGAAACGGCCCGGACTGACTTTACACGTACGCTTACGCGAGACTGGTTCCACTACTGACATACGGCTTGTACCGTATCTGTGGCTGGCGGGTGTCTGTTTCTCTCTCTTTAGTTGGTCTTGAATTTTCAATGGAGGGCCCGAAAGGGATGCTTAAACATGTAATTATTAGATTGTTGTTGTGGTCATAAGGTTCGTAGGTATGAAGCGGTTCTATTTACGAAAGCCTCGAGCCACGTAAAATATGCAAAAGATAAAGTAGAAGCGTCTAACTTTATTTTGCAGGGGCTATGTGATATGGTCAAGGTAGGTTTATTAAATTGTTTATAAACTGCGGGCGCCAAGAAGACCATGGCGCAATGGACTATATCACATTGCATTACATTTGATGTTTTGTGTGCATCTTATATTGTGTGATTATATATATAGTATATATTAGTTGCACGGCGGTAGCTATATAAGATGATCTCTTCAAAATACCACTAATGTTCTCCCTCCAACGCGCACCACCAAGAAAGTTCTACGTTATGAGGCAGGCCGTGATGATCGGGTGTCAGACATCTTGTCGTTCGCATACAGTGGGTGTAAGCCATGTTGCACAAGCGTCAGCGTGGAGCTTATGGTGGCGAGCCTAGCATATGCAGATATGGCTTCGGAACAGGGAGACCGAAAGGTCGAGCACGAGTCACAAAATTGGTGTGGCGGAAAATTGTCTACTCATGAAGTTGTGTCGCCGACTCTGATGATGAGGGGTGGTGCAATGGATGGGGGTCGTGTAATCTCTTAAGCGACCAGGAGGGATGTTCGTTTGAGTGGGAGTTCGGATAGTTATTTTCTAAAATACTAGAACTCAGAATATAATGAACAGAGTCTGTTTTGCAAACCTTTGTAGATATTAACCATTGTGATAGCATCTTTTCAAATTAGGCGCATTCCTGCGATTGAGAAACTTAAAAGGTTGGGTCCAAACTTCAAAGTTTTATGCTTTAGCTTGAGGATACTCCTTGTTTAAACCGTTAGCTCTTTGTGTTACATTAGCCGCTAGGAGATAACCCCGGAGATTCCGCTGACAAAAGATAATTTGGATTATCAGATTTTGTGCGGATGATATCATCATAGTACAGTGTATGCTATGATCTCTGCCATAGAGAACCAACGGTGGGTACGAGTTTTTAGATCGCGAACATATGATATGGTCGCTAAACTCGGGGTACCCCAAACATTGGGTTGATGAAGTTTATCAGTACGTTGACTGATTGTCTTCTCAACCCAGATGGAAGAGAATACACACATTGAGGGAGCACGTGGCGGTCATACTTAATGACATATGTTCATACTTAATGAACACTGAGACACCTCGCTCAGCTCAATCACTGGATGACAGACATCGTTGCCAAGTGCAAATCCTCTGTCATAGACTATGTCATGCAAGGGGAATCGTTCACCTTCATGGTTCTTGATTACGGTGTAAGTATCAAGACAATGAAACAGATCGCCGGAAGTCATCAATGATGATGGTGTATATATGATATACATGTTATGAATGTTTTAGCTAAGCAAGTACTCGCAGTAGTGACTAAGTTTTGAACTAGTCATGTTTTATGAAAACCAGGTTTACTGCTTGAGTAGCTTGAAAGATGAGGCGACATTGGGTGTTGATAATGGCAGTCAAGTTGTTGTGATGGCCATAGACACTCTCCCTCTAGATCTACCATTTGAATAAATTCTTTATGATCGCCTGTTAGTATGATCGTTACAAGTGTGTCTCCTCTAGTGAGACACTTGTTCATACATGATAGTGAAAAATTTGGTGTCCTATATTTATGAAGTAATGATCATATGCCGATTTGAATTTAGATGGTAGAAGCTCCCACATTCATAATATTAATGCCAAAGGATACAAACTTAATAAAGACACCACATATGTGTGGCACTACCGTTTAGTCATGTCAATGTTATAGTCAGTGCATTAGCTCCATACCGGATGGATCTACAAGTCCTAAGATTTGATCTTTTGACACTTGCAAAATATCTGTGACACCATTTTTGGAAAGCAGGCATATCACTTATTGATAGTCATACATAGAGATGTATGTGGTTCAATGAAGTAATTGACGGGTAGTGGAGACCTTTATTTCGTGAACTTCACTGAACGTTTTGAGTATAGCTTGTTGAGAATCGTGCATATGGGTGTATGTGAATCAATGAAGTACTTTAACTTGTAGTATTTCATAGACTTCATGAATATTCCGAGTAGATATATGGATATCCACTCCGGGGAATGTTAGTCTGAGATTTTGATTCGATCAAACAAAGTTCAAAATGAAGTACGAAATAAACTTAACAAGAAAATCAAATACCCGCGATGTAGATCGAGGAAATGAAGATTTGAGTTATAATGTTGGCACATCATTGGAAGACTTGTGAGAAGAGTTCCACAAATTACGTCGCATGGAACACCATAGTGTCATGGTGTGTTAGGACGTCGTAATTACACCCTATCGGATAGTGTGTGGTAAATAAATCTCTTACCGAATTATTGTGATCATTAGAGTCATATTGTAGAAACGTAAACACTCACATTAGCAAATAGGGAAACCATTTGAATCCATGGAGACAATACCATACGAGTGATGGCATGCCTTTTAGCCTGGATTGTCGTTTGAGCAATTTAGTGTTTCGATGTGATCAAACCTAAAATGGATTAATCTTTGTAGTGTACCGTACCTAAAGAGTTAGTCGGGTACATGTCTCACGACATAGGCAAAATCTTTGCCGGGATATACCTTGCGAAAGAAATAGTTTCTTGTCCAAGGGTATAAGTGAGAAAGAAAGTAGAGCGAGACGAAGTTGGTGAACTTCCTCTCCAGACATAAGAGTGGCGCAACCGAAAGTGTTTTCGGTGTCAGGCTCCATAGCTTGAAAAAGCTGATGATTCAAGATCATGATGTTCTGAGCTCATACTAAGAGCGTAGGCATATGAGGTTGTGTTCCACACTGTGTGCTACGACAATCTTGTTATGAAGGTCATATTAATGGAATATGATAGACCTGCGAACTACGAAGAAGAGATGGTGGACCTAAGTCCGAGAAATGGCTATGAGACATTTATGATCCAAAATAAAATCCATATACGATTACCAGGTAATGACTTGGGAGATCTTCTTGATGGCATCTAGGATGTTAGTAGTATATGGAATTTTATGAGAGAATAGACATTGAGAAGGATCGATTTGTCGTGAAACAGTTCCGACAGATTCAAAAGTTGACCACATGAGAGTTTGTCTCAAGTGGCGAAGCCTTAATCTATTCTGGGTCGTTTAGCAATCGCTATAATTTCGAATGAGAAATTGATAGATGGATAAGGAAACCATGTTTCTTAATAGTGTCATTAAGAAAGAGTTGGTGATCCTGAGGATGCTAAACATGTATGCAAACTTCAGTGGTCCATTCATGTGTTGAAGCAAGCATATCGGAGCTGGAATCTTCACTTTGATAATGTGATCAAAGGATTTTGGAGTTGTCCAAAATAGTTGAAGAAACCTACATTTGCAAAGAAGTGAGTGGGAGCAAAGTAGCTTTCCTTGATCTTATATGCGGAAGGCATATTTGAGTGGGAGCTAAGTAGTTTTTCCTTGATCTTATATGCGGAAGGCATATTTGAGTGGGAGCTAGGTGTCATTCGTGATTTTGTATGTAACGACATATTGAATGACACAGATCCTCTAGTAGAGTGTAAAGGATTATTTAAGTGATTAAATTTTCTATGAAATGAAGTTAGGAGTATTAGGCATCCGATTTATAATTGTATAGATCGTAAGGGGCTTAAAAACATTAAGTCGGAATATTTCCTAAGTCAAGATTCTGAAGTGTTTCAGAATAGGACAAGCAAAGAAAGAGGTTCTTGCTTGTATGACTAGGTAAAATATTAAGTTTATCTTGGCATTTTCAGTAATAGCAAATGATGTTCGACATTATCTATGTATCAGACATAGATGCTATCAGGCTGAAAGCTCGACTTAGTGTGACCCAAGTTCTTGGTTGAAGAACAGGTTCTAGAGTGATCCTTGTGTGGATCAATGAACAAACGTTAAGTTTATTCTTCAGTGTCTATGAGAACTGAAGATATGTTTTCTAGTAAAGGGTAAGAGTCGAAAGACAACTTGCCGTAAAGCGGTTACGATGATGCAAGTTATGACACTGACTCATGCGACTAGAAATCTCATATAGGAGATGTCCTTTATTTTGAAAATAGACATGGTTAGTTTGCAAAGTCGCATATGAATGCACTGTCGTATAATCTACATAGGTATAGAAATATATCACGACTTCAGAAGTAGCAAGTATGATTGGACTGAGTAGTTTTCCGAGCGTAGGTGGTCCCCTTAATAGATCTCTTAGACTTTTAAGGCCCAAGCTACGCGAATGCTCGAGCCTCACTCCACCCACTAGGATATATTTCACCGTCATCGTAAGATACGGGATGATGTCAAAGTAGGTGACATAGAAGTGTTGCAAAGCACATATAGGTCTCAATGTGTGAGATCTATTGACTGTATTCCTCTTCCACGAGGCGAGCAGGCAACGAGATGCTATGGGTGTTGAGCTTTTACCAAGTTGTAAACTAGATTAAGTGTTACTCTAGTGCAAGTGGGAGACTGAAGGGAATATGCCCTAGAGGCACTTAACAAACATAGTTTATTGCCAATATCCCAATTGTTCATTATATATTTTATACCATGCTATAACTGTATTAAGCGAAAACATTAATACAAGTGTGGTAGATAAACAACCAGGTCCCTAGTAGCCTCTACTAAGACTAGTTTCGTTGCGTGATTGATGATCGAGGTTTTCCGATCATAGGGCATGGCGCTGGTCGGCAATGGAAGTCATATCGTTAGGTGTAACGATGTGATGGACATACCCAGTATTTATAGGATATAGTCATTACGCCTTAAGACCGTGAGATCAACTCTTATTGTTATCCCTGGAAGATACTTTGATCGCACCAAACGTCATATCTTATATAGTGTGACAATAACGGTGATACTTTTGGGTATCGGAAGGGGGTAGTTGAGACGAGTGGTCAACAGCGGGATTTGTCAGTCCGCATAGCCGGATAGATACTCTAGGGCCCACTCGGTGAGATTATGTCAAATGAGTTTGCAAACATGTGACTAGGTCACCAGCTGACATAATATCATAGACGAGTATAAGATAGCGGTGTCGGTAACGATATCATACTAGGTATGGAGATATCTGAGAATGATGCTCGGACACGCTAAGTATCGCCATGACAAAGGGTTTAAGACTATACGTCCAGGTTTGATAGATGAAAGTCATTCGTTATATCACAGGGATTAATTCATGGGGTCCAGGCCTACGAGTTAGTCGTTGATCATAGAGGAGTCTTGATCGTACCTGTTATTCTATCGAACCGCTAGGGTAACACACTTAAGGTGTTTCGACAAGACAATCGGAAAGGAAAGAGAACACCGGGAACTGTCGGCCCAGTGGGAACTGGGGTATCAAGAGCCCATTCCCCCAGGCCTCGCTCACGGACCAGACGGACGAAACGACTAAGGACCAGGCGTCATCGCCTGGCAGAACCCTCGAGAGGCGATTCCCCTCGAGGGCCTGAAGAGGAAGCGAGGGCCTCAGGGGATCCTCCCCATCAAGGAACCAACCCGCCTGAGGGAAGTCCGACAGGAATCTCCCCTCAGGCCTGAAGGGAAACGTCGTCACCAAGGAAGCCCGGCAGAGCACACGTGACCTCTGCCATGCTCGTGCAGTGGCGCTCACACCCCCGTCGCTGTCCCTGGCGATAAAGCGGTCAACAAAGCCGCTCCGCCTGCTGCACAGCTGTGAGGACCTTCCACTCTGACGATAAAGCAGGTGGACGGCGCAACCCTCCAACGGAGATCGTCATCGTGGGCTCCACCTTAGAGACTGCCCGCTCTGCGGATAGTACGAGCGCGGTCGGCCTCCTATCGGCCACGGCGCCACCTTTATCAACAATGGACCGAGTCCATGGACGAATAAAGCGCGGTGGACTCGTGCTCCGCCTCGCCACTGGCAAGTGGGAGCCATCTTGAAGGCCAAGACAAAGGAGAAGGCCCGAGGCACCTATAAAAGAGAGAAGACATCCATCGTAGCAGAGGTCGGCCCTTTGCGTGCAAAACTCCCTTGTAAACCCTAGCAACTATGGTTAGGTTAGCCTCTGGCTGGAGGAGGAAGAAGATCATCGCTTCCCTCCTCAGGCAAGAACTGCCTCAAAGGGGCTTCCGGCAAGCTCAATTGTACTGTAACCTCCCACATATAATACAGGCAGGAGTAGCGGTCTTACCTCCTCACGAGGGTCGTGAACGTGGGTAAAGGACGGTGTCTTCCTTGGTCGGGTGTGCATCTTCTTCGGGTCCGGCGAGCAACGTCGCGGAGCCACTTGAGGGTTTAGACCTCCGTGTTCAATCCCCTCTCGAACTACACTTCAGGAAGTGACTACCCCCGATTCCTGGGAGTCATAACCCGACATTTGGCGCGCCAGGTAGGGGATTGAGTCGCGTCAACAACCTTCGAGTTCGTCTCCGCGCCATGGTGAACACGCGCGCCATCCGCACCACTCGAGTCAACCGACGTGTGCCCGCGGGAACACGCGCGCCCCCAGGTGCCGCGACCACCCGCGCGACCACCCGCGCACGGCGGGGCCGACCTCGCCAAGAGGAGCATGTCCCTTCTGGCCCTCACACGGAGGCGCCGGAGCACGACACCGAGCACCAGGAGGACGCGCAGTCGTCGCACCCGACGCAGCGCCCGAGCGGCTCGGGCCCGGGAAGGACAGACCCTGCGCCCCACACCGCGCTGCTCATGGCGCAGGAGCTGCTCCGCTACCAGCCCACCACTGAGGCTCACGAGTAGTGGCTCCAACGCCTCAACCACCTCGTCGGCATCCCCACGACGCGCCCCGCTCCGTCGCAGTCCAACATGCACCCCTCTCTCGCAGGCATGGTCGCAATAAATGCGCCTCTGTCACCTTCAGGGCCTGCACCGGCTGCGGCACAGAGGGCTGTTTCGCACGCGACCTCGCCGCACGATTGCATGCTCGTGCAGCGCACCGCGCCCGACGCCCGTGTGGGGATGGAGCTCCAGCGAGACCGCCAGAACAGGCTCGAGGAGGAGCTCGGCCAGGCGGGACAGGAGAACCGCGGCGCGCTTCAGCACGGGGTCGCTACGTACACCTCGAGCTGCATGGCGTTCACTCGTTCTCTGCGCCGCATGGTCTGGTCGTAGAAGTTCAGGCCGGCTCTTCCCAAGGGCTACGACGGCTCCAGCAACCCCGTCGAGTTCCTGCAGCTCTACACCACCTCCATCCAAGCTGCGGGGGGAGACGACAAGGTCATGGCCAACCGGTTCTCCCACGCGCTACGCGACTCTACGATGTCGTGGCTCCTGAACCTCCCGGAGGACTCTGTGAACTCCTGGGAGGAGCTCTGCAAGCAGTTCGTCTCCAACTTCAAGGGGACGTACGAGCGCGCCCTCACCCACAACGATCTGCGCGCTGTGGTGCAGAGGAAGGACGAAACGCTCCGCAAGTACATCCAGCACTTCAGCCAAGTGCGCAACAAGATCCCGAACATCCCCGACACTCAATTCATCGCCGCCTTCCGCGAGGGCGTCACAAACAGCAGGATGCTCGAGAAACTGGGCATCCACGACAAGCTCACCTCTGTGGTCAAGCTGTTCGACATGGCGGACAAGTGCGCCAAGGCTGAAGAGGGACTCCTCTTCGTGAAAATGTCCTCGAGAGGGGACGATCATGCTGAGGGGTCCAAGAGCCAGAAAAAGAAGGAGGAGCCCAAGCGCAAGGCCACCGCAGTTCTCGCGGCAGAGCCTGACACAAAAGGCACCCGCAGGGACTCCCCCCCGGCTGGAGAGAGGAGAGATGATCACCGCCCTTTCTGCATCTACCACAACAGGCGCGCCCACTCTACGGAGTCCTGCTACGACCTCAAAAGGTTGAGCAAGGAGCGCGAGCAAGCAGAAGACAGCGGCGGCCGCGGTCGAGGCCGTGGCTACCGCGGAGGCGTACGCAAGGGCGGCTACCAGAAACCATCTGGAAATCGAGCCAACGTCGTAGAAAAGAACGGCAACCTCCCTGACGAGGAAGATGGCGGATACCAAGCCCCGAGGGGCGCCATTGCCTGCATCCTAGGGGGGCGCAGGCGCCGAAGTCGAACAACCAGTTCAAGCAGTTTGCTCGCGAGCTCAACGCCACCCTCCCAAGCACGGAAACCTCCAGGCCCCTCAAGTGGTCGCGGTACACCATCGCCTTCGACGCTCAGGACCACCCCAAGTCCACCAAGACTGTTGGAACCCTCCCGCTGGTCTGCACCCCCACCATCGACAATGTGGCAGTCTCCAAGACGCTCATCGATGGCGGAGCAGGCCTGAGCGTTATCTCCATAGATACGTTCGAAGCGCTTCAAGTGCCCTACAAGAGGCTTATGCGCTCGAGGCCCTTCACGGGGGTCACCAGCGGCTCAATCGAGCCTCTAGGCCAGGTCAGGCTTGCCGTCACCTTCGGGAGCGAGGAAAATTACCGCACCGAGCACATCGACTTCGATGTTGCGCACATCGGCCTGCCGTACAACGCCATCCTCGGCTACCCCGCGCTCACGAAGTTCATGTCCGTCACGCACCATGCGTACAACATGGTCAAGATCCCCGGCAGCGCCGGCACGATCACCATACGTGGGCATGTCCTGGACGCTACGCGCGCTGTGGAGACGGCCTACAAGACCGCCGCCATGGCCTTCGGCGCAGACGAGGACCAAGAGCCTCTCGAGAGGCCCAAGAAGAAGAAGCAGTTGTTCTCCCAGGAGGCAGCTGCTACAAAGAAGATCTCTCTGAGCTCAGGTAGCTCGGGGGCTGAAGGCTCAGGGGCTACCGTCACCATTGGCGTCGCCCTGCCTCCCAAATAGGAAAGCGCGCTCGTCACCTTCCTCCAGGCTAACTCTGACATGTTCGCATGGACACCGTCAGATATGTCTGGTGTACCGAGGGAGGTGATCGAGCACCACTTGGCCGTGTGCCCAAACGTGCGCCCTGTCAAGCAAAAAAGCAAGAAAGCAAGCCCCCGAGAAGCAAGCATTCATCGTCAAGGAGGTCGAGAAGCTCAAAGCGGCAAAAGTCGTCCGCGAAGTCGCGCACCCCACTTGGCTCTCCTACGGCGTGGTAGTCCCAAAACCCGCCGGCGGAGGCCTCCTCTGCATCGACTACACCGACGTAAACAAGGCCTTCCCCAAGGACCCTTACCCCATGCCCAGAATTGACCAGATCGTGGACTCCACGGCAGGCTCTGACCTCCTCTGTTTCCTCGATGCCTTCTCTGGTTATCACCAGATTAAAATGGCTAAAGAGGATGAGGAGAAGACGGATTTCCTCACCCCATGCGGTGTGTATTGCTATGTCTGCATGCCCTTCAGCCTAAAAAATGCCGGAGCCACTTTCCAGAGGTTAATGAGGATAGCCATTGGCGGGCAAATGGGGCGAAACGCTGAAGCGTATGTCGATGACATCGTCGTGAAGTCGCGAGAAGGAAATACTCTTCTCGGGGACCTGGAAGAAACCTTCGCCAGCCTGCGCAAGGTGAACATCAAGATCAACCCCGCCAAGTGCGTCTTTGGAGTACCTTCAGGCAAATTGATGGGATTCCTCGTGTCTCATCGGGGCATAGAGGCGAACCCAGACAAAATCAAGGCCATAGAAGTAATGCAACCTCCACGCAGGCTCAAGGACATGCAACGCCTGGCAGGCTGCATGGCCAGCTTGGGTAGATTCATCTCCAAGTTCGGTGAAAGGGCCCTGCCATTTTTTAAGATCATGAAAAGAACGGGCACTTCCAAGTGGACCCCTGAAGCTGAAAAAGCATTTGAGGACTTGAAGAAGTACTTGGCCAGCCCACCTGTAATGGTCGCCCCAAGGCCTGGCGAGCACCTGAAGCTGTACTTGTCAGCTACCCCACAAACAGCCAGTGTTGTCCTTGTGGTGGAAAGAGAGGAGCCTGTACTTCACAAGAAGAGTGCAACCACTCCAAAGAAAAAGCCTCCTGATAAAGAGCTCGACAAAAGGGCAGTCCTCACAAAGCCACCGCCAGGCCCAAAGCCTCAAGAGGGGACTGCCCGAGTCAACCGCTGCAAGAGGTTCATGCTGAAGGGACTAAGGAGCCTCAAGAGGCTGACATACTCGAGGCCCAGGAGGAGCGCTGCGAGGCCACGTCCCTCAAGGACAAGTCCCTCGAGGCCACGTCCCTTGAGGACAAGTCCCTCGAGGCCACGTCCCTCGAGGCCAAGTCCCTCGAGGCCACATCCCTCGAGGCCCAGGACAAGCCCCTTGAATCCAACCCCATCAAGGGCCAAGCTGGGCCACCTCAGGCGAAAGACGCCAAGGAAACAGGAACTACTCTCATCGAGCATCCAGTTTACTTAGTCAGCACAGTACTGCGTGATGCTCACGAGCGGTACCCGATGCAGCAGAAGCTTCTCCTCGCACTCCTCATCGCCTCAAGAAAGCTGCGACACTACTTCCAGGGGCACCCCATCATGGTGGTAACCTCTTTCCCGCTGGAGAAAATTCTACGCAACCCAAATGCAACAGATCGTGTCGCAGGATGGAACATCGAGCTACAGCCATTCAATTTGCGCTTCGATACCACAAGGGTAATCAAAGGAAGAGCGCTGGCAGACTTCGTCGCCGAATGGACTGATCCAACCCCTGAAGAGCCCTGGGAAGAAGAGCACGAGTCCTCTGGAGCCGCAATGCCCAGCTACTGGACCATGAAGTTCGACGGAGCTTTCTCTTGTCGCCCCGGTGGGGCAGGTGTAGTCCTGACCTCACGCAAAGGCGACAAGTTGTATTACGCAGTCCAGCTGTGCTTCGGAATCGACAAGATATCCAACAACATCGCCGAGTATGAAGGGCTGCTTGCTGGCCTACGCGCCGCAATCGCCCTAGGCATCAAGCATATACTCATCAAGGGTGACTCCCAGCTCCTCGTCAACTTCTCCAACAAAAGCTACAAGGCCAAGGACGACCACATGGCCGCATACCTTGAAGAGGTCCGTAGGCTGGAGAAGAACTTCAGGGGAATGGAGCTCATGCATATCCCAATAAAGGAAAACCAAGAGGCTGATGACATCGCCAAGTGCGCATCAAAGAGGCAAGCCAGCTGCCTGGTGTCTTTGAAGAAAGGCTCGTCAAGGCATCCATAAAGCAGCCCCTAGAGGTCCTGCCCGCAAGCACTGACGAAGCGCTCCCGCCTCCACCTGCAAGCGGAGCTCCAGGCTGCGGGCCCCCCACAGGGGAGCGTCTGTTGCTCACAGCGGTGCACCAAGAGGCAGGATGGATCGACGAGATCAAAGACTACCTCCACAAAGGGATCCTTCCCGAGGAAGATGTTGAAGCGGAGCGAATTGCCCGCCAAGCAAAATCGTACCAAATCCTCGAAGGAAATCTCTACCGCAAGCGCCCAAACGGCATCGCGCTCAAGTGCGTCCCTCCGGAAGAAGGAAAACTGCTGATTAAGGACATCCACAACGGGGAATGCGTCCACCATTCGTGCGCCCGCACCCTCGCAGGGAAAGTCTTCAGGAGCGGCTTCTACTGGCCTCAAGCGCTTCAAGATGCAACGTACATCATTCAAGCTTGTGAAGCCTGCTAATTCCACGCCAAGCAAATCCACCAACCAGCGCTGGGGCTACAAACCATTCCGCTCTCATGGTCGTTTGCGGTCTGGGGGCTGGACATCCTGGGACATTTCCCAACGGCGCAAGGTGGATATCGCTACCTCTTCGTCGCCATTGACAAGTTCACAAAATGGCCTGAAGTGGAGGCGACGCGTACAATCACAGCACGCGCGGTGGTGTAATTCATCAGAGGCCTGGTCTGCCGCTTCAGAGTGCCTAACTGCATCATCACCGACAATGGCTCGCAATTCACAAGCGGCATCTTCAGAGCCTACTGCCAGAAAATGGGCATCAAGCTCTGCTTCGCCTCAGTCACCCATCCGCAAAGCAACGGACAGGCTGAGCGCGCAAACGCAGAGGTCCTCAAAGGCTTGAAGACCAGGACCTTCGATGTCCTCAAGGGCCACGCTAAGGGCTGGATCAATGAGCTACCCTCGGTGCTCTGGTCCATCCGTACCACGCCAACCAAGCCCACCGCGGAAACGTCGTTCGCACTCGTCTATGGAGCCGAAGCAGTCCTCCCCGCAGAGATAAAGCATGGGTCCCCACGGGTCCTTGCCTTTAATGAGGACCAGCAAGAGGACCTCCACAACGACGACCTGCTGCTCCTTGAAGGGCTAAGACGCCGCGCCGCTCTACGGGCGGCCAAGTACCAGCAGTCCCTGAGGCGCTACCACAGCCACAATGTGCGCTCGCCCACCCTGGAGGCAGGCGATCTCGTCCTCAGGCGAATCCTCTCCAGGGAAGGCCTCAACAAGCTGTCCCCGATGTGGGAAGGTCCCTACAGGGTCACCCACATCGCCAGGCCTGGCGCGGCTCGCCTCGAGACGGAAGACAACGTCCCCGTCAAGAATCCATGGAACATCATGCATCTGCGCAAGTTCTACCCGTGATCATCATCACGTCAGGGCATTTAGCGAAAGAGGCAGCCCACGGCTCAATCTCCAAGCACCTTTTTGTCCCTCAAGGTTAAAAGCTCAAGGGTTAAACCTCACAAACCTTTGTATCCGCAAGGAACAAGTAAAAAAAAGTGATTATTGTCACGCCCGTGATCATTGTCACGTCGAGACGTCAAGCGGACGAGGCAGCCAACGGCTCAACCTCTAAGCATTTTTCGTCTCTAGAGGTTAAAACGCCGAAAGGCTTAAACCTCCAAAAACATAGCTTTGTCTCCTAAAGGAACAAATGCCAAAGTGGTCATTCCCACACCCGTGATCATTGTCACGTCGAGAAGACAAAGCGAAAGAGGCAGCTTACGGCTCAACCTCCAAGCAATGTCGTCTCTAGAGGTTAAAACGCCAAAAGGCTTAAACCTCAAACACATGCTTTGTCTCCTAAGGGAACAAACGCAACCGTGGTCATTGCTACGCACGTGATCATTGTCACGTCGAGACTCCTAGCGGACGAGGCAGCTTACGGCTCAACCTCCAAGCATTCTTGTCTCCGGAGGTTAAAACGCCAACGGCTTAAACCTCCAAAGCCCCAAAGGCTTCACTCGAGGGAAAACCCTCCGAGCTCTCAATTAAAACGAGCCACCTCAGGCCGTTGAGAGTCTCTGCCACCAACAGGAGGTGGTCCCCATGCCTAGACATGGTCAGAGCATTAACTTGGCAACCCCAAGCATAATGACTCAATCTCGTGCCTAAGTGAACTTAGCGCTTCGGCGCCGCTTAAAAAAACGTTTTTGGGGGGTTTTTATTTACGCATTACTATTGTTGTAGTGTGCGCTTATATCTCTGCACATATGTACCTCGCGAGCGGGGGCTGAGTACGGTGCCAGTGCCTCAAATGACACACCAGCAGCACTGCAAAATCCAAGAGTCCGAGCTCTGGCTGGAGGGCAATCCCCCACAAACAACCCATCTCTAAAGAGGACCTTGGTACTTACTCTCCTCGCAAGGAACGCCTGAGGGGACCTATAAGCGCGCACGATCCCTTGATCCGTGTTCCAGCGTTTGGGTTCGCCCCTCTATTACCTGGGAAGAATTCCCCCGCGAGCCTGAAGGGGCATCCGTGAGCGACCCCTCAAGTGGGCAACCTCGCCAGAAGAAAAGCCTCCCCAGAAGCGACCCCTCAAGTGGGCAACCTCGCCAGGCAAAGAGCCTCCCCAGGAGCGACTCCTCAAGTGGGCAACCTCGCCAGGCAAAATGCCTCCCTAGGAGCGACCCCTCAAGAGGGCAACCTCGCCAGGCGAAGAGCCTTCACAGAGCGAAAACCTCGAGAAGCTAAGTCTCGCACCCACGCTTTAAGAGTGTAGAGTACCTGCACTTAAAAATATGGCAGGTACCTGTGTATAGTGCAAACCCCTGGATCGATTCATTTGCACACACAGTTTACGATGAATATCACAACATTGTATTAATATTACACGAATAATTCAGACTTGGTAAAATAAATAGTTCGATACATCTTTGCATTGCTTAAAGCTAGCTCAAAACAATAAAGCAGCGGAAATAAATCTTCAATGAGCCTCCATCTTCATGATACGCCACAGGCGAAAACATGTTGGTGCAGACTTGAAACCCAAAACGTAATCCTTACTCTTCGTCAGATATTTCTGCAACAAATAATAATTTGCAACAGAGTGGGTCAGATTCCATTAAAAATGGAGTCTGGCAAGTGACACTATTGTGGACACTTAATGGAATAACTCTATAACCTGTATGTATATTTGGCTGGTGGAGTTCAAGGCTATTTTGCATAAAGCCAGTTTTTCCTACCTCTTTGTAAAACAAACTTATTAACATCATAATTGGCAACACTGGCAAGTTCCAGTGAACCAAAAGATATCACGTCCTTAGGTGTACCCTCAGGTGAAAACCCCCACATTCAATGGTCCTAAGTATAGTAGAAACTATCTTAGGTGAAAACCCCCATGAACATGGTCCTGAGTAGTCCACTGTTGTTTATCAAAATTTTATTAAGAAATTAGAATGTTGGGATTCCTCCATGTTCTTTGATCAGCTGTAGTCTTTACTTGAAATACTTCTCCTTGAGGTCTTCACAATCTTCTCCATTTATTCCTCACATCCCTTTGTTCCTGGGTGGCCTTCCACAAGTGTACTCTCAGGTGAGAACCCCCACGTTCATGATCCTTAGCATAGTAGAAACTATCTTAGGTGAAAACCCTCATGGACATGGTCCTGAGTAGCCACTCAACATAAACCAAACAATCAATCCACCCAGATGATTCATTAACTTAGTGATGTGCACTCCCAGGTAAAAACCCCCACATACTATGATCCTAAGTATAGTAAAGACTATCTCAGGTGAAAACCCTCATAGACATGGTCCTGAGTAGCCACTTAAGATTTTGTAAAACCTTTCTTCAATTGCATAGCATCAAAATTCTACTAAATCATTTCATAGGTACCTAGACACAATGGAATAGGGAATTCTAAAGTCTTGCATAGCAAATCTACTAAGTCCTACACATGCATAGGAAAATAACTAATTCATGCATAGAAAATACTTAGGAATTTTATGGGGGGGTGCCACTTGCCTTGGCAACAAGATGAATAACAACAGCAGCTGCAACAGTTGTCGTTTCCCTCCGAAATTGCTAACACATCAAACAAAACACACATAAACATACAAACCAAAATAACAATACAAAAATATGCTATGTATGATGTGCAAAATACTTAGAGAAAATACTAAGTCTATTCTTTAAGGTGATCGACAATTATCAACAACTCTTTGTAAATTGGATATTCACTATAGTGAGAGAGACAGACACCCGGCCAGCCACTTAAGTTGTGGAACAGGTCTCATGTACGTGGACATGTAAGGTTAGTTTCCAGGCCGCTTCATCTCACTATGCCGCTAGGATCCAACAAACTTCAAGATGGTAATAATATGATCAAAAATTGTTTTAAGTCATGATTAGGAAAGATAGAAGAAAATGATGTAGGTTATCTTCCAGGCTTCATCTTCAGACTTGTAGTATTCTCCTTAGTGATGTATTGATCACCATGTCTTAGAGAGCAGAAAAGAAAGAAAGAAAGATTTAGAGAATAGAGGGGGTTGGTCTTCTTGGACTCCTCTTGATTTTTCTTCTAAGTGCTTCTACTTCTTGGAGATTCTTCTGGAGTCTTGTTTTGGCTAAGTCCTTCATTGGTCTTCTAGCTCCATGTTGAAAATCCTAAGTGTCTAAGTGCATAGCACTTAACCAAAAATGCTAAGTTGAAAATATTCCTAACTTAGAGAAAATAATGGAGGAGTTTTCCTATGAGGAGAATAACTATATATTAAAGTATGTTATGCATGCAATGCTCTTTTTAATCAAAATAAACATCATACAAAATTTGTGATATTTATAAAGTATGCATTAGGCTATAAATGCAATTTAATTATTTCCTAATTTTGGAAAATATAATAAAAGGAATTACATGTAAGATTAAAGTTTTATGTGATTAAACTTTTATAATAAAATGTTATAAATGGTGTTAATAGACAGAGGGCATTTAATTAAAATTTATAGCAATTGCATTTATTCAAAATTAATATTTCTATTAATAGTTATGTCAAAAATAGTCAAACTACTCAATTTAAACTTGGGGGCATGAGCGGCGGCGATGTTGCGGCTCCCGCGAGCAAATTCGCGAGCTTGGGGGCATTTGGCAGAGGGCTTTCGGGGGGAAAAGATGGAGGAGGTCGAGGTCTACTAATAGCAACAAACGACGCTCAAATTGGTGGAGTAAATCGCCCGAATTGATGCGAGTAAAAACGATGGTTTCGGCGAGCTCGGAGGCATGGTTTCCGGCTGAACGTTGAAGACGACGATGACGTCAGCAGTGACATCATCAATTTTTCTTTTTCTGTTTTTCTTTTTAATTCATATCTTTTGATTTAATACTCCAAATGAAGTCAAACAAATTTCTAAAAATTTGTAAAATTCATATCTATGCTTTAAACCATTTGTGGGCATGTTTTGAAACTTTTTGAAAATTAATTATTTTAAAATATTCATAAAATACAATTTTACCTATTTTAGTTTTAATTTGAAATTAGGGATTTAATAAATTATGTGGAGTTAAATAAAATTTATGAAATTGCCCACATTCAAATATGTTTGAATTTAGATTATTTAAACTTTTTTACTGAAATCATTCACCTTTATTTTGGCATAAAAGTAGAATAATATAATATAAATATTTTTTGAGTAATATGAAATATAATGGATTTTTAATTTAAATCTTTTGTGATTTAATAAGATGATGAATGATGATATGCCTGTTTGCATGTTTGCAGTGCTTAAATTTTCTTTTCCAACGAAAATTTTCCAAAGTTTTAATTTTTTGTGATTTTTAAACATTCCAAATTACAGGGATGTTACAGACTACCACCCTTAAAATGAATCTCGTCCTCGAGATTCAAGAAGGCTAGAAAAAGGTTCTGTCTGGGTATCGCGTTGGGCTACCACCCTTAAAAGAAATCTTTGTGGGTATTGAAAACTTCAATATGAAAACTTGATTCAGAATGTACCGTTTACTTCTTCCACAGTGATGTGGTTCACATATCCTTTATCAAAAGGATTTGACTTAGCAGCTTCTTCGGCCTTCTTCTTTGCTGGGCACTCATTGGCGTAATGACCCTTGTTCTTGCATTTGTAACAGAGCACCTGACTGATATCTTTGTGTTCAGGATTTGGACGGTGGTGTCCATTGTTATGGTTATGGCCGGCAATTCCATTTCCTTTATGATCTCCATTGTTTCCCTTGGATCTACCATGGTGATCATGATGGTGGTGACTTCCTCCATTATGGTGATTCCCATGTTTGTGGCCACTGTTCACATCATGAACTAGGTGCTTCTTGAATGAGGGTTCAGAGGAGTGCGTGTCCATCTTCCTCTTCCTATTTTCATCTTTCTTTATGTTATCTTCAAGGGTGATTGCTTGATCAAGAAGTATCTGATAGTTTGGTGCATAAGCAACAGTCAGAGGTATCTTCAGCTCATCACTAAGTCCATTGAGAAATTTTGACTTCCTCTTTGCATTTGTGTCAATGTCCTCAGGCGCATATCGAGACAAGGAATGGAAGTCATCCATATACTCCTTAAGACTTATGTTTCCCTGACGCAGATTGCGAAACTCTTCCCGTTTAAGATTCATAATTCCGGTGGAGACATGAGCATTACGAAATCCTTCCTTGAATTCCTCCCAGGTCAAGGTGTCCAATGGGTGAGTAATCTGATAAGTTTCCCACCATTGGGCAGCAGGTCCTTCAAGTATGTGTGCGGTGAACCTGACCTTCTCAGTATCATCACATTCAGTTGTCACCAGATCCTTTTGTACAGAGCGTAGCCAGTCATCAGCCACCATTGGCTTTGTTGCATTCGAGAACTTGTTTGGCCTAAGCCTCAGAAATCTGGTAAGCCTGTCCACTTGGGGAGATGGTGGTGGTGGAGGATTGTTTTTTTTTTGAAGCTTTATGACAGTAGGAAAGACTCCTACTGCCTCTGAATAAACAACCAAATCATTACATATTTACAGGGAAAGGGGCCTAGCCCCAAAGTTTTCAAAGTCTATTAACTAAAGAGAAAATATAGGGGTGTAAGGAGGACTTAGTCCTATATTGAAGCAAAGAGAAATCTTCCTTAAATCTATTTTTCCATGAAGTCAAGGAATGTGGGAAGCCTTCGAAAAGTAATCTGTTCCGCTCCTTCCAAAGGCTCCAAGCAGTTGTGGTGAATATCTCCATAAACAAGGGTTCATTCCATTTATCTCTACCAAAGGAGACCATAGTCAATCTGTTGTTAGCAGGCCCCCACCTAAAACCAAGTTCACTCCAGCATTCTCTACTGAAAGGACAATGAAAAAACAGATGTTCCACCGTTTCCTCTGGAGCAGAGTTGCAAAGCAAGCAAGAGTAGTTGTTTCCAATATTAAAATGTCTACTTCTAAGCATGTTCCTGGTGCTGAGTCTATCAGCAAGCAGAAGCCAACAGAAGAACTTAAGCTTCGGTGTCGATTTGAATTTCCATAACCACAGGAAAGCTTCATGAGGAGTGATATTTCTGTGACAGATTTATAGTATTTACTGGCAGCATAGCTCTTTGAACCCCACTGAAAGATCCAACTGTCCCCATCGGCATTACCATCTAAAGAGACATGAAGGGATGCTTGTTGCAGAGCTCTAATCTCATTTAAGGCCTGTGGTGACAAGGGCAGATGAAATAGGCCTGCTAAATCATTAGTAGTTAAGAATTCTTGCACAGAAATATCCTCTTTCTGGGCATAGGAGTAAGCTCTGGGGTAGGAACTGGAGTTTTCCAATCCTAGCCAATTATCCTTCCAGAACAGAACACTAGTACCAGATAACACCTCACATTGAGTTATCCCTCTAAAAGTTGGGTTCAGTTTAAATAGATCTCTCCACCAGAAAGAGCCACATGGAGCCAAAGCATGAGGAACCTTCCCTGTATAATATGTTCTCCAAATAAGTTGTACCCAGGGGGTGTCATTATTGGAATAGAATTTATGTAAAGCCTTCAGCAACAGAGCTTCATTTTGGACTTTGAGATTAAGTACACCTAATCCTCCTTTGTTTTTTGGTTTGCAAACCTCTTTCCAAGCAACCAGAGAGTTACATTTTTCCCCATCATCAGTTTTCTTGTTCCACAAACAGTGTCTCCTAATTTTGTCAATGTGCTCTAAAATCTTAGGAGGCTTTTTAATAGAACAAATGGCAAACATGGCAATTGACGTCAGTAAGGAGTTGATCAATGTTACCCAGCCACTGTAGGCCATCATCATATAATTAGCAGAGAGTTGTCTTTCAATCCGATCTACTGGCGGCATTAAATCAAGAACAGTAGGCTTAGTAGTCCCCATCGGCAAACCTAAATAGGTAAAGGGCATTTTCCCAATGCTACACTGCAGAATGTCAGCCAGCTCCTTAGCCCTAGACTCAGACAGGTTCAAAGGAATCATTGAAGATTTTTGATAGTTAATGCATAACCCAGTCGATGTTGCATATGTATTCAGGATTTCTTTCATTATGATAATCTGCTGGGGACATGCAGGCATAATCAGAATGGTGTCATCTGCGTACTGTACAATAGGGTAGTCCATCCCAAAGTCAGGGGAGAGAGGTGCTGTTAGGATATTATCTCGAAACGCTTTGTTGATAGCAGATTGGAGCATATCAGCAGCCAGCACAAATAATAAAGGAGAAAGAGGGTCACCTTGCCTGACACCTCGCATGCAATGAAACTGTCTCCCAGGAGTACCATTTAGAAGAACTGCAGACAGGCCAGACTGAAAGAGAAGTTTAATCCAACTAATCCATTTAGCATCAAACCCCATGCTTACCATGATTTTGAGCATCGCCTCATGATCAATAGTATCAAATGCCTTAGCAAACTCCAACTTGAGCATTATAATTTCTTTCTTGGAGGTAGAACATTGGTGAATAAATTCAAAAGCCCATGCTAAGCAGTCTTGAATTGTCCTCCCCTTCAAGAAACCATACTGATTCTTATGTACTATTTTGAGAATTATTTTTGCAATCTGTTGGCAATCAGTTTGGTGAGAATCTTGAGGCAGCAATTGAGCAAAGTGATCGGTCGATAACATTAACACCGGAAGGAGCACCAATTTTAGGAATCAGTGTAATGTACCCCATGTTAATACTTTCGATATTCATTTTCCCCTCATAAAAATCAAACAGAGCTGATATATGTCTTGCTTCACAATATGCCAGGTATTCTTTAAGAAATGCCCATTAAAACCATCCGGGCCAGGGGCTTTATCACCAGGCATGAGCTTAACAATATCGTCAATCTCCTTTGTAGTAAAAACCACTGAGAGCTCTTCCAAACCAGGAATTGGTTGGATAAGTTGATTCAGATCAAAGATCATCGGAGCGGAGTAAGACGTACCAAGTCTGTCTTTGAAAGGGTCAAAAATAACCTTTTCTTTTTCCATGTGGGAAACAGCTTCAGACCCATCTGGTAGAACCAGCTTAGCAATATTATTCCTTCTGTAACGCTAAGAGGCAATAGAATGGAAGAATTTTGTATTCTCGTCACCCAGCTTAGTCCATCTAACTGTACATCTCTTCTTCCCATACTTGTTCTGATAATCAAGTAACCTCAGCAAGTGTTTTTTCAGGATGACTCTACAGTTGTATTCAGGAACAGATAGCCCTCTCTGATCTTCAAGAAGATCCAGCTCACTTATAGCCTTGTTTGTGTTATCAATACATATCTTGAGCTTAGAGATGCCTTTACTCCAATGCTTAATATCAGAACGTAGTCTTTTGAAATTAGCATTCAAATTAGCAGCACTATTACTCTTATGTGTAGGCTTACACCAACTAGCCTTCACTGTATCAAGGAATCCAGGATGGGCAGTCCAGTAATTTTCAAAACGAAACAACTTACTTCCAGGGATAGAAGTTTTAATGGACACTACGCAAGGAGTATGATCAGAGGTCGGTTTGCCTTGAGGGTTAACCACTGTATTCGGAAAAGAAGTAGTCCAGTGCAAAGACGTGAAAAACCAATCAAGCTGCTCGAGTAAAGGATCAACTTGCATGTTACTCCAGGTATACTGTCTTCCTTTTAAAGGTAATTCAGTAAGGTTTTGTTCTCGGATAAAATCATTGAAAAACATCATGTCAGCTGTATTGCCCCCTGGTTTATTGCGGTTACTCGAAAAACGCATGAAGTTGAAGTCTCCTAGGATTAACCAGTCCTCATCATCTGGAATGTTCAAATCAAATAACCATTTTACATATGTATCTCTCTGTTCACCAGAACATGGACCATACACATTCACTAGTGTCCAAGACTGAGCAGATTGGGTGGAAGTGAAATAAACCGACAGTGCAAAGGGTTCACAATACATGACCATACCACTGAAGATAGCACTGTTCCAAATCACAATGAGACCACCCGAGGCCCCAACAGATGGGACAAAAACAAACTCATCAAAACGGGCAGGGCAACAAGACTTAATAAACCCAGGATCAAAGTGATACTTCTTAGTTTCTTGCAAACAAATTACAGAACAACCACTAACATTAATAGCATTCCACAAAGCTAACTGCTTATCTCTGGAATTTAAACCTCGAATATTCCAGCACAAAACACACCAAGTCTTTAATAAACTCATTAAAGAACTAGATCAAATGGTGGATGAAGTTGGGGCCTCATCCAACTGGAGACTGGCCAGCAGGTTTGCTCGAGAGACTTCTTCAGGTGGAACACCACATAGATTGATAGCAATGCTTTGCAGGACTTGGACCGGGGTGTCAGGAGGGATCTCAGTGATTACGTCCTCTTGCTCCGCGTTCAATTCTTCCACGGAAGTATCAGCATCCAAAGCTAGATCCGGTGTTCTCCTAGCCTTAACCTTTGATTTATAAGGCTTAGAATCAGAGACTGAAATGCACTTAAAGCCATCATATCTAGTACTTCTTGTACTTCGGCGTACCTGAGTGGAGCATGCTGGCACAAATCTTTTGATGCGACGAGCTGTAACAGGAGCAGGTGCAGCAGATAATAACCCCAGATCAGCTACAGAGTTCATCAATTGTTCCCTGCAGAAATAAGGTACAATGGCCAGAGGATTGTCAGCCGGTGACTGAGCAATAAATAATTTCCTGGAAACTCTCCTAGCCCCAAACTGATCCAGTGGGTGATAGATTTCGCCAGAGCTTCTCTTCCCACCAATAGAATTGGAATGCCAAATCAAGCTCTCCAAACTGGGTTGTAAGATTGTGTCAGCATAAGGATCTGGCACAGTCAGTCCTCTAATTTCCTCTGCAGCAAATGAAAACCCCCCCAAACTAGGAGAGTTAACAGGCACTAATGCTAACGTATCATGAGACTGATCTCCCATCCGAACAAACTCCACCACATTATCAGTTAATCCACTGTCAGCACTGTCTGGATCACTAGTAACTGGTGTAATGGAATCATGCCAAGCCTCCAAAGGGTTGTCAGTAATGTTACCAGCCCTAGGATGGAAGCCAGCCGAGAAAGGGATGCCCTGGTCAGCTAGGAATTGTGCAAAGCTAAGCTGGTGAGACAGTTGGGTGGCAATAAGTGGCTGATTAGACTGAGGGCTGGTATTATCTTGTGCAGCATCCACAACCTGAACAACATGATGGTGATGATTGTGGTTTTGCTGCTGCTGCTGCATCCCAGGTGCCCCATTCTGCTGCAACCAAAGAGTTACTTGCTGCTGAAAGATCTGTTCAGCAGTGAAGTAATCACCATACATGGGGTGTGGGTGCAGGTTATCTGGTTCAGGATCTTCAGGTGGTGGAGGGATATGGTGAATGTGTGCATTCCAATCACTACTACGCAGGATATAAACAGGCACTGTCCAAGAACTTCTAGCACCTCCCAACTGACGGATCACTAAACTCTTCGGCACAAATTTGGGGTGCACTAACCAAACTTTCACAAGGACTCTATAATGGTTCCCCCTAGGATTGTGCCAAACCGAAAGCAGTCTGAAGTCACTCACATCACGATTGATATAAGCATTGGTCTGGTAATCCAAAGGAAATCCCAAGTACATAATCCAAGTTTCACGACCGAAAGTGGTTAGCCTTCTATTACTAGCAGCATCATGCTTAACAAAAGTAACAGAGGTGATTTCATCCAACTCAAAAGAAAGCCCTACGACTGTATCCGCAATCAGGGTGGAGTGAAAGGTGAGAGTACCAATGCCGAAGGCTGTATCATCTGAATCTGCCACTGGGTAACCACTCTCAAAGAGAAGATCAATGATCGCTGACCTTGTTTCTTCTCGGAGTTGAATCGGGATAAATCTGCTAGTCTCCGCAATCACCACCCGGTCGTGCTGCAATGGAGGTGTCGGAGGCACCACCATGTCAGAGCGAACCTTGCGATCAGCTGGGCCATGATCAATGGACATACCATCCGGGAGGAACGGGACGGGGTTGAGTGGAAAGTTTGCCATGGCGGCGATGGGCTCGGTGCAGGGGAGGGTTTCTGACTGCGGAACAGGGGCGACCAGCTCGAGAGAAGAGGAGGGGCAAGGCTTAAGCGGACGTTTGGGTTTCCAAACCTTGTTTTTTAGTCGCGCCACCGCAAAGCAACCCGAGATCGAATGGCCATAAAACCCGAAGTGATCACATCGAACGGTCCTGAACCCAGCCTTCTTAACAACTTTGGGGTGCGCAGAAAAATCAGCCCCAGAATCCAAAGATTGCGGTTTCTTTAAAGAACTACCTTTTAACAACCCATCTGAGTTTATTTTTCCGTAACAAATTTGAATCTGTTATGGCAGTATCAAAATTAGCCTTCTGTGAACAAGATGATCCAATATGTCCAGATGTGTTGCATTTAGAACGAGTATATCGTTTTGACTGAATCTCCTTAATGAACTGACGTGATGGCATGCCAGAAATTCCCAAAGTTTTTGCAATATGATGATTCTCATATCGTGCCATAAATAGATCATCCATATGCCCAAAAAGATCAGAGTGAAAGATTGGTCCACGTGGCTTGCTACCCGAAAACTTGGGCCCACAGAATTTCCATGCACGTCGGTGCGCTGATTCAGGGTTTTTCAAAACTGAGAACGTTAGCGATCCCAAAGAAACAGGGATAGCATCAATAGAAGGATCCGGTATCTTCGGGGGAACCAAAATCAGAGGAACATTCAAACGAGAATTACTTGAATCAAACGGATCACAGGATCCCAATTGCAGATGAGCCTTATCAAATGATCCAGCCACCAGAGGAGAACAACCCAACTTTGATCTAGGTTTAAACGTGGACAAGCTTGTCAAAGAATTTTTGAAGGACACAGCAGAGACATCTCCTCGGAACAATTTGAATAAAATTTGGAAGTCTGGCCAGGTTCTTTCCCGTAGGGAATAGATGAAATGCCCAACATTATTAGAAGCCAGAGAAAACCGAAACCTCTTATCATCAAGTTGAAATACTCGGAGACAAGAGGGATCACCACCAATGCAACATTGCAAGGCCAAAGCCACCGATTCCACCGAAAGATCGAACGAAGCATGCACAAAGTCTGCCACTAGAAAGAACTCCTTGGAGGGTGACGAGGGAGAGAAATGGACCGTAGATCTGAAGAAACGACGCACCTGAGCAGCCACTGCACGACCAGGGGAAAGATCCCAAGAGGAGAAGAGATCCATCGACGTAATCAAACCGCCAGAACAACATCGCTAGGGTTGGAGTTGGTGGGAGAGGTGGGTAGCCGGAGGGGGAGGTGGGGGAGGGGAGACGCCATAGAGTCGAAATGGTGTCGTTGGGTTCGGAGGATTGTTGTTGTTGTTATTGTTGTTGTTGCTTGCTGCAATAAACTGAGTCATCATAGTCATCAGCTGAGCTTGAGCGGCCATCAGTTGTTGCATGACATCATTGTTGTTGTTGTTGTTGTTCTCAGGAGCACGACGGGGAGGCATCTGTGGGTTTTAACATAGATGAGTAAAAGATAGACAGATCTAGGAGAAATATTCCTACCCATACAAGCAATTGACACAATCAACCACAATCATTAAATTTCCAAACATGGTTTGAGAAAACCGAACTAATCGTTATGTAACCAAGCACCTGCGGTTATGGAGAACACATACCATGATACTGCCATACCACAATTTGATAGGTCAATACATCATTAGTATCTCATTACTCTAATAGATAGGTGGTCTACTCTATCTTTTTATTGAGTGCTTCAAGTTCTTGTTCAACTTTCTTGGATATCTTAGAAGTATTGGCCGAATCCTGGTTCTTCAGTGGTCTTCCATGCATGTAGAACTTCATATTGGATTGAAACTTTTCCATATGAAGCAGTAGAATCACACTTAGACTATTAAAACATGGTCATCTAGAAAAAGATAAGATGTTTTCAGAAGGTTGATAGTAGATGAGAGTATGACAAAGACAAAATAAAAAGTTTTGTTTTTTAGAAAACTGAATAAAATAGATTTTCAATCCTATGGTCCAAACCTATTTCTATCCAAACCTAGGTTTTCGAACCTACAGGCAACACAGTGCTCTGATACCATCTGTAGCGTACCTGCACTTAAAAATATGGCAGGCACCTGTGTATAGTGCAAACCCCTGGATCGATTCATTTGCACACACAGTTTACGATGAATATCACAACATTGTATCAATATTACACGAATAATCCAGACTTGGTAAAATAAATAGTTTGATACATCTTTGCATAGCTTAAAGCTAGCTCAAAACAATAAAGCAGCGGAAATAAATCTTCAATGAGCCTCCATCTTCATGATACGCCACAGGCGAAAACATGTTGGTGCAGACTCGAAACCCAAAACGTAATCCTTACTCTTCGTCAGATATTTCTGCAACAAATAATAATTTGCAACAGAGTGGGTCAGATTCCATTAAAAATGGAGTCTGTCAAGTGACACTATTGTGGACACTTAATGGAATAACTCTATAACCTGTATGTATATTTGGCTGGTGGAGTTCAAGGCTATTTTGCATAAAGCCAGTTTTTCCTACCTCTTTGTAAAACAAACTTATTAACATCATAATTGGCAACACTGGCAAGTTCCAGTGAACCAAAAGATATCACGTCCTTAGGTGTACCCTCAGGTGAAAACCCCCACATTCAATGGTCCTAAGTATAGTAGAAACTATCTTAGGTGAAAACCCCCATGAACATGGTCCTGAGTAGTCCACTGTTGTTTATCAAAATTTTATTAAGAAATTAGAATGTTGGGATTCCTCCATGTTCTTTGATCAGCTGTAGTCTTTACTTGAAATACTTCTCCTTGAGGTCTTCACAATCTTCTCCATTTATTCCTCACATCCCTTTGTTCCTGGGTGGCCTTCCACAAGTGTACTCTCAGGTGAGAACCCCCACGTTCATGATCCTTAGCATAGTAGAAACTATCTTAGGTGAAAACCCTCATGGACATGGTCCTGAGTAGCCACTCAACATAAACCAAACAACCAATCCACCCAGATGATTCATTAACTTAGTGATGTGCACTCCCAGGTAAAAACCCCCACATACTATGATCCTAAGTATAGTAAAGACTATCTCAGGTGAAAACCCTCATAGACATGGTCCTGAGTAGCCACTTAAGATTTTGTAAAACCTTTCTTCAATTGCATAGCATCAAAATTCTACTAAATCATTTCATAGGTACCTAGACACAATGGAATAGGGAATTCTAAAGTCTTGCATAGCAAATCTACTAAGTCCTACACATGCATAGGAAAATAACTAATTCATGCATAGAAAATACTTAGGAATTTTATGGGGGGGTGCCACTTGCCTTGGCAACAAGAAGAATAGCAACAGCAGCTGCAACAGTTGTCGTTTCCCTCCGAAATTGCTAACACATCAAACAAAACACACATAAACATACAAACCAAAATAACAATACAAAAATATGCTATGTATGATGTGCAAAATACTTAGAGAAAATACTAAGTCTATTCTTTAAGGTGATCGACAATTATCAACAACTCTTTGTAAATTGGATATTCACTATAGTGAGAGAGACAGACACCCGGCCAGCCACTTAAGTTGTGGAACAGGTCTCATGTACGTGGACATGTAAGGTTAGTTTCCAGGCCGCTTCATCTCACTATGCCGCTAGGATCCAACAAACTTCAAGATGGTAATAATATGATCAAAAATTGTTTTAAGTCATGATTAGGAAAGATAGAAGAAAATGATGTAGGTTATCTTCCAGGCTTCATCTTCAGACTTGTAGTATTCTCCTTAGTGATGTATTGATCACCATGTCTTAGAGAGCAGAAAAGAAAGAAAGATTTAGAGAATAGAGGGGGTTGGTCTTCTTGGACTCCTCTTGATTTTTCTTCTAAGTGCTTCTACTTCTTGGAGATTCTTCTGGAGTCTTGTTTTGGCTAAGTCCTTCATTGGTCTTCTAGCTCCATGTTGAAAATCCTAAGTGTCTAAGTGCATAGCACTTAACCAAAAATGCTAAGTTGAAAATATTCCTAACTTAGAGAAAATAATGGAGGAGTTTTCCTGTGAGGAGAATAACTATATATTAAAGTATGTTATGCATGCAATGCTCTTTTTAATCAAAATAAACATCATACAAAATTTGTGATATTTATAAAGTATGCATTAGGCTATAAATGCAATTTAATTATTTCCTAATTTTGGAAAATATAATAAAAGGAATTACATGTAAGATTAAAGTTTTATGTGATTAAACTTTTATAATAAAATGTTATAAATGGTGTTAATAGACAGAGGGCATTTAATTAAAATTTATAGCAATTGCATTTATTCAAAATTAATATTTCTATTAATAGTTATGTCAAAAATAGTCAAACTACTCAATTTAAACTTGGGGCATGAGCGGCGGCGATGTTGCGGCTCCGGCGAGCAAATTCGCGAGCTTGGGGGCATTTGGCAGAGGGCTTTCGGGGGGAAAAGATGGAGGACGTCGAGGTCTACTAATAGCAACAAACGACGCTCAAATTGGTGGAGTAAATCGCCCGAATTGATGCGAGTAAAAACGATGGTTTCGGCGAGCTCGGGGGCATGGTTTCCGGCTGAACGTTGAAGACGACGATGACGTCAGCAGTGACATCATCAATTTTTCTTTTTCTGTTTTTCTTTTTAATTCATATCTTTTGATTTAATACTCCAAATGAAGTCAAACAAATTTCTAAAAATTTGTAAAATTCATATCTATGCTTTAAACCATTTGTGGGCATGTTTTGAAACTTTTTGAAAATTAATTATTTTAAAATATTCATAAAATACAATTTTACCTATTTTAGTTTAACTTTGAAATTAGGGATTTAATAAATTATTTGGAGTTAAATAAAATTTATGAAATTGCCCACATTCAAATATGTTTGAATTTAGATTATTTAAACTTTTTTTACTGAAATCATTCACCTTTATTTTGGCATAAAAGTAGAATAATAGAATATAAATATTTTTAGAGTAATATGAAATATAATGGATTTTTAATTTAAATCTTTTGTGATTTAATAAGATGATGAATGATGATATGCCTGTTTGCATGTTTGCAGTGCTTAAATTTTCTTTTCCAAAGAAAAATTTCAAAAGTTTTAATTTTTTGTGATTTTTAAACATTCCAAATTACAGGGATGTTACAGACTACCACCCTTAAAATGAATCTCGTCCTCGAGATTCGAGAAGGCTAGAAAAAGGTTATGTCTGGGTATCGGGTTGGGCTACCACCCTTAAAAGAAATCTTTGTGGGTATTGAAAACTTCAATATGAAAACTTGATTCAGAATGTACCGTTTACTTCTTCCACAGTGATGTGGTTCACATATCCTTTATCAAAAGGATTTGACTTAGCAGCTTCTTCGGCCTTCTTCTTTGCTGGGCACTCATTGGCGTAATGACCCTTGTTCTTGCATTTGTAACAGAGCACCTGACTGATATCTTTGTGTTCAGGATTTGGACGGTGGTGTCCATTGTTATGGTTATGGCCGGCAATTCCATTTCCTTTATGATCTCCATTGTTTCCCTTGGATCTACCATGGTGATCATGATGGTGGTGACTTCCTCCATTATTGTGATTCCCATGTTTGTGGCCACTGTTCACATCATGAACTAGGTGCTTCTTGAATGAGGGTTCAGAGGAGTGCGTGTCCATCTTCCTCTTCATATTTTCATCTTTCTTTATGCTATCTTCAAGGGTGATTGCTTGATCAAGAAGTATCTGATAGTTTGCTGCATAAGCAACAGTCAGAGGTATCTTCAGCTCATCACTAAGTCCATTGAGAAATTTTGACTTCCTCTTTGCATCTGTGTCAATGTCCTCAGGCGCATATCGAGACAAGGAATGGAAGTCATCCATATACTCCTTAAGACTTATGTTTCCCTGACGCAGATTGCGAAACTCTTCCCGTTTAAGATTCATAATTCCCGTGGAGACATGAGCATTACGAAATCCTTCCTTGAATTCCTCCCAGGTCAAGGTGTCCAATGGGTGAGTAATCTGATAAGTTTCCCACCATTGGGCAGCAGGTCCTTCAAGTAGGTGTGCGGTGAACCTGACCTTCTCAGTATCATCACATTCAGTTGTCACCAGATCCTTTTGTAAAGAGCGAAGCCAGTCATCAGCCACCATTGGCTTTGTTGCATTCGAGAACTTGTTTGGCCTAAGCCTCAGAAATATGGTAAGCCTGTCCACTTGGGGAGATGGTGGTGGTGGAGGATTGTTGTTTTTTTTTTGAAGCTTTATGACAGTAGGAAAGACTCCTACTGCCTCTGAATAAACAACCAAATCATTACATATTTACAGGGAAAGGGGCCTAGCCCCAAAGTTTTCAAAGTCTATTAACTAAAGAGAAAATATAGGGGTGTAAGGAGGACTTAGTCCTATATTGAAGCAAAGAGAAATCTTCCTTAAATCTATTTTTCCATGAAGTCAAGGAATGTGGGAAGCCTTCGAAAAGTAATCTGTTCCGCTCCTTCCAAAGGCTCCAAGCAGCTGTGGTGAATATCTCCATAAACAAGGGTTCATTCCATTTATCTCTACCAAAGGATACCATAGTCAATCTGTTGTTAGCAGGCCCCCACCTAAAACCAAGTTCACTCCAGCATTCTCTACTGAAAGGACAATGAAAAAACAGATGTTCCACCGTTTCCTCTGGAGCAGAGTTGCAAAGCAAGCAAGAGTAGTTGTTTCCAATATTAAAATGTCTCCTTCTAAGCATGTTCCTGGTGTTGAGTCTATCAGCAAGCAGAAGCCAACAGAAGAACTTAAGCTTCGGTGTCGATTTGGATTTCCATAACCACAGGAAAGCTTCATGAGGAGTGATATTTCTGTGACAGAATTTATAGTATTTACTGGCAGCATAGCTCTTTGAACCCCACTGAAAGATCCAACTGTCCCCAGCGGCATTACCATCTAAAGAGACATGAAGGGATGCTTGTTGCAGAGCTCTAATCTCATTTAAGGCCTGTGGTGACAAGGGCAGATGAAATAGGGCTGCTAAATCATTAGTAGTTAAGAATTCTTGCACAGAAATATCCTCTTTCTGGGCATAGGAGTAAGCTCTGGGGTAGGAACTGGAGTTTTCCAATCCTAGCCAATTATCCTTCCAGAACAGAACACTAGTACCAGATAACACCTCACATTGAGTTATCCCTCTAAAAGTTGGGTTCAGTTTAAATAGATCTCTCCACCAGAAAGAGCCACATGGAGCCAAAGCATGAGCAACCTTCCCTGTATAATATGTTCTCCAAATAAGTTGTACCCAGGGGGTGTCATTATTGGAATATAATTTATGTAAAGCCTTCAGCAACAGAGCTTCATTTTGGACTTTGAGATTAAGTACACCTAATCCTCCTTTGTTTTTTGGTTTGCAAACCTCTTTCCAAGCAACCAGAGAGTTACATTTTTCCCCATCATCAGTTTTCTTGTTCCACAAACAGTGTCTCCTAATTTTGTCAATGTGCTCTAAAATCTTAGGAGGCACTTTAATAGAACACATGGCAAACATGGCAATTGACGTTAGTAAGGAGTTGATCAATATTACCCTGCCACTGTAGGCCATCATCATATAATTAGTAGAGAGTTGTCTTTCAATCCGATCTACTGGCGGCATTAAATCAAGAACAGTAGGCTTAGTAGTCCCCATCGGCAAACCTAAATAGGTAAAGGGCATTTTCCCAATGCTACACTGCAGAATGTCAGCCAGCTCCTTAGCCCTAGACTCAGACAGGTTCAAAGGAATCATTGAAAATTTCTGATAGTTAATGCATAACCCAGTCGATGTTGCATATGTATTCAGGATTTCTTTCATTATGATAATCTGCTGGGGACATGTAGGCATAATCAGAATGGTGTCATCTGCGCACTGTACAATAGGGTAGTCCATCCCAAAGTCAGGGGAGAGAGGTGTTGTTAGGATATTATCTCGAAACGCTTTGTTGATAGCAGATTGGAGCAGATCAGCAGCCAGCACAAATAATAAGGGAGAAAGAGGGTCACCCTGCCTGACACCTCGCCTGCAATGAAACTGTCTCCCAGGAGTACCATTTAGAAGAACTACAGATAGGCCAGACTGAAAGAGAAGTTTAATCCAACTAATCCATTTAGCATCAAACCCCATGCTTACCATGATTTTGAGCATCGCCTCATGATCAATAGTATCAAAAGCCTTAGCAAAATCCAACTTGAGCATTATAATTTCTTTCTTGGAGGTAGAACATTGGTGAATAAATTCAAAAGTCCATGCTAAGCAGTCTTGAATTGTCCTCCCCTTCAAGAAACCATACGGATTCTTATGTACTATTTTGAGAATTATTTTTGCAATCTGTTGGCAAGCAGTTTGGTGAGAATCTTGAGGCAGCAATTGAGCAAAGTGATCGGTCGATAATCATTAACACCGGAAGGAGCACCAATTTTAGGAATCAGTGTAATGTACCCCATGTTAATACTTTCGATATTCATTTTCCCCTCATAAAAATCAAAACAGAGCTGATATATGTCTTGCTTCACAATATGCCAGGTATTCTTTAAGAAATGCCCATTAAAACCATCCGGGCCAGGGGCTTTATCACCAGGCATGAGCTTAACAATATCGTCAATCTCCTTTGTAGTAAAAACCACTGAGAGCTCTTCCAAACCAGGAATTGGTTGGATAAGTTGATTCAGATCAAAGATCATCGGAGCGGAGTAAGACGTACCAAGTCTGTCTTTGAAAGTGTCAAAAATAACCTTTTCTTTTTCCATGTGGGAAACAGCTTCAGACCCATCTGGTAGAACCAGCTTAGCAATATTATTCCTTCTGTAACGCTAAGAGGCAATAGAATGGAAGAATTTTGTATTCTCGTCACCCAGCTTAGTCCATCTAACTGTACATCTCTTCTTCCCATACTTGTTCTGATAATCAAGTAACCTCAGCAAGTGTTTTTTCAGGATGACTCTACAGTTGTATTCAGGAACAGATAGCCCTCTCTGATCTTCAAGAAGATCCAGCTCACTTATAGCCTTGTTTGTGTTATCAATACATATCTTGAGCTTAGAGATGCCTTTACTCCAATGCTTAATATCAGAACGTAGTCTTTTGAAATTAGCATTCAAATTAGCAGCACTATTACTCTTATGTGTAGGCTTACACCAACTAGCCTTCACTGTATCAAGGAATCCAGGATGGGCAGTCCAGTAATTTTCAAAACGAAACAAATTACTTCCAGGGATAGAAGTTTTAATGGACACTACGCAAGGAGTATGATCAGAGGTCGGTTTGCCTTGAGGGTTAACCACTGTATTCGGAAAAGAAGTAGTCCAGTGCAAAGACGTGAAAAACCAATATAGCTGCTCGAGTAAAGGATCAACTTGCATGTTACTCCAGGTATACTGTCTTCCTTTTAAAGGTAATTCAGTAAGGTTTTGTTCTCGGATAAAATCATTGAAAAACATCATGTCAGCTGTATTGCCCCCTGGTTTATTGCGGTTACTCGAAAAACGCATGAAGTTGAAGTCTCCTAGGATTAACCAGTCCTCATCATCTGGAATGTTCAAATCAAATAACCATTTTACATATGTATCTCTCTGTTCACCAGAACATGGACCATACACATTCACTAGTGTCCAAGACTGAGCAGATTGGGTGGAAGTGAAATAAACCGACAGTGCAAAGGGTTCACAATACATGACCATACCACTGAAGATAGCACTGTTCCAAATCACAATGAGACCACCCGAGGCCCCAACAGATGGGACAAAAACAAACTCATCAAAACGGGCAGGGCAACAAGACTTAATAAACCCAGGATCAAAGTGATACTTCTTAGTTTCTTGCAAACAAATTACAGAACAACCACTAACATTAATAGCATTCCACAAAGCTAACTGCTTATCTCTGGAATTTAAACCTCGAATATTCCAGCACAAAACACACCAAGTCTTTAATAAACTCATTAAAGAACTAGATCAAATGGTGGATGAAGTTGGGGCCTCATCCAACTGGAGACTGGCCAGCAGGTTTGCTCGAGAGACTTCTTCAGGTGGAACACCACATAGATTGATAGCAATGCTTTGCAGGACTTGGACCGGGGTGTCAGGAGGGATCTCAGTGATTACGTCCTCTTGCTCCGCGTTCAATTCTTCCACGGAAGTATCAGCATCCAAAGCTAGATCCGGTGTTCTCCTAGCCTTAACCTTTGATTTATAAGGCTTAGAATCAGAGACTGAAATGCACTTAAAGCCATCATATCTAGTACTTCTTGTACTTCGGCGTACCTGAGTGGAGCATGCTGGCACAAATCTTTTGATGCGACGAGCTGTAACAGGAGCAGGTGCAGCAGATAATAACCCCAGATCAGCTACAGAGTTCATCAATTGTTCCCTGCAGAAATAAGGTACAATGGCCAGAGGATTGTCAGCCGGTGACTGAGCAATAAATAATTTCCTGGAAACTCTCCTAGCCCCAAACTGATCCAGTGGGTGATAGATTTCGGCAGAGCTTCTCTTCCCACCAATAGAATTGGAATGCCAAATCAAGCTCTCCAAACTGGGTTGTAAGATTGTGTCAGCAAAAGGATCTGGCACAGTCAGTCCTCTAATTTCCTCTGCAGCAAATGAAAAACCCCCCAAACTAGGAGAGTTAACAGGCACTAATGCTAACGTATCATGAGACTGATCTCCCATCCGAGCAAACTCCACCACATTATCAGTTAATCCACTGTCAGCACTGTCTGGATCACTAGTAACTGGTGTAATGGAATCATGCCAAGCCTCCAAAGGGTTGTCAGTAATGTTACCAGCCCTAGGATGGAAGCCAGCCGAGAAAGGGATGCCCTGGTCAGCTAGGAATTGTGCAAAGCTAAGCTGGTGAGACAGTTGGGTGGCAATAAGTGGCTGATTAGACTGAGGGCTGGTATTATCTTGTGCAGCATCCACAACCTGAACAACATGATGGTGATGATTGTGGTTTTGCTGCTGCTGCTGCATCCCAGGTGCCCCATTCTGCTGCAACCAAAGAGTTACTTGCTGCTGAAAGATCTGTTCAGCAGTGAAGTAATCACCATACATGGGGTGTGGGTGCAGGTTATCTGGTTCAGGATCTTCAGGTGGTGGAGGGATATGGTGAATGTGTGCATTCCAATCACTACTACGCAGGATATAAACAGGCACTGTCCAAGAACTTCTAGCACCTCCCAACTGACGGATCACTAAACTCTTCGGCACAAATTTGGGGTGCACTAACCAAACTTTCACAAGGACTCTATAATGGTTCCCCCTAGGATTGTGCCAAACCGAAAGCAGTCTGAAGTCACTCACATCACGATTGATATAAGCATTGGTCTGGTAATCCAAAGGAAATCCCAAGTACATAATCCAAGTTTCACGACCGAAAGTGGTTAGCCTTCTATTACTAGCAGCATCATGCTTAACAAAAGTAACAGAGGTGATTTCATCCAACTCAAAAGAAAGCCCTACGACTGTATCCGCAATCAGGGTGGAGTGAAAGGTGAGAGTACCAATGCCGAAGGCTGTATCATCTGAATCTGCCACTGGGTAACCACTCTCAAAGAGAAGATCAATGATCGCTGACCTTGTTTCTTCTCGGAGTTGAATCGGGATAAATCTGCTAGTCTCCGCAATCACCACCCGGTCGTGCTGCAATGGAGGTGTCGGAGGCACCACCATGTCAGAGCGAACCTTGCGATCAGCTGGGCCATGATCAATGGACATACCATCCGGGAGGAACGGGACGGGGTTGAGTGGAAAGTTTGCCATGGCGGCGATGGGCTCGGTGCAGGGGAGGGTTTCTGACTGCGGAACAGGGGCGACCAGCTCGAGAGAAGAGGAGGGGCAAGGCTTAAGCGGACGTTTGGGTTTCCAAACCTTGTTTTTTAGTCGCGCCACCGCAAAGCAACCCGAGATCGAATGGCCATAAAACCCGAAGTGATCACATCGAACGGTCCTGAACCCAGCCTTCTTAACAACTTTGGGGTGCGCAGAAAAATCAGCCCCAGAATCCAAAGATTGCGGTTTCTTTAAAGAACTACCTTTAACAACCCATCTGAGTTTATTTTTCCGTAACAAATTTGAATCTGTTATGGCAGTATCAAAATTAGCCTTCTGTGAACAAGATGATCCAATATGTCCAGATGTGTTGCATTTAGAACGAGTATATCTTTTTTACTGAATCTCCTTAATGAACTGACGTGATGGCATGCCAGAAATTCCCAAAGTTTTTGCAATATGATGATTCTCATATCGTGCCATAAATAGATCATCCATATGCCCAAAAAGATCAGAGTGAAAGATTGGTCCACGTGGCTTGCTACCCGAAAACTTGGGCCCACAGAATTTCCATGCACGTCGGTGCGCTGATTCAGGGTTTTTCAAAACTGAGAACGTTAGCGATCCCAAAGAAACAGGGATAGCATCAATAGAAGGATCCGGTATCTTCGGGGGAACCAAAATCAGAGGAACATTCAAACGAGAATTACTTGAATCAAACGGATCACAGGATCCCAATTGCAGATGAGCCTTATCAAATGATCCAGCCACCAGAGGAGAACAAACCAACTTTGATCTAGGTTTAAACGTGGACAAGCTTGTCAAAGAATTTTTGAAGGACACAACAGAGACATCTCCTCGGAACAATTTGAATAAAATTTGCAAGTCTGGCCAGGTTCTTTCCCGTAGGGAATAGATGAAATGCCCAACATTATTAGAAGCCAGAGAAAACCGAAACCTCTTATCATCAAGTTGAAATACTCGGAGACAAGAGGGATCACCACCAATGCAACATTGCAAGGCCAAAGCAACCGATTCCACCGAAAGATCGAACGAAGCATGCACAAAGTCTGCCACTAGAAAGAACTCCTTGGAGGGTGACGAGGGAGAGAAATGGACCGTAGATCTGAAGAAACGACGCACCTGAGCAGCCACTGCACGACCAGGGGAAAGATCCCAAGAGGAGAAGAGATCCATCGACGCAATCAAACCACCAGAACAACATCGCTAGGGTTGAAGTTGGTGGGAGAGGTGGGTAGCCGGAGGGGGAGGTGGGGGAGGGGAGACGCCATAGAGTCGAAATGGTGTCGTTGGGTTCGGAGGATTGTTGTTGTTGTTATTGTTGTTGTTGCTTGCTGCAATAAACTGAGTCATCATAGTCATCAGCTGAGCTTGAGCGGCCATCAGTTGTTGCATGACATCATTGTTGTTGTTGTTGTTCTCAGGAGCACGGCGGGGAGGCATCTGTGGGTTTTAACATAGATGAGTAAAAGATAGACAGATCTAGGAGAAATATTCCTACCCATACAAGCAATTGACACAATCAACCACAATCATTAAATTTCCAAACATGGTTTGAGAAAACCGAACTAATCGTTATGTAACCAAGCACCTGCGGTTATGGAGAACACATACCATGATACTGCCATACCACAATTTGATAGGTCAATACATCATTAGTATCTCGTTACTCTAATAGATAGGTGGTCTACTCTATCTTTTTATTGAGTGCTTCAAGTTCTTGTTCAACTTTCTTGGATATCTTAGAAGTATTGGCCGAATCCTGGTTCTTCAGTGGTCTTCCATGCATGTAGAACTTCATGTTGGATTGAAACTTTTCCATATGAAGCAGTAGAATCACACTTAGACTATTAAAACATGGTCATCTAGAAAAAGATAAGATGTTTTCAGAAGGTTGATAGTAGATGAGAGTATGAGAAAGACAAAATAAAAAGTTTTGTTTTTTAGAAAACTGAATAAAATAGATTTTCAATCCTATGGTCCAAACCTATTTCTATCCAAACCTAGGGTTTCGAACCTACAGGCAACACAGTGCTCTGATACCATCTGTAGCGTACCTGCACTTCAAAATATGGCAGGCACCTGTGTATAGTGCAAACCCCTGGATCGATTCATTTGCACACACAGTTTACGATGAATATCACAACATTGTATCAATATTACACGAATAATCCAGACTTGGTAAAATAAATAGTTTGATACATCTTTGCATAGCTTAAAGCTAGCTCAAAACAATAAAGCAGCGGAAATAAATCTTCAATGAGCCTCCATCTTCATGATACGCCACGGGAGAAAACATGTTGGTGCAGACTCGAAACCCAAAACGTAATCCTTACTCTTCGTCAGATATTTCTGCAACAAATAATAATTTGCAACAGAGTGGGTCAGATTCCATTAAAAATGGAGTCTGGCAAGTGACACTATGGTGGACACTTAATGGAATAACTCTATAACCTGTATGTATATTTGGCTGGTGGAGTTCAAGGCTATTTTGCATAAAGCCAGTTTTTCCTAACTCTTTGTAAAACAAACTTATTAACATCATAATTGGCAACACTGGCAAGTTCCAATGAACCAAAAGATATCACGTCCTTAGGTGTACCCTCAGGTGAAAACCCCCACATTCAATGGTCCTAAGTATAGTAGAAACTATCTTAGGTGAAAACCCCCATGAACATGGTCCTGAGTAGTCCACTGTTGTTTATCAAAATTTTATTAAGAAATTAGAATGTTGGGATTCCTCCATGTTCTTTGATCAGTTGTAGTCTTTACTTGAAATACTTCTCCTTGAGGTCTTCACAATCTTCTCCATTTATTCCTCACATCCCTTTGTTCCTGGGTGGCCTTCCACAAGTGTACTCTCAGGTGAGAACCCCCACGTTCATGATCCTTAGCATAGTAGAAACTATCTTAGGTGAAAACCCTCATGGACATGGTCCTGAGTAGCCACTCAACATAAACCAAACAACCAATCCACACAGATGATTCATTAACTTAGTGATGTGCACTCCCAGGTAAAACCCCCCACATACTATGATCCTAAGTATAGTATAGACTATCTCATGTGAAAACCCTCATAGACATGGTCCTGAGTAGCCACTTAAGATTTTGTAAAACCTTTCTTCAATTGCATAGCATCAAAATTCTACTAAATCATTTCATAGGTACCTAGACACAATGGAATAGGGAATTCTAAAGTCTTGCATAGCAAATCTACTAAGTCCTACACATGCATAGGAAAATAACTAATTCATGCATAGAAAATACTTAGGAATTTTATGGGGGTGTGCCACTTGCCTTGGCAACAAGAAGAATAGCAACATCAGCTGCAACAGTTGTCGTTTCCCTCCGAAATTGCTAACACATCAAACAAAACACACATAAACATACAAACCAAAATAACAATACAAAAATATGCTATGTATGATGTGCAAAATACTTAGAGAAAATACTAAGTCTATTCTTTAAGGTGATCGACAATTATCAACAACTCTTTGTAAATTGGATATTCACTATAGTGAGAGAGACAGACACCCGGCCAGCCACTTAAGTTGTGGAACAGGTCTCATGTACGTGGACATGTAAGGTTAGTTTCCAGGCCGCTTCATCTCACTATGCCGCTAGGATCCAACAAACTTCAAGATGGTAATAATATGATCAAAAATTGTTTTAAGTCAAGATTAGGAAAGATAGAAGAAAATGATGTAGGTTATCTTCCAGGCTTCATCTTCAGACTTGTAGTATTCTCCTTAGTGATGTCTTGATCACCATGTCTTAGAGAGCAGAACAGAAAGAAAGAAAGATTTAGAGAATAGAGGGGGTTGGTCTTCTTGGACTCCTCTTGATTTTTCTTCTATGTGCTTCTACTTCTTGGAGATTCTTATGGAGTCTTGTTTTGGCTAAGTCCTTCATTGATCTTCTAGCTCCATGTTGAAAATCCTAAGTGTCTAAGTGCATAGTACTTAACCAAAAATGCTAAGTTGAAAATATTCCTAACTTAGAGAAAATAATGGAGGAGTTTTCCTATGAGGAGAATAACTATATATTAAAATATGTTACGCATGCAATGCTCTTTTTAATCAAAATAAACATCATACAAAATGTGTGATATTTATAAAGTATGCATTAGGCTATAAATGCAATTTAATTATTTCCTAATTTTGGAAAATATAACAAAGGAATTACATGTAAGATTCAAGTTTTATGTGATTAAACTTTTATAAAATGTTATAAATGGTGTTAATAGACAGAGGGCATTTAATTAAAATTTATAGCAATTGCATTTATTCAAAATTAATATTTCTATTAATAGTTATGTCAAAAATAGTCAAACTACTCAATTTAAACATACAACTTTTAAATCATGAAAATAATACTCAAAAATATTTTATATCAGAGGCATCACACTACAAATATTCTAAAGTTTCTAAAACAATTTTATTTGCAATTTTTGGAATTATAGATTTAAAGTTATTACAAAAATACTCAAATCCACCATTTGAAATTTTAATATTTTAAACTTAGTAAAATTTGAATTATGGCAGATCTAAAATATTCTACATGTCGAGGGCTTTCCAAAAATATAAAGTTTGTTAAATTTGGATAAGTGAGTAAAAAGTTATAACAATTCTAACTTACAGGGTCTTTTTTGTAAAACTGCCAAATAAAACTAATTACGAAAATAATTGCTGACGCGGACGCTGACGAGGCACGACGTGGCGCTGAGTCAGCACTGACGTGGATAAGTAGATAGATCTGGGCCGTCAGATCTGGATCTGGCGGTCCAGATCAACTCGTTCCCCTTCGCGTTAAGTTCTAATCGTGGCCGTTAAACTTAGATCGGACGGTCCAGGAGAGTTGACCAAAACCCGGCGGCGGGACTCACCGGAGATGGAGGCGACGGCGGCGGTGCTCTTGGACAAGGACGGCGTCGGCGTTGCAGTGTCTCCCCGGCCTCGAGGAGACCACGGAGAGGTGCGGCGCGGCGTGCTGAAGGCGATGGGGGTGACGCCGAGCCCGCGCGCGTCTGGGGATGGCCGGGGCGTACGGCCGGAGGTGCTCGGATGGCGGCGAGCTTCGGAGGTGCTTTCCCCTCACGATTTGGTCGCGATAAAACTCGTCAAGGACGCGGGTGAGGTGCGCGATGGGGTGGGGAGTAGAATGAGTGGCGTCTCGGGGATGGAGGTGGCTTCCTCTAGCCGGAATAGGAGAAACTCGCGGCGGCGACATTGCGGCTCCGGCGAGCAAATTCGCGAGCCTAGGGGCATTTGGCAGAGGGCTTTAGGGGGGAAAAGATGGAGGAGGTCGAGGTCTACTAATAGCAACAAACGACGCTCAAATTGGTGGAGTAAATCGCCCGAATTGATGCGAGTAAAAACGACGGTTTTGGCGAGCTCGGGGGCGTGGTTTCCGGCTGAACGTTGAAGATGACGATGACGTCAGCATTGACGTCATCAATTTTTCTTTTTATGTTTTTATTTTTAATTCATATCTTTTGATTTAATACTCATAATGAAGTCAAACAAATTTCTAAAAAAATTTAAAATTCATATCTATGCTTTAAACCATTTGTGGGCATGTTTTGAAACTTTTTGAAAATTAATTATTTTGAAATATTCATAATATACAATTTTACCTATTTTAGTTTAACTTTGAAATTAGGGATTTAATAAATTATTTGGAGTTAAATAAAATTTATGAAATTACCCACATTCAAATATGTTTGAGTTTAGATTATTTAAACTTATTTTACTAAAATCATTCACCTTTATTTTGGCACAAAAGTAGAATAATAGAATATAAATATTTTAGAGTAATATGAAATATAATGGATTTTTAATATAAACCTTTTGTGATTTAATAAGATGATGAATGATGATATGCCTATTTGCATGGATGCAGTGCTTAAATTTTCTTTTCCAAAGCAAAATTTCAAAAGTTTTAATTTTTTGTGATTTTTAAACATTCCAAAATACAGGGATGTTACAAAGAGCGTTTTTCTCTCCCTAGCGCGCATCTTTGCCCCTCGAGCAACTTCGCTTTCCCTTACGCTTCATGGACTACTCGCATGTCTAAGGGGGGCACTTGAGCGTCGCGACTCAAGGCTCTTACCTCTCCTAGGCCTAAACTCCCCCCGGCCTTGCGGAGTCATTGCTCCCGTATACCGAAGTGGCGGAGTCATGGCACGAAGAGACGAGCCCTAACGACGCAGAGAACAAATAGACATGAAGATGAGTCCAAAGAGACCTCACGAGGGGCAGACAAGTTCGAATTAAAACAACAATTAAAAGTATGTTACAAGCCAAAAGTCTTAAGATGTCTAAAAGCACACAGCTGGTGCAGATACAAACGCTCGCAGGCGCAGTAGATAATGACTCAGCGGGAAGCAACACCGTCTTGGACCTCTTCCGCGGGACCCTCGTCAGCCTCGGCAGAGCAGGCCTCCTCCTCGCTGTCCTCCGGCACAACCTCCGTGCGCCTGAAGCGGTTGCAGAAGGCGTCCACCTGCTCGCGGAGGGACCTTGAGACCCGTTGTGCGTCCTCGCCCTTGGCGGCTTCAGTCACAGAACCCAGGTCGAAGTCTGGCGTGAGGAGCTTGAGGTTCGTGAAGATGCAATCCACCACCACCCCCAAGAGCTGCCGACTCTCGTCCTCGATCATCTCCCGAAGCTCGGCGACGTGACCCTCGAGCGCTGCGAAGAGCTGTTCGAAGTAGACCAAGTACATGGGAACGTCGCCGCGGCCCCGAACTTCGGTGTGCGGCGCATCTGCTCCCAGCTGCGAGGCCAGCTCGTTGCCACGAGCGACCAGCGCCTCGAACATGCGCTTGCGCTGCTTCGTGAGTGCCCGAGCCGCGCTGGCAAAATTCGAGGCCTCCGCCGCCCGCTGCATCGCCGGGGCCACTTGCACCTCCACGTCCTTAGCCAGGGAGTTGAGGTTGTGGACAGCCTCGGTGCGAGCCTCCTCTGCTCGGCGGCGGCCATCCTTAGCGCGAATGAGGCGGGCCTTCTGCTTGGAGTTGGCCTTCTCGAGCTCGGCGATCTTCCGAGCATCCGCGGCGTGCTTGGCCTTGAAGCGGTCCTCTTGTGCCCGGGCCATGTCGCGATACTTCTGAGAAGTGGGCTTGCAGAACTGCTTCTCGCGCTCCACGAGGGCGTCTTTGGCCTCCTTTTTCTTCTCGGTGAAGCGCCGCTCGAAGCGCTCGTAAGCCACCTTCTGGGCAGCGACATTGTCTTCGTACTTCAGAGTCGCCTGGGCCAACTCGCCTTCTCGCTCCACGAGGGCCTCACGCTGAGCAGCCAGGTCCTTCTCCGCCTGGAGGCGTTGCTCCTCGCGCTGCTGCAGCTCCTCCTTTTTGAGGATCAGCTGCTGCTCACGCTCGGCAAAGGCCTTGCGGTCCTTCTCCAGAGCAGCCGATGCGGCCTGGTGGGTGGAGAGCAGCTGGGCCTCCAGCTGGCCCAGCTCGCGGCACTTCTGCGCCAACGAGCCCTCCATCGCCTCGCGCTCCGCCTGGACCTCGCGGAGGAGCTTCGCCGCAGCGTCGCGTTCCGCCTGGAGGGGGTGGAGCAGCTCTGCAGCGTTGCGGATGGCCGCCTCGCGGGTCTCCTTGGCAAAGCTGATGGCTTCCTCGCGGGCGGCCTGCAGCGCCAAGTCTTCCAGCCGGCGCGCCTCGACCGCCGCGTGGAAGGACGCCCACGATTTCACCAGCTCCTCCTGCTGCCGAGCGAGCCATATGTCCCCGAGGGCGAGGTGCGCCTCCAATCCCTCCAGGGACTCCCTCTGACGAGGTGTTAACTCGACAAGTCCCAGGGTTGTGCACCCCGGGTTGATTGATGGGAGAGAGATGAGTGAAGGTGGTCACGACGGCTGACAAGCAAGGATTTACCCAGGTTCAGGCTCCCGGAGGATAACACCCTACTCCTGCTTGTCTGGTTATTGATGCGAGTTGTGGTTACAATGGCGAGATTGCGATCTCGCTAGGGTTTGTGGTGGTAGCTATGAGTGTGTCCTTCGGGACGAGCAACCCTCCTGGCTTTATAGGCCGCCAGGTCTCGGGTGGTTGGTGCCGATGGCAACTACAGATATGGCAGGTTATGCTTCCTAACCAACTTGGACTAGGTTACATGGTACCCTGCGTGGGCCTTCTGTGGGCTTCCATATCCTTGGCGCGGCCCAGGTAGCCTTACCGTGGGCTACCCGGAAGTCAGCCCCACGTCAGGAGCCCCCGAGTGCTTGGTCGAAGCGTAGAATCGAGCAAAGGACTCCTTCCTCCTGGACGCGCCATTGGATTGCTTCATCTTGAGCTTGAACTCGATTTCTTCAGTCGAACCGGCCGCTCCCGATGGGAGTAACATTTGCAGTCGAATTACTTTGCCTTCATCTTCTTGCGAAACTTGCTTCTACTCGGCCTGTTTGGCTTACTTGTGGATGGATTCGGCTGCTCGAGCTTACTATGTTGCCACCCGAATGATTTCTTCGGGTTTCTCGGATCATCAGCCGATCCTACTTTGTTGGTTTCAGCTTTGAAGTTTACTACTCGAATCACTCTGTCGAGTTGCTCCAATTGATTTTGGAGCCGTTGGCTTGATGACGTCACTGGTGACGATCTGTTGCACGCCTCTGCGCCCGATGGGACGTGACATGGCGGGCCCCGCTGTCAGAGCTGACCGCGGTCAACAGTTGTCACGTCTCCGAACTGGGCGCGAAATTTGCGCGCCATGATGATGACGCCTCGGTTTTCGTGCGTAGTGGACGAAGTGCGCGGCGACGGTTTGTTTCCTCGTGCGACACTGTAACGCCCCGAAGATTTCTCCAATTAAATTGGTTGTTTTATCTTTGCATAATCATGTCATTGCATTTGTCATCTCGTTAATTTAACTTGTTGCATTTAATTAAAATTATTGCTTCAAATTCAAATTTCAAAATTAAGTTTTCATATTTAAATTCAAATGCTTTTGAAATTAATTAAAATGTGTATTTCAAATATTTTGCAAATATTATAAAACTAGTTTGTTAAATTGCCTATTTTAAACTAAACCTATTTTGTAAAGTTTCTTTATTAAAAATTCTTTTCTATTTTGTTTTAGAAATACAAAAACAGAAAAAGAACTAAAAGAGAAATAAAATTTCAGAAAACAAATAAAACCTCCCTGGGCCACTTCTCCATTCCGGCCCAACCCACTCCTCTCGCTGTCTTCTTCCCGTACACCTTTACAGCGAGGACGCCATGGAGGAGACGCTGCCATGGCTGCCCCACGCCTCACCTGCTCTCCCTCCCCTTAAAGCCACCGAAGCCCCCCAAACCCTAGCCTCCCCTCTCTCCCTCTCCCTCTCAGCCGCCGCCGCCCACCTCCCTTCCCTTCTCTTCTCTGTTCCTTTCCCCTTTCTCCGCACCTCCATGACCGAGTTTGAAGAGATGCACGGAGCCCGCGCCATGATCGCCGTCAGAGCCTCCCGAGCGGGGGAATGGAACCACCACCTCGTCGCCGACGTCTGCGCTGCAGCGGCCCGGAGCGCCTCGCTCGAGCTCGTCCTCCTCGTCCGCCGTGGGAACGCACGGGTCACCGTCTCCTTCCTCTTCGCCTCCCCGACCCCGTACGACGACCCCGGCCAGCCCTTAGGTGAGCCGCACCTCTGGGATGCCTTCCCCCCTTCCTCCCCTAGCTCTGAATGCCGCCGTCGCGCGGAATCGCCTGCCGTTTCCCTGTCGCCATGGTCATCGTGAAGTCTGAAGACTGAAACCTGAAGCTTTTCTCTGAAATTCAGTTCTGCGTTGGGTGCTGGTTCATGTTTCTGCTGTGTCCTACCACAACACGAACAAGGAAGTAGCCCTGTGGCCACGTTCCTGGTTGTTGCACCCCGGAGAACCGAGATCGAGTCCTATTCCCTGCCACACGTTGTCTTTTTCCTATTTTTCTTCAATATCCGGCGTCCCACGTTCGTTCACATAGTATCCCATTGAACTTGTATCAGCAAACCAAGCCATAGCACAGTGGCAGTAGCCTCTTTCTCTCTCCAGAGAGCCAAGTTCGTATCCTACCACGGCAATAATAGTCCATCCTTTTTATCTTTTTCTTTTCATCTTTTGCCAAAATGTGTTGTATTGTATAATCTATATCTTTTGTTTTGCTTATCCAAATAATACAAACTTTATATATATTTTTATCAGAAAAATGCAAGGAATATTAATATGTCATTTGTATGCCATTTTGCATCTGTTATTTTAATTGCTTAGTGTAATTTGTTAATTGCAACTAAATAACTAAATATGGAATGTTAGGGGTAATAAATATATATTGCCCTATTCCATTTAATTTGGTTATATCACCCATGCCATGTCTTGCCATGCTAATCAACATTTAATTTGATGGGTAGGCAAATAACCTGCACCTAAATATTAATTGTCGGAATCCCGGTTCCGCTTAATTCGGATTAAGTGCATCCCGCAATGCATATTGCCATGTCATGCATCATTCTCGCATGATCATGCTGGATCTTTGCCGTAGTTGTAAAATGCATCTTTTACGCTTTCCAGTGTTTGTTGCTTCTTCGCGGATACGACGTTGAGATGTGTGAGCAACGACAAGATCTGCTTCCATGCGGGATTCCAGGCAAGCAAAGTTTGCTTGTTTACCTATACATTGTCGTTCATTCCTGCCGTTGATCTCTGCTACCCTAGTTATCGATTCTTGAACTGCGATCCCATCACATGTTTATCCTGCAGCCCTGACAGCTTTATCCCCACAACCTAATACCCGTTGCATGTTTATCTGTTGGCCTTGCGAGTCGTAGCGCATGCTTAGAGTTGTTTGTGCGAGTCGTCTGTTGGTCTTATGTTTCATCTGCTTAGTATGATATATTTTTCTACCTAAATAAAATGTTGTCTTATATTGGGGTATTACAATAAAAAGATAAGGCACCAGACGGAAGGCCTTGCGAGGTGTTTTGTTCTGCTCAGTGTCGACCTAGGAACTGAGATTTTGTCCTCGGATCCAATTTTGAGCGCACTAACCACTTGTGGGAGGCCCTATGGAGCGCCCCTCGACTTTGAACGGATCTTCAGCTCGTCCATGTGCCGCAAGTAGTTCGGGTTTTCCATTCGCTCATATGCATGTGCATGATGATGATGATCGATGAGAGGTTACTTATTACGGGGGGTCATATAGGGGTGGTGCGCGCGAAGCGGACAGTTCCTACTGTGGTTTGAGCCGCATGGCACGTAGGCACAAACTAATGAGTCCGCAATTGAGATTCGGCCGGACTCCTGACGCGGGTAACAACTCATATGGGTGGCACTTGGACTTGCTGTAGTGAAGGAATAAGTCGTGTTGAGAAGCCCTGATGCTTGCTTGGGTTGATCATGCGAGTATGGGTACAGTAGTGCACCCCTGCAGGGTATAATCTTATCGATGAGCCGTGTCCACGGTTATGGACGATTTTGGTGATGATGCTGGCTAACAAGATCTAGACAACTTACACCTAATTAATGATAATTAAATTGACTAGTAATATAGAATTACGTTCACCATAAATTATAACTAAAAATGTTCAACGTGTGAGTTTCCCGAATTGCTTCCTCATACTTGGTTGAGGGGGTTAATTCGAGAATGGGTTATGATTGGTGTTAGTTGTAGATGTTTACTTTATGCGCTCTCTTATCCCTCTCTGATTAGACGGAAGTTGTAGCGTGTCTCTTTAGGTTGCTAGTGCTGCTGCCGCTAAGTCCACCTCCCCCATATTTTGGGAGATGGTGTAGAAAGTAGGCAAGTCGGTTTTGCTTTCCAGGGAGTGCCCTGACCCTCTTTTGGGATGTGCTTTATGTGCAGTCAACAGGTTTGAAGTCTGACGACGTTAGCTTGGGAATCCCTCCGGCTTGGCTGGGCAGGGATATGGTGCCATCGCTTATCTTCAGGACTCTTAGTCCAATTTGCATCTTATCCTTAGTCGGATACTATTTTGCTTCCGCTGCCATTTGAATCTTTGTATTGTATCATTTGTATCTTGACTCGTTCGAGTCGGTGTTGTAATTATATTTCTGTTGTATTTGCGGATGTATCGGAAGTGTTGTAATGTTATCACAATTCCACCCACATAATGCGCATGTTTCGGCGTGCACATTATGTCTGGTGGGCGACCTAAAATCGTTATTATGCGGATTTCGGCGGGATCGCTTAAATCTACATAGTACCGATTTTAGGGCGTCACAAAGTGGTATCAGAGCCTTGGTTTCGATCTCCTTGTTGTTTCGATACAAATGTTTATCGAAGCAGCGGGTCCGCAAAAGCCTGTAGGATAACCTCGCTAACGGTCGTTGTTTCTAGAGTTCCGAAAACTATTTGACTTACATTATTTTGAAAAATATCTCAATAGGTTTCTATTTACTCCTTACCTCTATTCTATTTCTCCTCTTACCTTATTTGTTTTGGAGTCTCTTCCCTTATCCAAACTTTCAAAGTTTTAGGATCCTACGTGTGGGTGGACGATTTCTTGCCTTTTACCCTATTCGGTTCGATCTTTCGGAGTCGTCTTCGTCGTGAGCAACAATCCCTTGTTAGTGGTGTCGAGAATTTCAAGGTGGAGCAACAATCCCTGTTAGTGGTGTCGAGAAGTTCATCACGGAGCCTGAAGATTCGGTAGTTACCCCTCTCTTCTTGTGGTCTCGGCGTGGATCGCGGGACGCGATCCCTTGTTAGTGGTGTCGATTGTAACGCCCCGCAGATTTCTCCAATTAAATTGGTTGTTTTATCTTTGCATAATCATGTCATTGCATTTGTCATCTCGTTAATTTAACTTGTTGCATTTAATTAAAATTATTGCTTCAAATTCAAATTTCAAAATTAAGTTTTCATATTTAATTCAAATGCTTTTGAAATTAATTAAAATGTGTATTTCAAATATTTTGCAAATATTATAAAAACTAGTTTGTTAAATTGCCTATTTTAAACTAAACCTATTTTGTAAAGTTTCTTTATTAAAAATTATTTTCTATTTTGTTTTAGAAATACAAAAACAGAAAAAGAACTAAAAGAGAAATAAAATTTCAGAAAACAAATAAAACCTCCCTGGGCCACTTCTCCATTCCGGCCCAACCCACTCCTCTCGCTGTCTTCTTCCCGTACACCTTTACAGCGAGGACGTCATGGAGGAGACGCTGCCATGGCTGCCCCACGCCTCACCTGCTCCCCCTCCCCTTAAAGCCACCGAAGCCCCCCAAACCCTAGCCTCCCCTCTCTCCCTCTCCCTCTCAGCCGCCGCCGCCCACCTCCCTTCCCATCTCTTCTTTGTTCCTTTCCCCTTTCTCCGCACCTCCATGACCGAGTTTGAAGAGATGCACGGAGCCCGCGCCATGATGGCCGTCAGAGCCTCCCGAGCGGGGGAATGGAACCACCACCTCGTCGCCGACGTCTGCGCTGCAGCGGCCGGAGCTGTAGCGGCCCGGAGCGCCTCGCTCGAGCTCGTCCTCCTCGTCCACCGTGGGAACGCACGGGTCGCCGTCTCCTTCCTCTTCGCCTCCCCGACCCCGTACGACGACTCCGGCCAGCCCTTAGGTGAGTCGCACCTCCGGGATGCCTTCCCCCCTTCCTCCCCTTGCTCTGAATGCCGCCGCCGCGCGGAATCGCCTGCCGTTTCCCTGTCGCCATGGTCATCGTGAAGTCTGAAACCTGAAGCTTTTCTCTGAAATTCAGTTTTGCGTCGGGTGCTGGTTCATGTTTCTGCTGTGTCCTACCACAACACGAACAAGGAAGTAGCCCTGTGGCCACGTTCCTGGTTGTTGCACCCCGGAGAACCGAGATCGAGTCCTATTCCCTGCCACACGTTGTCTTTTTCCTATTTTTCTTCAATATCCGGCGTCCCACGTTCGTTCACATAGTATCCCATTGAACTTGTATCAGCAAACCAAGCCATAGCACAGTGGCAGTAGCCTCTTTCTCTCTCTCCAGAGAGCCAAGTTCGAATCCTACCACGGCAATAATAGTCCTTCCTTTTTATCTTTTTCTTTTCATCTTTTGCCAAAATGTGTTGTATTGTATAATCTATATCTTTTGTTTTGCTTATCCAAATAATACAAAATTTATATATTTTTTTATCAGAAAAATGCAAGGAATATTAATATGTCATTTGTATGCCATTTTGCATCTGTTATTTTAATTGCTTAGTGTAATTTGTTAATTGCAACTAAATAATTAAATATGGAATGTTAGGTGTAATAAATATATATTGACCTATTCCATTTAATTTGGTTATATCACCCATGCCATGTCTTGCCATGCTAATCAACATTTAATTTGATGGGTAGGCAAATAACCTGCACCTAAATATTAATTGTGGGAATCCCGGTTCCGCTTAATTCGGATTAAGTGCATCCCGCAATGCATATTGCCATGTCATGCATCATTCTCGCATGATCATGCTGGATCTTTGCCGTAGTTGTAAAATGCATCTTTTACGCTTTCCAGTGTTTGTTGCTTCTTCGCGGATACGACGTTGAGATGTGTGAGCAACGACAAGATCTGCTTCCATGCGGGATTCCAGGCAAGCAAAGTTTGCTTGTTTACCTATGCATTGTCGTTCATTCCTGCCGTTGATCTCTGCTACCCTAGTTATCGATTCTTGAACTGCGATCCCATCACATGTTTATCCTGCAGCCCATATGAAAGTGCATGGTTGCCCCCATGCGTGGTTTTGGTAATTAATGACAATCCTTATGGACTAATGTTTACATTGAGATATTCTTATAGATCTTGTCCATGGGAAAATATAGGAGTTCATGTGTTGGACTCTTCAAGATGACATAATGACAAATCCTCTATTCAAGGGTTAATATGAAGAATGGTCATGTATAGAGTTGAGCTCATCGCAAGTATGGCTTGGAATAGAAGATTGATTGAACAATCATGTTTACCCCCAAGCCATCTTACATATCAAGAGAAGAAGATGAAGAGCAAGTTCAATATGATGCATCTCGGAAGATATCTTTTTATTGAAGCTTGCAAAGGAGACATGAAGACGAAGCTTAGCGAGGCCCTCCCATAATGGAGTATGGGGGAGCATTTGGAGAAGTCCTCATTAAGCATGTGCTAGCAAGCACAATCAAGAAAGGTGTTTCAACTTGAGAGAGTCAAGATCGTCATCATCGAGCTCAAGTGGAATGCGCAAGGCAAAGGTATGATCTTGATAGGTTTTCTATTTTACCGGTCTCATGGTGTTAGTGGGAGACCGGGTTTTAGCATAGATGGCGTACTATCAAGAGGGGCTCTCGAGTGAGTAACTTGATCGCATCTTTGTGGAGAGCTCAAACCTTTGCATACTTGTCATTTCATCTTTCTTGGTTCTTACTTGGTTTTCTCCTTGTTGGGTTTTGGTGCTTGTTGTGATCTTCACGACAAGCCCAAGTTCACCGAAAACGAATTTCATATGGAAAACTTGTTGCGTTTTCGGTTTTGGAGGTTTGCCGATCATTCCTTTTTAGAGAGGTTTTAACCTCCTCCATTTGGTTTTATCTTCCATTGTAGTACTATGAGGTTTATCTGCATGATCTTGTAAAGCTCTTCGTTGTGATTCCAACGAGCCAAAAATCATCGAAAACGGAGTCCGGATGGAAAAGATATTGACGTTTTCGTTATCGGTTTTGCTGCAGTTTTTCCTAGGCCGGAGTCTCCGGTCCTAGACCGGAGTTTCCGGTCTGTGCATGACCAGAGTCTCCGGACACAACGTTTTTCTCCAAACGTTGTTCAGCCCCTGGTGGGGGGCGGAGTTTCCGGCCCTAGAGGCCGGAGTTTCCGCCCCTGGATGAACTTTCCGGCCCAGGGCACCGGAGAGTTTGCCCAAGCCTCGGCGGTGTTGACAGTGTTCAGCCCCTGGTGGGGGCCGGAGTTTCCGGTCCCAGTAGGCCGGAGTTTCCGGCCCTAGTGACCGGAAACTCCGGTGTGAAGTTTTCCTGCAACGGCTCTTTTTCGTGGGACCTATAAAAAGGCCCCTTCTTCCCCAGAGAGAGCAGCTCTTCCAAGCACGAATTTTCCCCCTCTCTCTCCTCCATTGTTGACCTTGGAAAGCTTGCCCCTCTCTCATTTCCTCCCATGATTCTTGCATATTTTTAAGGGATTTGAGAGAGGAGATCAAGATCTACATTTACACCAATCCATCTCTCCCCTAAGTGAGGGGAACCTTGTAGATCTTGATCTTGGAGTTCTTGGTGCATCTCCTCTTTGTTCTTCCTCTCTTTTTCCCCCATAAGCATTTATTGCTTTGTTGGAATTCGAGAGTGAAGGATTTGAGCACTTGTGCTCTTGCCTTTTGCATTTGGTGCATCGGTGTGCTCTCCACGAGGATTCGTGGAAGTTGAAAGTTTGTGAGCTTGTTACTCTTGGGTCCTTGGACCCTAGACGCCTTTGTGGTGGTTGGACCCTTGTGTGGTCACTTGAAGCCGTTCGGGAGCCCCCAATCCCATTGTGGGTTGTGCCCCGGATTGTTGTTGTTGAAAGCCGTTCGGGAGCCCCCAATCCCATTGTGGGTTGTGCCCCGGATTGTTGTTGAAAGGCTCCGGATTCCGCCTCGAAGGAATTCCGATAGTGGAAGGTGAACCAAGCCTTTGTGGTGCGGTTCATGGGCGAAGAAGGTGAAACCTTTGTGGTTATTGAACCGTTGTGTCGGTTCACACCTCTCCAACGAGACGTACTCCCTTAACAAGGAGGAACTCGGGAATACATCCTCATCTCCGCGTGCCTCGGTTATTTCTATACCCGAGCTTTTACTTATGCACTTTACATTGTGATAGCCTTCGTGCTTGAAGTATTCTATATTGCTACAACCTTATTGTTTGTCTTGCTTAGCATAAGTTGTTGGTGCACATAGGTGAGCCTAGTTTATTTAGGTTGTCGGCTTGTTAATTTAACCACCTAGTTTTATTCCGCAATTAATAAGCCTAAACCGAAAAAGTTATAAACCGCCTATTCACCCCCCCCCCTCTAGGCGACATCATTGTCCTTTCACCATACAGCTTTATCCCCACAACCTAATACCCGTTGCATGTTTATCTGTTGGCCTTGCGAGTCGTAGCGCATGCTTAGAGTTGTTTGTGCGAGTCGTCTGTTGGTCTTATGTTTCATCTGCTTAGTATGATATATTTTTCTACCTAAATAAAATGTTGTCTTATATTGGGGTATTACAATTAAAAGATAAGGCACCAGGCGGAATGCCTTGCGAGGTGTTTTGTTCTGCTCAGTTGTCCAAATTATGTTAAGAGGATTGTAGATGTGTGTTTATCTCCTCCAAAGGATTCTCATGAATTATCTTTAGAGGATGAGATAAACTCTCATCTCGAGACTCAAGTTACTAATGGTCTTATGTGTGTTTTGACCGATGTAGTTCTTGCTTCAATCATGCCTTTTCGAAATGCACATGAGCTTTGGACCAAGCTTCAAGATATATATGAAGTGTCCAAAATTATTGAGGATGATTTTTCTTCCTCCACCTCCGGCCGTGATGAGTTCACAACTTCTTCCACTTCACCAACATGTGATTTGTCACACGGTAACGATATGGTGAGTGGTGATAGAAATTGCATTGGTGATGGTGAACTTACTATTGATTATACCTATTCTCTATCACATTGCAATCTTCTATCTTTGAACTTAAAATCTTCTAGCACTCCAAATGTCATACATGCTAGAGTTGATTGTCCTTGCATATCAAGTAATAGTTGCTTAACTAAATATAATGATGATATGCTCTCTATGTCTTGTTGTGTTGAAAATTACTCTTCCATATCCTCTAGTATTTGCATGACTAACAATGTAGAGGAATCCCAACAATTGTTGGAACAAGACATGGACCTCAATGGAGCTTCAAGTATTTCTTCATCCTCCTCACCCATTAATCATGTTTGCCTTATGGCTAAGGATTCCGAGGTATCTCCCACCTCGAATCCAAATTGTGATGATGTGGATGAGGATTCTCATGAAGAAGGTTTTGACTTTGAATCCTTAACTAAGATGGGTGAGATGGTACTTGGTGTTCTCCCCAAAGGTAGTAAAGCTATCCCTCCTCTTTGTGAAATCATTGATTATGTTACTAAGAGTAGGGAATTCATTGAGGATTTGGAAAGTCAATTTGATGAGAAATGTCAAATTGAGAGAGATGACTCTATCACCATAGCTTCTTTGAAAGCTTCTCTTGAAGAGGAAGAAGAGCTTAGGGTTTCTCTTGAAGAGAAACTTGAATCCCTTGATGAGTCTAATGATCTTATTATTGCTAAAATCATTAAGGAAAGAGATCATGCCCTTGCTAAGTATAAAGTGCTTAAAATTGAAAAAGTTGAATTTGGTGTTGGCAATGCTAGACTAAATGAGGACATAGAGAGACTTGACAAAGCTCACAAGGCTTTAGAAAGTGAACATTCTCTCCTTATAAAGTCTCATGATCAACTCCAAACTCAACTATCTAAGAATGACAAGCTTGTCAAATTGTCTTCTTCCATCTCTAATATTAATGATGCTTGTGCTACTAACTCCACTTCTTGTGAAGCATCTATTTTGAAGGAGAATGTTGAGCTAAGGGATCAACTTGAGTTGCTATCTAGTAAGTATGGGAAATTGGAAGAAAGTCATGAAAAGCTTTCTAGCTCTAATGATGATCTTCTAGCATCCCATGCTAGGCTAAAGTTAGCTCATGAGGCTATTATGTCAAAGGTAACATCTTGTGAGCCTCATGTGGACAATGGCACAATTTTTACTCTTAATGCTATATTGCCATATGCTAGTCCTAGTGATTCATCAACTCATAATGTTGCTACATCCTGTGATGAATTACTTTCCATGCCTTGTTGCTCTAACAATGAAGTCTCTACTTCCTCTAGTTTTTGTGTTGATACTAACCATGTAGAGGAATTAAATGAGCTCAAGGCTCTAGTCACTTCTTTGAAGAAAGACTTGGAAAAGCGTCATGTTGGGGATTATACACTTGACAATATGTTGAGTGTTCAAAGACGCCCCAATGACAAGAGTGGAATTGGATTCAACTCTAATATCAAGAACAAGTCCAAGCTTAACAAGAAGAACAAGGGTCGAGAACAAGTCAAGGATTCGGCCAAGATTGTTTGCTTCAAGTGTAAAGTTGAAGGGCACCATGTTAGATCTTGCCCTTGGAAGAAGAAGGCTCTTAGTGAGAAGCAACAAGGGAAGAAGACTCAAGTTCAAACTCAAGCTCCTCAAGTTGAAGAACGGTCTCTTCCCAATAAGAATCAAGCTACCCCTACTCAAGTCAAGACTCCAACTAAGAAGAGAGGAGGAAGTAGATGTTGCTACCTATGCCGTGAGAAGGGTCACCTTGCTTCTTCATGCACAAATGGTACCTTATCCAACCCCTTTATAGTTGATGATGTTTATTCTCTTCGGAAGGATAAGGTTGGCAATGTGTTTGCCAAATTTGTTGGTACTCAAAGTGGTGTCAAGAAAAGAACCATTTGGGTTGCCAAACCTATTGTGACTAACCTCTTAGGACCCAACTTGGTTGGGAACCAACAAGATAAAACTTGATCAATAGGTGTTGTTGGAGGACATTGGAGACTTGGCTACACTATGAAGAATTAAGGGATCTTCATCAATTATATTCTCTCAAGTCAAGTCATATGGATTATATTGTTCTATCTCATATCCAATGTTCCTCCTTGCGGTAACTTTTATTTAAATCATATATACATTGAAAGTTGCTTGCACACTTGCATGTGTTAGGTTTAGTACCTTGCTAGAGTTTGTATGTGTTGTGCTCTCTACTTACTTATCTTGAGAAACCAAGTATGTGTACTTTGGTTTGCACACCATCTACTTGTTTTGATCCCTATTGATTTTATTTGCTATCTTATCTTGTTGGCTCTCTTTGAGAGATAAATGGACTATCCATTTTTGGAGAGTGATATGCTTCGTGCACCTTACAATCCTAAAAATGTGTGTACATGAGGAATACCACTTAGTGTTGATATATCAATATTATCTATTCTCTTTGTGGTATGTCATGCTCATGAGAAATTCAAATTATATAATGTCCATTAATTTCTCTAGTTGTTTTTATTCGCCTCTTGTGTTAAAATAAATGGATTATCACATTATGGGGGAGTAATAAGCTATGTGCATATTCCAAGCCTAGAAAATGTGAAAATGTGAGGTTTTGCCACCGAGCATTGATATTGCTAATTATCTTGTTCCTATGTGGCATGTTGCTCAAACAAGTTCCCATTTACTTAAATGCTCTTTGTCTCTCTCTCTTTTGGATCTTGTTTGTGAAGGATGTTCTTGATATGGCTTTCCCTAAATATGTTCTCATATATCTTTTTGGGAAGCCAGTTGATCCAAGCTACTCCTTGGAGTTGCTTTGCATTATCACATGATTTGTGAATCTATCAAGAATATCTATCTAAGCATGGCTTTTAATTCCTATACTTTGCCACATGCTTATGTTTTGTGAATATGGTCTTGAATATATCTTTGCAATCCACCCCCGAGAAATATCTCTACACATTACTTGTCGTGACAAGTGATAATCATAATTTGTGGTATATATATTGATCATATTCACTTTGACTCTTGCTTTGAATTGCCTTATTTGATTGCCAAGAATTTAGTTTGATCTAACTTTCTTTTGTCTTCCTTGTATCTTTTGGATCCTTTATTGCTCTACTTGAAATTTGTTTTGTGCTTTCTTGAGTTGGGACTTGAAATGAACCAATTCTTGTGCATTGACCTTCAAGAGTCATACTTCTTAATAATGCACTATTCTTTGGGAAGCTATCCTACTTTGAGTATAACACCGTTCTTTAAATTGGTATTGCAATTTCTTGCCTTTCTTGAACATGACTAGTGTTTGAATATATATATGAAGAGTGATGATCTCATTTGTGTGCATTTTGTATTCAAATGCAAAATCATAAATAATGTACACATCTTGGGGGAGCAATCCTATATGCTTTAGAACATTAGTTGTCTTCATATGATATTTGATCCCGATGACATGTCTCCTTGGAAGACAAACATTTTTCGTCTTGGTACTTTGTGCCATCATGAAAAGTGTAGAGGTTTTGGTTTATTCCTTGATGATAGGTTCATCAATTGGTTTCTTGATTTCATTAGCATCTTTTCAAAGTGGTATCTTCACTCATGTGTTGATTTGGGTATTTGATATAATGTGGACAATTTGTTTTATTGTCACACTTGTGTGTGCCTTGTTGGTTTACTTGGTGTTTTGTCTAAATTATATCTCGTTTGGTTCTTGAAAGTCATGTGCATGCATTTTTATTATATGTATATCTTATGGCATGCTTACTTTCGTTGATCCAATCTATAGGATAAACTCCATCAAATCCTATATGGCTAAGATGTGCATGAAATTCAATTTCACATTAATATGCACATATTTATGTGGAGTTTGTCCTATGTATTGTAGTTGCTCTAACTACCTTGGACCCAATGAGTTTGGGTACCTTTTTGTACTTGAATTTGTTTTAGGTATATTGGAGATGCATTGGAAGCTTGTCTCATCTAAAAGGAATGTGTTGTCACTATGTGCTTATTGGAGCCAAGCTTGGATGATCATGAGCTCTTATCTTCTATATCACCAATGCTATCTCGGTAACAAGTATCTACCTCATGCATACTTTTCTAGCTTTCAACCTTGTGTAGGTTGATTTCATGGCATGAATCTCTTTGGTTGCAATTCTTTTGATTCTTGTAAAACGTCTTTATTGCAAATGTGAGTAAGCCGGGATGATTACATATCAAGGGAGGAATATATATAATCATTTTCATGATTCACCAATCCCAAATATGTTAATCTAGCACTTTCTAATCTATGTCTCGTATATTTAATATTGATGTGTTTCAAAATCATTTGCCTTTTGTGGGACTTGTTATCCTACTCGGAGCATCCCGTTTATCACCTTATCCCTTGTGGATACGTTTGATGCTATGATGAGTGTGTGTTTGAAGTTCATCTATATCCCTTTAAGATAAAAGTGAGCTTTGTGCTATGCTTTTAAGCAAAGATCTTATTGGTGTATTTATGACTTCCTCTTGGATATCATGACCTCTACCTTTGTATCTATCTTGTGTGTACATGTTTATTTGTAGACCCATATCTTAGAGATTCGTGTCTACTTAGAAACTTATACACATGAAAATAGTACATCTTTATTTGGTATTCCAATTCCTTAGTGACCACCTCTTATTGCTTTTGTTTCTTTGGTGGTTTCTAATTAAAGGCACAAGCTTTATTTTCATGTGTTATGCTTGTTGAGTTTTAATAAGCTTGTGGAGCTACTTGCTATATCTCCTTTGGTGTGTGAGTATGGGTAAGACATCATATGCACCATGTGGAAATCCTTTTGAAAGACTATGTTGATGTGTTTGCTCATCCTTGTATTAGTCTCCTAAAATGTCTTTATATCTCACACCCATCCTTTTATTTGCCGCTCCTTGCTCATGTTGCAAAACATTTTATTTGTTGCAAATTGTTTTGTTTCTTTTCTCACTTATATTCTCTTGCATGTGCTTGTGTTCGATTTTATCTAGGAGGGAGTGAGGATTCCATGTTGTGCACACTATATTGAAATACAAATCCTATTTGTGCACGTACCTTGGGGAGTTCCCTCATGATATTTAGAACACTTTTTGGATCCTTTTGATTGATTGCATCTTTCGTTGAAGTATCTTTCTATTTGATATTATCTTGCAATCTTTGGATCCTCAATATAGTTTGATCTCCCTCCATCTATTCTTCATTGGATATGTGCATTTGATTTCACTCACATTATGAGAAATGCACACTTTATGGGGGAGCTCTTATTATATTAGCCTTCTTACTTTTCACCCATTTCGGCAATCAATGCCAATGGGGGAGAAATTTAGAGGGCTTAAGGGAATATGGGTTTGTTCTATTGCGGTTATCTTGCATCCTTGCTCTTTGTGTTGCATGGCTGCTTAAATTCATTATATAAACCCTCGTAAAAGGGATTGTCATCAATTACCAAAATGGGGGAGATTGAAAGTGCATGGTTGCCCCCATGCGTGGTTTTGGTAATTAATGACAATCCTTATGGACTAATGTTTACATTGAGATATTCTTATAGATCTTGTCCATGGGAAAATATAGGAGTTCATGTGTTGGACTCTTCAAGATGACATAATGACAAATCCTCTATTCAAGGGTTAATATGAAGAATGGTCATGTATAGAGTTGAGCTCATCGCAAGTATGGCTTGGAATAGAAGATTGATTGAACAATCATGTTTACCCCCAAGCCATCTTACATATCAAGAGAAGAAGATGAAGAGCAAGTTCAATATGATGCATCTCGGAAGATATCTTTTTATTGAAGCTTGCAAAGGAGACATGAAGACGAAGCTTAGCGAGGCCCTCCCATAATGGAGTATGGGGGAGCATTTGGAGAAGTCCTCATTAAGCATGTGCTAGCAAGCACAATCAAGAAAGGTGTTTCAACTTGAGAGAGTCAAGATCGTCATCATCGAGCTCAAGTGGAATGCGCAAGGCAAAGGTATGATCTTGATAGGTTTTCTATTTTACCGGTCTCATGGTGTTAGTGGGAGACCGGGTTTTAGGATAGATGGCGTACTATCAAGAGGGGCTCTCGAGTGAGTAACTTGATCGCATCTTTGTGGAGAGCTCAAACCTTTGCATACTTGTCATTTCATCTTTCTTGGTTCTTACTTGGTTTTCTCCTTGTTGGGTTTTGGTGCTTGTTGTGATCTTCACGACAAGCCCAAGTTCACCGAAAACGAATTTCATATGGAAAACTTGTTGCGTTTTCGGTTTTGGAGGTTTGCCGATCATTCCTTTTTAGAGAGGTTTTAACCTCCTCCATTTGGTTTTATCTTCCATTGTTGTACTATGAGGTTTATCTGCATGATCTTGTAAAGCTCTTCGTTGTGATTCCAACGAGCCAAAAATCATCGAAAACGGAGTCCGGATGGAAAAGATATTGACGTTTTCGTTATCGGTTTTGCTGCAGTTTTTCCTAGGCCGGAGTCTCCGGTCCAAGACCGGAGTTTCCGGTCTGTGCATGACCGGAGTCTCCGGACACAACGTTTTTCTCCAAACGTTGTTCAGCCCCTGGTGGGGGGCGGAGTTTCCGGCCCTAGAGGCCGGAGTTTCCGCCCCTGGATGAACTTTCCGGCCCAGGGCACCGGAGAGTTTGCCCAAGCCTCGGCGGTGTTGACAGTGTTCAGCCCCTGGTGGGGGCCGGAGTTTCCGGTCCCAGTAGGCCGGAGTTTCCGGCCCTAGTGACCGGAAACTCCGGTGTGAAGTTTTCCTGCAACGGCTCTTTTTCGTGGGACCTATAAAAAGGCCCCTTCTTCCCCAGAGAGAGCAGCTCTTCCAAGCACGAATTTTCCCCCTCTCTCTCCTCCATTGTTGACCTTGGAAAGCTTGCCCCTCTCTCATTTCCTCCCATGATTCTTGCATATTTTTAAGGGATTTGAGAGAGGAGATCAAGATCTACATTTACACCAATCCATCTCTCCCCTAAGTGAGGGGAACCTTGTAGATCTTGATCTTGGAGTTCTTGGTGCATCTCCTCTTTGTTCTTCCTCTCTTTTTCCCCCATAAGCATTTATTGCTTTGTTGGAATTCGAGAGTGAAGGATTTGAGCACTTGTGCTCTTGCCTTTTGCATTTGGTGCATCGGTGTGCTCTCCACGAGGATTCGTGGAAGTTGAAAGTTTGTGAGCTTGTTACTCTTGGGTCCTTGGACCCTAGACGCCTTTGTGGTGGTTGGACCCTTGTGTGGTCACTTGAAGCCGTTCGGGAGCCCCCAATCCCATTGTGGGTTGTGCCCCGGATTGTTGTTGTTGAAAGCCGTTCGGGAGCCCCCAATCCCATTGTGGGTTGTGCCCCGGATTGTTGTTGAAAGGCTCCGGATTCCGCCTCGAAGGAATTCCGATAGTGGAAGGTGAACCAAGCCTTTGTGGTGCGGTTCATGGGCGAAGAAGGTGAAACCTTTGTGGTTATTGAACCGTTGTGTCGGTTCACACCTCTCCAACGAGACGTACTCCCTTAACAAGGAGGAACTCGGGAATACATCCTCATCTCCGCGTGCCTCGGTTATTTCTATACCCGAGCTTTTACTTATGCACTTTACATTGTGATAGCCTTCGTGCTTGAAGTATTCTATATTGCTACAACCTTATTGTTTGTCTTGCTTAGCATAAGTTGTTGGTGCACATAGGTGAGCCTAGTTTATTTAGGTTGTCGGCTTGTTAATTTAACCACCTAGTTTTATTCCGCAATTAATAAGCCTAAACCGAAAAAGTTTTAAACCGCCTATTCACCCCCCCCCTCTAGGCGACATCATTGTCCTTTCACCATACAGCTTTATCCCCACAACCTAATACCCGTTGCATGTTTATCTGTTGGCCTTGCGAGTCGTAGCGCATGCTTAGAGTTGTTTGTGCGAGTCGTCTATTGGTCTTATGTTTCATCTGCTTAGTATGATATATTTTTCTACCTAAATAAAATGTTGTCTTATATTGGGGTATTACAATTAAAAGATAAGGCACCAGGCGGAATGCCTTGCGAGGTGTTTTGTTCTGCTCAGTTGTCCAAATTATGTTAAGAGGATTGTAGATGTGTGTTTATCTCCTCCAAAGGATTCTCATGAATTATCTTTAGAGGATGAGATAAACTCTCATCTCGAGACTCAAGTTACTAATGGTCTTATGTGTGTTTTGACCGATGTAGTTCTTGCTTCAATCATGCCTTTTCGAAATGCACATGAGCTTTGGACCAAGCTTCAAGATATATATGAAGTGTCCAAAATTATTGAGGATGATTTTTCTTCCTCCACCTCCGGCCGTGATGAGTTCACAACTTCTTCCACTTCACCAACATGTGATTTGTCACACGGTAACGATATGGTGAGTGGTGATAGAAATTGCATTGGTGATGGTGAACTTACTATTGATTATACCTATTCTCTATCACATTGCAATCTTCTATCTTTGAACTTAAAATCTTCTAGCACTCCAAATGTCATACATGCTAGAGTTGATTGTCCTTGCATATCAAGTAATAGTTGCTTAACTAAATATAATGATGATATGCTCTCTATGTCTTGTTGTGTTGAAAATTACTCTTCCATATCCTACTGTGGTTTGAGCCGCATGGCGCGTAGGCACAAACTAATGAGTTCGCAATTGAGATTCGGCCGGACTCCTAACGCGGGTAACAACTCATATGGGTGGCACTTGGACTTGCTGTAGTGAAGGAATAAGTCGTGTTGAGAAGCCCTGATGCTTGCTTGGGTTGATCATGCGAGTATGGGTACAGTAGTGCACCCCTGCAGGGTATAATCTTATCGATGAGCCGTGTCCACGGTTATGGACGATTTTGGTGATGATGCTGGCTAACAAGATCTAGACAACTTACACCTAATTAATGATAATTCAATTGACTAGTAATATAGAATTACGTTCACCATAAATTATAACTAAAAATGTTCAATGTGTGAGTTTCCCGAATTGCTTCCTCATACTTGGTTGAGGGGGTTAATTCGAGAATGGGTTATGATTGGTGTTAGTTGTAGATGTTTACTTTATGCGCTCTCTTATCCCTCTCTGATTAGACGGAAGTTGTAGCGTGTCTCTTTAGGTTGCTAGTGCTGCTGCCGCTAAGTCCACCTCCCCCATATTTTGGGAGATGGTGTAGAAAGTAGGCAAGTCGGTTTTGCTTGCCAGGGAGTGCCCTGACCCTCTTTTGGGATGTGCTTTATGTGCAGTCAACAGGTTTGAAGTCTGACGATGTTAGCTTGGGAATCCCTCCGGCTTGGCTGGGCAGGGATATGGTGCCATCGCTTATCTTCAGGACTCTTAGTCCAATTTGCATCTTATCCTTAGTCGGATACTATTTTGCTTCCGCTGTCATTTGAATCTTTGTATTGTATCATTTATATCTTGACTCGTTCGAGTCGGTGTTGTAATTATATTTCTGTTGTATTTGCGGATGTATCGGAACTGTTGTAATGTTATCACAATTCCACCCACATAATGCGCATGTTTCGGCGTGCACATTATGTCTGGTGGGCGACCTAAAATCGTTATTATGCGGATTTCGGCTGGATCGCTTAAATCTACATAGTACCGATTTTAGGGCGTCACAGACACGTGGACGGCAGGATGTGTCTGCTCGAAGCCCTTGTTCGGTGGACGATTGAGATGAGACTTTTCGAGGCATAAGTACTGCGCTTTGACGCGAGGGACTTCATCTTCTCCAATCGCTCTGTTTCCCCTTTCCTCTGCGCTCTACCATTTTCGCCGCCCTCTAGAGCTCCGTGCAATCTGTCCGTACACCCTGCGCTGCCTCGCGGCACCATGGGCAAGCCGAAGAGCGCCGCTGGCTCCTCCGCCGCCGCCGACGAACCCGGACTGATGAAGAAGCCCGACGGCGATTGGCAGAGATCGTTGGTGAAGAAGGCCGATGTGGAGCTTTTCCGCGCGCAGGGTCTACTTCCACCTGCTGACCAAGTCCAGGTACGCGCCCCTGGCAAAGAGGTTTGCCCACTCCCCGCGATGGGGAACGTGTTTGCTTCGCGGATTTCCTTCCGCGGGGCTTCGGGTTCCCCATGCATGATTTTGTGCGCGGTCTCCTGTATGCCTATGGGGTTCAGATCCATGATCTGACCCCCAATGGCGTCTTGAGCATCGCGGGCTTCATCGTGCTCTGCGAGTGCTTTCTGGGTGTCGCGCCCCATTGGGCATTGTGGAAGTCGCTCTTCCTAGTTCGCAAGAACGTTGGGAGGAGCGGGTTGACCTTCCCCGTGGGCGGCTTCGGAATCCAAGTGCGCGGTGACACCGCGTACTTCCAGATGAAGAAGTGCGACTCCGTCCAGGGATGGCGCAGGAGATGGTTCTACGTCCAGTCGAACCAGGACGGCCTGGATGCATTCGACAGCGGACGTGGACTGCGGAAGACCGGCGCCTGGGCGCACCCGCTGACTGTTGTGGAGAAGGAGGCCGTGCGGCCCATGCTGAGCCTGCTGCGCGATCTGAGCAAGACCCTTGGGCGCGAGGCGGGTGGCGTCTTCCTGATGGCCACCTTCTTCCGTCTTCGGGTGCAGCCGCTCAGCGCTCGGCCTCACCCGATGTGGGCTGTCGAGGGCGTCAGCAACGAGCCGCTTGACGATGAGGAGGTGGAAACCAAAGTAAGATCCATCACCAACCTCCGAGTCGCGGACACGTGCAACGTCAAGTGCCCGGTTGCTGCTTACGGGGCATCGAACCCCGTTCCTGAGGTGAGTCTTGGCTTGTTTTCATTTTGTCTTTGCTCGACTTGCGTCTACTTTCTTCTTGATTCGACTTGTTTCTACTTGCTTCAGGGTCGGTCTTTGTTGATCAGCCTTCCTCCTCTTCCCGAGAACGGACCCGACGACGAGTCGAAGTTTGTTGAGGAGGAGGATGACGACGAAGAGATTCCCTCCGCACATTCTCCCCATGAAGAGGTGGATGAAGAAGATGAAGTGGAGGAACCCGTGCGGAAGAAGCGGAAGCTCCCGAGTCGTGGCGACTCTGCCACTGCGTCGTCACCTGCTAGGGATGCCGACGTTACTCTGGAGGAGGTCGTCGCGACGTCGTCGGGTGCGCGGTCCTCGGGTGGCTGGGATGAGCCCCTGAATGTTCCTCCAGTCAGCTCCGCGGCTCCTCGTTCTTTCGCGCGGATGCCTTCGCCCTCCCTGGAGAGTTACGACGACCTTGGGACCCCCAGGTGAGTTTCTTGATGATGTGTTTCCTTCGAGTTGCGTTTTGTAGTTGCAACGTTTGAGTTGACAAGTGTGCTTGTTTTCGCTGCAGCCATCGTTCTGGCGATGTTAGCTCCCCCCTTCGGGACGTGGAGCATACATCCGCCCCTTCGACTAAACTGGGGACTCAGGTTGTGGTGGAGAAGGCGCGTGTTGAGCCTGCTGGCGTTGTATTGTCGAGCCGCGATCCTCCTTCGGCTTCAGAGGACCTTGACCGCCTGGACCACGTAAGTCTTTTGTGCTTGTACTTGTATTCTTGAGTTTTCATCGGGTGCGCGATCAGCGCTCCCGATGGGAGTAGCCCCCGAAGGTGTGGGTGACTAGTATAGTCGCCCGCAACTTTATTAACATCTTGCTTTTTTTTCAGCCGTACTACCGTCAGCAGCTTGACGCAGCCGCGGCTTATGTTCGCCTGGAGAAGGAGAGGGACCAGCTGCGTGCTTCTCTGGACCAGGCTACTGGGCGGGTTGATGAGCTTGAGAAGGCTCTACATGAGTCTCGAGAGCGGTAGCTGGCGCGGGTCGCCCAGGAAAAGACTCAAGTCGGTTGTCTCCTTTCACTCGCCGGTTTTCTTGGGGGTAAGTTTCGGCTTGATGCCTACTGTGTCTTGATCTTTTTCTTTGTCTGACCTTGGATCCTTTGCGCAGAGACTTGCGGTGGAGCTCCTCCGGAAGACGCAACGAGTGACACGGTTGACCTGGCGACTGTTGTTGGCTTCCTCGACCGGGTCTGTGCCTATGCCTCAGACGCGCTGAAGAAGTCCGCAGCCGCGTTGCAGAAATCGACTGGAGCCCTCGCTGTGGTGCACCAGAGTATCTTCCCGGGCGACCAGTCGCCGGCAGCCGTGGACGCCCTTCTGCGCCGTTTGAGGACGTGACCACCATCGCCGACTTCACACGGTCGCAGACGGTACGCGGCTCCGAGCTCACCTTCCAGCTCCTCTTAGGGCATCAGGTTCCAGGTAACTTTGAGAGGGTCGTCAGCGGCTTTCCCCGCAAACCCGATGGCCGAACCGCGTCGCTGAGTGGCGTGAAGGAGCGTGCCTCACAGCTGGCCGTGCAGCTTGTGGCACTCTTCGAGTGGGCCCTTTCTAAGGCAACTGAGACGGCTGCCGCTTGGAAGGGTCGCTCCCGGTCGCAGTCAGCAGCCTTAGAGTAGGCGTAGCTTTAGGACTCTGGCAGTCGCCGTGGGCTGTATTTTGAACTTCTGGCTCTGTAATGAATATTGTCCTGCCAGGTCTTTTGGCCTTCAATAGTGCTTTTGCTAGAACTGACTTTATTTCTGCCGAGTTTAACTGTGCTTCACAGTCGTATGATTGTATTGACTCTACGTATTCGTGGCAGAATGTTGTGCAAGGTGGTGCTTCTCCTTCTCGTGCGGCTGAGCCGAGTAGTGAGGCTTCTTCTTCGGGTGCTCGCCATCGCCAGGCGACGCCAGCTCCTCCACGTAGTGTAAATTATCAGCTGATAATCACGTACATGAAGAACAAGGTGGTTGAGCTTGAGGCGACCCTGAAGAATACTGAGCGGCTGCTGCACCGCTCCCGGTCGTATCCTACGGCGGAGTTCTCACGACGTGAGGATTTTTTGCTTGGGGAGATCGATCTGATCAGTCGGCAGCTGCAAGGTTTGTATCCTTTTGGCAGCTGCTTTCTTTGCTGAGGCTTGCTTGTTCTGACTTTGCAGTTTATGCGTGCAGATGTTAACCCGGATTGGGAGGCCGAGCGGGCTCGCGTTGAAGAGCGAGTTACCCGAGAGGCGTCCGGCGACTCCTACGAAGCTCGGCAGTTCTGGGTGAACAAGTCGAGAGGGCGCGTCCTTGCCACCATGCTTGATCGTACGTGGCGCGCTGCTTTTCTTCTAGAGAATTGCCGGAAGACACTCTGGCACATCAATCGTGTGTACTTCCCGCATAACGCGCAGCCGAACGGGTTGTCCGCCTTGCTGGAGAGGTTTCGCGATGGTGAAGGGCTGAAGGAGGTTGTCGACGCCCAACTTGTGGCGTTGGCATACGTCCGGATGCATCGGCCGCATCTTCCGCTCGACAGGGTTCTTGATGGCCTGCCTGGTGATGACGACTTTGACGAGACCTTAGCGGCTGCACGCCGAATTATCAGGCAGGTTCAGGACCTGAGTGAGGGCCTTGTAGGTCCCCTCGATGCACCGAAGGCCGAGCCTGCAGTTTAAAGTAGCTGTCGTCTGATGTACAGGGTTAGCTATAGAGGGCAAGTGTGCCTGTGCAAGTCGTAATGTACTGGATTAAAAATACTTGCGAGTAATGAGAATTGATCTGCTTGCTCGGAAGTACAAATTCCTGTTTTGATTTTCGACCTGTTTGGCGCAGTCGCCTAGTATGTTAGGCGACGGCCTAGGTTTTCCCAAGTGTGACCTGTATGTCACAGTCTCTGATTTTATCAGGTGGCGACTTAGGATTTTTGTAACTTGGCCTGTATGGCGCAGCCCCCGAGTTGTTCGAGTGGCGGCCTAGGATTTTTGCTAAGGCCTGCATGGCGTAGCCCCCGAGTAGGTCGAGTGGCAGACTAGGATTGCAAGTGTTACCTGTTTGGCGCAGCCCCCGAGTATGCCGGGTGGTGACCTAGGATTTTGAACTTGACCTATACAGCGCAGCCCCCGAGTGAGTTCGAGTGGCGGCTGAGGATTTTCTGAGAAGGCCTGTATGGCGTAGCCCCCGAGTAGGTCGAGTGGTAGCCTAGGATTACAAGTGTTACCTGTTTGGCGCAGCCCCCGAGTGTGTCGAGTGGCGACCTAGGATTTTGAACTTGACCTGTATGGCGCAGCCCCCGAGTGTGTCGGGTGGCGGCCTAGGATTTTTGATTTATGCTTGTATGGTGCAGCCCCCGAGTGGTTCGGGTAGCGGCCTAAGCTTTTCTTTCAACCTGTGTGGCGCAGCCCCCGAGTGGTTCGGGTGGCGGCCTAGGATTTTAGCTTCCTCTGTACGAAGGGTAAAGAAGACAGATTTTCTTCAAATCACTTTATTGATTCTTGCGAACAGGCCGCCTCATTAAAACCCTTCCAGTCCCCTTAGGTACCCTGGTAAGGGAAAGAGTGCGTCTGAAACCTGCCGCTGATTTTCTTGTACAATGATTGGGTTGAACTAGGGGTAGAACCGGCGGAGTTGTGCCACGTTCCACGGGTTGCTGCAGTCTGCTCCTGCCTTCGAGTCTTTCAGGCGGTAAGCTCCGTTGCCGATTGCTTCTGTCACGACGTACGGGCCCTCCCATGGGGAAGCGAGCTTGTGCACCTTCTTCTGCTTGAGTCGAAGAACCAGGTCGCCTGCAACGAACGCTCTTGGTCGTAGCCTCCGAGTGTGATAGTTGCGCAGGTCTTATTGATACACGGCTGATCGTGCCAGGGCGATGTCGCGTGCTTCATCCAGGGTGTCCATGCTGTCTTCGAGTGCCTCCTCTGCATCCGACTTGGCGTAGGCGACTACTCTCGGTGCGTCGAATTTGATGTCTCAAGGGAGGACCGCTTCTGCACCATACACCATAAATAATGGAGTGTATTGGGTGGATCTGTTTGGCGTTGTTCGCAGACTCCAAAGGACCGACGGCAGTTCTTCCACCCATGCGCCCGCTGCGCGTTTTAGGGGCACGCGCAGTCGCTTCTTGATGCCGTTGCAGACGAGGCCATTTGCTTTCTCCACTTGCCCATTGGATTGCGGGTGCGAGACGGACGCATAGCTGAGCTTGATCCCCTGCTCTGAGCAGAAGTCCTTGAATTCTTCGGCTGTGAAGTTCGAGCCGTTGTCGGTGATGATCCCGTTCGGTACTCCAAATCTGAAGATGATTGACCTGATGAAGTTGACTGCTGTGGATGCAGTCGAACTTGTGATGGGCACGGCTTCGATCCACTTTGTGAACTTATCGACTGCGACCAGGAGGTGAGTGTGACCTCCGGGTGAGGATTTCTTCAGCGGGCCCACCATGTCCAGACCCCATTGGGCGAAGGGCCAGGCTAATGGTATTTTCTTGAGTTCCGATGCTGGCGCGTGTGGCTTGTTGGCGAATTCCTGGCACCCTGTGCATTTCTTTACTAGCTCCTCGGCGTCCTGCATGGCTGTCAGCCAGTAGAACCCGGCTCGTAGTGCTTTGGCCACCAGTGCTCGACTGCTGGTGTGGTGCCCGCAGATACCCGCGTGGATGTCGAGTAAGATGGCTTGGCCGTCGACTGGATCTACGCACCTTTGCAGGATTCCTGAGATGCTTCTTTTGTAGAGTTCTCCGTTGATGACGGTGAAACTTTTGGAGCGCCTGATGATGCGCTTCGCTTCGACTGGGTCAGCTGGCAGCTTCTGATGCAGTATGTACGCCAGGTATGGTCCTGTCCATGTGGCTTCGACTAGCATGACCTCCATGGGGACCTTGTCTTGGCTTGGCGGGTTGGCATCGCCTTTTGTTGTTGCAGCGCTTGCTGTATTCTGAGTCTTGATGGATCTCTGCGTGATGCGCTCGAGGAAGACGCCGGGTGGGACTGGCACCCTGTCTGAGCCCATGTTAGCGAGGACGTCGGCTTCCTCGTTGCTTTCACGGCCGATGTGGCGCAACTCGCAGCCGTCAAAGTTGCCTTCCAACTGATTGTAGAGGTCTCTGTAGGCGATCATGTTGGTCTGCTGTACCACCAGGTAGGAGTCGCCGTATATCATGAGGTGCGTGGCGCCACAGTTCTTGGCCATCCGCATGTCGTGGATCAGGGCCTCGTACTCGGCTTCGTTGTTGGACGGCGTCGGAAAGTCCATCTGCAGGACGTACTTGAGTTTGTCGCCTTTGGGGGAGATGAGCACGACTCCTGCCCCGGCTGACATGAATTTCTTGGAGCCATCAAAGTACATTGTCCATGCGTTGGACAAGTCGGGTATATTTGGTAGCTGGGCTTCTATCCACTCGGTGGTGAATTCAGGGAGGACTTGTGCCATGATGGACTTCGGGTGAGCATACTTCAGCCCCCATGGTCCTAGCTCGACAACCCACTTGGCGACTCGTCCTGTCGCACGTTGGTTTGTGAGAATGTCTGCTAGTCCAGAGGAGCTTACCACCGTGATCGGGTGCTCGGAGAAGTAGTGGACGACCTTCCTGGAGGTCATGAAGACTCCGTATGCCAGCTTCTGGTAATGAGGGTAGTTCTGCTTGGACAAGGTGAGGACTTCGCTGAGGTAGTAGACGGGTCTCTGTACCGGGTGATTGTGCCCTTCTTCTTCGCGTTCGACTACTAGTACCGTGCTCACCACCCTGTTTGTTGCTGAGACGTATAAGTACAGCGGCTCGTTTTCCAGTGGTGCCACGAGGACCGGAGAGGTTGTCAGGGTTGTCTTGAGATGGTCGAATGCGTCCTGCGCCTCCTGTGTCCACTCAAACTTGTCCGTCTTCTTCATCAGTTGGTAGAAAGGTAAGGCTTTCTCTCCCAACTTACTAATGAACCGGCTGAGAGCTGCGACTCGGCCGGCTAATCGTTGCACCTCCCGGAGCTTGGTTGGTGCTGGCATTGTGAGTATGTTCTGCACCTTCTCGGGGTTTGCTTCGATTCCTCTTGCGGATACGAGGTACCCTAGTAGTTCTCCGGCTGGCACGCCGAACACGCACTTCTCTGGGTTGAGCTTGATCTGATACACATCAAGTGCGGCGAAGACCTTGCGGAGGTCGTCTACTAAGGTATCTTCCTTTCGGGTCGTGACAACGATGTCATCGACGTAGACTTGGACGATCTGCCCGATTAGCCCCTTGAGGCATGCTTGCATTGTCCGCTGGTACGTGGCACCTGCGTTCTTTAACCCGAACGGCATCGTTTGGTAGCAAAAGACGCCATCGGGTGTGATGAAGGCCGTCTTCTCTTCGTCTTTGACTTTCAGCCTGATCTGCTGGTACCTTGAGTAGGCGTCCAGGAAGGACAGGCGCTCGCAACCTGCTATCGAGTCGATGATCTGGTCTATCCGCGGTAGCGGGAAGTGGTCCTTGGGGCAGCACTTGTTGACTGCGGTGAAGTCAACGCACATTCGTAGTTTCTTCGTCTTCTTTTTCTCTACTAGGACCGGGTTGGCGACCCAGTCCGAGTCCTTGATCTCTCGGATGAACTTGGCGTGCAGTAGCCTGTCGACTTCCATGGTGATCGCATCTCGCTTGGGTCCTGAGAAGCGTCGCATGGATTGTTTGACAGGTCTTGCGTCCTTGTGGACTTTCAGAGAGTGCTCGGCGAGTTCCCTGGGTATCCCTGGCATGTCAGAAGGTTGCCATGCAAAGATCTTCCAGTTCTCACGTAGGAACTCGACGAGCACGCTTTCCTATGCGGGGGTCAGACTCGATGAGACCTTGACTGTCGGGGGGCTGCCCCCCGGGTAGGGGCAGATCCCGGTATAATTCAACAAGGTGTCAACAGTACCCGGCCTTTGGCGAGAGCAAGGGACACCCCCTGCTGTGCTGAAAGGGCAGATTGACCCCTGAGCGCTGGTAGAGGACAAAGTGCCTCCTGGCAGGCGCAAGGGGCAGGTCTCCCAGCTATAAATAGACACCCCCGACCCTCACAATCGCAGCACAGGCATGAGCGGGTGGTTCCTCTAAGAACTAGCTTCTCAAAGATGTCTTTGCTGGTAGGCTAAGACATCTTCGGGAGGCTAGGCCTAGAGATACTCATCCTGAGACGAGCTCGGACGTCTCCGGGAAGGATCCCGGATCTAGGATTCCGGGGAGACTTCCGGGTGGAGGTGTACTCGGCTTTACCGGATAGGTATTCCGGGTAGGTACTAACCGGAGTGTGTGTCTCGGTCTTGATCTTATGCAGAAGAGGCTCACAGTGGCAAGCGAGGAGGTAGTCGGCGTGAGGGCTTCCGGTAGGCCGTCAACGGTCTATAGCAGGCTTTACCGTATGTCACGGGGAGAAGTACCATTCCTCCTGACATGGAAGCATGGTCACCTCCCGCCTGACACGGAAACATGGTCACCTCCCGCCTGACACGGGAGCGCGTCACCCGGTACGATCGTGGTACGACAAGACCTGACATGCCTAGCCCGGCAATCCGGAAAAGGCTATCCGGGATGGGCAGAGACATGTCTTGTCTCTGACAAGGGGACAATGATGATGCAGGACGGCGCCTGCCGTCCTTAACGAGATGATGACGAAGGGGCTACACCGGATAGTCCGGCTAGTAGGTCGCACTAGCCGGTGACGGCATGCCGGCTAGGCCTGTCCGGTGGGGCCATGCCAAGTTAGGGTTTCTGGCCCTCCTGGCCGGACCTCTATAAAAGGCGCCATAACTGCTCCTGAGAGCGAGAGACCAACTTGAGAGCCAAAGCTATAGTCACATTTACTCTTAGAGCATTCACTCCTTCTCACCTTGAGTTCATCTAGTTCTTTGTACTCCTCACTTTGAGAGATCTTGTAGCAAGTTGTAATCCTTACATCATCAATATATAGAGAGAAGAGGCAGGAGTAGGGGTGTTACCTCCCCACGAGGGCCCTGAACCTGGGTATATCGTGGGTTTGCTGTGTGCCTTCGTGCATTTATTTGTATTTGCTAGATCTTCCTCTTTGCACTTTGATCTTATTCCTTGTTCTTGGGAGATCTCGGTTTTACCGGGATCCTCCTCGTGTGAGTTCTTCAGCTTGCTATCCCTCCCCGGATCCACCAACGTCCATCGGCCCCACAAATTAGCCATCCTATGGCATCTGCCGTGACACCACCACGACAGTTGGCGCCCACCGTGGGGCTGACAGAGGCGTTGGCTGGTGTACACATCCGGACGGGCTCCCCCGTTCGTTTCGACGTTCGGGTTCTTTCTGGCCTAGTCGTAAGGCTGGGGGAGATGGATTTCGTCTGCGACAACGCAGGGTGCTTCCGAAACAGACCGTTTCCGGTGAACGGATGTCTCATCGATTTCGGTGGTTTCACCACTCACGTGGCCACCGAGGTTGTCTGTAGCTACCCGGATGTAGTCCTGGAAGCTGAGGACCCTCCCATGCTCTGCGCTGCTCGGGGTCTGCGTGTCGGTCGCCCCCCGAGTTCCGTCGCAGTAATGATGGTCGGGGCAACCGAGGAGGAGTATCAAGACGCTGACGGGGATACCGGGAGCGGTCTCCCCCGTTTGGCCAAACCCCCGCAGGAAAGACAGGCGGCCCGAGATGGTGATCCGCAGCCATCCCAGCCACGGCGTCGTCCGGATCCCCTCTCGGGACTTGTGGCTAAGTTGGTTGTACCGGTAGCTGCCGGAGCAGATGCCCAGGCCACTTCGGTTGAGTTAGAGGAGCAGCGGAAGTTGCTACTCGCTGAAGCACAGGAGATCGCCGAGATCCGCCGCGAGCTCAGTGCTAGCCTCCGGAGTACAATGCAGCTCACGGATTCCCTAAGATAGACTCCCAGGAGAAGCGCATTGCAGATCTGCGCAAGAAAGGAAGAATGGTGAATGAGGAGCTGGCTGGTGGAGCCACCACCAGTAACACTGGAAGTCGGATTTCAGCAGGGAAGCCGGTGTACAGCTCACCGGCGAAAACCCTTAGGGCCGCCGAAGCCGCCATGGCCGAGTTGGTGGGACTATCCGGTGAAGCCCTGCGCAAGCAGCAGGAAAGAGTAAACGAGTTGGTAATCGAAGCCAATCGTCAGAATCTGGCCTTCAAGAAGAAGAACCCCGGGGCAGGATCCCAGGTGTACTCAGCCAGACCCGACAGCCAGAAGTCGGATGGGGAGGCCTCTTCCCCGCATCCGAGCAGAAGCAAGAGCAAGAGCAAGAGCCGGAGCCGAAGTCGAGGTTCCGGGAAGAACAAGCAGCTACAGACCTATGATCCGGCCTTTGCCGGTATCCAGCAAGCCGGGCAAGCCGGACAGCGTAACTCGGGACAGGCGGGAAGTACCCGTGGGGATGGTAACCTGGGTGTAGGAAATAATAACCCGGCTAGCCGTGGTAATCCACCCCGGAATCCTCCTCACGTTCAGGGAAACCCGCATAGGGAGGTCGTCTCCGTTCCCCAGCAGGCCCTGGTCCCTGCACAGGACAGGCTCAACGATGGCAACTCGAGGCTGCAGCAGCTCGGATATCAGCCAGACGAGAACCCTTTGGGATCTCGGATAGGAACCAGGCAGCTGAACCCGGCAGACGCCAGATTCCGGCTCGACCGGATTCACCAATCCGAGTTGGTAGAAGAGCAAGGACCTCCGGGACCTGCTTGCTTTGGACCTCGGATCATGCGGGAACCTCCTGTTCGGAACTTTCAGCTCAACCGAGGTGCCAAGACCTATGACGGTAGCAAGAAGCCGGAGGACTGGCTAACCGACTATGTAACTGCAGTAAGCATAGCCGATGGAAACAGACGATGGGCGGTACGATATGTGCCGCAGATGTTGGAAGGACCAGCCCGGATCTGGTTGAACAATCTGAGAACTGGCAGTATAGACTGATGGTTAGACTTTGAAGAGGCATTCATCAGCAACTTCACCAGCACGTACAAGAGGCCCAACAGGCCTCAGCAGCTCGCGATCTATAGGCAAAGGAGCAATGAGACTGACCGGGAGTACCTTACCCGGTGGAGCAATATTCGCAACTCTTGCGAAGGAGTGGTGGAGGCACAGGCCATCTCCTGGTTTGCGCAAGGATGCCGGCATGGTTCTATGTTGTGGCAGAAATTGCAGAGAAAGATGCCGACAACCTTGGCAGAAACCATGCGCATCGCCGATACCTATACGCTTGGAGATCCCATGCAACCCCTGGTGGATGTCGGAGACTCCAACAGGAGGAATGCGGGACCTCAGCATTCAGGGCCGAGCAGGAGCCATGATCGCCAGGAGTTCGGCCACAAGAGAAATCAGCCCGAGTACCACCATGCCGCGCACCATGTCGCAGCAGTAACCCGGGAACAGGAGGATGTCGGCAACAGCCAGCGTCAAAAGACGAGTGGCCCGGCTTGGGGTCAAAGTCAGGAGGTGCAGAAGACTTGGGTGGAACAAAAGAAGCCCCTGACGTATGAAGAGATGCTGAACAAGCCATGCTGCTACCACACTCTGGAGGCCAACAAGCCCGCAAACCACTCTACTCGGCAGTGCAGCTGGTATCAGCGCACGTTGCAGGAAGGCAGCTCGGGAGCTATTCGGCAGAGTGCTCCGGCATCTCGGCCCAATATCCCGAGACCTCCTCCTCCGACATCGGGGGCCAATGCAGTTCGACTTCCCCCTCCTCCGAGAGGACCCCCACCTCGCCCAGTGAATGTGGTGCATACCCGGAAGGACAACGGTAACCAAGCCGGACACCAGCAGAGCATCTACCGGGAAGCACATCAGAGTTATGTGGTCTTCGTAACCGAGCCTACTGACCGAAAGAGTGTGCGGCAGCGCGCTCTGGAAGTAAACGCTGTGATCCCGGCGGTGCCCAAATTTTTGCACTGGTCCGAGATGGAGATCACCTGGAGCCGGAAGGATCACCCCCGGGTTATGCCCAAGCCGGGAGCATATGCCTTGGTGGTGGACCCAACTTTTGTCGGACCCAACCTCAACGCCCGCTTCAGCCGAGTTCTGATTGACAATGGCAGTGCCATTAACATCATGTACAAGGACACGATGCTGAAGCTGGGAGTATCCATGAACACCCTGCTGCCTACCGAGACAACCTTCCATGGCATTGTGCCCGGAGTCTCTTGCTCGCCCATGGGAAAGATCTCGGTTGAGGTGCTATTCGGAACTCGGGAGAACTGCCGAACCGAGAGCTTGGAATTCGAGGTTGTGGACCTCGAGAGCCCGTATCATGCACTGATCGGTAGACCGGCCCTTGCCAAGTTCATGATCTCGACGCACGTGGGCTATCTCAAGATGAAGATGCCGGGACCCAACGGTGTGATCACCATCTCGGGTGACCACAAGCGCTCCATGGAGTGTGCCTCGGCGGGGTCGTGCTTAGCGGAGTCCCTCGTGATCGCGGAGGAGAAGAAGAGGATCCAGCAGGTGGTGGCGATGGCCAAGACATCCCAACTCGGAATGCCCGGGATGGTGAACCCGGAGCAGGGGGCATCATTTCAGCCCCCCAAGGAGACCAAGAAGGTGTGCGTGGACCCCAGCAACCCGGAGCGCCAAGTTATCATTGGCAGCAACCTGGACAGCAAATAGGAAGGCGAGCTCGTCGACTTCCTCCGTGAGAATCGGGATGCCTTTGCGTGGTCGAGTGACGATCTGCAAGGCGTCCCGAGGCAGTTGGCTGAGCACTCTCTGTTTGTTCGACCGGATGCGAAGCCGGTGAAGCAACCAACTAGGCGCCTCTCGGATGAGAGAAGGGCTGCTGTCATGGAGCATCTGGCTATACTGCTGGCCGCCGGATTCATCATGGAGGTGCTGCACCCGGATTGGATTTCGAATCCGGTCCTCGTGGAGAAGAAAAAAGATGATCCCCTCCTGCTTAAGGTGTGGCGCATGTGCATCGACTTCACCAACCTCAACAAGGCATGCCCGAAAGACCCCTTTCCGCTGCCCCGGATAGATCAAGTGATAGACTCCACTGCCGGGAGTGAGCTTTTAACTTTTCTAGATGCTTATTCTGGTTTTCACCAGATACCTTTGAATCCGGATGATCAATTGAAAACTGCTTTCATTACCCCTTATGGGGCTTATTGCTATCGTGTTATGACTTTCGGATTGAGAAATGCTGGTGCTACATACCAGAGGTGCATGCAGAAATGTTTGCATGACCAGATAGGGCAAAATGCCGAGGTCTATGTCGATGACATAGTCATAAAAACAAAAAAAAAGCCTCATTAATAGATGATCTGAGGGAAACATTTAAGAACCTAAGAAGATTCCGGATGAGGTTGAACCCGGATAAGTGCACATTTGGTGTTCCGGCAGGGAAGTTACTCGGTTTCCTCATCTCAAGCCGGGGAATCGAGGTCAACCCGGGCAAAATTCGTGCTATTGAGAGCATGAAGTTGCCCGTGCGTCTCAAGGATGTGCAGAAGTTTACCGGGTGTCTGGCATCCCTAAGTCGGTTTGTGAGCCGACTTGGGGAGAAGGCTTTGCCCCTGTATCAACTGATGAAGAAGAGCAAGACGTTTGTTTGGACCCCGCAAGCTGATGCGGCATTCTACGATCTGAAGAGAATGCTCTCAACAGCACCTGTGTTGGCATCCCCGTTACCCAAGGAACCTATGCTGCTTTATATTGCCGCAACCAACCGGGTAGTCAGTGTGGCGATGGTAGTAGAAAGGGAAGAAGGGGGCAAGCTGATGCAGAGGCCGGTGTATTACCTCAGTGAGGTGATCTCGGAATCAAAGCAGAACTACCCGCACTACCAGAAGATGGCATACGGGGTGTACATGGCAGTGACCCAGCTCAAGCACTACTTTCAGGAACACCCGATCACAGTGGTATGCGAAGCTCCTCTCGCCGAGATCATCGGTTGCAAGGATGCTAGCGGCCGGGTAGCCAAATGGGCCATCCAGTTGTCTCCGTACGCTCCGGCATACGAGAGACGAGATGCCATCAAGTCGCAGGCGCTGCCGGACTTTTTGGTAGACTGGGCCGAGATGCAGTATGAACCTCCGATGCCGGATTACAATTTCTGGAGGATGCATTTCGATGGCTCAAAAGCTAAGATCGGATTGGGTGCCGGAGTGGTCCTCACTTCCCCAAAGCGAGATGTACTGAAGTATGTACTGCAGATCCATTTTCGGGCATCCAATAATGTCGCGGAATACGAGGCCTTGGTTCATGGACTGAACGTCGCCAAGGAGATCGGCATCCGCCGGATAGAGTGCTTTGGTGACTCAGACCTCGTGGTACAACAGGTGTCGGGGAATTGGGATGCCCTTGATGCAAACATGGCCTTATACAGGTTTCATGTGCAGAAAATATCCGGATTTTTTGAAGGATGCGAGTTCAAGCATGTACCCAGAGGAGAAAACGAAGCAGCGGATGTCTTGTCCAAGCTAGGATCATCCCGGGATGCAATCCCACCCGGAATAGCTCTGGAGCATTTGAGGAAGCCATCTATCCAACCCTCACCCGAGTCGGAATCTATCTTCATCCCCAAGGAGCTTGGTTCAGATGCCGTACCCATGGAAGTAGATGTCGGGAGCATAACATCGAACCCGGGGACTGCGTCCCAGTGCTCAGAGAGGCAGAGAAAGATGATGATAGAGGTGATGTCGGCAGAACCAATGGACATAGACGCTCCCGCATTCCCGGGTAGACCTGTCCCGGGATGGGCACAGCCCATTATGGCGTACATCTTGGAGGGAACTCTCCCGGAGAATGAAGTGGAAGCCCGGCAAATACTGCGAAGATCAAAAGCATACACTGTCATCAATCAAGAGCTGTACAAGAGAAGTGTCACCGAGGTACTCCAGAGATGTGTGGAACCGGCAGAAGGACAAGAGATGCTGGTGGAAATACATCAAGGGGAGTGTGGACATCATGCATCATCCCGGGCCCTGGTGGCGAAGGTGTTCCGGCATGGGTTCTACTGGCCTACTGCATTGCAGCAAGCAGAAGATATTGTCCGGAAGTGTGGGGGATGCCAGAGATTTGCTCACCGGATACACATGCCGGCGTCAGCACTGAAAACAATCCCCATCACTTGGCCATTCGCAGTATGGTGTTTGGACATGGTCGGACAATTCAAGCCGGCAAGGGGCAATATGACACACATACTTGTCATGGTGGACAAATTCACAAAGTGGATAGAGGTCAAGCCAATCCGGAAGTGCGATGGACACACCGCTGTGCAATTCCAGAAAGACATCATCTTGAGATACGGATACCCACACAGCATTATCACAGATAATGGAACAAACTTTGCTGTGGGGGAATTCGCTCGATTTTGTGCTGAGAAGGGAATCCGGCTGGATGTAGCATCAGTCGCACACCCGGAAGCAAATGGGCAAGTCGAAAGGGCAAATGCCTTGGTCTTGGCCGGCATCAAAGCTCGTTTGATCGAACCACTATTGAGAACTCCGGGATGCTGGATAGAGGAATTACCGGCAGTACTATGGGGTCTCCGGACTACACCGAATAGATCTACCGGATACACGCCATTCTTCATGGTATACGGTGCTGAGGCAGTACTCCCAACCGACATACAGTATGATTCTCCGAGAGTGACAATGTTCACCGAAACTGAGGCAAAGGAGGCCCGAGAAGATGACGTTGATTTACTCGAAGAGGCCAGAGAATTGGCACTATCTCGGTCGGCAATTTATCAACAGAACCTCCGTCGCTATCATAGCCAGAAAGTGCACCCGAGGGTGTTCCGAGAGGGAGATCTGGTGCTGAGGCTCATCCAACGCACGGCCGGAATGCATAAGCCGTCACCTCCATGGGAGGGACCTTTCGTGATAAGCAGAGCATTGCACAATGATTCCTATTACCTTGTAGATGCACAGGAAGCTAGGAAAGGTGTAATGGACAAATCCGGTGAGGAAACCAAGCGTCCTTGGAATGTAGCTCTACTTCGCCCCTTTTACACTTAAAGGGCTCAGTGTATGTGTATCTCAATTTTCAATATTTATGGAAGTAAGGCACCCCGGGAGGAACCTGGGGACTGCCTGGTTCTGTGCTCTTTTTTACTTCCGTTTCGTTAAGTTTATTTATTTTTTTGTAACGGCATCCCGGGAAGGAACCCGGGGACTGCCGGATAGCTATTTTTTATATTGTGTGCATGCCGGGAAAGTTCCGAGTTCGATTCTCAAAGACAGAGTAATGTATGTCATGTGAAATCATCTTGTGACTCGACTGACGAACGCCGAAATGGTAGTCAAGAGCAAAGAGAGGGAAGGTGGGAAACACGAAAATGGTCTCGGGGACTTGGAGCAGGAACTTATCCGGCATGCTTGTTTTATAATAACTTTGTTGTTTATGTCGGGAATTCGGTTAGCCGGAACTCGGATTGTTCTGAGTAATGTATGCCGTATGTGGAGTTTTGTGACTCGACTGTCGAACGCCGAAATGGTAGACAAGAGCAGAAATTACCTAAGTACGGTAAACATGAAAGGCAAGTCGGGAACTCAAAACAGAATACATTGGCATAAATTGTTCGAATAGGTAGTTCACTGCGGAATAAAAATAGTATAAGTGTATGTTACATATGGCACCCGGCATCCCGGGGATTTAACGAGTCTACTAAGTTTTTTAAGCGGTAGGGGAAGTCGGCTTCTCGACAGAGACCTCGGGAGTAGCGGCCTCGGGAGCAGCGGCCTCGGGAGTAGTGGCAGCAGCAGCAGCAGGAGCAGCAGCGGGAGCGACTTCGGCTTCGGGTCCGGCAGCACTACTCGGGGCCTCGGGAAGCACCTCGGTCTCGGGGGCCTCGGGTCTTGGCGAAGTCGCTGCATCCCGGGGAAACACCTTCTCGGGTGCAGCACCGGAAGCAGCGTCGTCTCCTACCGGGACCTCGTCTTCCGCGTCGACGCTCGCGTCGCTGGCTTCGTCGTCCTCACCTTCGGAGTCAGAGTCAGAAAGAACACTGGCGGTTAAGGCGCGGATACTTGCCCACGTAGCGATGCGGTGTGACACCTCCTGTCGCTGCTGGATCTTGGTCGGGTCGCTAACCCATGCCGAGGCCGTCCGCAGCCGCTGGATCGCCCCCAAGTCGAGACCTTCGTACCAGCTGAGTACTTGGGTCAAGACCTGGTCCGCGCCAGCCCGTGCACCGGAACGCTTCCAGGCGTGGATGCGCCTCCCGGCACCCCGAAGTGCGTTCGCGAGCTCGGGAATCGAGAGCGTCCCCCGGATACTCGGCCACAGTGCGCCGTGAACGTGGACCGCAGCGCTGAGTAGATCCGTCCCGATAGACCGGAGTGGTACTATCCGGGCCTTCAGGGCGATGAGGTGATCCTCGATGTCCCAGTCAGCCGAGATGGGACCCTTCCCGGCGCGCTTCTCGCGAGAGGCGGCAACAGCTTTGCCGGCAGCTTCCCGGGAGTGCTCAAACTCTCCTTTAAAAAGAAGAGTTGTACAACGGCTAGGTCATAAGAGTAACAGCAAGAAAGAAAGCAAAGAGAAGACAAGAGGGATGTCGGTCCACTTACTGTTCAGATCCAGGTTCAGCACTGTGAGCTCCGAGAGCCAAGTATCAGACCGGGAGCGGAGAAGAGCAAGCTCAGTCTCGGCAGTGTGCGCGCGCTCCTCGGACTGATCCAAGGTCTCTTTCTGCTTCTTGCTCGCTTCGATGAAGCGCATCTTCATGTCGGCCGTAGCAGCCTTGACCTTTTCGAGCTCGCCGTTGAGCCGCGCGATCTCGGCTTGCGCAGTGCCAAGTGCAGTTTTCTGGTCCACCGAGACCTTGCGCGCGGCGTCGCGCTCCTCCCGCAGGCGCCCTTCGGATTTCTTGGACTGACCGAGATCAGCAAGAACCCGGTTGAAGATGTCCCGGCGTTTGTGGTTGCACTCCTGAAATCAAGACAAAGAAGGAGTTAGTCGGGAAAAGATATACGGAATCCGGTTGGGAGGATCTCGGGGACTCGGTGTCCGAGTCCTGTATTTTTTCTCTAAGATTGGAACCTAGTGATCTGCTATTCGGTGGAATCTAGAGCACTAAGCACCAATCTCGGGGACTAGTGGTGGAGCAAATTTTGAAGCAACCTATCCGGTTGGGAGGATCTCGGGGACTCGGTGTCCGAGTCCTGTATTTTTTCTCTAAGATTGGAACCTAGTGATCTGCTATTCGGTGGAATCTAGAGCACTAAGCACCAATCTCGGGGACTAGTGGTGGAGCAAATTTTGAAGCAACCTATCCGGTTGGGAGGACCTCGGCGACTCGGTGTCCGAGTCCTGGATTTTTTCTCTAAGATTGGAACCTAGTGATCTGCTATTCGGTGGAATCTAGAGCACTAAGCACCAATCTCGGGGACTAGTGGTGGTGGAAGGAACAAGTATTTTTCGATAAAAGAAAGAGAACAAGCTTACCTCGGTCACCCGAGTAACATCCAGTGCGGCCACTTGGAGAGCGTGCAGAGCTTGGGCGTTGCGGCTTGGGCCTGCAGCGTGCAAGTCTCCCGCGATCTCGGAGGCATCGGCGGCAAGCCAGGCATGGTTGTATTCGTCAACAACCCGTATGCCGGAACCGCCGGGCGCGCGGGTAGCGGCAACATCCCGGGATCCTGAAGGTACAAAGGAACTGACGATTGCTCGCAACATCCGCAAGGCAGCAGTAGGGATCTCGGCGGGAGGCGGTGGTAAAGATGAAAACGTACCCGGGCGCAGCACCAAGTCCTGGGAAGAGGATGTCGGGGCAGCTGCGGGCGGGGCAGAAGATGTTTTCTGCCCAGAAATCTTGCCGCGAGACTTGGGAAGTTGATCTGCTGGCCGGGAGGAGGCTGTAGGCTGCTTCTCCGGGATGGTCTTGGGCGCGACTGGCCGAGAAGGGCCGCTTGCCGCAGGTTGCCGGCGAGGGCTAAGAATCTCTGCCTCCAGCCCGGGAACCCGGCGCGGGCTCTCCGGAAGAAAAACTTCTCCCGAGGTGGTCGGGGCCTGCACCGGGATCTCCTCGATCACCGGATGTGCTTCCGGGGTCGCAGCGGTAGCCGGTGCGGCACCGGAGGTGGCAGGCTCACTCCCTCGAGTAGAAGGGCGAGGAGGTGAAGGAGAAGCCCGAGCCGGGCTGGGAGTCCGAGTCCCGGGAGGAGGAGGAACAGCAGGGGACGGGAGCTCGAGTGCATCCCTGTAAGGAAGTGTTAGTAATAATTATGGAGAAAACAAAGTCAAATAGCATAAGGCAAGGAAGACGTACCCGGAGTCCACAATGGGAGGACCCCTTTGCCGGTGCCGAGCAGGCTTCTCGGTCGTCTGCTTACTCGGTTTGCTCCTCTTGGAGGGGTTGCCGGCGTTATCGGCCCCCTCGGTGTCGGAAGCCGCGCGCTTCCGGCTCTCGGCACGTTTGGTCCCGGTTGTCGGTTTCGGAACCACAGCTGGGCCCAATTCAGAGGGAGAGCGTCAATAACATCGAGATGCTGGCAATCAATCTCATCCTCATCATCCGAAGAAATGAAAACTGCCTCTGGAGTTGAAGGATTACCCGGGGCCTTAACGAAAGGGATGGCGAGATGGTCCTCGCCGTCGGGATCCTCTCTCGGCATCACGTCCGGTCTCGGGAAGTCCGGGGCGTAGTTCCCGTTGACGTGGACGGCGTCTTCTTCGTGTTGACGCTCGAACAACTGCGCAAACAAATTAGGACGTGTCGGTGTCCAGGTGAACGCATGTACGAAGGCGAAGGCACGAAAGACTGATATAAGCACCTGGTCGCATGGTTTTTTCCGGGATCCCCCAATGACCCCCCAAGTGTAGTCCTCCGTCATCTCCGTCCGGGCAATAACTCGGACACGACGGACGACCCCGGCGTGGTTTAGCCCCAGGATACTGGTCCTAGTGGGGTCAAAGTTCCCAGACATGTGGCACATCTTGTGCACTCGGTTTTGAAGGGGACAGACCCGGCGAACAATGAAGCAACGCAAGAGATCATCCCCGGTCATCTTCTGAGTTAGCACGTGCAGAACGTCGTGCATGCAACTGACCTCGTCATTATCCGGAAGCTTCTTCCAGAGACGGAACTCACGTGGAGGACCGATGACGAACTCCGGCAGATTGATGAAGTCCGGGTTCGAGGATCCCGGACCATCTCCCGAGTGCTCCCGGTTCTTCACATAGAAGAAACTCCGCTGCCACTTCCGGTAGGACTCTAGTCCCTTAACTATGGGGAATCCGGAGTCCGCGCGGGGGATGATGGTGGCCGCTCCGCAATCCACTAAGTCTTTTATCTTCTTATCCGGATTGGGGATGGCTTGGCGGCGGAGAATGAAATACTTGGCCCAGAGATCCAAGAAGGGCCAGATGCCGAGGTATGCCTCCGCATATGTCGTGAAGACCGAGAGCATCATTATGGCGTTGGCGGGAAGATGGTGAGGTTGAAGGTCGTAGAGGTCGAGGAAGTCGCGGAAGAAGGGGCTTGCCGGAAGCCCAAACCCGCGCTCGAAGTGCGCGAGGAATACCACGTATTCCCCGGGTTGGGGTTCCGGTGCAATCTCCTCTCCCGGGAGACGGCTCTCGACTTCCGGAGGAATCCGGTGAGTCCGATACAGCCAGTCCAGATCGGACTGCTTGGTCTCGGACCCATCCCAGCATCCCCGAGTACGTTCTTCGCCCATGTCGGAGAAGTACGCAGGGGTATCCGAGCTACTCTGCAGACGCAGCGGCGGTTAGTCGGAGTTAGTCTATCGGAAACTAAGATGTCGGAGCACAAACTGCTAAACACTACCGGGTTGATGGGGAACAAGATCTACCGTGGGCCAGTTAATCAAAAGAAAAGGGAGGAAAAAAGGGGCAGGCTAAAACTCTTACGAAGCAGTGCAAATGAATAATCTACGCCCTACCGCGGCAATACATCACCGCCGTGTGCCTAGTGCGCGCCGCTCGAGTTGTGCTCGCTGGCGGTGGCTCAACCGCGCCCGTGCTACGGCACGGCCGGAGTCGGACGGTTGCGCTACCGAAGAAAAACACCGGAGCGGAGAAGAAGAACTTACCGGTGAAGGAGGAGATCGGTGATGAGCGAGGCGGACGGCAATGTTCGAGCTCCGGCGCGCGGCGACGGTGACGGCGTTCGGTGACAAGCGTAGCGGCAGCGATGCGCTCGGGACAGTAATGGAAGAAGAGCGAGGAAGAAGAAGGGGAGGAGACCGTTCCGGTCCCCTATTTATGGGGGGGATTCCGGAGCGGTTTCCGATTTTCCCGCCCACGATCTCCACGATCGTGGGTGGGATCTGTTTTGTGCCGCACGCCACGTGGCACTATCCGGAGCGCCCGATCCGGCCACACCGAGGGCCACACGGCTCCAACGGTTAGATTCCGGATCGGCTACGGCTCCCCGGCGCGGGAACCCAAGCGACGGCGTGCTAGCACAGAAGCACTCGAGTGCGTCTCTGCGCAGACGGGACGTCGGGTGGGCCCTGGCTCAGTGTCTCGAATTCATCGGGAGATCAACGGTCGAGATTCACTGAGATGGTGCTATCCGGTCGCAGGCTTCGCCTCCCGGTTAAGGCAGTCTCGGTAAAAAGATCTCGCGAAGAATCGATCTCGGCATGGAATAAAAGGATGGTGTAGTTGGTTCTCGGAAAATGGTTGTTATTAAAGCTGATCCCGCACATCATCCGAAGTCGCTGTGCAACACCAGCTTCGGGGACTAGTGTCGGGGGGCTGCCCCCCGGGTAGGGGCAGATCCCGGTATAATTCAACAAGGTGTCAACAGTACTTGGCCTTTGGCGAGAGCAAGGGATACCCCCTGCTGTGCTGAAAGGGCAGATTGACCCCTGAGCGCTGGTAGAGGACAAAGTGCCTCCTGGCAGGCGCAAGGGGCAGGTCTCCCAGCTATAAATAGACACCCCCGACCCTCACAATCGCAGCACAGGCATGAGCGGGTGGTTCCTCTAAGAACTAGCTTCTCGAAGATGTCTTTGCTGGTAGGCTAAGACATCTTCGGGAGGCTAGGCCTAGAGATACTCATCCTGAGACGAGCTCGGACGTCTCCGGGAAGGATCCCGGATCTAGGATTCCGGGGAGACTTCCGGGTGGAGGTGTACTCGGCTTTACCGGATAGGTATTCCGGGTAGGTACTAACCAGAGTGTGTGTCTCGGTCTTGATCTTATGCAGAAGAGGCTCACAGTGGCAAGCGAGGAGGTAGCCGGCGTGAGGGCTTCCGGTAGGCCGTCAACGGTCTATAGCAGGCTTTCCCGTATGTCACAGTGTGCTGTGTGCCTTCGTGCATTTATTTGTATTTGCTAGATCTTCCTCTTTGCACTTTGATCTTATTCCTTGTTCTTGGGAGATCTCGGTTTTACCGGGATCCTCCTCGTGTGAGTTCTTCAGCTCGCTATCCCTCCCCGGATCCACCAACGTCCATCGGCCCCACAAATTAGCCATCCTATGGCATCTGCCGTGACACCACCACGACATTGACCGTCTTTCTGCTGTCAGTCGGATGGACTTGGTGGGTGACGGTGTCATCGTTCGTGTTGAATGTTGCGTCCTTGGCAGCCTTCTTGCGAGCCGGGAAGACGGTCTTGTCGTTGTCGGCTGATATGGCCTTGAAGTGCTCTTCGACTCCGAAGAACTCAGAAATCTTGGCGAACTCGCGGTCGCAGCTGTTGGAGAGTCCGAAGTCGCCGCGTACGGTGATTACTCCTTTCGGCCCGGGCAGCTTTATCATCAGGTATGCGTAGTGGGGTACTGCCATGAACCTGGCAAAGGTCGGGCGCCCGAGGATGGCGTGGTATTGTGACTTCCAGTCGACGACCTCAAAGTCTATCGACTCCTTCCTGAAGTGCTCGGGTGTACCGAGGATGACGTCGAGTGTGATTGTTCCCATGGGCGTGATTGCTTGCCCTGGTACTATGCCGTGGAAGGTGGTTTCCGATTCCGACAATTTCTCTGTCGACCTGTTCATTCTTCTCAGGGTGTCGGCGAATATGATGTTGATGCCGCTGCCTCCGTCCAGGAACACCTTCTTCAATCTGTAGTCGTCGATCAAGGCCTCAATCACGAGTGCGGCGTGCCCGGGTCGGGTTACCTCTGATGGGTGATCTGCCCTGGAAAATGTGATTGGCGTCTCCGACCCGCGCAGGTAGTCTGGTACCGCGCGCGGGCTGTTGATGGCTTGAAGTACTTGGCGTGTGATAATTTTCTGGCGCCTGTTCGACGGGGGTCCCTTCTGGATCATGTTCAGCTGTCCCCGTGCGGCTGGGTACGTGTCGGCTGCTGCCGACTGACCTTGTTGATGTTGATGTTGCTGCGGCTGGGGGAACGCTCCTGCCGCCTGCACCTGGTTGTTGTTTGCGGGTGCTGCCTGGATGGCTAGCTGCGGTGCCGCCTGTATGGCATGTACTGGGGCGATGATTTGCTGCATGACCTGGTATATCTTTCTTGCTTTGCGACAATCCTTTAACAGGTGGCTGGAACCCCATTTGCCTGTCTCCGGGTTGCGGAAAGAGTGGTGTTTACAGGGTTGCATCAGCTCCTCTGCTGGGGTCAACGGGCGCTTCCACTCGCGTTTCTGACTTCCAACATTGTGGCCGATGCTGTTGCTGCCACGGTTATACTGACTCGAGCTGGGCTGCCGACCTTGGTCGTACTGTCGGCTGTTGTCGCGTTTGTCCTCACGGGGGGTTTCATAGCCCGCCGTTACTGATTCGATTGAATCGTGGGTGTAACGTGGCTTCTTCTTTTGGCGTGCCTCACGCCAGTTGCTTGTTTCGCCCTCTTTTTTGGGGGAAGTTTCGCGGACATAGTCCTCTCCTTCGGCCCATTGGTTGGCTGTTTTCATGAGCTCTATTGTGGTCTACGGCTGGAGCCTACCGAATTCCTCACGGAGGTCGCGGCGTGCGACGCCGTGCATGAAGGCGTCCATCACTCGATCTTCTGATACGGGTTCCATGGTATTGCGGAGGAGTGTCCACCGCTGGATGTAAGAGCGTAGTGACTCATCCTTTCCTTGCTTGCAGGCCTGCAACTCGATGTAGGTCGTTGGCCTTGCGAATGTTCCCGAGAAACTCTTGATGAAGTTATCCTGGAATTCTTCCCATGTTCGGAAAGAGTCTTTGGGTTGGCTTGTGAGCCACCCGCGTGCCGAGTCTGTCAGCATGAGCTGGATGTACTGCATTGCCGTAGTCGACGTTCCACCTTGGCAGGTGCAAGCGATGAGGTAGTCTTCGAGCCACAGTTTTGGGTCTTGCTTCCCGTCATACTTTGGTGTGCCAGCCGTCAACTTGAAGCCTTTAGGCATGCGGGTGTCGCGGATGTTGAAGCTAAAGCATGCCGCGCCACACGGCTCGAAGTCGCGGTCAGCATGGTCATCCGCGTTTGCCGCACCAGCCGAGCGCTCCTTGCGGTTGCGGTCCACCGTCTTCTGTGTCAGGACGTCGCGAAGGTCCTTGACTGGTTGTCGCTGCGCCGCTGGGATGCCCGAGGTTGTTGGTTCGTGCGCTCGGTTTCTTGGCCCCTTGGCCGCCAGAGCTTCTTCGATTGCCCTTATGGAGGCAATTTGTTGCTTGTGGAGAAGAGAGCGTGCGTCTCCCTCCGGTGGCTGCGTAAGCCGGAGGTATGTCTCGACTGAGATCAGGGCGGCATTCGCCGTTTTTGGGACGGGTATCCCGTTCTCATCTTCGGTGACGAAGGACGAGTCGAGATTGCGAGCGAGCCTTGTTCGATCGGCTTCTGCCATGTGGGGAACGCGGGCTCTTGTTCGCCGTGCTCCTTGGTTAACCTCTGTAGAGGATGTGAAGGAGAGGGCGGCTCGCCTGGCACTCGATGCATCCGCGTCCCTTTTGCGCCTGAGCAGGTCGGCTTTTTCGGGGCGGATTCGTTCGCCTTCCTTGCGTAGCAAGTACTTGACCGCTAGGTGGTCTTCTCGAGGTGCGTTGGGTGGGGGGAACGTGCCCTCGTCCACATGCTTCATGGCTTGGATCGCCATGTCCCGCGTGATGACAAGTTTAGTCTGGTCCGGCATGTCCACCTCTAGCGGATATGCGGATTCTTCTTTGTCGTCATGCGGTGTTGTGCCGGCCATGAAGACTTGCTTGGGGTAGACTTGAGTCGGAGAGTTGGTGCTGCCGCTGCTGCTTCTGTCGCCCGCAACTTGCTCGGGGTCGAAAATTGCTGCAACGTGGCGCGCGGCGCAGTCGCTGTCGCGTCTTCTCACGATCGTCCATGTGCTCACACTCGCCGGGGCGAGTGCGATTGGCCTGGGGTAGACTTGGGATTTCCATGAAGATGAGGGCGCGCGTGACGTGGCTGTCGGGCGCGGGCTCCTGGTTGCCCGCGGGGGTGCGACAGTCGAGGCAGATCTTGACTTGGTCGACCGCACGACCGAGGTTGGGGTAGTAGACTCGATTCGCGCGGTCGTTGCCGGAATTGTCGATGTAGTTGATGTAGATGCCATCTTCGCGGGTGCAGCGGGCACGGCCTCCGCGGGTGCGGCAAATGCGATCTTCGCGGGTTCGGCGGGCGCGGCCTCCGCGGGTGCGGCAGATGCGATCTTCGTGGGTTCGGCGGGCGCGGCCTCCGCGGGTGCGGCAGATGCGATCTTCGCGGGTTCGTCGGGCGCGGGGGTCGCCGATTCAGGTGACGCCGTCACGCGTAGCGTGGTAGTCGTAGACCTGAGTATACCACGACTATCGATGCAGCAGAATATGGAGCCGAAGGTGACGTGTATACCTTTGTCTAGATCGGCGTACGCCGACTGGAGGGCCGGCGGGTGGAGGACGTACTCGAAGGAGCCGAATCGGATCGACTCCCTGACGGTGGATACGCCGATCTTCATTGCGGATGGAGCCGGAGCGACCATGATCCTAGCACTTGTTTGACTTTCCCACAGACGGCGCCAATTGACGAGGTGTTAACTCGACAAGTCCCAGGGTTGTGCACCCCGGGTTGATTGATGGGGAGAGAGATGAGTGAAGGTGGTCACGACGGCTGACAAGCAAGGATTTACCCAGGTTCAGGCTCCCAGAGGATAACACCCTACTCCTGCTTGTCTGGTTATTGATGCGAGTTGTGGTTACAATGGCGAGATTGCGATCTCGCTAGGGTTTGTGGTGGTAGCTATGAGCGTGTCCTTCGGGACGAGCAACCCTCCTGCCTTTATAGGCAGCCAGGTCTCGGGTGGTTGGTGCCGATGGCAACTACAGATATGGCAGGTTATGCTTCCTAACCGACTTGGACTAGGTTACATGGTACCATGCGTGGGCCTTCTGTGGGCTTACATATCCTTGGCGCGGCCCAGGTAGCCTTACCGTGGGCTACCCGAAAGGCAGCCCCACGTCACCCTCATGAGGCCAAAGGCGGCCTCACGACGCCCCGCGCTCCTGTTCTAGCCGCGGAGCGCCAGGTCTCGGCTTGCAGAAGGCCTGACCTCGGCGTCGAGTCCCGCAGGTATGGCCTCGGGAAGAACAAGGGGGCTGGCTTGAGCCCCGCCGAAGCCCGTGCCAGCGCCCCCTTCAGGCCCTGCAGCCGCGAGGCGCTCCTCGCCTCCAGCCTGGCGGGGAGGAGAGGAAGAACCGTCCCCGGCAGACGCGCCCGCGCCTGCCAGCGCCTCGAAGGTCTCCGTCGCGGGCTGCGCAGAGGCGGTGGGCACAGACGACGCAGCAGGCACACCCGGAGGTGTCGACACGCGCGGCGGCTTCGGCTCACGTGGCGGCGTGGCCTCGCGCAGAGGCGTCGGCGCACGTGGCGGAGTAGCCTCGCACGGAGGCGTAGCCGTACGAGGTGGAGTGGCGGCACGAGGTGGCGCAGAAGTTCTCTCCTCCGAGCCCTCCACAGACGGAGACTCGCGCAGCGCTGTAGGAGCATCCGGGCCTACGGCACTCTCCTTCACAGGAGGACCAGCCGCCCCCGCGAGGGGCGCCGTCACCTCTACTTGAGGCGCCTCCTCAAGGGGGACCGTTGGGGCCGCCTCCTCAGGCCTCGCGGCCTCGTCAGCCACGGCCTCTGCCGTGGTGGCCTTCACCTCGGACGCCTTGAGGAGCCGGCGGCGCTTGGCAGGCACAGGACCGCTGGCAAGAACCCAAGATAAAACTTCAGCAAAGGATGAGGTGACAAAAGAACCCAAGACGGCAAACGACCCAACGACGTATAAACTCACCCTGGAGGGGGAGCGCCCGCATCGACCCACGCCAGGCCTGACGAGCGCCATGAAGGAAAGGGCTCTGGAGCAGGCCTCGCGGGGGGCGCCTCCGCTTTCCTCTTGGAAGGGACGTCGGACGGCCTCGCCGCTGTGTGGTCCACGGCGGCCTTGGCGCGAGGCCCGCACCTTCCTAGAGAGCCCTCCGCGCCTGAGGCCTCCCCTTCCTGAGCTTCCTCCTCCACGGGGCGCGAGGGCGCCACCATGAAGGCGTCTTCGTCGCCTGACGAGATATCACGAATCTCGTCAGCGAAAGGCCCAGCTCTAGACGAGGAGACCTCCCCAGCTGTGGCTTCCTCCTCACCTATGCCAGCTTCTGAAGCCAAGGGAGAATCGGCCCCCTCCGCTCCCCGCGGGGCCGGCATCGGCACATCAGAGTCCGCCGGGCCTGTCGAGGTGAACGAAGGCATCCCTTCCAGGCGGGCCATGCGCTTCGTCAGGTTGTACTGGTGGAGGGGCCGGAGCGCCGCGCGAACCTCATCCGCGGGCAGCACAGAGGGGTTGACGAAGAGCGCGGAGAGGATGTTGTCGACGACGTCCTTGTCGGTGTCCTCAACATGGAGCCGCATCTTGTCGTTCGGCCCCAAGTACATCCACATGGGGACCGCATGGGCTTAGAGGGGCGCGATGCGGCGAGTCACGAAGTCCGCCACGACCATCTGCCCTGTGAGGCCCTCTTCGTGAAGGAAGCTCAGGCGCCCCATCAGGCTCGCATTCTTGGCGCCGTCGAAGGTAGCCTTGCCCCAATGGGAGTTCTTCACCGGAGGCTCGTTGGGGACCTCAAGGAAGGTGCAGGGACGCTCCACCCCGACGAAGAACCACTTCTGGCGGAAGTCGTCTACTTTCTTCGTCACGGACGTGATGGCCTTGCCCTCGCTCCTGGACATGGGGATGTAGACCCCCCCCCATGCCGTCGACGATGCGGAACGAGACGCACCCGGAGCGCTCGTTCTTCGCCGTGTTCCGGAGCGCATAAAAGCACCGGAAAAACCCCACCGTGGGCTTCAGGCCCAGGTACACATCGCAGAGGTAGGCGAAGACGGCGAGGATGAGGACGGAGTTGGGGTGCAGGTGCAGCAGCTGCACCTGTGTAACATCCCAAATTTTGCAAAAAAAAAATAAAACTTGCATTTAAGCATCATGCATCATTGAGCATAATAATACCTCACAAAAATATTAAATAAAACTTCAAATCTAAATATAAATAATCTACAAATTCCATAAAGTGTTTATTTAAAACTCCATTAATAAATAAAATTTTACCAATTTATATATGGGCAAGAATAATGTTAAAAAGTTCCATTTTCAATAACCTTTCCAAAACATATTTTTATGAATTTTTCTGAAATGTTTTGAATAGATTTAAAATCATTTTTGAAATCAGTAATTAAAAACAGAAAAGGGTTTTAAATAAAAATATTCGAATTTCGGAGCGAGTGGGCCGTGGCCCGTAACTATCTGCCGCGCGCGCGTAGCCGAGCAGCCCGCCAGCGGCCCAGCGCCCCGCTCGCTCGCAGTCGCTGACAGGTTGGACCCACCTGTCATCTCCCCCGCGGAGCCGTTCGTCCCCAAATCACGCCCACGTCTCCGACCGAAACGCCCGATTTGATTTCGTTTGAATACGGCGAATTACTGCTCCATTTACCTCGCGGTTTTCCCCTACTAAAAGCCCCCGAGCTCCTCCGTGTTTTGCCCCAAACCACTCCTCCAAAGAGCCCCTGGGCTGGCCGCTAGAGACCCCGCTCTTCCGCCGTCGCCGTCGGTGAGAACCTCGCCGTGCGCGCAACCCTAACCACCCCGTGCCGTATCGTTGCTTCCTCTCGCTTTAACTTTTCCTTGCGGAGCTTCTTGACACGGTTTTGAACTCCTTCCCGCAGCGCATCACCGTGTCCGTGCTCGCCCGAGGAGAACCGCCGCCTCGTGCTACTCCGGCGAGCGATTTCGCGAGGAGGAATTCACGCCGGAGACCGCCACCTCGCCACCGTCCCCGCATCGACCTTCTCCACATTTCGGTAAGAACCATCCATCCCGTAGGTCCCTAGGATGCGAGCGCGTGCAATTTCGGCCGTGGCGCCGCCGCGGTCGGGAGTTTTTCCGGCGAACCGCGCCGCCCGCGCGTGGTCTCTGTTTTCGGACCGTTGGATCTAGATCCACCGGATCTAGATCTATTTAATCCCGAGCGCTCGTTATAAAGGAGATCGGACGGCCCACGCTGCCGATCCGCGCCGAAGCGGTATCGACCAATAGGATTGCGCCACGTAGCCCAGTCAATTTCTATTTCGCTGGAAATTTTATAAATAAAACAGAAAATAGATAAAACTTGCAAAATTCATAACTTTTGATCTGTAAGTCCAAATTTAATAAACTTTATGTCATTGGAAAGCTCTGTTCATGTAGTTTAATTTTACATCATTTGTTTTTCCCTTTGACAAATTATAAATTGAATAATTATCAGAGGAGTATTTCGGCCATTAAAATAATAACTTAAATAATAAAAATTATTTAGAAATAAATGTAATTGTTTTAAGATTGTATAATTTCCCTCTGTCCAGCAATATTAATAAATGTCCAAATTAAAGATGTCATAAAAACAATAAAAGATGTAGTTATGGAAATCAAAGTTTTACTATATCATTTCAAATTACTTAATAAATAAAATAAGAAATACCTAGACACTATAATTCAATTATTAATGACAGAAAATAAGAATTATTAATAAGTGTGTCTAATCATCATAGCATATCATTCATGCATACATGATTTTGTTTAGTGTTGTGATGATATGGTGTTGGTATTTATGTTATTCGTTGTTGTGCTAGATTGTGAAGAAGAGGAAGGACTTGCTTGTGATTGTTATTCTTGCTGTGCTTGTTCCTCCTGTTACCAAGGCAAGTGACATACATACAATATCCCATATTTTCTATATGCATAAGTAGTATGTTTTTGAGTAGTGTGCATGATAGGGATTTTGATTTATTTTATAATGCTAAGTTAGTTGGTATTTTACAAATATCCTAGTAGTATGTAGCTACCCTTTTCCCTAAGCAGCCATGAAAAGATTTTATTAGTTGCTTAGCCATGCTATAAAAATGTTGCTATGTTATGGAAATGTTCCTAAGTGTTAAAATCTAAAATGCACATCTGGGTGGAAATTGGTTGTTATGGTTTATGTTGAGTGGCTTTTGGGACTATGCTTGTGGTTGTCATCGCCTAGGATGAATGTCTATTCTACTTAGGGCCATGAGTATGGTGGTTGTTACCCAGAAGTACACTTGTGGACGGAGATTACCAAGTCCCTCCAAGTTTAGAAGCTTCCCGTGCAACCTTTTGACAATGGGCTCTGTCTAGAATGATTAAGTTGTGGGAGTGCAACCTGTCGGCTTGACAAGCAGATGTAGAGTTGATAGGTGGAACGGGTCTTGCTAGTATGGTTGCATTCTTCTTCTGAAAGTTCTTGTCTCAATTCTCTCCTTTCCATAATACACTCCGTGTGTATAGGATTTCTCGGACAAATTGAGTCTAAAGGTGAAAGTGCACAACCTCTGTAGAGTCGACAATCTGAGTTCTCAGCCGTGTCCCCGGATATGGACTACTTCGAGCAACTGGACAAGGATGGGCAGAAGAATCTCAACATTGTTTTCATAAAGTAAAATTTGACTAAGGAAAGAATTGTTGGTGCACTTGGGCTTTGTCCCACGGTGCCAAGTCTTCGAGAAATAAAAGTGTTTTACAAAATGATAGGAGAAAACTTGCTTTCTGCAAATAGCCTTCAACCCCACCAAGCCAAATATGCATATAGATGTTAGACTTGCTAGTATATTTATCCACCATAGTCACTTGCCAATACATCATTGTATTGACCTCCTTCGGGGGTTGCATATTCCAATGTGCAGGAAATTCTGATGCTGAATGATTGGCTCGAGTCTACACCCAACATGACTGCCTGTGGCGCATGCTTGAAGATGAGGCTCAATGTTATTTTTGCTTTCGCTGTGAACTCTGAACTTTAGCTAGCCTTCATGGCTATGCAATTTGTAATAAAGCCATTTTGGCTATTATTTTTGGATCTCGTTGTAGTAATTTAATACTTATGCAATGATACTTTATATTTTTGTACTGTGGTGCTGGCAGTGATCCAGGGACTAGCACATAACACAGGCGTTCCAACTTTAATAAAAGTTGGGGTGCTACAAAATGGTATCAGAGCAAAGTGTTGCTTGTAAGTTCGAGCCCCTAGGATTGGTTAAGCCCTTTTTGGTCATAATGTTACCATCTTTGAAGTATGTTGGATTCTAACGGCATGGTGGGATGAAGCGGCCCGGGACAAACTTTACATGTCCACGTACATGAGACCTGTTCCAAAATATAAGTGGCTGGCCGGGTGTCTGTCTCTCTCACTATAGTGAAAAATCCAATTTACGAAGAGTTGTTAATATCTGTTGATCACCTTAGGATTCCCCCCTAAAGTTTTCCCCCTAAAAGTAATAATACACTCCATAACTAGTACTTCCTTCTCTTATGCAATTCTTGTTCTAATTTCCTTTCTTCCTACCTAAAGGATGACGAGCTTTCACTTCACCACTGCGGAGTACTTCGAGAACACCCGTTTTGGCTGTTACCTCCTCGACATCGGCGAGAAGATAGGGTTACCACTACCCCAAATAAAAGGCTTCATTCTGAAGAAGTTTAACAAAGAGGGTTGCTGGGGATTAAAAGCAACACAACCAGGACGTGGAGAGGAGTCCCCACTAGAGATCAAAATGGTTAGTGACTCCAAAGACAAAGGGCTCAATCTAGTCATGCAAGATTTGATTGGGCGCCTCTGTGGACGCTACAGCCTAGAGTTGAGGGGCCACTACTCCATTTTCTTTGGAAGAAGAAACGAAGATGGAGAACCTTACCTGTATGATGTCGGAGAAAGAGGCAAGGCAAAACCCCTTAGCCTTTATTTCCAGGAGCTGGAAATCCTTGTCACTGAACTATATGAAGATCGACGCACCGAGCTCCTGAAGAACGATGAGTTATGTGCCTTACTTAAGGAGAACGAAGAGAAGGTGAAGGTTCAGGAGGAAGTAACTAAGGCACAGGAAGACAGATTCGCTGCACAAGAGGAGAAGTACAGGAGGCAAAAGAAAAGAGTTCAAGAGAAGAACAAGATCATCAGGGAACAAAAGGCAGAGCTCGAGAGCAATGAAGTCAAGTTCGAGGCTGATAGTGACTTGATAAAAAGGCTTCGTACTGAGAAGAGAGAGCTGCAAGAAAAGAATCTTGCCTTGGAGAGTAAAGGAACTCAAGGATGTACTCGCCAATGAAGGAATCGAGATACAGGAAATTGAAGAGGAGGAAGAGCATATGGTCGAGTAGTTAGTTAGTGAGACTACCATTTATCATACACCACAATGTCTTGATATTGTATTGACCTACCAACTTGTGGTAAGGCAGTACCATCCCTTGTATCCACGGAACCTCGCGAGTGGTTTTCCAAACTTTTATATCGTCTTCCTAAAACCAAAGGTTTTGAACTGTTTGCTGATTGTTTTATGAGTGGTGTGTTGATTGATGGTGTGCTTGACTGGTTTGTTTTGTGTATGGGAAAGGTTTCTCCTTATAGATCTATCTATCTTTTACTCATCCATGCAAAAACCCCACAGATGCCTCCACGTCGTGATCCCGACAACAGCGAAACTATGCAACAGCTGATGGCAGCTCAAGCCCAACTGATGACCATGATGACCCAGTTCATTGCAGCAACCAACAACAACAACAACAACAACAACAACAACAACAACAACAACAACAACAACAACAACAACAACAACAACAACAACAACAACAACAACAACAACAACAACAACAACAACAACAACAACAACAACAACAACAACAACAACAACAACAACAACAACAACAACAACAACAACAACAACAACAACAACAATCCACCCCCACCTCCGGTGGACAGACTTGCAAGATTTCTCAGGCTTAGACCTAATAAGTTCTCCTCTGCTACTGAACCCATAGTGGCGGATGACTGGCTCCGTTCAGTCAACAAGGACTTAGTAACCTGTGAGTGTTCTGAGGCAGAAAAGGTGAGGTTCACTGCTCACTTATTGGAGGGACCTGCTGCCATGTGGTGGGAGACCTACCAAGTAACCCATCCCTTGGATGGCATGACTTGGGATGCGTTCAAGGATGGTTTCCGCAATGCTCACATCTCCTCTGGCATAATGAACCTGAAAAAGGAGGAGTTTCGTAGCTTGAGACAGGGAGGTAGAACTCTGAAGGAGTATATAGATGACTTATGTACGCTATCAAGGTACGCACCAGAAGACATCGACACCGATGCAAAAAGGAAGGACAAATTCCTAAATGGACTTCGGGGAGAATTAAAGATACCTCTGTCTGTGGCATATGCTCCTAACTATCAGATTCTGCTAGATCAGGCAATCACCCTGGACAATAAAATCAGAAAAGAAGAGAATAGGAAGAGGAAGTTCGGTGCAAGTAAGGGTAACACTGAAGTGGCTCACAAGAAACCACACACCTCAGAAGTCAGTGGCCATAAACCCTGGAACTACTCCCACAATGGTAGTGGCCAAAAGTATCATGGCCATAACCACAATGGAGGGTATAAAGGAAATAATGGTGGGTTCAAGGGAAACCATCACCCTGGCCATAATCATGGAAATCCTCATCCTAACACTGAGGGAAAGAAGGACCTGTCTAATGTGACTTGCTTGAAGTGCAAGAAGACGGGACACTATGCTACTGATTGCCCAGAAAGAAAGGACGATGAAAATTCCAAGCCCAATCCTTTCCAGAAGGGACAAGTAAATCACCTCAACGTGGAAGAAGTTCATGATGAACCTGACGCTGTGATTGGTAAGTTCCTGCTAAATTCTTTTCCAGCATTGGTCTTATTTGATACTGGAGCATCGCATTCATTCATATCAAGAGCTTTTGTAAACAAACATGGGCTAGCCGAGGAAAGCTTAGGAAAACCTATTAGAGTGAGTTCACCTGGGGGTGAGATGATAGTAAATTCAGGCTGTAGGCAGTTAGAATTAAGGATTGGAAAATATCTTTTTCCAGCAGACTTAGTCATCCTAGAAACCCAAGGTTTGGATGTTATGATTGGAATGGATTGGATGACCCGTTTTGAAGGAATCATAGACTGTGCAAACAGAGCTATCACCCTCACCACCCCAGAAAAACAAAAGATTAAATTCAGATCAACTTTCGAACTTAAGAAAGTTAGGCTAAATTCTCTTAAGGGGGTTAGCCTTGGTGATGTGCTGATTGTCCAAGAGTACCCAGATGTATTCCCAGAAGAATTACCGGGAATGCCGCCTGATAGAGATGTGGAATTTCTCATTGAACTAAAACCGGGTACCGGACCAATAGTCAAGAGACCTTACCCAATGGCCGTCGATGAACTAAAAGAACTCAAGAAGCAACTGGAGGAACTCCTTTTGAAAGGATTTATCCGTCCAAGTTCTTCGCCCTGGGGAGCGCCAGTTCTTTTTGTCAAGAAGAAGGATCAAACCCAGAGATTAGTCACGGACTACAGAGATATAAATGAACACACCATCAAGAACAAGTATCCGTTACCCAAGATAAATGAATTATTTGATCAATTGAAAGGTGCATGTGTGTTTTCCAAGATTGATCTTCGATCAGGATATCTCCAAATGAAGGTTAGAGAGATGGATAAACCAAAAACAGCGTTTGTTACAAGATATGGTTCTTATGAGTATACAGTAATGCCATTTCGATTAACCAATGCTCCAGCTTACTTCATGAATATGATGAATAAAGTATTCATGGATTTTCTGGACAAGTTTGTGGTAGTGTTCATAGATGACATTTTGATCTACTCCGAGAGTCACCAAGAACATGAAGAGCATTTGCGCCTAGTATTGCAGAGACTACGTGAACATAAGTTATATGCCAAATTCAGCAAGTGTGAATTTTGGTTGGAACAAGTCGCATTCCTAGGACACATAGTATCCAAGGAGGGTATAGCAGTGGATCCTGAAAAGGTTTCAGCTGTAACCAATTGGGAACCACCAAAGAATGTTGGAGAATTACGAAGTTTTCTCGGTCTAGCAGGATACTACCGAAGATTTATAGAAAACTTTTCCAAAATCGCCAAGGCACTGACAGAATTATTAAAGAAGGAGAAGAAATTTGAGTGGACTGATGCATGCGAAGCCAGTTTTCAGGAATTAAAGACACGACTAGTTTCAGCCCCAGTTCTATGCTTACCCGATCTAGAGAAAGAATTCCAAGTATACTGTGATGCTTCACGCCAAGGCCTGGGAAGTGTGCTGATGCAAGAAGGCAGAGTGGCATCTTATGCCTCTAGACAGCTCAAGAAACATGAAACAAATTATCCCACCCATGATCTCGAGTTAGCCTCAGTAGTACATGCCCTAAAAACTTGGAGACCCTACCTAATGGGTAAAAGATGTGAAGTGTTCACTGACCACAAAAGTTTGAAGTATATTTTCACACAGAAAGAAGCAGAGAAGATGGTTAGAACTTATCAAGGATTATGACCTAAGTCTTCAATATCATCCTGGAAAAGCTAATGTAGTAGCTGATGCCCTGAGTCGTAAGGTTTACTTGAATGGCCTCACGGCAGGAGAAATACCTGAGGATTTATGCAAGGCATTCAAGGACCTCTGATTGGAAGTGGTACCAGAAGGTTTTGTAGCTTCTTTGGTAGTACAACCAAATTTGATGGACAATATACGTGAAGCTCAGAAGGGAGACAAAGATATTGAAGAAATCAAAGCCAATTTGAGAGCAGGAAAAGCCAAGGGATTTCATGAAGATGAGCAAGGAACCCTGTGGTTTGAAAAACGTGTATGTGTGGCAAATGATCCTGATCTTAGGAAGTTAATTCTGCAAGAAGCCCATGAAACACCTTACTCCATTCATCCAGGAAATACCAAAATGTATATGGATGTGAAGGAGAGATTTTGGTGGAACAATCTGAAAAGAGAAATAGCAGAATATATAGCAAAATGCGATGTATGCAGTCGAGTAAAGGCTGAGCATCAGAAACCAGCAGGACTTTTGCAACCTTTGAAGGTACCGGACTGGAAGTGGGATTCTATTGGGATGGATTTCATCACCGGGTTACCAAGGACCAGATCAGGGTATGATTCTATTTGGGTTATTGTTTTTCGCTTAACCAAAATAGCTCACTTTATACCCGTGAAGACCACCTATACCAGCGCAAAGCTAGCTGATATTTACATGAAGAGGATTGTGTGTTTACACGGCGTCCCCAAGAGTATCGTGTCCGATAGAGGGACCCAGTTCACTTCCCATTTTTGGAAGCAGTTGCATGAGTCACTGGGAACTAGATTGGAGTTCAGTACTGCATTTCATCCGCAAACGGATGGTCAGACCGAAAGAGTAAACCAGATTCTAGAAGATATGTGAAGAGCGTGCGCGCTCGATTATGGGTCTAGTTGGGATGACAACCTACCCTATGCCGAGTTCTCTTACAATAACAGTTATCAAGCTAGCATCGAGATGGCACCATTTGAGGCCTTATATGGGAAGAAATGCACAACCCCATTGTTGTGGAGTGGTGTAGGAGAACGAAGTTTCTTTGGACCTGATATAATCCAAGAGGCTGAAGAGAAAGTCAGATTAATTAAGGATAGACTGAAGGTAGCACAGTCCCGCCAGAAAAGCTATGCGGATTCTAAACGTAGGGAAGTCGCCTACGAGGTGGGTGATAGAACCTATCTTAGAGTGTCGCCACTCAGGGGTGTGAAGAGGTTTGGAATTAAAGGAAAATTAGCACCTCGGTTTATTGGACCTTTTAAAATTCTGTCTCGTAAGGGTGAGGTGGCATATGAGTTAGAACTACCAGAAGCTCTATCTGCGGTTCATAATGTGTTCCATGTCAGTCAACCGAAGAAATGTCACCCCGAAATGATGGGAGTTCCTTTAAAGGATACTGTACCCCTCGAAGAAGTACAATTGGAAAGTGACTTGACCTACGAGGAGAAACCTATCAAGATATTGCAGACCGCAGAAAGAGTCACCCGTACCAAAACCATCAAGTTTTGTAAAGTCCAATGGGACCATCACACTGAGGAAGAAGCCACCTGGGAACGAGAGGACGACCTCCGAGAAGACCATCCACACCTATTTGCTAATCCTTCCGAAGCTCGAGGGCGAGCTTCCTCTTAAGGGGGTTAGTCTGTAACATCCCAAATTTTGCAAAAAAATTATAAAACTTGCATTTAAGCATCATGCATCATTGAGCATAAGAATACCTCACAAAAATATTAAATAAAACTTCAAATCTAAATATAAATAATCTACAAATTCCATAAAGTGTTTATTTAAAACTCCATTAATAAATAAAATTTTACCAATTTATATATGGGCAAGAATAATGTTAAAAAGTTCCATTTTCAATAACCTTTCCAAAACATATTTTTATGAATTTTTCTGAAATGTTTTGAATAGATTAAAAAATCATTTTTGAAATGAGTAATTAAAAACAGAAAAGGGTTTTAAATAAAAATATTCGAATTTCGGAGCGAGTGGGCCGTGGCCCGTAACTATCTGCCGCGCGCGCGTAGCCGAGCAGCCCGCCAGCGGCCCAGCGCCCCGCGCGCTCGCTCGCAGTCGCTAACAGGTGGGACCCACCTGTCATCTCCCCCGCGGAGCCGTTCGACCCCAAATCACGCCCACGTCTCCGACCGAAACGCCCGATTTGATTTCGTCTGAATACGGCGAATTACTGCTCCATTTACCTCGCGGTTTTCCCCTACTAAAAGCCCCCGAGCTCCTCCGTGTTTTGCCCCAAACCACTCCTCCAAAGAGCCCCTGGGCTGGCCGCTAGAGACCCCGCTCTTCCGCCGTCGCCGTCGGTGAGAACCTCGCCGTGCGCGCAACCCTAACCACCTCGTGCCGTATCGTTGCTTCCTCTCGCTTTAACTTTTCCTTGCGGAGCTTCTTGACACGGTTTTGAACTCCTTCCCGCAGCGCATCACCGTGTCCGTGCTCGCCCGAGGAGAACCGCCGCCTCGTGCTACTCCGGCGAGCGATTTCGCGAGGAGGAATTCACGCCGGAGACCGCCACCTCGCCACCGTCCCCGCATCGACCTTCTCCACATTTCGGTAAGAACCATCCATCCCGTAGGTCCCTAGGATGCGAGCGCGTGCAATTTCGGCCGTGGCGCCGCCGCGGTCGGGAGTTTTTCCGACGAACCGCGCCGCCCGCGCGTGGTCTCTGTTTTCGGACCGTTGGATCTAGATCCAACGGATCTAGATCTATTTAATCCCGAGCGCTCGTTATAAAGGAGATCGGATGGCCCACGCTGCCGATCCGCGCCGAAGCGGTATCGACCAATAGGATTGCGCCACGTAGCCCAGTCAATTTCTATTTCGCTGGAAATTTTATAAATAAAACAGAAAATAGATAAAACTTGCAAAATTCATAACTTTTGATCTGTAAGTCCAAATTTAATAAACTTTATGTCATTGGAAAGCTTTGTTCATGTAGTTTAATTTTACATCATTTGTTTTTCCCTTTGACAAATTATAAATTGAATAATAATCAGAGGAGTATTTCGGCCATTAAAATAATAACTTAAATAATAAAAATTATTTAGAAATAAATGTAATTGTTTTAAGATTGTATAATTTCCCTCTGTCCAGCAATATTAATAAATGTCCAAATTAAAGATGTCATAAAAACAATAAAAGTTGTAGTTATGGAAATCAAAGTTTTACTATATCATTTCAAATTACTTAATAAATAAAATAAGAAATACCTAGACACTATAATTCAATTATTAATGACAGAAAATAAGAATTATTAATAAGTGTGTCTAATCATCATAGCATATCATTCATGCATACATGATTTTGTTTAGTGTTGTGATGATATGGTGTTGGTATTTATGTTATTCATTGTTGTGCTAGATTGTGAAGAAGAGGAAGGACTTGCTTGTGATTGTTATTCTTGCTGTGCTTGTTCCTCCTGTTACCAAGGCAAGTGACATACATACAATATCCCATATTTTCTATATGCATAAGTAGTATGTTTTTGAGTAGTGTGCATGATAGGGATTTTGATTTATTTTATAATGCTAAGTTAGTTGGTATTTTACAAATATCCTAGTAGTATGTAGCTACCCTTTTCCCTAAGCAGCCATGAAAAGATTTTATTAGTTGCTTATCCATGCTATAAAAATGTTGCTATGTTATGGAAATGTTCCTAAGTGTTAAAATCTAAAATGCACATCTGGGTGGAAATTGGTTGTTATGGTTTATGTTGAGTGGCTTTTGGGACTATGCTTGTGGTTGTCATCGCCTAGGATGAATGTCTATTCTACTTAGGGCCATGAGTATGGTGGTTGTTACCCAGAAGTACGCTTGTGGACGGAGATTACCAAGTCCCTCCAAGTTTAGAAGCTTCCCGTGCAACCTTTTGACAATGGGCTCTGTCTAGAATGATTAAGTTGTGGGAGTGCAACCTGTCGGCTTGACAAGCAGATGTAGAGTTGATAGGTGGAACGGGTCTTGCTAGTATGGTTGCATTCTTCTTCTGAAAGTTCTTGTCTCAATTCTCTCCTTTCCATAATACACTCCGTGTGTATAGGATTTCTCGGACAAATTGAGTCTAAAGGTGAAAGTGCACAACCTCTGCAGAGTCGACAATCTGAGTTCTCAGCCGTGTCCCCGGATATGGACTACTTCGAGCAACTGGACAAGGATGGGCAGAAGAATCTCAACACTGTTTTCATAAAGTAAAATTTGACTAAGGAAAGAATTGTTGGTGCACTTGGGCTTTGTCCCACGGTGCCAAGTCTTCGAGAAATAAAAGTGTTTTACAAAATGATAGGAGAAAACTTGCTTTCTGCAAATAGCCTTCAACCCCACCAAGCCAAATATGCATATAGATGTTAGACTTGCCAGTATATTTATCCACCATAGTCACTTGCCAATACATCATTGTATTGACCTCCTTCGGGGGCTGCATATTCCAATGTGCAGGAAATTCTGATGCTGAATGATTGGCTCGAGTCTACACCCAACATGACTGCCTGTGGCGCATGCTTGAAGATGAGGCTCAATGTTATTTTTGCTTTCGCTGTGAACTCTGAACTTTAGCTAGCCTTCATGGCTATGCAATTTGTAATAAAGCCATTTTGGCTATTATTTTTGGATCTCGTTGTAGTAATTTAATACTTATGCAATGATACTTTATATTTTTGTACTGTGGTGCTGGCAATGATCCAGGGACTAGCACATAACACAGGCGTTCCAACTTTAATAAAAGTTGGGGTGCTACAACCTGGTAGAACGCCAGCACCGCCTCCAGGAACGAAGAGAAGGGCGGCACCAGTCCCGCGGCCAGGCAGTGCTAGAAGACCGGGAAAAATCCCCGCGGGCGCTTCCCGTGCGCCGCGGGCTTCAGGGCGGTGGCGCCGTGCTCGTTCGTCCGATCCGCCACCAGGTATCGAACCTTGGAGAGCGCCTTCTCGTTGACGCGAACGCCGAGCAGCGCCCCGCCCATCACTGTCTCCGCGGCCTCCGCCTGGGAGGAGGACCCCGCGGCGGCCTTGCCCTTGCTCTTAAGAGGACTCATTGTCACGGGTGCGGAGGTGGAAGGAGTCGGAGAACAGAAACTCGCAGGAGAGCGCGGAGGCGGAGAGCTCTGTGGAGCGGAATTTTCTGCGAGTAGTTGGAAACGGTAACGGCTCCCTGCCGCAGTGCTCGGGCTTTATGTCCCCTCCAAGAGCAGTTACCGGGACGTGGTGGGACCCCCCACGACTCAAGCCCCAGATCGTGCGAAGCCGTTAATCGTACAAGTGCCGCGTGGCTCGGGCCGGCTGGGCACTAAGGGCCCACGACGCTTCGCCTAAGCCCATGGGCTCAGTCGTGCCATCATGGGCCCGGGGGCTACTGTCGGCCCAGTGGGAAATGGGGTATCAAGAGCCCATTCCCCCCAGGCCTCGCTCACGGGCCAGACGGATGAAACGACTAAGGACCAGCCGTCATCGCCTGGCAGAACCCTCGAGAGGCGATTCCCCTCGAGGGCCTGAAGAGGAAGCGAGGGCCTCAGGGGACCCCTTGCCTCAGGGGATCCTCCCCATCAAGGAACCAACCCGCCTGAGGGAAGTCCGACAGGAATCTCCCCTCAGGCCTGAAGGGAAACGTCGTCGCCAAGGAATCCCGGCAGAGCGCACGTGACCTCTGCCACGCTCGTGCAGTGGCGCTCACACCCCCGTCGCTGTCCCTGGCGATAAAGCGGTCAACAAAGTCGCTCCGCCTGCTGCACAGCTGTGAGGACCTTCCACTCTGACGATAAAGCAGGTGGACGGCGCAACCCTCCAACGGAGATCGTCATCGCGGGCTCCACCTCAGAGACTGCAACGGCGCCACCTTTATCAACAATGGACCGAGTCCATGGACGAATGGAGCGCGGTGGACTCGTGCTCCGCCCCGCCACTGGCAAGTGGGAGCCACCTTGAAGGCCAAGCCGAAGGAGAAGGCCCGAGGCGCCTACAAAAGAGAGAAGACATCCATCGTAGCAGAGGTCGGCCCTTTGCGTGCAAAACTCTCTTGTAAACCCTAGCAACTCTGGTTAGGTTTGCCTCTGGCTGGAGGAGGAAGAAGATCATCGCTTCCCTCCTCAGGCAAGAACTGCCTCAAGGGGGCTTCCGGCAAGCTCAATTGTACTGTAACCTCCCACATATAATACAGACAGGCAGGAGTAGCGGTCTTACCTCCTCACGAGGGCCGTGAACCTGGGTAAAGGACGGTGTCTTCCTTGGTCGGGTGTGCGTCTTCTTCGGGTCCGGCGAGCAACGTCGCGGAGCCACTTGAGGGTTTAGACCTCCGCGTTCAATCCCCTCTCGAACTACACTTCAGGAAGTGACTACCCCCGATTCCTGGGAGTCATAACCCGACAGGAACGTCCCGGGAATGGTCCGATGGAGATCGGGTAGCGATGAAATAGTTTTCGGAGCTAGAATAAAGTATATAAAATATGTTTGATATTAATTAGTGTAATTAATGTTTAAATATGATTTTATATACTCCCTCCGTCCAATAAAGGATGTCTCAACTTGATCAAAATTTGGATGTATCTAGACATGATTTTGTGAATAGATACATCCAAATTTGATAGAAAGTGTGACATCTTTTGTTGGACAGAGGGAGTATTTATTTTCGAATTTTTAAAGGCTGGTTTCCCTAAATGGGCCTTCTGGTGGAAAGAAGGCCCATGAGGGGGGAGAGTCCCCCCCCCCAGGGCTTCGGATTGAGGGAGGGCCGGCCTAGGTGGGCCAAATGGGACCCACCTAGGGTCGGCGCACCATCCCTAGCCGCACCAAGGCTGTGGGATAGTCCCAAATTGCCTGGCTAGGGAGGTTGGATCCCCCTGGGAGCCTATATAAGAAGGGGCACCCCTGGCCTTTTAACTAATTATATCTCGATCTCGTGATTCCCTTTGTCGGAGTCGCGCCGAATTCAGAGGGGGATCTCTTCCACCATAGCCCGCTGCCGCGCTGTTGGTGTTCCGGTCCAAGTCTTCTGCTGCTCGTCCTGGACTGGAGCTTCGGAGGCCGTCGTCTCCACCGTATGTGTGTAACGCCCTGCGAGGTGCTGCGCTAGCGGTACTCGGAGGCATACTTCCTCCACCCGACCTCGGGGTCATCTTCATCGTCTTCGTCGCGCCGAGTTCTCCGCGACCTAGAGGTCGGCTACGTCGTCTTCGTCGTCAACGCATGTGCGGGAGCGTAATCCCCGCTAATCGGTCTACGAGGGTATGTATTCAGATCTCCGCCGTACTTCTATATCTGCATAGTGTAGATCTTGGCTAGTTTAAGGATATCGTTGCTAGGAAATTTTTTGTTTTCTGCACACGATCCCCTTCAGCTCCCCTAACGATATGCATCATTTGAGTTTTGCGTTTGAATACAAAATGCATATTCATTAGGATCAACACCCCCCCCCCCCCCTCGTTTTGCAAACCGAGCAAGTCACCACAAAAATGATACAAAGATTAAACAAGCACTTGCACAAGGGTAGAACTTAATAAAAAAGAGTTATTACAACACAAAGTCTTGCACGAATAAAAGTTTACCAACCATGTCTTACCCCATGAGTTTGTCAAACCAACGAGAGAGAAAAAGATACGAGGAGCACAAGTGAAAAGATCCAAATGAAAAATCAAACTTGTGCCCCAACCCTTGCAAATGCCCGTGAACCTAGACACATCTCCCCCTTTGGCATCAAGATACCAAAAAGGAGAGAAACTCTAACGACCCAAGAGGAAGTCACTCATCCGAGGCGTTGTCATCTTCTTCCATGTCCTCATCTATAGTGACCTCACCTTTTATTATAAGGTGGAAGTCCCTATGTTAATGTGCTAGTCCCTGGATCTAATGCTAGCACCACAGTTTAAGATGTATATCATGCAAAGGTGTCAAATACTTTATTAAATCGCATGAACCAGTGTTACAAATATCTCTTACAACTTGCATAACCTGAAAAGGCTAGCAAAATTTCCAAGAGTAGCAGCGGAAAATAATAGATACAATGAGCCTCGTCATCTTCATGTGCCACAGGCAAAGCATGTTGGTTGTAGACTCGAAATCCTATCGAATACTCACTCGTCGTATGTCGAATCTGCAAGGTTTAGTTGCAGCCCAGCTATAAAGGGTCAGCACAATTGAATTGTGATGGCAAGTGACTTTTGAAAGATAATATTCTACTAAGCTATATCTATATGCTTATTTGGCTGGTGGAGCTCAAGGCTATTGCGCAAAGCAAGTTTTCTCCTACTTTTGGTAAACAACTTTTTGAAACAATATCTTCTCTTTATAAGACGATCTCGAGACAAATCCATGTCTCCTACCCATGTTCACCCATCAAAGTTTTATTAAGAAATTGGAATGAGGAGATTTTCAGAAGACAGCCTTGTGTAGTTACTCAAATTGTCCGATGCCGGGGACACGGCTAAGATCTTAGGTTTTAACTCTCGAGAGTGTGTGCATTTTCACCATTAGACTCAATCAACCCAAACTATCCTCTACACTCCTTTAGTGAGAAGGAAAAGGAGAAGATCAAGACGAGACTTTTCAGAAGTTGCTTTCCCATGATCATACTAAGAGATTCCCACCATCCTATGAACTCTACCACCATCAATCTCTTGACCCAGGTCCACATCAACTTACTCCATCAAGACAGAGCCCATATTGACCAATGGTTGCACGATAAGCAACTAGACTCAGTGTAAACTTAAATCTCATAGCCCTGGGTGGCCTACCACAAGTGAGCAACTCAGGTTAACACCACATATCATGGCCCAAAGTAAGTGGAAACTATCTTGGGCGAAGAAAACCATGAAACTTGGCCCTGAGAAGCCACTCAACTTGAAACCTCCTCGATCGACCCAATCCACCCAGGCGTTAAATTAATTTAGTGGAATTTTTCATTTATCACATCAACCATAAAACAATCATTTTTGCAGCAGGTACTTCCACTAAATTATAATAGGGGTCTAACTGGAATTTCTAAGGGGTAACCTAACAGGTTTGCATAGCTTACTACAAATTTCCCAGAAACCTATCATGCATACTACTTTTGCAAATACTGCTTAAAACACTAGGTATGCAATAGAATAAAATAGTAGGTGTTTTATGAAGTCACTTGCCTGATGAATGTTGTCGTTTCTCACACACTCATTGTCGACAACGAACGTTGCACTCCGTTCAATCTATAAAGTAAACAGACATACAATGAACAAGCAATTCAACAAGCACATAACAATTTAAAACGAACAAGCGTAAAAAGGCTTAGCACAGGGTTTGGTCAAGGGTATCACATAATTTGATATGCAAAATAAATTAATGTGATTGAGTTAAGTGTTTGCCAATATGGTCAGGGGGGTGGTCTCGAAAAAGATTTACACCAATGAATGCCGAGATGGTTTGGAAACAATTTAAAAGCAAGATACTAAATTTTAAGTTATCCAGCATATTTAAAAACAATTACACAAGTTTATGTTTCAAAATTGATTTAATGAGACTTTGTGTTAAACTTGTTCAAATGATCACACATTAACCTTGGAAAAGGTTTTAACCTAATTTAAAATTCAAGTTTCATTAGAGTAACATAACAAATCATTTTATCCTACATCTTAATGATTCCAAAATTATTTCATTTGAAAATTTTCTTGGACATACACAATAAAATCTATGTCCAATTTACTTAAATCATGCATTTGAACACTTGAACGAGTTTAAACTTGTCAAAGTTGGAAAATAACAGTGCCAAAAGATTCTACAGGTCAAGAGATTTCCATAGACATAAAGTTCATCAAATTTGGACATGTGGTTCAAAAGCTATGAGAGTTTTAAGTTATAGGGGTGTTTCTGCAAAATCTGCATATGAATTTCCTATTGGGGTCAACCTAGAAAACAGCTAGGCAAAGAGGCAAGATGGTGATTGGTGGAACAGGTTGGTTTAGACAAACTAACTATATCCGTAGGGTCAAAAAGCAAAATAGCTAAAGTTACGACACTACTCGATCTAACAACGGATCGTACAGTGTACGAATAAATACTACACTAGACTAAGTTCTAAAACTACTCCGAACTACGCTGCGGAAGATATACTACTACTAAATTTGTAGACTAAATTATTCTACAAAAACTACTCTATAAAACTAAATAATAAGGGCGGAAAAGAAAAGATATGCGCAGTACCTCCGTTGTGTGAGAAGCGCCGTCGAGAGAAGAAGAGAAATCCCACCAATAGAAATCCCACCGGAGATAAATAAATATTTTATTTTATTCTAGTCAAACCAAAATAAATGGTTCAACCCGAATTTTATTTGTGATCTTACCCATACACTTGGGGTTTATATATAGGCTAAAACTAGGTGTGGGTGTGGCTAAAGTAGCAAGGTGGGAATAAAACCAGGCAAAGGGAGGCAACGCGTTGCGCGCACAGCCACGCCCGGCCTGCGCACGCACGCGCGAGCAGCAGAGCAGCCTGCTGGGCCGGCCGGCCCAGCGGCGCAGCACGCAGTTTTTTATTATTATTATTATCTATTTAAATCATATCTTTTGATTTATAGCTCCAAATTAAGTTAAAAAAATTCTAAAAACTTGTAAAAGTATCATCTTTGTGGTAAACCAGTTGTGGGTATGTTTTGAACATTTTTTTAAAATTAATATTTTGAAATATTCATAAAATGCAAAATTGTTCATTTAGGTCAACTTTAAAATTAGTGATTTAATAATTCATTTGGTGTTAAATAAAATTTATGAAATTACCCACATTTAAATATGTTTGAATTTAAGTTATTTACTCATATTCCAATATTAAATCATTTTTGTCTTTAGTACAATGTTAAATACATAACACATTTATTTGAAATGGAAAGGGAAATATATTGCATTCATTTTTAAATTCAAAAAAAATTGCGCACCATTAAGTTTTATATTATGATAAATCATTTGAAAACTTCATAACATATCTGTGGAAAATATTCTAGATTTATTTCATTTCTTATATTGGATATATATTCATGAAGATCAATTTATGTTTGAGAATTAATGAAACTAATTTAAATTAAAGCAATGCTTATTTGGATAATTCATTAATTATAAAATCTATGAAGTTTTAAAGTTACACACTATAGACTTGAAATATACAAAACTATGTTTTGAACTTGGGTAAATGAATAATAATCTTTTGGCAAATATACAATTTTTTCAATAATTTAAAATAACACATGTAATTATTATTTTAATCTATGAATTGCTATTGCTAAGTGGTTGAAATAAAATACTTATAAAGAACCTTTTATTTCATGAATATGGTTTGAAGGTTTGTAAAACATTTGTCAAATTAGATATTGAGGTTTTAATAATTACAAAGGATAATAAAATCTTTTTAACTTGGAACAACTTTTGAAAATAAGGATAAACTGAGATATTTGAAATATTAAACTTTTTCAATATGTTTGAAGTCTTTCATAGTTGGTCTTCTTATGCATTTAATATTTTATTTTAATAAAAAGAAAAGTTTTAAATTTTAGTGATTTTTGAACATTATAAAATGTTGGGATGTTACATCATCTTCATCGTTGTCATTGCCTTCTTCATATTCATCTGCATTATCAACATCTTCATCACCGGTTGACTTCCAAGGGTTATGAGAGGTGGAGGCATCATCTTGAAGATCGGCATCAACCCAATCGTAGCGAGGTTGCATCCACTCTTGAGAGGTAGTGATTCTATCCTCCGAACCCGCGGTGCATGGCACACCCAAATGCTCAAACCGTTGACGCGTGCGAACACGCTCTTCCTTGCTTCTAACATGAGCCTGATAAGCCTTTCTTTCACTATCATCTTGGCGGCAAAAGACCATCTTGAGAGCATTAGAGAGCCATTTCTTGAATCCTTTGTCTTGTGCTTTCTCTTGGCGGCGAGGAAGTTCAAACAAGGGGTCTTGCTCTTCATCATCGGAGGTCTCTTCCTCTTGATCATTGGGAATGAGGGGAGGAAGATGCTTCTTGATCATCAATTCCTTGACCCTATGAGTAGTGAGGCCCTCATGAGTATTTAAACCGACCAAGTCCAACCCTCTTGCCATCCAAGCAAACTTGATGAGCTTCATGACAATAGCACCAAAGACTAGTGCTCTTTTCTTCATTACCACGACATACATCTCATTTCAAAGAATGTCCATGACGTCCAACTTCTTGCCTTCACCAACCATGTGATAGCTCTTGTTCATGATGTTGATGAGCATACCATGGATCTTGTCAAAATTGCCAACCCGAGGAGCAACGGTGTTGCGAAAAATCCTATGCATGATGTCCCAGTCCCAAACCAAGTTCTTTTGTTCTCCAACCATGGCTTGTCCTTGAATATAGAGATCAAAGAGATCATGGGACTTCATCGCGGTAAGAGAGTAGTCAATTCGGAAGTATTGCTCCACGGTGATGTTGCTCAAGCTAAAACCAAGTTCTTCCACGTGAAGCAAACTAGCAAATTGAGCCCAAGTGGCTTCAAGCACAACTCCCTTGACATCCATTTGACCCTCCTTGGCTCATCCTCAAAGAAATGCACGGTGGCAAAGAATTGAGCCACAAGTAGCTCACTATAGTCCTCTTGCACGGCAATGAAATCATATATGCTGAAATCCTTCCAAATCTCAATAGCACCTCCAAAATAATCCGGATGTAACTCCATATGCTCCGTGTTGATGCTAAATTGCGTCACAACTTTGGTCTTGTGACGGGAAAGGACCTCATTGAACACCCTTTCTTGGAAAAGGTTGTGGAATTCAAGGTTGGTGTAGTTGCGGTTCCGAGGAGTGGCATACGCATTCTCCCTCCTAGGCCTCACGAAATCACGAGAGGACAAAGAGTTGAGTGACCGAGTAGGAGGTGCATTGGGAATTGACTTTGATCTAGCTTGAGCCTTGGCTGCATTTGAACGCTCACGGCGAGTACCAATTGTCACCACTTCCTGACTGCTTTCTTATTCCTCAATCTCAGGCTCATTGATCGGACCCTTGTAGCCCCGCTTAGCCACACACTTGGAACCACTTCGTCGAGACCCCTTGCTAGGACCTAAGAAAGCAGAGAGAGGTAGCAAGGGGATAAGTAATGCATTTCATAAGACCAAAAAGAAAAGAATCAGGATTGCACAATTTCTGGAAAAAGTCCCAGCCAGCGGTACTACCGCGCAGCGGTACTACCGTTGTCCCGGCGGTAGTACCGCCAGTTTCAGATCTGGCGGTTTTGAACAAGTATCTGCCCCGGTCTATGGATTTGTCCAATCAAACTTTGCAAAACTTATTCTAAACTGAGTACCTACTCATTCCTAACCATTCTACCAACTAGAATCTCAGAAAAACACAATCTCCAACTAATCTCAACGAATCTACTAAGTTGAGAAGGATGGAAAAGTTAACAGAACTCATGGTGGAGAAGGGGAGGGAGAAGATGGTCCTCAAACTTCTCAAAGTCGTGGAGGGGCCGTCCAATGCCGGTGAGAAGCTCTCCCGACGGCGATGTTGACTCCGGTGGCGGCTGGGAGATTGTTTTCTGAGGGGGTCGGGTGTGGAGAGAGTAAAAAGTGAAGAACTTTTACCCCTCCACGCCCTACTTAACCCCTCAGAAAAAAAAATCCCTCAGCGGTAGTACCGCTGGCACCAGTGGTAGTACCGCCACCAGATACTCACCAGTACCGTAAAGGTACTACCACTCCTGGGAAGGACCGTAGTACCGCTGCGCTAGCGGTAGTACCGCTGCCTGGTAACTACTCTGGCCCGAGGGGTAGTACGGCTGCCTGAGAACTGAAGTTCCAGGCAGCGGTAGTACCGGGCAGCAGAGACAAAATCGCTTCCGAGCTGGTCTAGGAAAATGCAATGGGATGGAATTTTCGTTTGAGGTGAGAAAGGAGGCTTAGGATAGAGAAACAAACTAAGAAAGGACTTACACACTCAAAGAGCAAAAACAAAGAAACAAGAGAAATCAAAAATGAGTGTGTAATCCAAAAGACTCAAAAGAGACAATGCAAGTGAACAACCAAAGATAAACCCAAAGAAATCCAATGACTTACAAAAAATTTGTGGTGGCCGAAGCCACCGTGTATGAGTTGAAGCATTGAAGCTCACAATCTTGGGTCCATAACTACTTCTCATCATTGAAGCTCACAAATTATGGATTTAATTTGAAGTTTTAGCAATGATTCATTACTATATGCATAATAGGGGGAGAAAGGATCCAATGTATTAGGAAAACGCTCCCCCTAAGTCCATGCGTGCATCTTCTTCTAATAGTGCAAAAAGCGTTGGAGAGTGTGTTTGGATATCATGCCAAGGCCCGAGAATCTATGATATTAAGCTCATTCCTCAAGTAGCAAAAGCGGGCTTCATCAAGTGGCTTCGTGAAGATGTCCGCCAATTGATCCCTTGTACCAACGAATGATAGATCAATATCTCCTCGTGCCACATGATCGCGAATAAATTAGTGGCGAATCTCAATATGCTTGGTCCTTGAATGTTGCACCGGATTATAGGCAATCTTGATGGCACTCTCATTATCACAAAGAAGCGGCACTTTGTCCAATAGGACACCGTAATCCTATAAAGTTTGCCGCATCCAAAGAAGTTGAGTACACCCGCTTGCGGCGGCGACGTACTCGGCTTCCGCCGTGGATAATGAGAAGCAATTTTGCTTCTTCGAGGACCAACTCACCAAAGATCTTATAAGAAATTGACACGTCCCGGATGTGGACTTCCTATCATCAATGTCGCCCGCCCAATCGGAGTCGGTGTATCCACAAAGAGACATGGTGCCATCTTTGGGATACCACAACCCGAAACATGGGGAATGAACCAAATACCTAAAGATTCTCTTCACGGCCATCAAATGACTTTCCTTAGACGCGGCTTGATACCGAGCACACACTCTCACACTTAGGACAATATCGTGCCTAGATGCACATAAGTAAAGGAGAGACCCAATCATAGAACGATACTCCTTTTGGTCTACCTCTTTACCGTCGGGGTTGAGTTGGAGGTGGCACTTGGTTTGCATAGGAGTAGTCACACCATTAAGTGCAAGCAACTTGAATTTCTTGATCATATCTTGAATGTACTTGGCTTGGCATATGAAAGTCCCTTCCCTCAATTGCTTTATCTCAAAGCCGAGAAAGAAGTTGAGTTCACCCATCATGGACATCTCAAACTTGTCGGTAGCTTGGAAAACTCATCATTGAACACACGGTTAGTAGAACCGAAGATAATGTCATCCACATATAATTGACAAATGAAGAGTTCACCATTAACCTTTTTAGTAAAAAGAGTGGGATCGATTACCCCAACCTCAAATCCACGGTCTACCAAGAACTCTCTCAAATGCTCGTACCAAGCACGGGGGGCTTGTTTAAGGTCATAGAGAGCTTTGTCCAAGACATAGACGTGGTGAGGATGGTTGGGGTTCTCAAAACCCGGGGGTTGTTTAACATAGACAAGTTCTTGCAAAGTACCATTAAGAAAAACACTTTTAACATCCATTTGTTGCAATTTGAAACCATGATGAGATGCATAAGCGATGAGAATACGTATCGATTCGAGCCTTGCAACCGGCGCGTAAGTTTCTCTGAAGTCGATGCCTTCGACTTGGGAGAATCCTTGAGCCACCAACCGCGCTTTGTTCCTCACAACGATACCATGTTCATCTTGCTTGTTCTTGAAGATCCACTTGGTGCCAATAAGGTTTCGGCATCAACTAGGCGCCACACTTTGTTGTGCTCGAAGTTGTTAAGTTCTTCATGCATAGCCCCTAGCCAATCGGGATCTTCAAGAGCATCGAATACTTTCTTGGGCTCGACCATGGAAACGTGCGCTTGATGCTCACTAAAGTGAGCCAATTGACTTCGTGTAGAGACCTTTGCTTGTATATCGCCGATGACCTTGTCGAGAGATAAAGCTCTTAGTTCCAATGACTTTGCAAAGCGAGCTTGACGACGAGTTTCAATTGCCGCCCTTGTTGTGGGGACAATCTCTTGACCATCTTGGTCCTTTGGATCCTCGTCTTGACCTTCTTGAGGGCCTTGATCATCATGAGAAGCTTCTTCAAGTGGTGGGGAAGGATGATCTTGCCCTTGAGTATAACTTGGAGAAAAGGAGTTATCTTCGATAATCTTGGTGGGGGAGGCATGATCTACTTGTTGATGAAGATCTTGTTGAGTCTCATCATGGGCCTCATCTTGAGAAGAGGTAGCTTGCTCTTGTTGAGGAAGATCTTGAGATTGTTCTTGAGGGGATTCATCATTTACTATGGGTGCGTCACCTTGTGGCTCTTGTGAAGGTGAGGTCTCTCTGATAGAAGAGTTTGAGCTTTCTTGAACAACTTCTTGATGAACTTCAATGGGGCGAAGAAAGCCCACTCCCATCTTCTTAATGGCATCAAAAGGTTGTTCATCACCTACATCACAAACACCAACTTGCTCCACTTGGGAGCCTTCATTTTCATCGAATTCCACACTACAAGATTCTATGATAATCCGGGAGGATTTATCAAAGACTCAGTAAGTGTGGGACTCGCTACCATAGCCAAAAAATATCCCCTCAACTGATTTAGAGTGGAACTTACCCAACCGGACACCCTTTACAAGATAATAACACTTACATCCAAACATTCGGAAGTAGCCAATGTTGTGTTTGTTGCCGGTAAGGATCTCATATGGAGTCTTCTTCAAGCCCTTGCAGAAGTAGAGGCGGTTTGATGAGTGACAAGCGGTGGAAATAGCCTCCGCTCAAAAGTTGATGGGAGACTTGAACTCCGCCAACATAGATCTTGCCATATCGATAAGAGTTTGGTTCTTCCTTTTGGCAACGCCATTTTGTTGAGGAGTGTATGCAGCGGAATATTGGTGACGAATGCCTTCTTCACTAAGAAAGTCGTTAAGGGTGTAGTTCTTGAATTCCGACCCATCGTCACTACGAACAACCAATATGGGGAGGTCATGTTGGCGTTGAACCTCCTTGGAGAAGTCGATGAAGACTTGTTGAGTTTCATCCTTGGTCTTGAAGAAATAGACCCATGTATACCTTGAATAGTCATCAACAATCACGAGGCAATATTTCTTGCCTCCAAGACTTATCTCCGGAATTGGTCCAAATAAATCAACATGAAGGAGCTCCGAAATTCGGGATGAAGATAGATGGTCTTGCTTGGATGAGGAATATCATGCATCTTGCCTTCCACACAAGCTCTACAAATTCGATCCGTTGAAAAGAAAACATGATCTTTTAGTCCAAGGATGTGGCCACCCTTGTGAAGGCTTTGCAAAGTGCGCATGTTTACGTGGGCTAGTCGGCGATGCCAAAGCCAACCCACGTCGGCTTTTCCGAAGAGACACATGGCTTGAGTAGTGGTGGTTTCCGGAGAAGTCCACCACATAAAGCTCATGCTCCACGTATCCCACGAAAGCCACTCTTAGCGACTTGCTCCACAAGAGGACCACCACGTCCTTATCAAAGAAGGGAGAGATCCCCAATTTTGTTAAGGCACGAACCGATAACAAATTATAGCCAAGAGATTCAACAAGCATAACATTGACAAGAGTAATGTCGGGGGCAACTACCACTTTGCCAAGCCCGGTTACCTTAGACCTTGATAAGTCACCAAACGTCACGGTTACTTGATCTACATTAGGTTTCAACTCCGTGATGAGTTATTTGCTCCCGGTCATATGACTTGTACATCCACTATGAATTATCCATTTTGAACCACCGGGAGCAAGGTACTACAAGAGATCAATTCTTGCATTTAGCAACTCATTGCCTTACAATGGGTGCTATATGGTTAGCGACAAGAGACTTAGGAACCCAAATAGCATATGAAATGAAACCATAGTAGGGTCCAATGTAACGAGCACAAACATTCCCATAATAATCAACATATAAAGCATAGTTAGGATTGTTGTCCCCGGCGTGATATTTACGAGTAGGCTTGCCCCTTGAGGCATTCCTACTCGCAAGATCGTCCTTGGATTGAATGGAGTCGGCCTTCTTGGCTTGGATGAGCTTTACGCTCTTGGGAATACCCTTCTTGGCATTCATCTTTATGGGAGGCACATATCCAAGTCCTTCCTTCCCTTGTCGAGTGTGAGGCTCCATGATGGGAGTCTCAACAACTTTCTTACCCTTGAGAAGGATGATCTTGGATGTGGAGGCCTTAGCAATCTCATTCTTCAACCTAGCATTCTCCTTCATAAGATTAGAATTATCACAAGAAAAAATAGCGGTAGAGATGCTAGGAGAGTCAAGGTTAGTTAGCCGAGTTTGGAGTTGAGCATGCGACTCCTTTAGAAGAGCATGTTCCCTCTCCAAAGCCTTGTGGGCCATGACGAGCTCCATGTCCTCAATGAGTCTAACATGCCCAACCGCAAATTCGGCTTTATCATGTTGAGCCATCTTGAATTTAGTAAAGTACATGTCACGATCTTTAATGAGCTTAGCATGTGAGGAGTTATGAGTTTCGTCAATAGTTTCAAGTTGCTCTTAAAGACGAGCATGAGACTCTTCAACCTCCTCAAGAGAGGACTTCAAATAGGATAGAGAAATAGCGTCTTCTCTTTCTGTCTTACCCTTCTCTTCATTGAGATGCTCTAGCTCACCAATACGAGCCATGAGGGCACCAACATGTTTCTTGCTATCACCTTGCAAGTTAGTGATAAAAGAATCGAAGGCCACAAGCTCTTGCTTAATTTGAAGGCTAGAAGCATCATCAAGCTCATTCATTTCATTCATGAGAGAGGAAGAGGATGAAGGTACCTCCGATGCCTTGGCCATAAGACATCTTGAGCTCTTGGTGATGGAGTTCTCATTTGGCGACGTGAATAGAGATGATGAAGAGCTTGTCATAGTTGGAGGAGTTCTTGTTGTTGATGAGGGAGTTCTTGTCGTTGATGAAGGAGCGGTAGGTGTTGATGTGGTGGCAAGAGCCGCCACTTCATTTGGTGTTTCTTCCTCCGACTCTTCATCATCGGTGGGGTACTCCTCTTGGGTCAACAACATGATGTGAGGCTTCTTTTGAAGAGGCCTCTTCTTTCCATAGGCCTGCTTGGGAGGCATCTTGGCTTTGTCCTTGAGCACTAGACGTCCATCATGCTCTTTTCTCATAAGGGCAATCGGCGACGAAATGGAACTTGTCTTGACAATTATAACATGTCCTTGACTTGGAGGGTGAGACCCTATCGGCTTGAGGTGGACTCTTGTCAACTCGCATCTTGCTTCTTGAAGGGATGTTACAAAATGTGTGAGCCGTAAGAGCGAGATGATCATTGTAAGCAATCTTGAGTGCTTCCTCGGACATGGCGGCAAAGCTTCCAAGATCATCATTGTTGTCTTCCTCAACGGTAGCCTTCAAGGCAAGGTTGGTTGTGCCTCATTAAATTCCAAGAGCCCTTGCCCTTGCGTCTTGAGCATTCTTCGTGGCCACCTTGTACGCGGCCATCTCTTGCATAACCTCATTAGACGTCATGAGATGGTAGTTGTGTCTTCCTTGAAGACTCTTGACGTCGGTGGGCTCACATGACATCACAGAGCTCACATACTTCCTCTTGATCCATGCATCATCAATATGAGAGGCACCAACTTCTCGAAAGCTTGTGGCTATGGTCACCAATCTTTGATACATCATCTCATGGTCTTCACCATCAAGCTTGAAAAATCCCTCGGCTTCATTGCTCAAAGAGTCATAGCGGTTCCTCCTCATGCTATCATTCCCAACGAACAACTCGGATAGAGCATCCCATGTATCCTTGGCGGTGGTGAGGTGTTGGATGAGAGACATGTCCTTGTTCCCAACCGCCTTTTGGATCATGTAGAGAGCGGTGGCATCAAGTTGAGCCTCCACCACTTCTCTTCTTGTTAAGTTGGTCGGATCATGTGGCTTGTATCCAACTTGAATGATGCGCCACAACTCAATTGAAGAGCTGCACACATGAGACTTCATCACATATTGCCATTGATAGAATGTATAATCTTTAAGCAATGGGGGATCACCCCTATGAGAAACTTGCGGATGAGGAATAATGGGATCGGGGGTATGGTATTGGGATGGGGGAGGAGTGGCATTGTAGGCTTTAGGCACTTCATCTTGGGAAGATGGAGCGTTTTGATGGTTTGAGGAACTACTAGCATCACCCTTCCCATCCAAAGGCAATTCCTTTCCCTTTATCAATTCGGGGTCCACATCGTGAGTAATGCCCGGAAGCACCGGAGGCTTTGAGGGCAATGCAAGAGAGGTTTCCATAGATGTCTTGAGAGACTCAAGCATATCATGAAACTTCTTGAACTCGTTTTGTATGGACGATATCAACTTTGTTTCCAAAGACTTGATATCGGCCATAGTGGCACCTTTCCTTGCATTGCCGCCAAAGTCGCGGCGTCTGTTTCAGTAAACTCTTTGGGTCAACTTGCATTGTCCAAGGTTGGTCTCAAGCGGTGAAGTTTTTAAGAGACAACCTGGCTCTGATACCAATTGAACGGAAGTTGACCACCTAGAGGGGGGGGTGAATAGGTGGTGAAACTTTTATGTCTTTTTCAGTTTTAGGAAAGCGGAAAGTAAGTTGTCTATATGTGAACTAGATGAAACAAGTGCTAGACAACAAGGAAGCTAAGCAAGAACGATAAGTAGTAAAACAATAGAGGAGAGTGAGTGGAACGAGATAACCAAAGAAGAACTCAGAGACGGAGATTTTATCCCGAGTTCCACCACATAGGTGTACGTCTCGTTGGAGAGGTGTGAGCTACCACAAAGGTAAGCTCAACGCCACAAAGGACTCACCCTATTCTCCGTGAACTCGACCACAAAGGTACGAGCTCACTTTTCCACTAAGGACTCCTTTAAGGGCGGAGAAGATCCCGTACAAATTCGTGAGGCACACACCCACAACTGAATTGGGGGCTCCCACAATGACCACAAGAGGTCTTGACCACAAAGGTCTCCAAACCAACAAAAACAACCAAGTAAGAACCCTCGGTTTCCAAAGGAAAGCCTAGTACTAGATCCCTCTTGATAGACAGGGGGGATTCTATTTCCGTCGGTGGAGAGCTAGATCTAGGTGTTCTCCCTCACTACCCAAAAGATCAAGCGATTTGGGTGGTGGAGTAGGGAGATCCAAAGCTTCAAAGCTCAGCAACAATGGAGGAGAGAGAGTGTTGAATCGTCACTTGCTCTTGGAGAAGATGAAGTCTTTAAATAGGGCCCCTCGAAAACGAGCCGTTGGTGTCTGGAAAAATCCCTCAGCGGTACTACCGCTGGGGCAGCGGTACTACCGCTGAACGGTACCCAGGCAGAATTACTCTCCAGCTCCAGCGGTACAACCGTTGAAGCTGGGGCAGCGGTACTACCGCCGGGTCCTTAGCCGTAGCACGGAAAGGACTCCAGCGGTACTACCGGAGTGATACCGCCTGGTACCGTAGCCTATGCCGAGATATTTCCTAATTCCAGCGGTACCTCCAGCGGTACCTCCAGCGGTAGCTGGCGGTCCTACCGCCACGGATAGCAACGGTACCTAGGCAGAAGAGTTCGTCAGCAACAGCGGTACCAGAGGTACTACCGTTGCTTCCCAGGCTAGCGGTACTACCGCTGAGCCAGAGGTAGTAACGATGGGTCCTTAGTCGAAAAACGAAGGACACCAGCGGTACTACCGGACCTCTACCGCTTGGTACCATAAGCTATGCCGAGGTTTTTTCAAGGTCCAGCGGTATTACCGCTGGACTGAAAAACAGAATCACACCCCAGAAAACAGGGGCCACTCTCTCCTTTTTCAACTCTTGATAAGACATGTATAATCTGCAAATAACTTAGCACACTCATTAGTCCCGTAGATGTGTTGTCAACAATCTCTAAAATAAATTTAGAGGAAATGCACTTTCACACTTTTCCAGAGAACACACCCGTGCGCTGCCACCATCGTGAACCCTAGTTCGGGGACCAGAAATCTCTGTTCCGGCACCCTGCCAGGACGGGGAATCGAAGGGGATCATCGCCATCACCATCTCCACCGCCTCTCCATCAACCATCCATGTTTCCCCCTTCAATGAGTGAGTAATTCACCGTTGTAGGCTTGAGGGCATGGTAGGGATTGGATGAGATCACTCATGTAATAGTTGTAAGATTGTTAGGGCATAGTGTCTAGTATCCGTTATCGGTGTTTGACGTCATTGTTGCAACTTGTTATGCTTAATGCTTGACAGTAGGGACCGAGTGCCATGATTTCAGATCTGAACATGTTATTGAATTATGATGATAATTATTGTTTTGGATCATATCTATGAGTTGTATACACACGTTATTGTCCGGACCCGATGGCACCAAAGTGACAGCAATTGGGATAACCGGAGGGAATGGCTATGATGTGACGATCACATGTATTCACGGAGTTTTAATGCTTTTCTCCGGTACTTTAGTAAAAGGAGTACCTTAATTGCCAGTAGTTTCCCTTGAGCCCCCGCTGCAAACGGGCTGGCAGGACAAAAGATGATGTGCAAGTTTCTCATTGCGAGCACGCACAACTAAATTGGAATACATGCTTATGATTAGTTTATGCCTGGATGCTTTATATTATTTATCTGCAAATGGCTATGCTATGTTATTACATGAATTATCTTATTCACTCAACGCCCGTACATCCGTCCCTATGCCTACAGTATTTTAATTATGATGTCTTAATTCTCCTGCTACTGTTATTTCACTACTGTCTCTGCTAGAAAACGGTTGCTACTGATAATCTTCCTCGAGCAAGTATATTCACAGGTGCAGCTGATCTGACAAATCATCTGTTAAATTTTACAAATATTCTTTGGCTCCCCTTGTGTCGAATCAATAAATTTGGGTTTTACTTCCCTCGAAAACTGTTGCGATCCCCTATACTTGTGGGTCATCAAGCGGCCATTGTCATTGTCTAGCTAATCTAACCTGACGAACTCACACTAGATCTCCATTTACTCAGAATAAGATGGGATACAAGCAAACCAAATAGATGAGATAGCAGAGAATTTGGAGTAAAATAGGAAGTAGCCTCTAGCATCGCCGACTTCTAGGGTTTAGTTCATTAATAAAATAGAGGATACGCCTGGGAATGCACCATATATAGATTTATATCGAAGCCTAGCCTGGACGGAATTGAGACAGTAAAGTAGGTAAAGTAACATTTTAGCTAAAGAAACAGAGGGAGCTGTCTACAGAATCATTCAGAGGTGGGAAATATTCTGAGGTGAGCACATATCCGTACTAAAGACATCATTCAAGAAACGGAGGGAGCTATCTACAGACATCATTCAAGATGATGCTCACGTAGGCGCAACCTCCCCAAACTTGGGTGTTTACACATGTTGGTGATGAAGTTGAACTTTCTTGTGAGGTATCTTTCTACTATATCCCAGACAACAACGCTAGAAAACTCCTTAATGATTCTGGAACGTGTGGATGGTGCCAGAAACTTTCTTGATGGTTGGGACTCTAGGTGTAGAGTGTTGTAACACGGGAAGCTTTCCCCACGAGGTGGCTCGAGGGTTTAAATATTGAACTCTTCGGGAGTTGTGTGTAGAATGATTTCTTCTTATCCTTCTTCAAACAACCTACAAAATAGATGTAGTTTGCTTGTGTCCCCAACCTCACCAAATGGTTGTCCAGCACAAGGTGTATAGTAGTAAAACTGAAATAAAAATGCAATATAATACAATAACATGCAATGCAATAATGAAACTAAATATGTAAGGATGATAAAAAAAGTTAAGGTTGTGTTTTGGTTTGTAAATGCATGCAAGTATGGAAAGTGCTTTTTGTATTTTCGGAGTTTTTAATGGCTAAAAAAAGAAAGAAATGAAAATGTATTGGAAAGTGTTTTCTTATGATTAAAAATGGACCGGGGTTCATGGTTTTATTTATGCACTCTCTCTTATACTCCACTAGAAAGGGATCTCCAAGCAATCTAGTAATAAGAAAAAAATCAGAGTATAGCTTTACGAGCTATGACACAAAGTTAAAATAAGAACATGCTAGATCTAGTCATGGCTAAATGGTATGGTCACTTCCAAATACCTGGTCGCGTGGAATTTTTTAATCCCTATTGAGGCAATTAAGTAAGGTAAAAACCCAAGAGGTTCACAAGATTTTGACTGTCACTACCCGTTAACCATAGCCAGGGTAGGTGGCCGCTTGAGGTGTCCTCGTTTGCTCCTCGCTCTTCCTTTTTCGCGGATACTTTGTCCGTACATCTTCTTATTTCCAAATAATAGCTCCCGTAAAATATAGGGTCAATTTGACGTTGTTTGATTCCCTGAAACTTTAAAATATATATAAGGGGTTTTCCTGGTCTGCAGGTTTAAGTCCAAATAAATATAACCCCTTTGTAATGCAAATAAGTTATAATATTAAGAATAAAGTGCAAAGTTCATGTATGACTTTTGAATGGAAAGGCATCCCAAGTGATGAGTATGAGCCGTGGAGGCTGCGAGCATAGTTTTCTGAAGTAAATTTTGACTTTTGAATAAATGTTTTCCAAAACATGCATATTCATCTTTGACTATTTGGTCAATATGGTAGATGGTGCATACCTCTTATCTAAGCGTTAGGCTAAACTTGAGGAGTAACGTTGTTACTCATTCGTTTCCTCTTTAATCCCTTTCTTAGACTGTGAGGAAGATTGGATGAGGGATACAAAGTTTACCATGCCAACGAGGTGTTCTATGAAGAAAACCAGACCTGTCCGGGGGGGAGTGGAAGGCATTGACTTCCTGATTGCCTACGGAGCAAATGAACGATCAGGTGTAAGATATCCAAATTTAGACATATGTCTTAGGAGTCGGGCCGAACAAGACTAGACTAGTACTACTTAGTGTTGAGCCCTATGATTCTTAGTTTGCTTTTATCGATAGCTAGTAAGTTGACATATGTCAGTAGTTAAATATCTTCCCTTATAGGAGGAAGACGTTGAAATTTTTATGCATTTCTGACTTGTAGTATTTAGCCCATGTGTAATAACGTGGACCCGAAGTGTTTCTATTGTACTACTGTGTGTGATGCAATATTTACGGATTAGACATTCCGTGGGTGTTATGTCAATACTTATACACTATAATATGTAGTGGTATGTGGGGTGACTACACCGCCGCATCGAACCAGAGTCAACCAACCCCCACCAAGCCCGCGGTGAATATGCGGGCTCCTGCTGCCACCAGCACCGCCGCAAAGCGTCAGCCGACCGCGGCTGCAAGCGGGAGGGGGAAGAAGCCGAAGGCGGTGGTGAGATGGACGAAAGCCACAACTTAGGCAAACGAGGAGATGTCGCCACCATCCGTCTGGGAGACGACAACAGTGGCGGAGGAGCTGCAGAACACGGTCATCCCGCCGGCTGCACATGAGATGTTCGACGGTATGTCTCAAAGTTAAGTTTTGAACTCGAGGGTTTCTTTCTTCCGTGTACATGGTTGCATATGAATTGTAGGATCATAGTGATATTTTATTTGATGATTTGGTAGTGTGGATGATTCATTATTATCATATTTACATATTTATTTTGAACTATGAACTATTGTTGTTTTAATTGTTACTAGTAAATATGTCCGTGCGTTGCAACGGGATAAAATTTTACTTACATACGTTGACCCTAGTTGCATCATTGGTATCAGCTGGATGAACTTAATATCATGTGTGGGTGCCACCACGTTGACATTGAGCTCATACGTTGTGTAGATACTCTTCGTATGACCAACAATCGACTCCTATGAATCGTCATGATAACCAATTTGTTGTTAATGTGACCGGCAGCGGGGGAGTAGATAGAACCGTAGGAGAGTATGACTGATTCTGCATGGAATGTTGTGTTCATCCTAGACGGTTAAAATAATTTCCGAATTAAACTTTGGCTAAAATATATGCTTTATTTTTTTAGGTAAAAGTAGTCATATATAATAGATAAAATAGAATTGACCCAGTTTATAAGAAAAATCGGGTTCAAAAACCATACAGCTGTATAATATTAATGACACAAACGAAGCAACGCCGCCACCCATATGACCCGCCCATACGACCCAAGTCGACAAACACCACAACACACCCCACCTGCTCCGAGGCCGCCACCCGGGCGTAACAACCAGATCGACATTCGCATTACCCGAAAGTGATACAGTCATGGTCGACGAACGCTCTGCCCACACAGTTTTCATCCGGGTTGCCACCAAACCCACCAGTGTCGGGGGCCCCGGTGTAGCAACCATATCGACCTTTGCATTGCCCGAAGACGATCTAGTCGGGTCGAGGACCCTCTGCCCAAGCAGTTTTCATCCAGGTTGCCACCCAAACCCACGGTAAATAACGGTTCTGCCTCATAGAACCGTCCTAGCGTGGGAGATCGAGGCCGCCGCCTCGACGCACCACCACCTTCCGGAGCCGCGCCCCGACATCCACCGTCCACGACTACACGCCATTCTACACATCTGTCGCGAAAACGTTGCACCCGTTGGCCAAGGGCTCCAAAGCGACGCCTCCAACAAGGTAGTAACGAGACCGTCACCGCCGCCTGCTCACAAAGGAGCAAAGGTTTTCACCCGGAGAACTTGGAATCAAATGTGTTTGGTTCTCGTCGGCTCACCAGCGCATATGTTGTCTCTCGGTTTTTTCTTTAATGCTTATGATTATATGGATATAGAAATTACGAACAAGTAAATTTTAATAATATCATCAGGTTTGTCATGAATGATATCCTTGTAATTTTCATTTCTTCAAGTATTCTCTATAATCATATACGTATAAAATGATGGATGTCGAGTGTAGCCAACGATTTATTGTAAAATAGTTAATATGCCCGTGCGTTGTAACGGGAGACAAAAAATAAAGTTAGAATTCCGTTGGTTTGTCATTTCGTGACTGAAAACCGACATCTTTGTCGTATTGCAAAATTTCGGTCGAGTGTAAAAAAATCACTTGGTTTGCCGTTATAATTTTTTTACCCGATGTTGCCATGAAACTCTCCAAATATCAAAATTAATATTTTATTTTCTTAATGTCAAATTTCAAAAATTGTACCCGGGCACAAAAATATGCAGTCGAAGCATTCATGACTATCGAGGTCGATCCTTGATGGAAAGAAAATGACTCTAGTGATGTCAATTCCAGCAGTTTTGTTATATTGTTCTTCTAAAGCTACGTCTTGATTCCCATCCGTGGTGGACTATTAATAAAAGTGGAAGCCCGTGTCAAAAGAGAGAAAACTGTGTTTATACGGAGGCAGTGGTGAATAATTTTGTTTTCAATCTTGGGTTAGCTTGGCTTCAGGTCAAAGGAATCTTCACTAATTTGCAATACTTTCTAAAAATGTTTTAAGCCAGGCCAGATCACGTCACCAGGACCCAGCCCACGCAAAGCAAGAAACACATGTGTTCCTTTCTTCCTCAATCCCCACCGCCAACTCTCTCTTGTGCGAGCACCCCGCTCGATTCCCTTCCTCCCCTGCTTCTTCCTAATCCCAACTCGCGTGCTCTCTTCTCTTTGTTCCTCTGGCGCGCCGCCAGGACCGAATCCCCTCACTCCTCTCGCCCTCCCTCTAGCTGTGCGCCCGACCAAGCTCCTCTCGGCGTCCTCTGGTGACAGAGCTCCTCCCCTTGTGCTGGTCAGCGAGGCCACCGGCCTCCTCTCCGACCTCCCACTCCAGACGCCCGCTTACCTAGACCTTCTGCTGATCTGGAGCTCGCACGCAGCGATCGATCGGGAATTTACACGCAATTTTGTTTTCCTGTTTTGGGATACAGGGAGTTGCGGGGGGGGGGGGGGGTGGGGGGGGCGGTGGAGGCCCTTTCCGGTGGCTTTTCGAGGAACGCCTAGGCGGCGGAGGTCTATTCTGAGGGATTTCCGTGAAACACTGGAGCGGCGGAGGTCAGTCCGGCACTATGGCAACGAGATGGAGCATGGGGGCGGCGTCAAGGTGTAAAAGAGGTCGGGGAGTCAGGGAGCGAACAGAACAACGAACCGGTATCGCGTGGCAATAAGATGTACAAGTTGAATACAGTACTATCATCCAAGCAGATAGAAGAGGGTCAAAATAATCTGCACCTGAAACACACTGTGAGGTGAAATCGAAGGACATAACCTACATAACAAAATAATCTGCACCCGAAACACACTGTGAGGAGAATCACTAAATTTATTGCCTGTTCCGCACATGCATCCGGCCTCAGTTCAGATTGTTTCATTTAACAAAAATGAATCACATTTATAAAACAAAACGTAAAACTACTTAAAGTATCATGCAGAAGAGACAACTAATTTATGCATGTCGTGACTTGTCCTAGTACAGTCATCCGTAACCATGGTTAGCTAGAATAAACTGAAAAATAGGTACCGACTTAAACTTGCTTTACCCTAGTACAATTTGATTTGTAAAAATGTCTAAAAACACATAATAGCTTATGAGTGTTCAACATTGCACCCTAGATTTTCTTATCTGGACATATTCAGATTTAGTCCTCAAGCATGTGCAGAACAAAGTTTAGTTTGCAATTTACAGTTGGTATTTGATTCAACTCTGCCACAAAATTATATGCAAAACAAAGTTGTCATCTCAATCGATCAGAGGGGAGTAACCTTGCCTGGATCAAAGTAGTCATCGGAGCTCAAAAGCATGGTGTCAGTCTGTCTTCCATATTCTGCACATGCCTTAGACAGAAACCTTGTAAAATTAGGAAAGAACTGCATTCGTATGGCCCAACCATGTAGTCCCAAGTTTCATCAAAAGCCTTAATCTTCATGGACATGGGGGCTTATTCCTATTTGGTGTGCTAAATATGATGAACCAACTGAGATCGATTTTAAATAAATCTAGTCTAGTTCCATCACTGGTGGCAAACAAAAGAACGGAGCAAAATAATCCAAACATGATAGGTCTTCACCATCACACGATTCTCAAGCGGACAAGCCACACCACGACCCCTCAGCGCCCCTGAAGCGCCTCTACCATCTGGTCGCTGCTATGTCCTTCTTTTGTTACATGAAAAAGTCCCACCGTGCATAAGAGGAAAACAAGATCATTCATGTTTGAATTTTTTGTGCGTGTACTTTGCCCAAAACAGTAAATCATGGGTTTTAAAAAATGTATCTCTACAAAATCGAATATGCAACTAAAGGAACCGGTAGATATAAATATCAAGAAAATCTAAGAACACACCTCCCTATACTCTGAATCAATTGTTTATATCTCAGCTCTGGTTTTATGTATTGCTGCCTCCGCGACTTCTACTTACTATAGGCCATATCTTAAGGGCTCCATGAAAAGATAAAAAAGAGCAAATGGAGAGTTAGGGCTAGGGCACCTCAATCAGCTGTCCCCCGTGCCATCGCCATTGTCCATATTGGCGGCCTCGTTGGGGTACGCGCTTATGCAAGGCCTCCTCCCACCGAGCAGCGTGGCCTAAGCTCCATCCGCTTCGCCGCCGCCATCCTCCAGCGCATCCGCTCGCCGAGGGAGAGAAGCGAGCTTCACGTGAGTCTCTGCTAGGCTGCCTCCTCCCACTGCCGTCCTTTTTACCCTCCCCGCTCCTTCACACACACACCACCCCTGCTCCTAATGGAGGCGATCTTGCAGGCACGGAGATGGTCGGCGATGCAAAAGCAGCAGGAGAGGCAGCGGGGGAGGAGGAAGTGCACAGCGGCGGTTGAATTCACAGGAGGAGGAGAGGAGATTGGGGAGAGAGAAACGAGGGGATCGGGTGGGGGGTCCTTTCCAGGCGCAGGGCGGAGCAGGGGCTGCTGTGACGCCCTAAAATCGGTACTATGTAGATTTAAGCGATCCCGCCGAAATCCGCATAATAACGATTTTAGGTCGCCCACCAGACATAATGTGCACGCCGAAACATGCGCATTATGTGGGTGGAATTGTGATAACATTACAACAGTTACGATACATCCACAAATACAACAGAAGATAAATTACAACAACGACTCGAACGAGTCAAGACACAAATGATACAATACAAAGATACAAATTACAGCGGAAGCAAAATAGTATCCGACTACGGATAAGATGCAAATTGGACTAAGAGTCCTGAAGATAAGCGATGGCGCCATATCCCTGCCCAGCCAAGCCGGAGGGATTCCCAAGCTAACGTCGTCAGACTTCAAACCTGTTGACTGCACATAAAGCACATCCCAAAAGAGGGTCAGGGCACTCCCTGGCAAGCAAAACCGACTTGCCTACTTTCTACACCATCTCCCAAAATATAGGGGAGGTGGACTTAGCGGCAGCAGCACTAGCAACCTAGAGAGACACGCTACGACTTCCGTCTAACCAGAGAGGGATAAGAGAGCGCATAAGTAAACAAATACAACTAACACCAAACATAACCCATTCTCGAATTAACCCCCTCAACCAAATATGAGGAAGCAATTCGGAAAACTGACACGTTAAACAGTTTTAATTATAATTTATTGTGAAAGTAGTTCTATATTACTAGTCAATTTAATTAACATTAATTAGGTGTAAGTTGTCTAGATCTTGTTAGCCAGCATCATCACCAAAATCGTCCATAACCGTGGACACGGCTCATCGATAAGATTATACCCTGCAGGGGTGCACTACTGTACCCATACTCGCATGATCAACCCAAGCAAGCATCAGGGCTTCTCAACACGACTCATTCCTTCACTACAGCAAGTCCAAGTGCCACCCATATGAGTTGTTACCCGCGTCAAGAGTCCGGCCGAATCTCAGTTGTGGACTCATTAGTTTGTGTCCACGCGCCATGCGGCTCAAACCACAGTAGGAACTGTCCGCTTCGCGCGCACCACACCTATATGACCCCCCGTATCACATACCCTCTCATCATCATCATCATCATCACCATGCACATGCATATGAGCAAATGAAAAACCCGAACTAGTTGCGGCACATAGACAAGCTGTAGATCCGTTCAAAGTCGAGGGGGGCTCCATTGGGCCTCCCACAAGTGGTTAGTGCGCTCAAAATTGGATCCGAGGACAAATTCTCAGTTCCTAGGTTGACACTGAGCAGAACAAAGCACCTCGCAAGGCCTTCCGCCTGGTGCCTTATCTTTTAATTATAATACCCCAATATAAGACAACATTTTATTAAGGTAGAAGAATCTATCAAACTAAGCAGATGAATCATAAGACCAACAGACGACTCGCACAAACAACTCTAAGCATGCGCTACGACTCGCAAGGCCAACAGATAAACATGCAACGGGTATTAGGTTGTGGGGATAAAGCTGTATGGGCTGCAGGATAAACATGTGATGGGATCGCAGTTCAAGAATCGATAACTAGGGTAGCAGAGATCAACGGCAGGAATGAAAGATAATATATAGGTAAACAAGCAAACTTTGCTTGCCTGGAATCCCGCATGGAAGCAGATCTTGTCGTAGCTCACACATCTCAACGTCGTATCCGCGAAGAAGCAACAAACACTGGAAATCGTAAAAGATGCATTTTACAACTACGGCAAAGATCCAGCATGATCATGCGAGAATGATGCATGACATGGCAATATGCATTGCGAGATGCACGTAATCCGAATTAAGCGGAACCGGGATTCCGACAATTAATATTAATGTTGAAGTTATTTATCTACCCCACAAATTAAATGTTTATTAACATGGCAAGACATGGCAAAGATGATCTAGTCAAATTAAATGGAATGGGGCAATACATATATTGATTTGCCCCACACATTCCATATTTATTAATTAGGTGATTTACTACACCCGCAAACCCAAGAGATGCAACACATGCAATTATGATGCGATATGCACTAGATAGATGACATTTAATAAAATAGGTTTAGGGTTAGGGTTTGGGTCCGCACGTCGGATCGGGTGAACTAGGGTTCGAAACCGACGTCTTCGGAACGTAGAGGAAGTAGTCGTCGTCGGGGAAGTAGTCGTCGCGGAACCGGGACATCGTCGTTTGTCGGTGTCGTGGAAGTGGTCGGGGAAGCGCGGACACGTAGAACACGGCAAACGGACACCAGACGGAAGAGCGCGCACGGGCGGCACCGCGACACGGACACGGGCGGTCACGGTGACGCGACACCGGAGGGAGCACACGCACGCGCACGGGCAGCACCTCGAAGGGTGGACAACTCGGACAAAAGTGGCGACGAAGTTCTTGCGGGCATTTCACCGAACACCTTGCAGGCAGCGGACGCGGGGACGCCACCGGACGGAGACGACGTGCACGCGGTCGGAAGAGGAGGCAGCGGCGACACGTGCGTACGGGAGGCGGCGGTGCGGAGCGGATGCGCACGGCGGCGGCGACCGGCGCGGATGGAGGCGGCGGCAGCGAGCGGCGATGGCACGGAGGGCGCGTGCGGGGCGTGCGGCGCGGCCAGAGGAGGCGGCGCACGGGCGCGACAGGGCAGAGAGCGGCACGCACGGGCGGCGCACGGTGGCGGCGCGGCGTGCGGTGGCGACAGCGCGGGCCGCGAGCCGGAGGCTGCCGGGCACGGGAGAGGCGTGCAGGGGAGCTCGGGGCGCGGGCAGCGCGGCGCGGCGGCGCGGGCGCGCATGCAGCGGCGGGCGCGGCCGGAGGAGGAGCTGGGGGCGCGCGGCGACGGGAGGCAAGGCGCAGAGGCTCGGGAGCACGGGAGGAGGCGGCGGCGCGCTGGCGGCAGGGCGCGGCGGCGCTCGGCCAGAGGAGCGGCCGGGGCGCATGGGCACGGGCGCAGCCGGGGAGCGGCCGGCGACGTGGGGGCGGCTCGGGGAGAGGCGTGGTGGCGGGCGCGGCGTGGGGGCGCGACGCAGCGGCGGCGGGCAGGGCGCTCGCGCGGCGGCGGCGCTGGGGGAGCTGAGAGGACGAGCGGCCGAAGCAAGGGCGTGCGGGAGGTCGGGTGGCCGGGTGCGGGAGGAAGCTCGGGAGGATCGGGCTCGTGCGGGAAGAAGGAGAGAGAAGGAGAGGAAAGGAAGGAAAAGAAAAAAAGAAAAGGAAAAGAAAAGAAAAGAAAAAGGAGGGGGAAAGTGGAAAAGGAAAAAGAAAAGAGTGGAGGGGGGCGGCTGCAAAATTTCCAGGGGGTGGGAAGAAATTTCTGGGGGAGGAAACCTAGGGTTTGGATTAGGTGGGCTTTGGGCCTTATTTCTCTCCCGTTATTCTTTTTTGTTTTATATTTTTAGAACAAAAACGAAAATGAATTTGAACACGAAACCTTTACAAAATATTTTTAGTTTTTGCATAGACAATTTAATAAACTAGTTTTTAACATTTTTAAAACATTTGAAAAACACACATTTTAATTAATTTGAAATGCATTTGAATTTAATTGTGGGAATTAAATTTAAATGCAACAAATTAAATTAATGCGATGAGATGCGATGCCATGTCGATGCAAAAAAAAAACTCACAAAATAAAAGGGGATAAATCCCGGGGCGTTACAGCTGCCCGGCGACTTCTTGTCGTCGGGCTCCGGGTCCTCGACGAGGACGACGGTCTGGAAGGAGGAGCAGTTGCGCATTGCCGGGCAGCGCAGCAACGAGGACGTCGTCCGTGTGAGCTTGCTGCTCGCGACGCCGCCGGGCCCGTGGTAGCCGTCCATCCGGCACCGCCTCTGCCCGCCGTCCCTCTCCTCGATTTCTGTCAGATCTTCTTCCTTCTCCTTCCCGCCGATCGGGCCTTACGCAGATCAGATCGAGGGTGGAGCAGGGGAAGAGAGCAGAGGCCAGAGGAGGGACTGGGTGGAGAGGAGACGTATACGCGCGGTCAAAGGCGGTATGCCAGAGGGGCCCACAATAGGATGAACCATCCATACACGTCTTGCCACGTGGGAGTCTCCATAGCTCTCTATTTTCAGGGAGCTTAGTATTAGGAAGGATTATGTTATTTGGTGGGAGGATAAAATCATTAAAAAAAAGGGTTGACAAATTTTTTGGTAAAAGCCTTCCTGACTTTATTATTACTAGGGAATTTAGCGCGGCATTGCCGCGCCGGTTAGTAAATAAAATATAAATTTGGTAGTATGCACATTTTAAAATAATTGTAGGTTTGAAAATTTAAATTTGGTAGCTTGCACATTGAAGAATTCAGTAAGACCGGTGATTAAATTTTTGTTGTATTTAAAAATCTTTTAGGTGTCTGAAATTGTTGAAATTGTTGAAATTGTGTTTTTTTTTTCAGATGCGGACTTTCTATACGGTTATGAAATGAGAAGGGTTCGCAGATATGTAAAACTTCGAAGTATGTAAATTTGAAATTGTATTAGACGACACAGATAACCAGAATTTTTTTGCGAGTGTGTTTATAGAAATTATTTCTTGTGGTAGAAATTGGTATAATTAATACTAAAAAGCTACATTATTTGGTAGAAATATATTTTTTTAAAGTCGTTGAAACATGATGGAAGATGCATTGGTTGTTAAGATTATTTTTTTCTGCAAATTTTGATATTTTATTTGTATTTTTTTGAATTACCGTTTGGAAGTTATGATTTTTTTGGATTTTATTTTTTTCTGTAATACTTTTGGGAAAAACTGGGCACACTGCGCGGCCGGCGCCGCCGAGCTACGCTCGCGCAGCAACGCACGCGCGCGGGACGGAGATCGTGCGGATCTAAAAGAGGAAGCGGAGGCGAACCGGAGGGGCGGCGCGGCGGACCAATTGGTCGCCGGAGTCGCCGGTGGCGAGCGTTTCGGCGGCGGCGGATGCGGAGGACGCCAGTGACGAAACGCGGCGACTCCGGCTGTCCCATCACGTCGTCTCCGGCGAGGTTGAAGAGCGTGCGACGACGGACCTCGCCACATCCTTCGATCTGAGCGGCAGGGCGCGTAGTGCCGGTGGCGCGCGCCGGCGCCGGCGGCCGCAATCGGTGGAGCATGGGAGAGAGAAGGGGGAGGGGGCGTTTTGCAGGGAGTTTTTGAAAAAAAATATGTGAGGTTTCTTAGAATTGCAGAAAGGTCCTCAACTGTGTGAAGTTAGGGACCGCGGGTCACTTTCTTGATCTTCCGTGGTGTTTTATGCAAATAGACGTGGTAACCGGTGGGAACCGGCTCCGACCGACGGACGACCGGGTGACGTGGCACCACACGATTGGTGGAGAGGCCCGTGCTACAGTAGATGTCGTTTTAGTGCTCAGAAACTCACGATCCTAGCCGTCGGTTGCTCAGATCGGGCGGTTCAGAGAATAAAGGTGACGTGGATAGCAGATCCGAGGTGAATCTGACCACCCTTTATATATAGTAGTATATTATATATAGATTGTTTGGTAAGCGTGTCATTGGCTTTATTTTACACGGAGGGAGAGGAAGAGAGTGACCATTTCTTTTCCTTGCTTGACTTGTCGCGTTTTCCTGGCCCGTGTGCGCCTGCCTCCCCGTCCCAGTCCCATCTCTTCTCCTGCACCAAGAACGGCAGGCAGGCTACCCACTTGTCGGCGGTCGTCGGGGGGGCGGACGCGACAAAATTGTTCGGCGAAGGAGGGCGCCGGGGACAGCGTTCGGTGCGAGGGCGAGGCGCAGTGCATGGTGGAGGCCGCCGCGGGACGCCGGTCGGGCACCAGCCGTCGGCGGCCTAGCGGTGGAGGGGAGCAGCAGCGCCTGGTCGCAGTCGCGCTCGCTGCGCGCGTCGTCATGGTCACGTCCTCTTTGCCCGCGGGGAGCGGTGAGGATGGACAAGGAGGCGCCAGCCGTGGGCGCTTCATCGAGGACCTTCTCGATTGCCTGCTCGGCGTGCTCCGCGCGCTTGGCTTCCCGTGGTCCGCGCGCCCGCAGAGGCAGCCACGCACGTTGCCGCCGCGCGAGACCGTCCCGGCGACGGCGCACGGCCGGAGCTTCGCGGCGGAACTGAGGCAGATCCCTGGTCGGATCGCCGGCAATGGAGCCTGCGCTGCCGCATCGCTTTATACGATGCAGGGGAAAAAGGGCATCAATCAGGACGCGATGATCGTCTGGGAGGTAAAAGCACACACAATCTCTCACCTAGTCACCTGCTGTCTCTCTGTCAATTCTTACTCCATGACTCCATGTGATTCGTGCTGTGGTAGTGTTGCTGCTACTTGATTATTAGATCTCGGTAGGCGAAATGAACGTATTTCTACCTTGGCTTGTAATTTGCTCTCGCTTGCTATGATCTAGATTTGCTTCGTCAGAATTGAGTTGATCTTGATGTTAACTGTCTAATTCGGGCACTTTCAGTGTATGTTCTTACGAGTTATGTAACATGCGGAAATAAACACCCTGCACATACCAATCCTATAACTTCCAACAAGTGAGGTTTGACTCGACTTATATATTCTGTGAAATGGATTGACGTTAGATGTTGCTGGTAGAGTTTCTATTTCCCTAGCTTAGTTGAAGTACAATGATTGGGTTTGAGTTGGATACTACTTGAACGTTGCAGGGGCTCCACATGATTGCCATCATTATCCATTCGTAGTTCCCTTTATTTTCCTCTCCTTCCTGGATGATCTTATCTTTTTAGAGCAGCCTGGATGATCTATCTGCTTGACGTCCCTTCCGTCTTTTTCAGTAGTTATGATTTCAGATTTGGCTGCATGTCCAGTGTGCCATATATACCATTCGCATCTCACCTTATTTGCAGAACTCAGCTTGCCTTCTATGAATTTTCTAGGCATCTTACTTAATTAGAGACTTGTCTGATTTGGCAACTTTAGTGGTACTATGTACAAAATGTGCTAGATGATAAATTAAATATAAGTTGCTAATTTTGCACGAGTACTGCTGTTTAGGTCCCGGATTATTGTGTGAACCAAGTACCGACTAAGAGCAAGCCACCAATGAAAAGAGGAGTTCTTCACATGTACTATCGTGTACCCCACGTCCAATTTCTCACATACACATGAAGACATACTTAATCAGTAGCCTAATTTGGACATGTGGCATGATGGTCTGCGCACTAACTGTTCATATTAGGTCCCGGATTGCACGAGTACTGCTGTTTAGGTCCCGGATTATTGTGTGAACCAAGTACCGACTAAGAGCAAGCCACCAATGAAAAGAGGAGTTCTGCACATGTACTATCGTGTACCCCACGTCCAATTTCTCACATACACATGAAGACATACTTAATCAGTACCCTAATTTGGACATGTGGCATGATGGTGTTCGCACTAACTGTTCATATTTTCTGTATTCCTTTTCAGTCTGCTATTTAACGTAGAATCAGCAGCATTTGATAGATATTTTACCTTTTGTCAGAACTTCTGTTCAAGAGATGATGCCGTTTTTTGCGGCGTGTTTGATGGTCATGGACCTTATGGCCATTTGGTTGCTAAGAGAGTGAGGGATCTTCTGCCCATAAAACTTGGTGCAGATTTGGAGACAGATGAGGGCAGAGAGACACCCACTAGCAACATGAAAAGCAAAGCAAGTGAAGTAAGTTTGCCTGTAAACCCTGAGACAACAGATACTACCACTTCCACTAGATCTGAGCAGAATGCGGAGCACCCAGAGATATTCACAACATTCAGAACTTCATTCTTGCGGGCCTTTCACATAATGGACAGGGATCTGAAATTACACAAGACTATTGATTGCTTTTTTAGTGGTACTACAGCAGTGGCAGTGCTCAAACAGGTGTAAATTGCTTGGCATAAAATATTAATTTAATGCAGAACTCTGCTTTTATGTTACATTGAATTGAAGCAGGTGTTAGTAATATCGATCGTAATCTTATGTCTTGCTGTTTAGGGGCAGAATCTTATAATAGGCAACTTGGGGGACTCGAGAGCTGTCTTAGGCACTCGAAATGAAGATGATCAGCTCATTGCAGTCCAGCTGACAGTTGACCTCAAACCTAACATTCCAAGTATGCTTTGTATTCTCTTCAGGATTTCTGTATGTTCATTATTTTCATATCCTACTTTGTGTAATAGATGTATAATGTATGTAGTGTAGGCTTTTATGACTGCTGGCACATAGAACTTTAGCATAATTCACATGCCCTTGTGTATGTCTTGCTTATGTGATATTTCTAGATCTTATGCCATGTAGCACTTAGCATTTTATCTTTATTTCAATGTTTATTATCTTTATCATGTAACAGATGAAGTTTAAAATATTTGGCCTGTATGATCTTAGCTTACTAATGATGTTACCCGCATAGATCGGTTTGTTGGTTTGGTGTGAGGTAAGGCAACCAGACTTGTTGTAAGGTATTAAACATTGATTTTATTAACTCACTATGTGATCCATAATATGTTATTTCATTTATCAGGGTAGCCACATAGCTCAGTTTGTTGATTTTATGTGACCTTGAAGTGAAAAATAGGGAACTGCATCATTTTACTGACGAAATTGGTTGATTTGTATGTGGTAAATTAACATGTTTATGTTCTCATTGTAATTGTATATCAACTTGAGAGGTCCTTCACCCAAGAGATTTGTGGAAGTAAAACAAACTGTTCATACTATTATATCAGTAATCTTGTTTCTATATGAAAATTCAGTGACGCTTCAAAAAGTTGGAAAAGTGAAAAAAATGATATAGCACTCAGTGTGACGCTGACAAGTGAGACACTGATGTTAATTTCCATATACCAAACTCTTTATTATTTTACTGAGTACTGAGCTATATGCCCCTATAAACATATAACCTATACTCTAGAGGATCGTAGACATGTTTCTCGACATCGTCTTGAAAGCTATTTCATTATTTTCAAGTCTCTTTTTTTTTGCAAGATATACATGTTGGTTCAGTAAATTGCAGAGAGGGGATGATGATGGCAGACACTTAAATATTACTGTAGCATCAAGTATTGGGACACTGTGGGTGAAATACCATGAATGAATAGTTGTGAAAGTCAATTGTGTTTATATGTCTTCCATTTCTTCCCATTTAGCACTTTTTGTTAGGTATTTTTTATTACGATGGACCACCTCTAAATAAATGATTTCTAGACTCTTCTGGCATGTCAGTTAATATGAATGTAAAGGCATGGCTGTTTTTCAGGTGAAGCACAACGGATCAGGCAACGCAGGGGCAGGATATTTGCACTTCCTGAGGAGCCAGAGGTTGCTCGTGTTTGGCTTCCAAAGTATAACTCACCTGGATTGGCCATGGCTAGGGCATTTGGGGATTTCTGTCTAAAGGAGTATGGTCTAATTTCTATGCCAGAAGTCTCTTGTCACTGTATCACAGAAAAGGACGAATTTCTTGTGCTGGCGACCGATGGGGTGAGCAGATGTTGAGTTATTATTTCCTTGAAATTTCTAAGTTGGACTTTTTTCTAGACGATACAGTTATCTAACTTGTTTTTCTTGGTTTAGGTGTGGGATGTGCTTTCAAACACCGAAGTTGTTAGCATCATCAGCAAAGCCACTTCTCGGGCTTCTGCAGCACGTTTCCTAGTTGAATCTGCTAATCGTGCCTGGCGTACTAGGTACCCAACTTCTAAAGTCGATGACTGCGCTGTTGTCTGTCTCTTCTTAAATACACATCAATCAAATAAAACATCCAGTTCGGCAGCAAACAATTTGGCAAATCTTGTAGAAGTTAGTGGTGATAAGCACCCAACAATTGTCCAGCTTGGCAGTGGAGTATCTGCTGAGGTGGTTACTGCAATGGTGACAGATAGAGATGAGCTATCTGTTGTTGATACAGTTGCAAAGCCAGTTACTATCTCAGGTTTGAGGAACGATGATTCAGGCGCAAAGCAATGCATCATGTGAGCTTGCATGTTGCCTGAGATTGTACATTTGTTGGAAGATTTGTGTTGTGTCCACCGTGCGCTACCGTTCATCATTCTCAGACTGATGCCTGTTTTTATGAGTGTGTCGGAATTCTCTGCTTGCTATTTTCTACATGCAAGTGTGAGTAGGATATTAAGTTTTTGCCTCTTGTAAAGTACCGCGTCAATTTTAGTGTTACCTGGTGTATTTCTTTGTAATAATTTTATTCTTCTCATTATTGGTCTATGATAATAATCATCCTAGCCTTATAGGAAGAAACCTTTTACTTGTTTCTTGTTACTACTTTTTTTATTTGACTAGACTTGTTACTACTTAGTTATTCATGTTGAGTGGTGTTTCATTCTGGTGGGTGCTATCCATTTCATCTTTTGGTCGTTTGGCACCAAGGCCTGAGCAACCTACATAGACCATGGAATGGTGGACACTCATGAAAAAAAAATAGAGCATGGCATTTCAAATGAGGAGGACAAGGATGTACCGTGTCGGTGACGCCAACACCGAATTTTGGGTGGTTCACAACATGCTCATTGGCGACGTAAAACTTGTTGGTTACTTGTTGATGAGGGACCATCTTGGTTACTTGTTGATGAGGGACCATCGCTTTTGAATGGAGACTTGGTCACGGTCCCTATAGATGTTGAAGGGCTTGAGTTGCCGATGCTCATGGAAGTCGACGGTAACCCTCTTCCAATAGGCCTTGACCTTTTGCTCGACGCTGACAATGGCGCTTTGGCTCATTGCAAGCCAAGACCGACAAAGGCACTCGTCCTTCTTGGGCATATAGCCGCGGTCCTCTTCGATATCTTCTTCGTCATTGCGGTGGCGGTAGCCGGAAGCTCGCCGTCTCGATCGGCCTCGTCCTCCTTGTCCTCGCTTCCATCTTCCCCTTGGTCATCGGTGTAGAAGGCCGTGGAGACAGCCGATCCCACGTCGAAGAACGGCTGCCCCACGATGTCGTAGGCCTCGGCCAGGGTGCCTTCCGTCCCAATGGCTCCATGGCTGCCGTCGTTGATCATGTCAAACATGATGACGTCGTCTTCTTCGGCGTAGAACTCCTACATTCAATTCGGCGTTATATCGACCCCATATATAAAAAATGAACTTATGGCAAGTAAGATGGATCATACCGAATCGGCTGGGGTCAGGGCGGTTCCTCGAACAGGACGCGAGCATTCATGGAACTCGCCCAGCGGCCCTTCGTGAGTGCGTTTGCACGCCGGTTGGGCAGAGTCCATAGGTGCAGGGGTGTGGTTGAGCTCGATTGGCGACGGCGCGACCCCGTCCATCAGCAGCGGCAGCTCCGGTGACGACGAGCGAGTGAGGCACCATTGGAGGGCACAGAGCCTGCAACGTCACTGATTTGCTTGAAGCCGCTCCGGCCACGGCGTCGGTCTTGCCCTCGCCAACGAGCTCCAGCAGCTTCATGGCCTCCTGGGCCTAAGCCCGGGCGGCAACCATTGTCAGCCGCACCTTCCTCTCTTCCTCTTGGATGGCGTGCGCTGCCGAGGCCTTCCTTTGCCGCTCGGCCACCTGCCGTGCCTGACGTTTCTGATTCTCCACATCCCTCTCCTCTGCGGTCTTCTCCCTCTTCACCTTGGCCTTGAGCTTGGTGGTGGCGGTGTTGGCCGTCGGCGTTGTGGCTGCGATGGAGCCAGTGACAGCTACGTCCACGACGTCGAAGCTAGGGTCGGTAACAACACATCAGCGTCGGGGGAGGGTTCTTCGGGTGGGCGCGGGGAAATTTGGCAAATGACGGGAGTGGGAGTGGTCTTCGCGTCACTGCCAAAGAGGTCATGCACTAAATGGGGAGGACAGCCCATGGTCAGCAGCGGCGACGCAAACCGGGCCCAAATTTGCACCGTGTTTCCATCGCCGTAGACAGCTCGGTGAAAATGCTTTGGGTGGTTGGGCTCGTTTTTTCAGGCCGTGGACCTTTTCGGACGAAACCGGACGTCCGTGATCTGTTTGTGTCAGACCGATGGAGAAGTACTCAGTCCGTGATGATGCAAACCGCATCCACATTTGGGTCATGTTTCCGTCGCGGACAGCTCAATGTTAATGCATCGGGTTGCTGAGCTGGATTTTTTCCGGACCCAGACATTTTCAGACGGAATTGGACCATTGGAGATTCCCTTAATCACATAATTTTAACTACCGCCGCGCTCGTGGGTGACCTTGTGTTGAGATCAGTGGTACAGTTTTACGAAACCGTACATACACAGAGGATTTCCAGGAGCCACAAAACAAAACAAACAGTAATTCAAGGAACAAAGATGGACAATGCAATGCCATTTCCCGGTCAAATATGAAGGGAAATGCATATATTAAAAGCTATCTCCCGGGTAAAAATCTAAATTAAGCCGCATTTTGGTTCCTCTGAAGAGGTAGGGTATTCACATTTCACGGTCAAATGCGAAAGGGATTGCATATATAAAATGATCACGTGGCTAAAAATCAAAAGTAAGCCGCATGTTTGCTCCTGAGAAGGCACTATTTTTAAAAAAGTCAATATTAAGTTAACAAGCAGATTCATTAAAAACCTTTCAATCCCTTAGATACCGTGAAAGTATCCTGGTGAAGAAAGGAACGTGTATGAAACTTCCTGTTTCAAACATCCACAATAGTTACATCGTTTAGTATTACATCAGAAACAATAAAATTCAGGGGATTGGAGCCCAAAAGAGAGGAGAATTTGAATCAAAAGCATGTCTCGCTAATTTATGCGCCACTGAATTTGGTTCCCGTTGACAGCGCTGAACTAAAATTGCACCTATTTGATGTGCTCTTAGGAAGCAGTTAGTTAGACACCGTTTCGCTTCCGAGAAAAGAGGATCGCGTGGACGACCAAGGAGCGACGAGGCTTCCCTTGCGCGCCGCCAGCGACGCTGCCGGTTCCCTCTCTCTAAGTCGGCCGCTTCGGCGGCGGGAGGGAGGGGGAACCTTGGGTCTGTCCGCTAGGCGGGTGCGTGGTAGGGTTAGAGTTGAGGGACACGTTGCCGAGGCCGTTACGGTGGTGTCGCGTCGGAATAAATCTCTCTGGGCTCCGTTCGCTGACAGCCGAGGTTGTTGCTTTTGTCTAGGAGCCAGCGGGGTGAGGGATCCCCGGATCTCATCGAGGTCGCGGGCTATGGTGTCTGGAGATCCATCGGCTCTGGTCGGCGGGGTCCTCAGTTGGGCAATAGATGCTTGGAGACGAAGACCCTTCTTCCTCCTTGTCGGTATGATTTGTTGTTGTTGTTCTTCTTCTTCCTCAGCGGTGATGTGGGAGGGAGATCCTGCTTTGCCCGGGCGGATGGCCCGGCCGCGGTGCTGGACCGGTCGGTTGACTCGAGTTCTCTTCCATCCGGAAGGGACATTGTTCGCAGTACTCAAAGCCAAAGATGGCGACGGCTGTGGCATGTGTGTTGGATTGGTGTCCATGCCCTCTCGGCGCTGGTGTCAAGAAATGAGGAAGCAACGTGACCACAATAGTACCATGGTCGAAAATGATGACCTGCTTGCGTTTGGTTGCAGATCTTTCTGCTGCGGTGGTCTTCTCTTAAGATTCTGGGATGTTGACACAGGATTCTCAGGATGCAGAGACTGGGTTTTCCCTTAAAAAAAGGGTTCCAACGATCTTCTTGTGTTATGGTTGTCTTAGGGTGTTCTAGGAATTCTGGGTCCTGTGTGTTTGTGTTACAGCGTGCTTGTAAGGGCCATAAACTTTGTATTGTTTCGTGATATGAATTGCAGAAAATCTCAAAAAAAAAAAGGAAGCAGTCAGTTAAAATTATAGAATAGGTGATCCAAATCTCGACATCTTTATTATAAGGTTGACAAAGTTCCAAGGAATCTGTTTCAATGATCCGGTGTATACACCTAATTTTATCAATAAGCATTAATCCTCCTCTCTGCAGCTTTGTCGCCTAAGCTGTGGCGACATCTGGTATTACTACAAGCTGTAAGGGCGTATCCAATGCTTAAGTCATAAGTTGATCATAAGGCTTGGCCCGCTCCACCCGCTATAGCAAATTAGAAAACCCCCAATGCTTAAGGCCGATTCTAGGTCATAAGCTGGAGCCCACCGTTATTTTTTGTTCAACCGCTCGTCTCCATGCACGGCTTCGTGCTAAATTTCCCCACGCTGGTGTTCTTCAGAAAACACAAGACCGCCACGCTTCTCATCCTCAGATATCCTCCAGTTATTTACCTCTCCCGAACTGAAATTGGAGGAGAGTTCACCGAAATAGCACCTCCAAGCCTGGATCTTCACCATGTCTATATCATCAGTTCAAGACCGTGACTCTTGATCTGGAACGGAAGCGGCGGCGAAATCCGTGGACGGCGAACCACCTCAGCCTCCCGTTGCTCCTGCACAAGAGTCCATGGAGGGTGTCGATTTCGCGGCTTCCATCTCGCTGCGGTCGATGGCCGCCGCCAGGCAATCGTAGCGTCTCCATGGCGTTGTTGCTGATTTCGGTTTGGAGGAGCGAAGAGGTTCGCATCTGCGGAGGCCAAGAAGGGCAGCAGTGCGCAGCTTCCTCGATCTAGTCCGGGGTATCGTCGGTGGAGGTAGGTGTTGTTCCTGCTCATAGCTTCCGGGCGGTCGCGGCAAGAGAGCGGACTGGCTTCTCTGTTTGTGCTGTTGAGAGGAGGTAGAGAGAGAAGAATATTTTATTCCTTGTGGCCGAGCCATACGGGTAAGGGCGACCTTAAGATTTTCCTCCCTATGGTCGATGCCCACTATGCTTATTTTTGTTTATGGTCGACCTCAAACGCTTAAGACCGAGGCTTAAATCAACATTGTAGACGCCCTAAAGTTGGAGGCATACCCGCCCAATATTACTACAAGCTGTAAAGCTGGAGACATACCCGCCCAATGGGAGCACTCCCACGCGAGGCGTTGCTAGCCGTCGGATCATCTCTCAGACTGATCAACGACCGTCAGATCACAACGGTTAGTAATATTTTTTATACCGTGCTACTCCTCTGATGCCATCGTCCCACCTCAGAACGGGCCCACAGTTCAGAGAGAGTCACGATGAGCGGGTAAAAAAAATAGTACAGCCTCTCTCCACGTGGTCTGATCCCCGTCCCGACCAGCCCAGACCCAGCCCCGTAGCTGAAATCCAGGTTCTTTTCCCCCTTTCCTTTTGGGAAAGGAAAAAGTCCACTTTAAACCCTGAAATTGTAGAGGTCCGGTGAAATGAACCTCAAACTTGAAATCCCGGTCGTTTGAATCCTGAACTTTGCAATACCGGTCTAAAATGAACCCTGCAGATGTTTGGCACACCGGGAAGACTGAAAATCCCAGACGGGAATACCTGTTGTGTCACTGACTGGACGGACCCGCATGTCAGATTCATGTCTATACCTACTTCAGCTCCTTATCTCTAAAATTCACCAAGCTGTGGCCGCCGGCGGGCGTTCGAGCTCACTGTCACGGAGTCGGCCAGCCGACGCCGAGCTCACCGTGCTGCTGGAAGACGAGGGCGGGCGGCGTCTACGAGGGCGAGCACACGATTGGGGACGGCAAGGTCGGAGCAGGCGGCGTGCGTGCGTGCGGTGTTGTACCGTGCTGAGTGCGCCTCCATGCCTTGCTGCGTCCATGTGTGTGATGTCGTGCCATGTCCGCTTGCAGTTCGCTGCTGCCGTGCGTAGCTCCGCGCGAGCTGCCGTGCCATGCCTGCTTGCATGCCATGGCATGCCACTTGAGTGCGGGCGCGCTGCCTTGCTATGCTGCTTGTTGTTCGTGGCTGCCGTGCGTCGCTGCGTGTGCTGCTGTGCTTGCGGGTGCTGCTGTCGACACACTCCATTGCCACACACCAGCACGAGCTTAGGGATGAAGATGAATCAGATATGTGGGTCAATATTATCCTTCATAATTTTATTTTTTCCTCCAAAAAACATGTCAAAGGGTTCGTTTTAGATCAAAATTGTTAAGTTTAGGATTTAAACGATCGGGGATTTTGACTTCGGGTTCATTTCGCCAGAGGGTTTGAAATGGACTAGGAAATGATACGGATCAGCCGGAGGATTGGTGCGCTCGCATCCTTCTGCTCAAGAGCGCGACGCGTGTCACGGTTGCCCCACATATACCAGACCCAACATGATAAGGTTTTCCGTTCACTCGTTTTTGCTCCCGACGCCTCCCTGGCTGTCCGCCGCTGTCGCGCGCAGCTCCGCGCCGCACGCGCCGCCGGTCCGCCGCTGCCCGTCCCTCGCGCACCGCCGCACCTGCACGCGCCGCCGTCCGCCGCTTTAGCGCGCAGGTCCGCACCGGCGCGCCGCAATTGCCGCTGGGCCGCCGCTGCCTATCCCTCGCGCGCCCGCACGCGCCGCCGTCCACCGCTGCAGCGCGCAGCTCCGCACGCGCTGTTGGCCGCTGTTGCCCGTCCCTCACGCGTCCGCATGCGCTGACGATGAGGGCGTCCCGGAAGGCGGCGTCCAAGGAGACGACGGCGTCGAGGAGCTTGGATAGGAAGGCGAGCGAGAGGAGCGGTCCCTGCGCGGCGGAGAGGAGTGCGGCGAGGCGGTCGGCGACGTCTCGTCCGCGGCCGAGCTCCTCACCGGCGAGGTCATCTCCACGGCACGGCCCCGACCAGCGTGCCTCCCCGGCCCGGCCGCCACCATCTCGATATGAATCCCCGACTCATCCTCTGCACGCCCCCTCCACATCCTCCGTTCACGGGCATGGAGCTCCCGGGTAATGGAGCAATGGCCGCCCTCCGGTATCCCGCGCTGCGCCGCTCGCCGGTGGCGCCCATGCCGCAAGTTGTGGTGGACGATGCTTCCTGCAGTTTTGGCGGTTCTACCATGGGCGATTCGTGGTGCTCCAAAAATAGGACGGTGATGCTTCTATCGGTCCACGGCGGAGATCCCGAACAAGGTCAATGTTGCTCCTGTCAGTTGGCAGCGTTGCTCTCGTCGGGCGGCGGCATTGCTCCCATCGGATGGCATCGGTGTTCTCATCGTTGCTCCCATTGGACGGAGGTGTTGCTCCCGTTGGACAACAACATTAGGGATTTTGCTTCCGGCGTAATCATATTTTTGTTTGGTACAATAGCATAATCTTTTTTGCTTCTGCCGAACTCGCCAGCCAGGGATTTACTTCATAATCATATTTTGTTTGCTACAATAGCATAATTGTTTTTGCTGCCGACGACGGGAAGTGGTGGTGCCGCACCGCAGGCGAGTGACTTTGCTGTTGTAGTATAATATTTTTTGTTGTTATATATTATATGGTGTTGTTATAATAGCACAATGATTTTGCTACATAAGTCTCCAAAGGTATTGCTACAACAACACATTTTTTGCTGCGTGAGATGCTATAATAGCAAAAAAAATGGTACATCAATTTTTTTGCTAGAAGAACATATTTTTCCCATGAGAATGCTTCAATAAAAAAAGTAGCACAAATTTTGCTACGTGCTCCGATCTTAATATTGCTACAACAACACAATTTTCCCACGTGAGATGCTACAATAGCATAAATTTTTGCTACATGGGATGCTACAATAGCAAAATACAATTGCTATTAAATAGAACTATTTGCTACAATAGCAAAAAACAAATGCTACAATTTTTTTTGCTACAAACAAAACTTTTGTTTTTCTCCATATGAACATTTTTGCTACGATCAGCACAAAAAGCTTGATGCAATTTTTTTTTACTCCGTAGAAACATTTTGTGAGTTTTGAGAGGAAATTAGATTTTTGCTACAATAGTACAAAATTCTTATTAGAAACAACCCGTTTTGCTCCATAGAAGCATTTTCATGATTTTTGGTGGAAAATAGAATTTTTTTAGTGAACAACATAATTTTTTTTTATTTTGATCTAACAATTTTTTTTATTCAGAAGTCAGTAAAGAAAAGTTTTGTTTTTTTTAATTTAAAGGAAAAAAAGTACAGGAAAGCAAAGCGCGTAGGAACTGACTAATATTCGTGCTGAATAGAATGAAAAAGGTGCTAGCTATGGTAGGAACTGACTTTGTTGCTGCATGCTAGCTGGTGCGTGCGAGTACAACTCCTAGCTGCGTAGGTGCGTGCGAGTACAGGAAAGCAAAGCGCGTGAGGGCAGCACGCGAGAGTGAAAAGCGAGAGCAGCGCGCGGGTCAATTTTCGGGACACGTGTCATGCACTGCATAGGGAGGATCCGAGGGGTTTGATCCCTCGGGGGACGCTCAGCACGCCCCTTTTCTTTTTCCTCCTCCAGCGCTCTAGGGTTTCTTCTGCTGTCGATGAGTTGGATCGGCCGAGGCTCGTCGACGCAGGTAGTCTGGTCCCGTCTTCATCCCGACGCCGCCGCCGACGCCGCCCAATCGTCTTCTCGACCTAGCCGGTGCCCCACCCTGCTCGCAGAGCTAGAGTGCGTGCGCCGAGCGGGTGGCACCATCTGCACGATGTGGCAGCTGTGAAAGCGTCACTGATCGTCCACTGCTCGAGTAGATCGACCGGCCAGGCCTGCTTGCCAGCGCCGGCGCCCGTGAGATCCTTCCCCGCGCCGACAACAAGAGGATGCGGAGGGACATGAGCAGAACACGCGCTATGCCTGCGACTGTCCAATCGAGTCACCGGAGCGTCAGCTAACCGGTCCAGGTTCGTCCCCTCCTTACCTCCCTCGATTTCTCTATTTTCGAATCAAATCGGCTGCCACTCTGAGGTCGCAGATCGATTCGCCATGCCTATCCATTCTTTGATTATCTCCGGCGATTAAGGGAGCACCAAATCGTTCGGCCACCCTATGCCACAACGATTGATTACCACCATGGAATTATGAAAACGAGTAGCTCAGTAATGCACAACCATACCCATATTCCCTTTCCATGTAACACTGAATCACTATCCAGAATAAACTCTACGCATGCCCTGCCGCAACACTGTTGTTTTGAAGAAAAGAAAGAGAAGGTGAATCTTACAGTTAAGCAATATGAGCTGCTATTTTGGGTGTATTTGATACATGCTAATATCTGACTCATTCTTATCCCGTATAGACACACAAAGCATAAACATGATTGAAGCTATGGCTACATTAATCTGTTACAATTGTATAGTACGGGTGACTGAGGAACCGTGGATTAGTTAGTCTATTTTATCAGATATTTTCTGAATTTTGTTACTGGTTTGGACTTATATTGCTTGAATTAATGCTCCTAACACCCCTCATACATAAGCAAGCATGCAAATTTGCATTTGTACGGTACCATCTTTTTGTCCACAAATTTCTAGAGTTACCTTTTATAATGTGTAACCATGAACCTCTGAATCGGGTTGGCTCCATATAGGCTGCTACTGCCAGTATGTTGTATGCAGATACCAGTTTAGACTTTTATCCCTTCCTTTCCACTGTAGGTTCGTTCTCATTCCTAACATACTAATGTTTACTTATGTACAATGAGAAGAATAGGTTTATTTGTTGTGCAAAATATTGACTCTATTAGTTGCTAAAATTATGCTCATGCTGACAGCCCGATTTGACAAGGGATATTTAGGAATGTTGATGCACAACAGGCTTGCAAGTATTGTTGTATTGTCCTCCCATTGTTCATGTCACCCCTTTCGTTTGATACTAGAGTAGTCGTGAAGCTATATATTGTTGGGGATATACCAACTAGGGGTATCTCCAATATGGATCAATCAGGCTAGTCCAGGGTGGCCCAAGGGTGGTAAGGCTAAACCTGCCGGGCGGCTCAGCTAGCTGACGTACAAGAAAGTAGGCGGACGGTCCAAGGAAGGCGGAAGACCGAAGCCCATCAAGCCACCAATCCCAAGACGGAAGGCGGCAACTAAGCCGGCTAGGTTTAGGACTCTGATTACTTGCCGGACAAGTACTTGCCTTCTATCCTGGGGTCTGGCCGCCTATATAAGCCGGCCACCAGGAAGCCCTTAGGGCACGCTCAATACGCATCATACCCATTGTAAACTGTTCACGACTATTTGCCTCATAGTGAATTATAGCAGCACGTAGGATCTCGCCATCGCTGCGGGATCTAAATCTGGGTAAACTCGCCGTGTTCAATCCCCTCCTAGACGACACCAACCTTCTTCCCCACAATCTATACGTAGGCTAGAGGACCCCCGTCTCCTATCAAATATGTCGATACTACGACAGTAGGCGCCCACCGTGAGGCATAAGGTTCCTGGCGTCACGTTCCGGACGGGAACACTTGGCGGCGTGGGCAAGCAGATCGCCGTCGGCCGCGTCATAAGGTATGGCGGCCACAGCTACGTCAACTCAGATGAGTCCTGACTCCCGACGGACCACTACCTTATCGGGTGCGCAATTGTACCGATTGGAGAGATCGACGTCTTCATCGGGTACACGCCAGAGGCGTACGGCATACCGCGCTTCTACGACCCCACCCACCAACCCTTCGACCAAGCAGTCGACCGACAAGATGGATCTGAATCCGCCTTCTCCCAGGAGTCGGCCAGATCTGACTTCCACTTCGTCGGAGTTGTCGGACTGGGATCCGACTCCCAGCCGGAAAACAACGATCCTGAGTCAATCCTTCCGTCAGATGCCGGATCCAGATCTACTGTTCAAGTCAACATAGATTCTAATTCTGATGATGATGCTAGTCTCTTCAAAGAGAAAATCAAACCCGATTTTCTAGTGATAATCCGGTTCCTTCAGAGAGCACAGCGGATACTAACATGCCTGATAAGCTGGCTATGATGGTTGTCGTCGGTCACGAGTCAACCCCAGTTGCTTCTGAAATGCAAGATAAGCCGGCAGAAGATGCCGACGACACCATCGCCGGTCAACTCATTGACGGTTTCGACAAGGTGCGCGCAAAGAAGAAAACTGGTCTCGAGAAAGGCGGCAGCAGCAAACCCACGGATTTGCTCTCCGTCATCAAAGAAGTAGAAGAGATCATGCACACTCCGGTGAACAAGGATACCCCACTGAACGAAGTGGAGGAACTTAGGCTTAATATGCTTAAGCACTCTGACTTCCTGCGCAAAAGAGAGGAGCATGTTGAGAGCCTTGCAAAGAAGATCGAGAAAGAATAAGAAAAGATGTCGGCCAAAACGAGCCGGCAGCTCTTCGAGGAAAAAAGGACATAAAAAAACCGCCGTGATAAGGAGCCGCCAATTCGTGCAACAACAGCAGCTTAAGATCTTGGGTTCGACTGGCGCACGACACCACAGCGCGTGGGCAGAAGGGGGGATGTTGTCTTCTGCACCCCCATCCTTAACGCAGCTGCTGCGCTAGACACCCTAGACGACAAGACTTACACAACGGAGGAAAAGCTGGCCAACGCAAGACACTTCGTTAGCAAGGCCCTCGAACAGCAAGCCCGCGCTGACTCCTACGGCCACATGGCGGATGCCCGCGGGGGAGATCTAGAATCCAAGTCAGGAAAGTGCAAAGCTGCACCTGGCGCTGACCCCGAAGGCCCGTCCGACTCCAATAGCCATGGCGACAAAAGGAAAGCAACGCCACCTCCAAAGAAGACGCCACCGCCAAAACCAAGGCGGGACGAGAATTCGCGGACAGGAAGCAGGGAAGACCTGCCACCTCCAACCCAGCCAAGGCGCGGTAATGGCGGTAGCCGGGATAACGGACAGCCGCCTAAAAAAGATGTCGGTAACGATCCTCCCAGGGGAGGTCGAAGCCGGTCTCCGCAGCGCAGTACCGGCAGCAAGAGGAAGGAGGCGGCAGAAGGGCCTAGGCACAGCGTAAGCCGGGCAGCACAGGACGAGCCAAACGCAAACAGAGGCGGACAGCAACTCGATCCAAAAGACGCACGACATCGCCTACAAGACATAGCAAGAGGAAGGGAGCCGCTATATTCTGGACCAAAGTGCTTTGGATGCCATCCGCAGAGAGCCGTTCCCCAAGGACATGACATCAGTGTCTAAAAATTGTCCTAGGTACAACGGCCTCGTTAAGCCGGATTCGTGGCTAGCCGATTATGCCATGGCCATAGAAATTGCCGGCGGAAGCAATCATATTGCCGTCCGCTACCTACCTCTCATGTTGCAAGGCACGGCAAGGGCTTGGATCGACAACCTTCCTGAAAAGTCTATCCATAGCTGGTACGACATGGAAAAGGTTTTCTCCCAACACTTCCAAGGAACATACAAGCGTCCAAATATCTACACGGATTTGCAACGCTTTATTCAGAAGCCGGACGAAACCATGACAGACTTTGTCAGCCGTTGGATCTCCGAAAAGGCCAACTGCCATGGTGTTTCGGATGCATAGGCTATCCATGCCTTCTACAAGGGCCTGCAGAAGAAATCCCTGCTCCGTCACCGGCTCGTCCGCGAGCAAGTCACGGACCTTGGCGAGATGCTCAACCTAGCCGCCCAATACGCGGCATCAGATGATGACGCACGTGACGTTGATCCAGACGTCAACACCGCGCCAACACGGAACAACAAACGCAAGCAAGCAACGGACGACAAAGCCGAACCTTCCAACGAGGTAGCCATCGCGTTCCAGGGGAATGCCGGCAAAAAGAAGTGGAAGAACAAGAAAGATAATCGCGACGCCGGCTCAGGCCCTAAGGCGGCGCGTATCACTTACGGCCAGGAAAAACTTTTGCCATGCCCCATCCACGCCTCACTCGGCAAGGTCAACCATATGCTTAGCGAGTGCCGTTTTATTGACGACTTCAAAAAGGATCCCACAGTTGGCTGGAAGTCAAAAAAGTCAAAGAAGTACGACAAGAAAGACAACAAGGATGACGAGGATGACGACGACATGTCAATCTCAAGCGATGACGACGTTGCCGCCAAGAAAAAGAAGCCATACCCGAAGGTCAAAGAATCTCTCGTGTGTTTTGTCGGCACGCCTTCGGCTAAGGTGGAAAAGGCGGAGATGTGCGAACTCAACGCGATAATGCCGGACGTCCCTTAGTACTTGAACTGGTCCGAGGCGGCAATCACGTGGGATCGGTCCGACCACCCTGATCACGTCCCTCACCCAGGCAAATACGCCCTTGTCGTCGACCCCATTGTCGACAACTTCAGGCTCACAAAAGTACTCATGGATGGCAGCAGCAGCCTCAACATCCTGTACTATGATACACTAAGCCGCATGAACTTGTCAGAGGATCAGCTTGATCACAACAACCTCACTTTTCATGGCATAGTGCCCGACAGACAAGCAAAGTCAATGGGGAGCATTAGGCTAAAGGTAACTTTTGGACCAAAGGAGAACTATCGCTCAGAGTTTCTCCGGTTCGAAGTTGTCCCCTTTAAAAGCGCCTACCATGCAATCTTCGGACGACCGGCTTTCGCCAAGTTCATGGCAAGGCCGTGCTACATATACAACAAGCTTAAAATGTCAGGGGAAAATGGAACCATCACGGTTTCCGGCAACTTCAAGAAAGCTAAGGAGTGCGAGCGTGGCATGGCCGCCTTCGTAGAAGCCGTCATCCACAAGGAAGAGCTCGCACTACTTGAGGCGGACCCAGACAACTCCATGCCCAAGCCAAAGATTGATGTCAAGAAGACGTTTGAAGCTTCAGAAGACACCAAAAAGGCGGACCTCATCCCAGGTTACAAGTCTAAGCAAGTTGTCATCGGCTGCAACCTTGACAGCAAATAGGAAGGCGCGCTCGTCGAGTTCCTCCGTGAGAATCGCGACATCTTTGCATGGTCGCCATCCGACATGCCTGGTGTACCGAGTGAACTTGCCGAGCACTCACTCAACGTCATAAAAGGATCCAAGCCGGTGAAGCAAGCAACAAGACGCTTTGGTGATGAGATACGCAAGGCTATAAGAAAGGAGATAAATAGGCTGAAGGCTGCCAATTTCATAAAAGAAGTTGTACACACCGATTGGGTGGCAAATCCTGTACTTGTCCTAAAGAAGAATAAAGAGCTTATGATGTGTATCGACTATACCGGTGTTAACAAGTGTTGCCCAAAGGATCCCTTTGCGCTTCCTAGAATTGACCAAGTCGTAGACTCCACAGCAGGCTCCGAGCTACTTTGTTTTTTGGAAGCCTACTCAGGATACCTACTCAGGATACCATCAAATCAAGATGAGCGAGTCAGATCAACTGAAAACATCTTTCACCACTCCATACGGGACTTTCTGCTACATCACGATGCCTTTTGTCCTGAAGAATGCAGGGGCAACATACCAGCGCTGTATGCAAAATTGCCTGCACGAACAGATCAGCCGCAATGTTCATGTCTACGTAGACGACATTGCGGTTATGTCGAAAAAGAAGGTGGATCTCCTAGAGGATTTGGAAGAAACTTTTCAGAATCTCCGAAAATACCAGATGAAGCTCAATCCCGCCAAGTGTGTTTTCGGCGTTCCAGCCGGCAAACTACTCGGATTTATCGTCTCAGAACGAGGGATCGAAGTTAATCTGGAGAAGATCAAGGCTATCCAACACATATCCAGACCCACTTGTCTGAAGGACGTGCATCGCTTAGCCGATCCGGCGGCAGCCGTCAGTCGTTTCATAGGCCACCTTGGGGAAAAGGCAATGCCCCTCTACCGGCTATTGAAGAAATCCGACAACTTTGAGTGGACAGCAGAAGCAGATGCCGCCTTGCTGCAACTTAAAGAGGCTCTCGTATCCGCTCCGATATTGGCAGCACCTCGATCGCAGGAACCAATGCTGCTCTACATCGCGGCAACGGGAGCAGTTGTCAGCGTTGTCTTGGTTGTGGAAAGAAAGGAAAGCGAAGCCGCGACGTCCAAGCAACGTCCGGTTTACTTCATCAGTGAAGTCTTCTCCGCCTCCAAGCAGAGGTATCCACATTACCAAAAGCTGGCATATTGTGTATTCTTCGCCGCTAGAAATCTTAGACATTATTTCCAGGAGCACACAGTGATAGTAGTCAGCAGGGCACCGTTGGGAGACATAATCAACAACGCAGAGGCAACAGGTCGAGTTGCCAAGTGGGGCATCGAACTTGCCGTCTTTGATATAGTCTACAAACCACGGACCACCATTAAAACTCAAGCACTCGCAGACTTTGTTGCCGATTGGACAGAAGTCATGGAGGGAATAGTACTCCCCGAGTTAGAATATTGGGTCATGCACTTTGACGGATCAAAGATGCTCAAAGGCTCGGGGGCCGGAGTTGTTCTGCGCACACCCAAAGGCGACAAGCTCGGCTACGTGTTGCAGATTCATTACACAACAACCAATTTCGTCGCAGAGTATGAAGATTTGCTTCACGGGTTACACGTGGCAAACGACCTCGGCGTCAAGAGAATCCTCTGTTATGGCGACTCCGATTTAGTCGCGCAGCAAGTAAGCGGCCCATGGGATGCGAAGAGCTCAAGAATGGCGGCATACAGAGTCAAAGTTGACGAATTCGCCAAAAATTTCATAGGCTACGAAGTCCGGCATGTTCCACGAGCTGAGAACGAGGCGGCAGACACCCTCGCCAGACTCGGGTCAGAACGCAAAAAAGTGCCAAAGGATATTTTCCTGAAACATTTGCACAAGCCGTCCATTAAGGGCGCCGACTTGTTGGACCCCGATGCAGAAGAACCAGTAGAAGCGGCAAGTCTCGCTGTCTACTCGATACAGCCGGATTGGACTGTCCCATACCTCGATTTCTTAATCAACAAGAAGTTGCCGGAGGACGATGAGGTGTTAAAAAGGCAGATCATAAGGCGAGCCAAGGCATTCAAAATAATCAAAGGCGAGCTATATAAGCGAAGCACGTGTGGTGTCTATCAGCGGTGCATACTGCCAGAAGAAGGCCAGGAAATTCTGAAGGACATACATGTCGGCACCTGCGGGCATCACGCCTCTGCCAGGTCCATCGTGTCCAAAGCTTTCCGCCAAGGTTTCTACTGGCTTACCGCCAAAGAAGACGCCGAGCACATCGTGAAAACATGCAAAGACTGCTAGTTGTATGCCCGCCAACCTCACATGCCGGCACAAGAGCTCAGGACAATTCCCATCACCTGGCCGTTCGCAGTCTGGGGCTTAGACATGGTTGGTCCCTTCAAGAAGGCACGTGCTGGGTACACCCACCTATTGGTCGCTGTCGACAAGTTCACCAAATGGGTCGAGGCCAAGCCGATCAGCAAACTTGACGCACGAACAACCACCAATTTCCTCTGGGGAATTATCTCTCGGTACGGACTTCCACACAACATTATCACTGATAATGGCAACAACCTGTCTCAAGGCGACATAGAAGAATACTGCAGTGATCTAGGTATCCGGCTTGATTTGGAATCCGTGTCACACCCTCAATCAAATGGACAAGTAGAGCGTACAAACGGCTTAGTCCTCTCAGGACTTAAGCCCCGTCTCAAAGCTCCGTTACACAGGGCAGCCGGCGCTTGGGCAGAAGAGCTACAGTCCGTACTTTGCAGTTTGAGCACAACACCAAACAGATCTACCGGCTACACTCCTTTCTTCTTAGTATATGGCGCAGAGGCGGTGCTACCTACCGACATGAAATACGATTCCCCAAGAGTTCAAGCCTACATCGAGCAAGACGTAGAAGGTGCAAGACAGGATAGCCTAGACCTGGTAGATGAAGAAAGAGACGTTGCTCTACATCGCTCCGCCTTGTACCAGCAACAACTCCGCCGCTACCATAGCCGGAGAGTGCGGAAGCGTGGATTCAGAACAGGTGACCTGGTTCTCCGTCTAATTCAAGACAGAAAAGGCTTGCACAAGCTATCCCCGCCATGGGAAGGACCGTTTATAGTCACAAAGGCGTTGCTCAATGGTTCCTACTACCTAGCCGACATCCGCGACGAAGAAGAAAAGAAAAGGCGCAAGAAGACGGCATGAAGGAGAGGAACCAAGGGCAAAAGAGGCATTGACGACCCGTTTGAACAAACAAGACGGCCTTGGAACATTGACCAGTTACGTCCTTTCTACACTTAGCAATTTATAATTGTAATAAGTTATATATGATTATGAAATAAAAGTCTATGGTTCCTCATCTGTGTTGAGAAGCATGCCATCTTTTGTCTTTTCTTGCAGTCATATATCCCCTATGTATCTAAGTTACCTATTTTTTAGCTCCGTGCAAAGTTTCAAACTGCTAGACACTTGCAGCTTTCGAGCCAACCCAAAGAAAAAATCAACTTTTTGCGCCGCCTAATTCCTTTACGTCTGATTACTTATATGTGGTTCGCCTAGTAGTATGTCTTTGGCGCCAACATGTTGGCTTTGGTTTCTGATTCTAAACATATGGTTTAGCCCTGGTTGTTTCAGCAAAAGTTTTCGGCTGAGGTTTGCCAACATACAAACAGTCAAGCATATAAGTCAGAGTAAAAGTAAGGCGGGCCAAATAAAAATAAGGCAAAATAAAACAAGTTAGCTGGCTTCCCGCCTAGCAGAGCATCTCCGAAAGTATTTACAAATATTACAAGTTGAGATTTGATTGTTTCAGGGGCAGGAAAAGGCTAGCCGTCAAGATGTAAAGGAGACCGGCAACAGCAACTTCGGCTCGAGGGACGCCTACATTAGGCTTGGGGGCTGACAACCTCAGCCCCAGAGCTATCGCTCCCCTCCGCCTCGGCCGTACCGGCAACTCCAGCTTCTCCAGTAGCAGGCACAGGATGGTGCCGGTAGAAGACCATCGTATCAACCATGTCGGCAACACGCGTGGCATAGCCGGCAACGCTGTTCAACACAGCAGCGGCTGGACCTCGCTGCCGTCTTCATAAGTAGACGGCATGCCTTCGGTGACGACTTCTATCTCCGTCTCGGGGTAGTGCGTCATGAATAATCCAAGCGCAGTCTTGGCACCACCCCGTGCCGCCGACTTCAGCGAGCTCTTGTGTAGCTTCGTAGCTTGCTCCAGCATGTTGGGCACATCGCTGAACTCGGACGGCTCCTGGCTGCCGGAGGAGATAAAGAACTTGGCGGCAAACCACTTGGACGCCGCCAAAGTCTTGGTGATCAGCTCACCCAGACGCGCAAGGCGATCTATGCGGGGGCTGACAACCTTGTCATCGCCTAAGCCGGCAGCAACTGTACCAAAAAATAAAAAACGTCAGTTTGGCTCAGGCTAAACAAATTGACGAAAAAAGATGAAGAGTGAGGAATTACCAAGGACCGAGTTATGGAAGGCGGACAACTCAATCATATGAGCTGCCACCGCATCCTCCGTAGTCTGGGCGCGAGAAGCCTGCTTGGATATTTCCTCTGCAGCCGCCTTCTCCGCCTCCGCCAATTTTTTGCGCAGGCTATCCAGTTCCCCAGTAAGCTGGCTAGACTCCTGCGCAAACTTCAACTGCTGGGCCTCCATCTCCTTCTGATGCTCCTCCTTCATCGACAAATTGGCGGCCGCCAGATCGGAAGCTTCATTCATAATAGCTGAAGGAGATATGCCCTAGAGGCAATTAATAAAGTGTATTCTTTATCATATCTCGTTTGTTCATAATATGTTTTTGTGTCATGCTAGAACCGTATTAAGCGGAAACATTAATGCGGGTACATTAATGCGGTGTGATACGTAAACAACCAGGTCCCTAGTAGCCTCTACTAAGACTAGTTTCGTTGCGCGATTGATGATCGAGGTTTCCCGGTCATGGGGCATGGAGCCGGTCGGCAATGAGAGTCATATCGCTAGAGAACGATGTGATGGACATACCCAGATTTGGAGAACGTAGTCGTTACGCCTTTGACCGTGAGATCAACTCTTATTGTTATTCCTGGAAGATACTTTGATTGCACCAAACGTCGTATCTTATTTAGTATGACAATAACGGTGATACTTTTGGGTATTGGAAAGGAGTAGTTGAGACGAGGGGTCAAGAGCGGGATTTGCCAGTCCGCATAGCAGGATAGATACTCTCGGGCCCACTCGGTGAGATCATGTCTAACGAGCTTGCAAGCATGTGACTAGGTCACGGAGACATGAGATCATGAACGAGTAGAAGATAGCGTCGTCGGTAACGAGGTCGGGATTAGGTATGGAGATATCTATGGAACAACGCTCGGACGTGCTAAGTATCGCTATGGCAAAAGGTCTAAGACTTTACGTTCAGGTTTGATAGATGAAAGTCATTCGTTATATCTCAGGGATTAATTCATGGGGTCCAGGCCTACAAGTTAGTCGTTGATCATTGAGGAGTCTTGATCATACCTGATATTATATCGAACCGCTAGGGTAACACACTTAAGGGGTTTCGGCAAGACAACCGGAAAGGAAGGAGATCACCGGGAGCGTCCCGGGAGGGGTCCGATGGAGATCGGGCAGCGCCGAAAGAGTTTTTGGAGCTAGGAAAAATTATATATATTATGTTTGATATTAATTAGTGTTATTAATATGCAAATATGATTTTATATATTTATTTTCGAATTTATTTAGGCTGATTTCCCTAAATGGGCCTTCTGGTCGAAAGAAGGCCCAAGAGGGGAAAATTCCCAAGGGGAATTCGGTGGGGGCCAGGAGGGGCTGCCCCAAGTGGGCCAAGGGCCCACTAGGGGGGCCGGCGCACCCTCCAGAGCCGCACCAGGCATGTGGGATTAGTCCCACATTGCCTGGCTGGCAAGGTAGGCTCCCCCTGGGAGCCTATATAAGAAGGGGCACCCCCAGCCTTTTAATTCACCAATTAATTCCCGATTTCTCTCTCGATCTCGTGGTTCCCAAGTTGGAGCCGCGCCGAGCAGAGCAAGGGGATCTCCTCCACCATAGCCCGCTGCCGCGCTGCTGGTGTTCCGGTCCAAGTCTTCCGCTGCTCGTCCTGGACTGGAGCTTCGGAGGCCGTCGTCTCCACCGTACGTGTGCGACTCCCTGCGAGGTGCTGCGCTAGCGGTACTCGGAGGCCTGCTTACTCTACACGACCTTGAGGTCGGCTTCGTCGGTCTTCATCGACAACATTTGTGCGGGAACGTAATCCCCGCTTTCGGTCTACAAGGGTACGTATTCCGATCTCCGTTCGTACTACTACATCTGCATAGAATAGATCTTGGCTTGCTTTTAGGATATCGTCGGTAGGAAATTTTTTGTTTTCTGCACACGATCCTCTTCAGTGGTATCAGAGCCGATCTATCGTAGATATAGCTGTACGCTGTTAGAACCCGTGCTCTGCACGGGGGCACCGTTCCTGTTATTTGCTACCCTCTAGCGTGCACTTGTGTATTCCAGCGGCATTGAGTTGATGAAGCGGCCCGGACCGACTTTACGCGTACGCTTACGCGGTACTGGTTCCACTACTGACATACGGCTTGTACCGTATATGTGGCTGGCGGGTGTCAGTTTCTCTCTCTTTAGTTGGTTTTCGCATTTTCAATGGAGGGCCCGAAAGGGATGCTTAAACATGCAATTATTGGATCGTTGTTGTGGTCATAAGATTCGTAGGTATGAAGATGTGATATGGTCAAGGTAGGTTTATTAAATTGTTTATAAACTGCGGGCGCCAAGAAGACCATGGCGCGATGGACTATATCACATTGCATTACATTTGATGTTTTGTGTGCATCTTATTTTGTGTGATTATGTGTGTTACACGGCGGTAGCTGAATAAGATGATCCCTTCAAAATACCACTAGTGTTCTCCCTCCAACGCGCACCACCAATAAAGTTCTATGTTATGAGGCAGGCCGTGATGATCGGGTGTCAGACATATCTTCGTTCGCATACGGTGGGTGTAAGCCATGTTGCACAAGCGTCAGTGTGGAGGTCTTTGGTGGCGAGCCTAACATACTCAGAGGTATCGCTTCGGAATAGGAAGACCGAAAGGTCGAGCACGAGTCACAAAATTGGTGTGACGGACGATTTTGTCTACTCTTGAAGTTGTGCCGCCGGCTTTGATGATGAGGGGTGGTGCAATGGATGGGGGTCGTGTAATCGCTTAAACGACCAGGAGGGATGTTCGTTTGAGTGGGAGTTATGTTATTTATTTTGTAAAATACTATAACTCAAAATTATTATGAACAAAGTCTTATGTTGTTGCAAATTCCATTATAGATGTCTCGCCCCTCGTTTAACCTAGGTCTGTTCCTTCAGAAAGAAAAGCTTAAGACCAATGGGTCAAACTTCATGGCCTGGTTCCGCAACCTGAGGATCCTCCTCACTCCCCATAGGGTGGCCTACGTCATTGAGGCCGCCATAGGTGACCCTCCTGCAGATGATGCCTCTGAGGATGAGAAGAAGGTCTTCCAGACCCGATCGGAGGATTCTGCCTTTGTCCAGAGTGGCATGCTCTACGCCATGGAAGCCGACCTGCAGAAGCGTTTTGAGAAGATGAGCGCCTTTGAGATCATCTCGGATCTTAAGGCTGTCTTTGCCCCGCAGGCTAAGGCTGAGAGATATGAGGCCTCTGAGCTTTTCTTCTCAGCCAAGATGGAAGATCATAGCAGTGTGAGCGAGCATGTAGTCAAGATGTCTGGCTACGTTCAACGACTGAATGCTCTGGAGTGCAAGATTCCCGATGAGCTGGCGATTGACAGGGTGTTGCAATCGTTGCCACCAAGCTACAAAGGCTTCGTCATGAACTACAACATGCAGGGCATGGCTAAATCCCTGGGTGAAGTGTTCGTGATGCTCAAGACTTCTGAGGTAGAGATTAAGAAGGAGCACACGCTGTTGATGGTCAACAAGACCGTTGATTTCAAGAAGTCCGGTGGCAAGGGAAAGCAGAGCTGGAAGTCCCGGAGGGAGGCAAAGTTGGCTGCCAAGCCCAGGACTAACAAATCTGGTCCCAGAGCTAGCGTGGAGTGCTTCTACTGCAAGGGGAAGGGTCACTGGAAGCGCAACTGCCCCAAGTATCTAGAGGATAGGAAGTATGGCAAGACGATCGACAAAGAGCAAGGTATATTTGATATACATGTTATAGATGTGTACCTTACATCCGCCCGGAGCAATACGTGAGTATTTGATACTGGTTCTGTTGCTCATATATGTAACTCTCAGGAGGATTTACGGAATAGAAGGCGGCTGGCGAAGGATGAGGTGACGATGCGCGTCGGCAACGGATCGAGAGTCGACGTGGTGGCTGTCGGCACGCTCCCTCTGCATCTACCATCGGGATTAGTTTTGGTTTTAAATAAGTGTTATTTTGTGCCATCCTTGAGTGTAAACATTATAAGTGGGTCTTGCCTGTTACAAGACGGTTATTCATTTAAATCAGTGTCAAGCAATTGTGCTATTTATATGAATGATATCTTTTATGTTGATGCTCCCGAGAATAACGGTTTATTCTTATTGAATCTCGATCGTAGTACTCACATCCATAACATAGAAGCCAAACGAATTAAGTGTAGTGACGATACCGCCATGTTTTTGTGGCATTGCCGTCTTGGTCATATTGGTATAAAGCGCATGAAGCGACTCCACTCCGATGGACTCTTGGACTCGTTGGATTTCGGATCTCTCGATACATGCGAACCATGTCTTATGGGCAAAATGACCAGGACACCGTTCAAAGATTTCGTTGAACATGCGTCGGATTTGTTGGGGATCATACATACAGATGTGTGTGGACCGATGAGCGTTTCGACACGCAATGGTTATCGTTACTTCGTCACCTTCACTGATGACTTGAGTAGATACGGTTATATCTATTTGATGAAACACAAGTCTGAAACGTTTGAAAAGTTCAAAGAATTCCAGAGTGAAGTTGAGAATCAGCTTAATAGGAAAATCAAGCATCTCCGGTCCGATCGCGGTGGAGAGTACTTGAGTTTTGAGTTTGGCACACATCTGAAGAGTTGTGGCATAGTACCCCAACTTACGCCCGCCGGAACGCCGCAGCGTAACGGTGTGTCTGAGCGACGTAATCGTACTCTACTGGATAGTGTCTGATCTATGATGTCTCTTACCGATCTGGCAGGGTCCTTCTGGGGTTATGCGTTAGAAACAACCGCATTCATTTTAAATAGGGCTCCGTCCAAGTCCGTTGAAACGACGCCGTATGAATTATGGTATGGCCAAAAGCCTAAGTTATCGTTTCTGAAGGTTTGGGGTTGTGAGGCGTACGTTAAGAAACTACAGCCCGACAAACTCGAACCGAAGTCGGAGAAAGTCGTCTTTGTAGGATATCCGCGGGAAACCGTTGGGTACACCTTCTACAACCAAGCTGAGGGCAAAACTTTTGTCGCGAAGACCGGTACCTTTCTAGAGAAGGAGTTTCTCGCGAAAGGAGTAAGTGGGAGGAAGGTAGACCTCGATGAAATCGTTGATCCTGAACTCGAGATTCCGAGTGGCGCAACGGAAGCAATTCCGGAAACGTCCTCCGTGGAAGGAGTGGGAGAAATTGTCGAGGAAGATGTTCTACCTCGTAGGTCTGGTAGATCTCGGATCGCACCAGAATGGTATGGCAACATGGTTTGCACCGTCATGCTAGTCGAGCAAGACGAACCTTCGAACTACAAGGAGGCGATGGAGAGTCTAGAGTCCGAGAAATGGCTTGAAGCCATGAAATCCGAAATAGGATCCATGTATGATAACAAAGTGTGGACTTTGGTGGATATTCCCGAAGGGCGCAAGGCCGTCGAGAATAAGTGGATCTTTAAGAAGAAGACTGATGCTGATGGTAATGTGACCGTCTATAAAGCTCGGCTTGTCGCAAAGGGTTTCCGACAAGTTCATGGAATTGACTACGATGAAACTTTTTCACCGGTAGCGATGCTTAAGTCTATTCGGATTTTGTTAGCGGTAGCTGCCTACTATGATTATGAAATCTGGCAGATGGACGTCAAAACGGCCTTCCTGAATGGAAACATTGAGAAAGAGTTCTACATGGTACAACTGGAAGGTTTTGTCGATCCAGGAAATGCTAACAAGGTGTGCAAGCTTCAGCGATCCATCTATGGATTGAAGCAGGCATCTCGGAGCTGGAATCTTCGCTTTGATGAGGTAATCAAAGGTTTTGGATTTATCCAGAATGTGGAAGAGACCTGTATTTACAAGAAAATGAGTGGGAGCTCGGTTGTGTTCTTAGCACTGTATGTTGACGACATATTGCTAATTGGGAATGATGTGGAACTTCTGAATAGCGTGAAGGAATATTTAAACAGTAAGTTTTCCATGAATGACTTAGGAGAAGCTGCATATGTTTTAGGCATAAAAATCTATCGCGATAGATCAAGGCGCCTATTAGCACTAAGTCAGAGTACTTATCTTGATAAAATACTGAAGCGTTTCCATATGGAGAAGGCAAAGAAGGGTTCTCTGCCGGTTATCAAGAATAAGATATTGCGTAAGGCGCAGTGTCCGGTGACGGAACTGGGTAAGGCCGAAATGACGAAACATCCTTATGCTTCAGCCATAGGATCGATCATGTATGCAATGTTGAGTACTAGACCGGATGTGGCATTAGCTCTAAGTTTGACAAGCCGGTTCCAGAGTAATCCTGGAATGCCGCATTGGGTAGCTGTTAAGAGCATTCTTACGTATCTCAATAAGACAAAGGAAATGTTCCTTGTGTATGGTGGCTGCGATGAAGAACTTGGCGTAACGGGTTACGTAGATGCAAGTTTCTGCTCAGACCCCGATGACTGTAAGTCACAGACAGGTCAAGGTGAATGGAGGCGCCGTGTGCTGGAGAAGTGGGAAGCAACCCATAGTCGCATAATCTACAATGGAGTCGGAGTACATTGCTGCCTGCGAGGCCGCGAATGAAGCTGTGTGGATGAGGAAGTTCGTCATCGAACTTGGAGTGTTCCCAAGCGTGCAAGACCCCGTGATCCTCTTCTTCGACAATACGGGTGCCATTGCGAACGCCAAGGAGCCAAGGTCTCACTCCACCGCAAAACACATTCTCTGACGCTTCCATGTGATACGTCAGTACGTACAAGGAGGCGATGTGAAGATTTGCAAAGTGCATACGAATCTGAATGTGGCAGATCCGCTGACGAAGCCTCTCCCGCTTGATTAGCATGAACAACACCAGTTAGCTATGGGTGTTAAGCTTTTACCAAGTTGTAATCTAGATTAAGTTGTACTCTAGTGCAAGTGGGAGACTGAAGGAGATATGCCCTAGAGGCAATTAATAAAGTGTATTCTTTATCATATCTCGTTTGTTCATAATATGTTTTTGTGTAATGCTAGAACCGTATTAAGTGGAAACATTAATGCGGTGTGATACGTAAACAACCAGGTCCCTAGTAGCCTCTACCAAGACTAGTTTCGTTGCGCGATTGATGATCGAGGTTTCCCGGTCATGGGGCATGGAGCCGGTCGGCAATGAGAGTCATATCGCTAGAGAACGATGTGATGGACATACCCAGATTTGGAGAACGTAGTCGTTACGCCTTTGACCGTGAGATCAACTCTTATTGTTATTCCTGGAAGATACTTTGATTGCACCAAACGTCGTATCTTATTTAGTATGACAATAACGGTGATACTTTTGGGTATTGGAAAGGAGTAGTTGAGACGAGGGGTCAAGAGCGGGATTTGCCAGTCCGCATAGCAGGATAGATACTCTCGGGCCCACTCGGTGAGATCATGTCTAACGAGCTTGCAAGCATGTGACTAGGTCACGGAGACATGAGATCATGAACGAGTAGAAGATAGCGTCGTCGGTAACGAGGTCGGGATTAGGTATGGAGATATCTATGGAACAACGCTCGGACGTGCTAAGTATCGCTATGGCAAAAGGTCTAAGACTTTACGTTCAGGTTTGATAGATGAAAGTCATTCGTTATATCTCAGGGATTAATTCATGGGGTCCAGGCCTACAAGTTAGTCGTTGATCATTGAGGAGTCTTGATCATACCTGATATTATATCGAACCGCTAGGGTAACACACTTAAGGGGTTTCGGCAAGACAACCGGAAAGGAAGGAGATCACCGGGAGCGTCCCGGGAGGGGTCCGATGGAGATCGGGCAGCGCCGAAAGAGTTTTTGGAGCTAGGAAAAATTATATATATTATGTTTGATATTAATTAGTGTTATTAATATGCAAATATGATTTTATATATTTATTTTCGAATTTATTTAGGCTGATTTCCCTAAATGGGCCTTCTGGTCGAAAGAAGGCCCAAGAGGGGAAAATTCCCAAGGGGAATTCGGTGGGGGCCAGGAGGGGCTGCCCCAAGTGGGCCAAGGGCCCACTAGGGGGGCCGGCGCACCCTCCAGAGCCGCACCAGGCATGTGGGATTAGTCCCACATTGCCTGGCTGGCAAGGTAGGCTCCCCCTGGGAGCCTATATAAGAAGGGGCACCCCCAGCCTTTTAATTCACCAATTAATTCCCGATTTCTCTCTCGATCTCGTGGTTCCCAAGTTGGAGCCGCGCCGAGCAGAGCAAGGGGATCTCCTCCACCATAGCCCGCTGCCGCGCTGCTGGTGTTCCGGTCCAAGTCTTCCGCTGCTCGTCCTGGACTGGAGCTTCGGAGGCCGTCGTCTCCACCGTACGTGTGCGACTCCCTGCGAGGTGCTGCGCTAGCGGTACTCGGAGGCCTGCTTCCTCTACACGACCTTGAGGTCGGCTTCGTCGGTCTTCATCGACAACGTTTGTGCGGGAACGTAATCCCCGCTTTCGGTCTACAAGGGTACGTATTCCGATCTCCGTTCGTACTACTATATCTGCATAGAATAGATCTTTGCTTGCTTTTAGGATATCGTCGGTAGGAAAAAATTTGTTTTCTGCACACGATCCCCTTCAATAGCTTGCATATCATTAGACACCTTCAGTATATCCTGGGCGTGATCTAGCAATTCTACAATATGGAATTACTAGCTAAATGATTGGCGGCAGCAAACAAAAAATTAAGGCGAAAGGCAAAAAACAATGATTTTACCTTCATCCTTCTTGCGGGCCGCTTCCAACTCGGCAATCCGCAGATCCTTGGCATCGCAATCTTTCTTCAGATCGCGACACCGCTGGTTTATCTCCAACCTGGAGGAGATAAGTTCCACGTTGGCGGATAAGATGCCCTGCGGACAAGGATGCCGCCAAGTTAGATAACTTACAGAAATATCGCCCTCCAAGTCGGCAAAGGCATGGGAGGCAAAGTTGGCAAAAGCTAGGGTGGATTCCTTGGCCTCCTTAAAAGTGGACCAAGGATCCCTAACTCTGCCGCCTCCGGCAGCCGGGGCTGCCCTCCGCGTTCCGCCGACAACCTCCACCAGCAACTCCTCCTTGGTGGCGCGCGATTGGACAGCTTCATTGGCCGTAGGCTCAGCCGATGGAAAGGGAGTGCTGGTTGCGCGGCCAGCAGAGGAGGCCCTTGGCGGCAGGCCAGAAGCCGGAAGCTGGGGCTGGCGGCGAGCATCGCTCATAAAGTCGCCGGCCCGGGGCTGAGGAGTTGGCGGCACGGTAGCAGGCGAGCTACCTTGGAGCCGCTTTCCCTTGTACAGAAGGGACCTGGACGACAACCTGGAAGTTGCCACCCGTTCCCTGGCAACAAAGAAAAGTCAGCCAGATGAATACCGGTAATAGAGAAATTCGACGACTATTTAAGGCGAAAATGGGTACCTTCGGGGGACGTTAATCTCCACGTTCTCGTCGAGGTCGACGAGCACCGGCTCTGTAGCCGTTGCGGTCCGTTTCTTCCTCTCGGCATTCACCACAGAGGAAGCAGCGCCCGACGCCTTGCGCTTCTTGGTTTTCCCGGCTTCCGACTCGTAAAAGTCGGGAACCAGGTCACTCTCCCCCAGAGCAGAGAGCTGCCAATCGAGAAGAAAGCAAGTGTTAACAGGACTCCATTAAGCCGGCAAAAGCCGTCAAAAAAGGGCAACAAGAAAAATATCTACCTCAAGGGGAGGGTTGTCGTGGGTGTGCATGGGCACGCCTTCCACCGCCTTCACCATCACTGATTTGACAAGGCTGCGAAGTCGGAACTCCAGGACGACAGCTGGTAACCCCTCTTCGCTTACGCGAAGAGAGGCTGTGGCAGTAGGCGAATACTGACACATCTTGTGCGGGCTATACCGCAAAGGCAGTATCTGCCGGCTAAGCCAGCAGATGAGGGTGTCCACCCCATCCAGCAAGGGGGGAGCCATCGTGCGGGTGAGGAACTCGATCCGCCTTTGAATAAGACGGAGCTCCTCCGTCATCTTGGGGACCGCCTCGTCCCAGCATGGCCTGGGCATAGGCGGCGCGTTTACAAAGTCCGGGACGCCAAATTGGCGCCCCGGTGCTACCATGTCTTGGCAGTAGAAGAAGATGGACGTCTAGCCCTTGACGGACTCGATGTATGGTATCTTGGGATACCATTGACGTCCTTGGTGGCAGTTGAAAGTGACACTGACGTAGGTCGCCAGTCCGCCGTCCGGCACAGTCTGGCGCCGGCAACGGAAGCAGTATCTGAAGAAGTCTAAACTAGGCATAATACCTAGATAGCCCTCAAACAGAGTTGTGAAGCCGGCTAAGACTAAAATGCTATTGGGCGCTATATTGTGGGGCTGGAGCCCGTAGTGATCTAACACCTCGCTAAAGAAAGCGGAAGGCGACAAGGCCATTCCCCTAACTAAGTGGGAGGTGAGGATTACCCGATCCCCGGCTTTCGGAGCTAGGATGATGTCCCCGAAGGCGGACCTCCAGCTGCAGTCCTCCCGAGTCGGGAGGTAGCCGACAGCCTCCAGGTCCTGGAGCGCTTCTTCATCGACAATGGAGGGGAGCCAGTAGCGTGACCCGAGGTCGGCTGGCTCCTCCTCGTCGGCACGTGCACCGCCAGCCGCCGCCGGCGTGGTGGAAGATGAAGGCGCCGAGGGCGCCACCGCACGAGCACGCGCGGTGGGGGTCGAAGAGGGGGCGGTGGCGGCATTGCCCGCGTGCGTCGTCGCAAGACGCGACGCCGCACCACCCATCGCCGCTGCGACGGTGGTCTCGGCCGCAGGCCCGCTGGCCGCCGCCGAGGGAATGTTCTGCTTAGTGGACATCGCCGTGCGCAGAGGTCGCCGGAGGGAAATGTTCGCCAGGGTTCGCTCGGTGAAGTGAGAAAGATTGAGGTACACGTTCCCCATTATTTTCAGAATGGTTCAAGTCCTGCAGCCGCCAACATCGAAGAATGAAGAATCAAGAAGAAGAAGCCGGCGCCTGGAGAACTTCAACCTTTCTGGGGGCTAATGTTGGGGATATACCAACTAGGGGTATCTCCAACATGGATCAATCCGCCTAGTTCAGGGTGGCCCAAGGGTGGTAAGTGTTGGACTGTTTTGGGCTGCAGCCTGTCTAGCCATTCTGGCCCATGAGGCCCATTAACTCTAGTGACCCTGAGGGGTATATAAGTGGGGCTGCCTGTGAGGAAACCCTAAGAAAAATACAACAGGAGGGCTGGCGGCTGCTCTCTCAGGTTAGCTACTCTCAACTGGTATCAGAGCCACCGACGACGGTGGTGGCGACGCCGGCGACAACCGGGGCGGAGGTGAGGAGGCTTCCACTGCGGCTGATCTGAAGAGCAAGCGTGGATGGTGTGTGGTCTGCTGCTCATTCCAGCAGATCTCAAGAGGGGCTGAAGGCAGTGCTGCGTGTGGTGAGGTTGTGCTGCTGTGAGTGGAGATGGGGGACGTGACGAAGGTGCTTGAGCAGCTAGTGAAAGTGCATTCTATGTACTCCCAAGTTTTGGTGACTAATGACAACACAAAAAGTATTCTAATGTTTGTGATGAAGCATGCAGGCTATTTTACAGGTTGACTGTCAAAGAGGAATACTTAGGTTGCCTAAATGTCATTTCAATTACACCTGGTATTTGTTCAGGATTTCAGTCAGGATATTTCCGGGGCCCGGAAATTTCCGGTCCACAGACCGGAGATTTCCGAGCCATCCTTAATTATCACTAAGTCTAAAATTCAAATGCGTACTGACTCCAACTCAAGTTGAGCCGGAAATCCTCCCGGAGATTTCCGGCGCTCGGAGATTTCCGAGCCCCAGTCCGGATATCTCCGAGTGACAGAAGAATTTCGACCAAGTCCATAACTCAGATGCGTACTGACTCCAAAACATATTTAGCCGGAAATCCTCTCGGAGATTTCCGGCACTCGGAGATTTCCGAGCCCCAATCCGGAAATCTCCGAGTGTCAGAGGATTTTCGACCAAGTCAAGAAGCCCAACCAGTACTGATCCAGATTCAATTTCAGCCGGAAATTGCACCGGAAATTTCCGGGGTCCGGAGATCTCCGGTCCTCAACCCGGAGATTTCCGGGCTGGCGGCTGTGCAACGGGCAGATTTTGGGGAGGGGTATAAATACCCCTCCACCTACCTCCAGCATTCAAAGCTTCCAGATTTTCTCTCTCCTCCATTGGTGCTGAAGCTCGTTTCTCCGGGATCTCTCAATCTAGCCACTCAAATCCGTTGATACTTGGGGATCTGAGGGAGAAGCCACCGATCTACATCTCCACCGAAGCGATTTGACTTTCCCCCTCTATTTCTTGAGGGGCAACGAATCTAGGGTTCCTTTGTGGATAGCTAGGTTCAACCTTGTGTAATTTGATCCTTTGTGGATTCCTTTGTGGAAGTGACCTGTTGTGGTCGTTGTGAGAGCCCCCAATTCAGTTGTGGGTGTGTGCCTCACGAATTTGTACGGGATTTTCTCCGCCCTTAAAGGAGTCCTTAGTGGAAGTGTGGATTCGCACCTTTGTGGTCGAATTCACAGGAGAATAGGGTGAGGCCTTTGTGGCGTTGAGCAAACCTTTGTGGTAGCTACCTCTCCAACGAGACGTACACCTATGTGGTGGAACTCGGGATAAAACCTTGGTCTTCGAGTTCCTACGGTTGTTTCGTTCCACTCTCCTTTACAGCATCTTTATTTCCTATATTTGCCTTTGTTTCTTTGTAGTTTGTCACTTGTATCATCTAGCTGCACATCTAGACAATTTACTTTCCGCTAGACTAAAAACTGAAAAAGAGATAAAAATTGGTCACCACCTATTCACCCCCCCCCCCTAGGTGGTCAACTGCCGTTCAATTGGTATCAGAGCCCGGTTGTCTCTTAAAAGCTTCACCGCTTGAGACCAACCTTGGACAATGCAAGTTGACCCAAAAGAGGGTTCCGAAACGGACGCCGCGACTTTGGCGGCAATGCAAGAGAAAGGTGCCACTATGGCCGATATCAACTCTTTGGAAACAAAGTTGACATCGTCTATACAAACCGAGTTCAAGAAGTTTCATGATATGCTTGAGTCTCTCAAGACATCTAAAGAAACCTCTCTTGCATTGCCCTCAAAGCCTCCGGTGCCTCCGGGCATTACTCTTGATGTGGACCCCGAATTGATAAAGGGAAGGCAATTGCCTTTGGATGGGAAGGGTGATGCTAGTAGTTCCTCAACCCATCAAAACACTCCATCATCCAATGATTAAGTGCCTAAAGGCTACAACGCCACTCCTCCCCCATCCCAATACCATACCCCCGATCCCATTATTCCTCACCCGCAAGTTTCTCATAGGGGTGATCCCCCATTGCTTAAAGATTACACCTTTTCTCAATGGCAATACATGATGAAGTCTCATGTTTGCAGCTCTTCAATCGAGTTGTGGCGCATCATTCAAGTTGGATACAAGCCACATGATCCGACCAACCTAACAAGAAGAGAAGTGGTGGAGGCTCAACTTGATGCCACCGCTCTCTACATGATCCAAAAGGCGGTTGGGAACAAGGACATGGCTCGCATTCAACATCTCACCACCGCCAAGGAGACATGGGATGGTCTATCCGAGTTGTTCGTTGGTAATGATAGCATGAGAAGGAACCGTTATGACTCTTTGAGCAATGAAGCCGAGGGCTTCTTCAAGCTTGATGGTGAAGACCATGAGATGATGTATCAAAGATTGGTGACCATAGCCACAAGCTTTCGAGAAGTGGGTGCCTCTCATATTGATGATGCTTGGATCAAAAGGAAGTATGTTAGCTCTATGATGGCTTGTGAGCCTACCGACGTCAAGAGTCTTCAAGGAAGACACAACTATCATCTCATGACATCTAATGAGGTTATGCAAGAGATGGCCGCATACAAAGTGGCCACGAAGAATGCTCAAGATGCAAGGGCAAGGGCTCTTGGAATGCAAAGAGGCACAACCAACCTTGCTTTGAAGGCTACCGTTGAGGAAGATTACGATGATGATGATCTTGGAAGCTTTGCCGCCATGTCCGAGGAAGCACTCAAGATTGCTTACAATGACCATCTTGCTCTTGCAGCTCGCACCTTTTGGAACAATCCCTCAAGAGGCAAGATGCGTTTTGACAAGAATGCACCTCAAGCCGATAGGGTCTCACCCTCCAAGTCAAGGACATGTTACAGTTGTCAAGACAAGTTCCATTTCGTTGCCGAGTGCCCTTATGAGAAAAGAGAAAAGCATGGTGGACGTCTAGTGCTCAAGGACAAAACCAAGATGCCTTCCAAGAAGGCCTATGGAAAGAAGAAGCCTTTTAACAAGAAGCCTCGCATCATGTTGTTGACTCAAGAGGAGTATCCCACCGATGATGAAGAGTCGGAGGAAGAAACCCCAAATGAAGTGGCGGTCCTTGCCACTACCTCGACAACTATCATCTCTCCATCAACGACAAGAACTCCTTCAACTACGACAAGCTCTTCATCGTCTCTATTCACATCGCCTAATGAGAACCCAATCACCAAGAGCTCAAAGTGTCTTATGGCAAAGGCATCGGAGGTACCTTCATCCTCCTCCTCTCTCATGAATGAAATGAATGAGCTTGATGATGCCTCTAGATTTCAAATCAAGCAAGAGCTTGTGGCGTTCGACTCCTTTATCACTAACTTGCAAGGTGATAGCAAGAAACATGTTGGTGCCCTCATGGTTCGAATTGGTGAGCTAGAGCATCTCAATGAAGAGAAGGGTAAGATAGAAAGAGAAGACGCTATTTCTCTATCTTATTTGAAGTCCTCTCTTGAGGAGATTGAAGAGTCTCATGCTCGTCTTGCGGAGCAACTTGAAACTATTGAGGAAACTCATAACTCCTCACATGCTAAGCTCATTAAGGATCGTGATATGTACTTTGCTAAATTCAAGATGGCTCAACAAGATAAAGCCGAATTTGCGGTTGGGCATGTTCGACTCATTGAGGACATGGAAAAGCTCGTCATAGCTCACAAAGCTTTGGAGAGTGAACATGCTCTTCTAAAAGAGTCGTATGCCCAACTTCAAACTCGGCTAACTAACCGTGATTCTCTTAGCATCTCTACCTCTAAGTGTTCTTGTGATAATGCTAATCTTGTGAAGGAGAATGCTAGGTTGAAGAGTGAGATGACTAAGGCCGCCACATCCAAGATCATCCTTCTTAAAGGTAAACAAGTTGTTGAGACTCCCATCGTGGAGCCTCACACTCGACAAGGAAAGGAAGGTCTTGGATATGTGCCTCCCATTAAGATGAATGCCAAGAAGGGCATTCCCAAGAGCATCAAACCCATTCAAGCCAAGAAGGCCGACTCCATTCAATCCAAGGAAGGTCTTGCGAGTAGGAATGTCACAAGGGGCAAACCTACTCGTAAAGATCACGCCGGGGACAACAACCCTAACTATGCTTTATATGTCGACTATTATGGGAATGTTTGTGCTCGTTACATTGGACCCTACTATGGTTTTATTTCATATGCTATTTGGGTTCCTAAATCTCTTGTCGCTAACCATAAAGCACCCATTGTGAAGCAATGGGTTGCTAAATGCAAGAATTAATCTCTTGTAGGATCTTGCTCCCGGTGGTTCAAAATGGATAATTGATAGTGGATGTACAAGTCATATGACCGGGAGCAAAGAACTTGTTACGGAGTTGAAACCTAATGAAGATCAAGTAACCGTAACTTTTGGTGACTTATCAAGGTCTAAGGTAACTGTGTTTGGCAAAGTGGTAGTTGCCCCCGACATTTCTCTTGTCAATGTCATGCTTGTTGAATCTCTTGGCTATAATTTGTTATCGGTTCGTGCCTTAACAAAGATGGGGATCTCTCCCTTCTTTGATAAGGACATTGTGGTCCTCTTGTGGAGCAAGTCGCTAAGAGTGGCTTTCGTGGGACACGTGGAGCATGAGCTCTATGTGGTGGACTTCTCCGGAGCCACCACTTCTCAAGCCATGTGTCTCTTCAGAAAAGCCGACGTGGGTTGGCTTTGGCATCGCCGACTAGCTCACGTAAACATGCGTACTTTGCAAAGTCTTCACAAGGGTGGCCACATTCTTGGACTAAAAGATCATGTTTCCTTTTCAAGGGATCGAATTTGTAGAGCTTGTGTGGAAGGCAAGATGCATGACATTCCTCATCCAAGCAAGACCATCATATCGTCATCCCGGATTTTGGAACTCCTTCATGTTGATCTATTTGGACCAATTCCGGAGGTAAGTCTTGGTGGCAAGAAATATTGCCTCGTGATTGTTGATGACTATTCAAGATATACTTGGGTCTATTTCTTCAAGACCAAGGATGAAACTCAACAAGTCTTCATCGATTTCTCAAAGGAAGTTCAACGCCAATATGACCTTCCCATTTTGGTTATTCGTAGTGACAATGGGTCGGAATTCAAGAACTACACTCTTAACGACTTTCTTAGTGAAGAAGGCATTCGTCATCAATATTCCGCTGCTTACACTCCTCAACAAAATGGCGTTGCCGAAAGAAAGAACCGGACTCTCATCGATATGGCGAGATCTATGTTGGCGGAGTTCAAGTCTCCCGTCAACTTTTGGGCGGAGGCTATTTCCACCACATGTCACTCATCTAATCGCCTCTACTTCCTCAAAGGTTTGAAGAAGACTCCGTATGAGATCCTCACCGGCAATAAACCCAACATTGGCTACTTCCGAGTGTTTGGATGTAAGTGCTATTATCTAGTCAAGGGTGTCCAGTTGGGTAAGTTTCACTCTAAGTCTCTTGAGGGGATATTTGTCGGTTATGGTAGCGAGTCCCAAACTTATAGAGTCTTTGATAAATCCTCCCGGATTATCATAGAGTCTTGTAGTGTGGAATTCGATGAAAATGATGGCTCCCAAGTGGAGCAAGTTGGTGTTTGTGATGTAGGTGATGAACAACCTTTTGATGCTATTAAGAAGATGGGGGTGGGCTTTCTACGCCCAATTGAAGTCCATAAAGAAGTTGTTCAAGATGATTCCAGTTCTCCCATCAAGGAAAACTCACCATCACAAGTACCACAAGGTGGCTCACCCATAGAAAATGATGATTCCCCTCAAGAACAATCTCAAGATTCTCCTCAACAAGGGCATGCTATTTCTTGTCAAGATGAAGCTCATGATGAATCGCAACAAGATCTACATCAACAAAAAGATCATGCCTCCTCCACCAAAATTATCGAAGCCAACTCCACTTCTCCAAGTTCTACTCAAGGGCAAGATCATCCTTCTCCACCTCATGAAAAGACTTCTCATGATGATCAAGGCCCACAAGAAGGTCAAGACGAGGATCCAAAGGATCAAGATGGTCAAGAAATTGTCCCCACCACAAGGGCGGCAATTGAAACTCGTCGTCAAGCTCGCTTTATAAAGTCTTTGGAACTTAGAGCATTATCTCTCGACAAAGTCATTGGTGATATTCGAGCAAGGGTCTCCACACGAAGTCAATTAGCTCACTTTAGTGAGCATCAAGCACACATTTCCATGGTCGAGCCCAAGAAAGTCTTTGATGCTCTTGAAGATCCCGATTGGCTAGGGGCTATGCATGAAGAACTTAACAACTTCGAGCGCAACAAAGTGTGGCGTCTAGTTGAGAAGCCTAAAGATTGCCGCAACGTTATCGGCACTAAGTGGATCTTCAAGAACAAGCAAGATGAACATGGTATCGTTGTGAGGAACAAGGCGCGGTTGGTGGCTCAAGGCTTCTCTCAAGTCGAAGGCATCGATTTTGGAGAAACTTTCGCGCCGGTCGCAAGACTCGAATCGATACGTATTCTCATCGCTTTTGCTTCTCACCATGGTTTCAAATTGCAACAAATGGATGTAAAATCTGCTTTTCTTAATGGTCCATTGCAAGAACTTGTTTATGTTAAACAACCCTCGGGTTTTGAAAACCCCAACCATCCTCACCACGTCTATGTCTTGGACAAAGCTCTCTATGGCCTTAAACAAGCCCCCCGTGCATGGTACGAGCACTTGAGAGAGTTCTTGGTAGACCGTGGATTTGAGGTTGGGGTAATCGATCCCACTCTTTTCACTAAAAAGGTTAATGGTGAACTCTTCATTTGTCAACTATATGTCGATGACATTATCTTCGGTTCTTCTAACCGTGTGTTCAATGATGAGTTTTCCAAGCTAATGACCGACAAGTTCGAGATGTCCATGATGGGTGAACTCAAGTTCTTTCTTGGCTTTGAGATAAAGCAATTGAGGGAAGGGACTTTCATTTGTCAAGCCAAGTATATTCAAGAGATGATCAAGAAATTTAAATTGCTTGGACTTAACGGTGTGACGACTCCTATGCAAACCAAGTGCCACCTCCAACTCAACCCCGACGGTAAAGAGGTAGACCAAAAGGAGTATCGTTCTATGATTGGGTCTCTTCTTTATTTGTGTGCCTCTAGGCCCGATATCGTTTTAAGCGTGGGAGTGTGTGCTCGTTATCAAGCCGCGCCTAAGGAAAGTCATTTGATGGCCGTAAAGAGAATCTTCAGATATTTTGTTCATACCCCTTGCTTTGGGTTGTGGTATCCCAAAGATGGCACATTGTCTCTTTGTGGATATACGGACTCCGATTGGGCGGGCGACATTGATGATAGGAAGTCCACATCCGGAACGTGTCAATTTCTTGGAAGATCTTTGGTGAGTTGGTCCTCGAAGAAACAAAATTGTATCTCATTATCCACGGCGGAGGCCGAGTATGTTGTTGCCGCAAGCGGATGTACTCAACTTCTTTGGATGCGGCAAACTTTAGAGGATTACGGTGTCCTCTTGGACAAAGTGCCGCTTTTATGTGACAATGAGAGTGCCATCAAAATTGCGTACAATCCGGTGCAACATTCAAGGACCAAGCACATTGAGATTCGTCATCACTTCATCCGCGATCACGTGGCACGAGGAGATATTGATCTATCATATGTTGGTACAAGGGATCAATTGGCGGATATCTTCACGAAACCCCTTGATGAAGCCCGTTTTTGCTACTTATGGAATGAGCTCAATATCATAGATTCTCGGGCTTTGGCTTGAGCTCCGTACACACACTCCAACGTTTAAGGTTTTATAAGATCTAGAGGTACGCATGGACTTAGGGGGAGTGTTTTCCTAATACATTGGACTCTTCCTCCCCCTATTATGCATATAGTGACATATCATTGCTAAAACTTCAAATTGAATCTAATTTGTGAGCTTCAATGTTGAGATATAGTTATGGACCCAAGATATATCTTCGCGGTACCATGCTACAACTCATACACGGTGGCCTCGGCCACCAACTCTCTTTCTCTTTGGATTCCATTTGGTTTTATTCTTTTATTCTCACTTGCATTGTCTTTGGTTCTTTTGGGAAAACACACTCTTGGTGATATTCTCTTGTGTTTTATGGTTTTTGCAACTTGAGTGTGTCTTCTTTTCAGTTTGATTATCTATCCTAAGCCTTTAACTATCCTGTAAACTTGCTTTTCCCCACTCATGTACCTTTTTTGTATCTTGTTCCTGGAGTTTTTGGGTTTGAACGGAAATCTCCGAGCCTTACTCGGAAATCTCCGGGCCACCAGAAAATTTCGAGACTAAGTCCATTCAAAAATCAGCACTGACCTGCGTTGATTCTTGACCGGAAATAGTCCCGGAAATTTCCGGAGTCCGGAAATTTCCGAGCTGAGACTCGGAAATCTCCGACCCCTGCGATTTCTGGCACCTAAGTCCTTTTCAATTTCGGTACTGACCTCAGGCGAAGCTGAATCGGAATTAGAGCCGGAAATCTCCGGTCCGATGTCCGGAAATCTCCGAGTGTGCCAAAAGTTTTCCAGGGCTAAGTCCTATCCGGAAATAGCCCCGGAAATCTCCGGCACCCGGAAATTTCCGAGCCTCAGTCCGGAAATTTCCGGTTCAAATTTTCCTGTCTATATAAGGGCACGGGTGGACCGGCCGGTTCGGCCAGTTCATCCATCCCGTGCCCTAATCCTCTCTCTCCTCCGAAAATCTCCATTTTTTCCTTTCCTCGCTGCGGGTGGATCGTTCGAGGGTTTCTTGCGTGCTTCGGGGATCTGCTTCTCCTCGTCAAGGGCTTAGTTTCCATCCGCACGCTTTTCGCAATGTCCTCCGGTAACTCCTCTTATTTCAAATCTAGGACGAAACTTGTTTTCGTTTAACCTAGCAGATTTAGGAGGTTGTTGGTTGTTTCCTTTGGTAGAATTGCTCCCCTAGGCATGTTCTACCTTCCACATGCACAGATCTGTTTTTCTTCCATAGATTTTGTTCAGATCTGTCAAAATTTCGTGCAGACCGGAAATTTCCGGTCCTCACTCGGAAATCTCCGGACCCCGGAGATCTCCGAGTCAGACCCGGAAATCTCCGGCCTGCTCAGAATCAAAACAGCAAAGTCCAGAAACTATGTTTGCCAAAACTTTTCTAGTATGTTCCTTTTTCAATCTTGGACATGAGTGCTTACCCCATATGCTTTCCATCCACTCTATGCTGTGTACCTGCAGGTTCCAACCCTCGTGGCCGCTACAAGCAAATAGCTACTCGCGGAAGAGCCAAACCAGTTCACTCACGCCCTCCCAGTGGGTCCTCCAGTGAAGAGAACTCACAAACTGAGTCCTCAGCCATCCTCAGGAAACCTATTGGTGCTAATAAGAAGAAGAAGACCGAGCTCCGCCTTGAAGACTTCAACAAAGGAAGTTTTCGCAAGTGGCGAAGTGACCTATCCTATGATGTGGAGTCTGATGATCCCACTTACTTTTGCACTGAGATGGCATGGATCTACAGGGAAGTCTATCAGAAGTTCTCCATTGACAAGCCAATCTGCCCCATGAAGTGGATTGACTTTGACAAATTAATGAAGAAGGCAGATTATTTTGGTGGTGCTGTGAAGGTGTGTGGTCTTTTGGGTTTGGAGCCATTGATGAGAACTGAGTGCAGTTACAACGTCTCTCTTATACATCAGTTCTATGCCACTGTGGTGTTTGACTCCTCAGAGGATATTGGGATGACTTGGATGTCTGGCAGGCAGCGCTTGACTTCTTCCTTCAGAGAGTTTGCTCAGATTCTTGGATGTCCTTTCCGTGGTCTTTCTACTTCAGCTGGTGCCCGCATGCATGTCCATGGCGTGTCCTACAACAAACACGTCATGACTGATCTATACCAGCCTGGTGGGAGGATTGGCTCTCAGAATGGCCTCCTACCCACTTATGATATCCTACTGCGCATGTTCCGTTGGACCATTGCTCCCATTGCCGGCAATGCAGATAATATAGGCGGGGCTCTAGTAAACTTGATGGCCAAAGCTCATGATGCCTATCTTGGGGAGTATGCAGTTGAGCAGGAAGTCTATAAGGTGGGTGTCATGGATTTTATTTTCCAGGAGATGTCACTAGCAGTCTTTGAGAGGAAAGTTCCTCCATATGCTCCTTATATCATGCTGCTCATCAAGAGCCTCTACAAGCTGTCTGAGCAAGACGGTGATGACTTTGATGCAGCTTTTGCCACTCAGCCTCACAAGCCAGCCCTGCTTGTTCAGAAATCTGCTCACTTGGTTCAACAACAAGCCACCATGCATGAGATCAATGAGGATGACATTTTTGGTGGTCCATCTAGGGTTCCCTCCAATCCCAACATCAAGAAAGCTGCCAAGAAAAGTCACCCCTGGGTAGTTCGAGCAATTGAGAAAATCATGAACATGAACTGTTGCATTCACAGTGAGAACTACTCCATCTACTCTCAGAACCATCGCATTATGCAGCGCCAAGAAGCAATGATGGCTCACATGAAGATGCCTGCTCCGAAGCAACCTTTGAAGCCTCGGGTTCCCTTCAAGGATTGGAATGCAGATGGTCTCACATTTGATTGGGATGATGCTGTGCCAGAGGACAGCGATCTTGAGAATGCTGACACGGAGGAGGAAGAGGAAGATGATCAGGACGCGGGTTCCGACTCTTGAGTCATGGGACGTTAGTGGAACCTCCTCCCTTTTTGGGTATCTTGATGCCAAAGGGGGGGAAGTATCTCTAGGACTCTCGGGATTTGCATGGGCTAAGAGCACTTCTTTCTTTTCGCTTTGCTTTCTTCAGTGCTCTCTTTTTTCGTGACTGTGGTTGTTTCGTCATGTGTGTGAGACATGAGTACTGTTAATTTCTCTATTGTAATAACTACTTATCTAAGTTTGTTGCTTCTATTGTGTTTGTGTGTGCTTTGTAAAATCTAGGGGGAGTGTTGATCCTAAGAAATGTGCACTTTGTATTCCAAAGACATTCTTAAATAGTGCACTCACTTAGGGGGAGCTCCGTCTATATTTTGCAAATCCACTCTTGTTTTTTTGTGTTGTCATCATTCGCCAAAAAGGGGGAGATTGAAAGTGCATTCTATGTACTCCCAAGTTTTGGTGACTAATGACAACACAAAAGTATTCTAATGTTTGTGATGAAGCATGCAGGCTATTTTACAGGTTGACTGTCAAAGAGGAATACTTAGGTTGCCTAAATGTCATTTCAATTACACCTGGTATTTGTTCAGGATTTCAGTCAGGATATTTCCGGGGCCCGGAAATTTCCGGTCCACAGACCGGAGATTTCCGAGCCATCCTTAATTATCACTAAGTCTAAAATTGAAATGCGTACTGACTCCAACTCAAGCTGAGCCGGAAATCCTACCGGAGATTTCCGGCGCTCGGAGATTTCCGAGCCCCAGTCCGGATATCTCCGAGTGACAGAAGAATTTCGACCAAGTCCATAACTCAGATGCGTACTGACTCCAAAACATATTTAGCCGGAAATCCTCTCGGAGATTTCCGGCGCTCGGAGATTTCCGAGCCCCAATCCGGAAATCTCCGAGTGTCAGAGGATTTTCGACCAAGTCAAGAAGCCCAACCAGTACTGATCCAGATTCAATTTCAGCCGGAAATTGCACCGGAAATTTCCGGGGTCCGGAGATCTCCGGTCCTCAACCCGGAGATTTCCGGGCTGGCGGCTGTGCAACGGGCAGATTTTGGGGAGGGGTATAAATACCCCTCCACCTACCTCCAACATTCAAAGCTTCCAGATTTTCTCTCTCCTCCATTGGTGCTGAAGCTCGTTTCTCCCGGATCTCTCAATCTAGCCACTCAAATCCGTTGATACTTGGGGATCTGAGGGAGAAGCCACCGATCTACATCTCCACCGAAGCGATTTGACTTTCCCCCTCTATTTCTTGAGGGGCAACGAATCTAGGGTTCCTTTGTGGATAGCTAGGTTCAACCTTGTGTAATTTGATCCTTTGTGGATTCCTTTGTGGAAGTGACCTGTTGTGGTCGTTGTGAGAGCCCCCAATTCAGTTGTGGGTGTGTGCCTCACGAATTTGTATGGGATTTTCTCCGCCCTTAAAGGAGTCCTTAGTGGAAGTGTGGATTCGCACCTTTGTGGTCGAATTCACAGGAGAATAGGGTGAGGTCTTTGTGGCGTTGAGCAAACCTTTGTGGTAGCTCACACCTCTCCAACGAGACGTACACCTATGTGGTGGAACTCGGGATAAAACCTTGGTCTTCGAGTTCCTACGGTTGTTTCGTTCCACTCTCCTTTACAGCATCTTTATTTCCTGTATTTGCCTTTGTTTCTTTGTAGTTTGTCACTTGTATCATCTAGCTGCACATCTAGACAATTTACTTTCCGCTAGCCTAAAAACTGAAACAGAGATAAAAATTGGTCACCACCTATTCACCCCCCCCCCCTCTAGGTGGTCAACTGCCGTTCAGCTAGTTCACCTGCTAGCTGCAAAGAAGTAAGATGAGGCTTCCTCGGAGGAAGGTAGGCAGTCAAACCCACGTGGGGAGGTGCAGTTTAAGCTTGAACTCATGCCAAACGAGATCATGCTGGAAGGGGTAGGAAATTACGTCAGTTGGTCCAGGAGAGGGATGCTGATTCTGAGGATGAAATCGCTGGAAGGGTACGTGCTAGGAGTGGTCAATGAGCCTGAAGACAAGAGTGGGCAGGAGTGGAGGAAGTGGAATGCTACAGATTCGCTAATCCTCACGTGGTTGTTGAATTCCCTCACAACGGCTGTAGCTGCATCTGTGGAAGCTCTTGCCACATCAATGGAGGTATGGGATGCTCTGTCCAAGATGTACTGAAGCAAGGGAAACGTCATGCTGATTTCCCAGATTGAAGATACAATACATGATCTGAAACAAGATGACAAGACTTTGATGACATATGTGGGAGAGCTGAAACATGCATGGGCAGATCTTGATCATCTTGCTCCTTTGGTGTTGCCTCATTCTGAATGTGTGGCAGCAGCGAAGAAGTGGATTGAGGACAGACGGGTGCTGAAATTCTTGAAGGGACTGCATTCTTCATTCGAGGGCAGGAGGGCTGCACTAATGCATCTTCCTCAGCTGCCTACTTTGGAAGAGGCCATTGCAGCTATGGGACAGGAAGAAACTAGGCTGAAACATATCGAAAAGGTGGAGGTGGTACCTAGACCAGCTTACTATGTGTCTAATAGGATCGAATTCCGTGATTGTCACAATTGCGGAACAAAAGGGCATCTTAGTTACAATTGCACTGCTCCAAAGCGCGGCCAAGGAAGGGGATATAGCCGAGGAAATTACAGGGGAGTTAGAGGCAGGAATATGGGGCATTCAAATTATCAAATGAGTGCAAGAGCAAACATGTCAGTCATGGATGAAGAATCATCACAGCCTAGTTCAGGACATAATGAAGTAAAGAAAGGGGATCAACCGACAGCTGCCAGCTTTGGACACTTTGCTCACTTTGTCTACACCGATGAAGGTAAAAATGAAAGTGCCTCTCTAGCTACGCATAGATTAAATTCAGAATGGATACTAGACTCTGGGGCATCCAAACATGTTGCTGGTTGCATTGGGGAGTTCGAGTCATATACGCAATTCCCTTCCATACATCAACAAACAATTCAAACTGCGGATGGTACAGCCCAGAAAATCGAAGGAACAGGAATTGTCCAGTGTACACAAAATATTAAGCTATCATCAGTCCTGCATGTACCCGCATTTCCTGTGAATTTACTCTCTCTGAGTGCGCTGGTTGATCAGATAGACTGTCGGGTAATCGTTGACAAATATGTATTCTTTATACAGGAGAGGCTGAGTGGAAGGAAGATTGGAACAGGAACCAGGCGTAGAGGCCTTTGGTACATGGACCGTGATGAAACATGCAAGCTAGGAGGTTCAGCTCTTGTTGCAGCTCTGGTGGGGAAGGAGAAACTTGCTATGATCCATCATTGTAGAATGGGACATGTAGCTTTTGACAAAATGAGTAAACTCTGTCCAGATGTAATGAGTGAAGTTGATAAGAACAACCTTAAGTGTGAATCATGTGAGTATGCTAAACACACAAGAACCACCTATGTGAGTAAGGGGCTGAGAAATATATCCCCGTTTATGCTTGTGCATTCTGATGTGTGGACATGTCCCATTGTTTCTATTAGTGGGATGAAGTATTTTGTGACTTTCATTGACTGTTATTCTCGAATGACATGGGTGTACCTTATGAAGCATAAGGATGAAGTGCTATCTTGCTTCCAGAATTTTTGTGCGTATGTTAAAACTCAGTTCAAGGTGCAGGTCCAGATGCTCAGATCAGATAATGGAACAGAATACATCAACAAAAGATTTGGGGGATTTCTATCTGACCAAGGTATTCTACATCAAACATCATGTCCAGATACCCCACCTCAAAATGGAGTGGCAGAGAGGAAAAATCGCCACATTCTTGAGGTGGCTCGATCATTGATGTACACCATGAATGTCACTAAATTTCTCTGGAGTGAGGCAGTGATGACAGCTACCTTTCTTATTAACCGCATGCCCTCAAGAGTACTAACTATGAAATCTCCTTGTGAATTGCTGCTAGGTGAGAACAAGTTTGTGGTTCCACCCAAGGTGTTTGGCTGCACTTGTTTTGTTCGTGATCACAGGCCATCAGTGACAAAGCTTGATCCTCGGGCTGTCAAGTGCATCTTCATTGGCTATCCTGCTGGACAACGCAGATACAAATGTTGGAGTCCTTCTGAGCGGCGCACATTTGTAAGTCTTGATGTTACTTTCTGGGAATCTGACCCTTTTTATGGTGAAAAAACAGATTTGAGTACGATATTCGAAGGCCTTGACCAGTTGTCTACTACTGGTCAAGAGGGGGAGAAGAATGCAAGCAGCAGCAACAACAACAACAATGATGGAGCCAGCAGCTCTACTGGACAACAACACCGACCTCCTCTTATTGTTGGGACCATACCCCTTGTTGGTATGGACGTGCCACAAGAAAAAAGTTGGTCAAAACCAAATGAAGAGCATGCAACACGTGTGTACTCACGGAGGCCAAGGAGTGAGCCACAAGGGGAGCTACAAGCACAGGGGAGCAACAAGCACAGGGGGAGCTACAGGTTGTTGAAAATGATTTGCTAGAGGAAAGTGTTGAACCTGAAAGCACAGATGAAAGTTCAGTTGGCACCACAGTGGCGTCACTGGATTTGCCTATTGCTTTAAGGAAAGGAAAACGCGCTGCTACGTTGGCACAAACCGATAGAGCAGGTTTGGTGCACAACATCGATAATTACATATCATATGAAGCTTTGTCTCCTTCATACAAGGCTTTTGTTGCATCTCTCCAATCTACTGCAATTCCAAGAGATTGGAAGGCAGCCAAGCAGGATCAGAAGTGGTTTGCTGCTATGAAAGAAGAATTGGATGCACTAAGGAAGAACAAGACCTGGGAACTCACTAGTCTTCCTAGAGGAAAAAATGCAGTCAGTTGTAAATGGGTCTATACCGTTAAGCAAAGTCCTGAAGGGAAGATAGAAAGATATAAAGCAAGATTGGTGGCTAGAGGATATAGTCAAACATATGGGATTGACTATGATGAAACCTTTGCTCCTGTGGCAAAGATGAACACAGTAAGGGTCCTGATCTCATGTGCAGCAAACTTTGGATGGCCATTACACCAGCTAGATGTAAAAAATGCTTTCCTTCATGGAGATCTACAAGAAGAAGTTTACATGGAAATTCCTCCAGGCCTAGCTTCAGCTGAAACTGAAGGTAAAGTGTGCAGGTTAAAGAAGGCGTTTTATGGGTTAAAACAATCACCTAGGGCTTGGTTTGATCGATTTAGAAGAGTTGTGTGCGAGATGGGATATAAACAGTGTAATGGTGACCACACTGTATTTTATAGACATTCAACCGAGAAGATCACAATTCTAGCTGTCTAATCACAGGAGATGATGCAGTGGAAGTGTTAGAGTAAGTAATGGGCCTGGGCCCATTAGTCTTAAGGGTTTACTTAGGGGTCAAGTAAGCCTTGCTTGGGAGTCAAGGAAACCCCTCTATATAAGGAGGTGAGATGTATCAATCTAATCAAGCAAGAATTCAGAGGAAACCCTCCCTCTTGCCCGGCCGTGGGACAGGATCCCCGCGGCCGGCGATCCAGCGCGCCCTCAGCGCTCTCTCCCTTCCCCCTTAAACCCTAGCAACCATAACATCAGTAAGTAATGGGCCTGGGCCTATTAGTCTTAAGGGTTTACTTAGGGGTCAAGTAAGCCTTGTTTGGGAGTCAAGGAAACCCCTCTATATAAGGAGGTGAGATGTATCAATCTAATCAAGCAAGAATTCAGAGGAAAACCCTCCCTCTTGCCCGGCCGTGGGACAGGATCCCCGCGGCCGGCGATCCAGCGCGCCCTCAGCTCTCTCTCCCTTCCCCCTCAAACCCTAGCAACCATAACATCTGGTATCAGATTGCCTAGGTCTCAGGGGTTCCAACGGCCCCAACATCGACACCACCTCCGCTGCCGACACCACCGCCATGCTCGGCGCATCCGCGCCGCGGGAAACCGCCACCGTCACCGGCGCCCAGGGAGGCGCCGCCGCCGACCCTGCCGCGGTCCTCGCCCTCCTGCCCGTGGCGCTGATGGACATCGCCGACAGCCTCCGCGCCCTCCGCCTCGACTTCGCCAAGATGAGAGCGGGCCAGCACCCGCCCTCGCCGATCGGGCCGCCCGCGCCCGCCGATCAGCCACCGGCGGCAGCCGTCGCCAGCAAGGGGCGCTCCACCGTCCAGTGGCCAGCATCGCCCTCGCAGCTGCCTGCCTGGCTCGACGGCCCGCCCATCTACACCGAGGCGGAAGCACAGCCGACCGTCCAGCAGGTCGCTCCCACCTTCGACGGCCCAGGGGGTTTCGCCCCGCCACCGACGGCCACGCCGTTTGCCCCACCTCGACATCCAGTCTGGGAGAAGATCGATGCGATGGCGGCTTGGGCGTCGCAGCACAAACGGTCGCCGCCGGCGCCGACCCCCGCACAGCCATCGCTGCCGCGCTTGGCCGCGACCACGGCGTCGGTCACCACGGCGCCGCCGTCCTCGACGGCTTCCCACCACGTGTCAGCGGCGGTGAAACTGCAGGCTGCTGCGCGCGGCCTCCTAGCGCGTCGGCATGTGCGGGAGATGCATGATTTCCAGCTGCAACGCCTCCAAGTTGCGCTTCACGGCGCACGGGACCTCGTTCTCGTCCACTGTGTGGGAGATCTTGGGCACTCGATTTTCCCCACGGGCGGCGGGCACGCTGTTTTCTCCGCGGGCAGCGACCTCCACATCTACGACATCGACAGTCAGCCAGCGGGAAGAAGACATGGTGTCGCAGACGGGAGCGCACCGCGTAGTGCCACGACATTCCGCCGCCGGCCGCCGCGAGGGCTCCCTTGGTCCCGATGGCGTCCTTGGGATCCAGGGGGCTGCACACGCACAATTTCGGCGCGCGGAGGATTCTTGCCACATCGTTCGGAGTAAAAAATAAGGAGTCGGAGTCTCATTCGGGTTAGCTTATTTCAGGTCCATCCACTAAGCCGAGATGTAAAAGGCTTAGGTCGATATAAGAGTCGGAGTCTTGTTAGGTTGCAGCTCGAGGACGAGCTGCGTGTCCAGGTGGGGTGTAGTGTTAGAGTAAGTAATGGGCCTGGGCCCATTAGTCTTAAGGGTTTACTTAGGGGTCAAGTAAGCCTTGCTTGGGAGTCAAGGAAACCCCTCTATATAAGGAGGTGAGATGTATCAATCTAATCAAGCAAGAATTCAGAGGAAAACCCTCCCTCTTGCCCGGCCGTGGGACAGGATCCCCGCGGCCGGCGATCCAGCGCGCACTCAGCTCTCTCTCCCTTCCCCCTCGAACCCTAGCAACCATAACAGGAAATAACAAGGGTGAAGAGTTGTTTGAGCAAAGCCTTTGAAGTCAAAGATCTTGGACATCTTAGATACTTCCTTGGAATAGAGGTAGCAAGGTCAAAGAAGGGAATTGTCTTATCGCAGCGGAAATATATCTTGGATCTTCTCAATGATATGGGAATGATGGAATGTCGTGCAGCTCCAACACCCATTGATCAAAACCAGAAAGTAACAGCTCAATATGGGGATTTAGTGGACAAGGAAAGATATCAAAGGCTGGTGGGAAGGCTGCTTTACTTGTGTCACACAAGACCAGATATTGCATATGCAGTTAGCGTTGTGAGCAGATACATGCATGAACCGAGAAGTGGGCATATGGACGCTGTCCATCGAATTTTAAGATATTTAAAAGGAACTCCAGGGAAGGGATTGTGGTTTCAAGCAAATGGGCATCTAACAGTTGATGGTTACAGTGATGCTGATTGGGCGAGTTGCTTGGACGATAGAAGATCAACCTCTGGTTACTGTGTTTTTGTTGGAGGAAATTTGATTGCATGGAGGAGTAAGAAACAAGCAGTAGTATCAAGATCAACTGCAGAAGCTGAGTACAGAGCCTTGTCTCTAGGCTTAAGCGAGATGCTATGGGTAAGAAATCTTCTAAGTGAGTTGAAGGTTCTAAAGGAAGGACATCTGAATGTTTGGTGTGACAGCAAGTCTGCGATCTGCATTGCAAATAATCCAGTTCAACATGACAGGACAAAGCACATTGAGATTGATAGATTCTTTATTAAAGAGAAGCTTGATGCTGGAATTGTCAAGATTGATCATGTGAGCATAGGGCAGCAAATTGCTGATTGTCTGACGAAAGGTTTGGCTCCAAAAGAGTGTGATCGAGCTTGTGACAAGATGGGAATGATCGACATTTATCACCCATCTTGAGGGGGAGTGTTGGACTGTTTTGGGCTGCAGCCTGTCTAGCCATTCTGGCCCATGAGGCCCATTAACTCTAGTGACCCTGAGGGATATATAAGTGGGGCTGCCTGTGAGGAAACCCTAAGATTAATACAACATGAGGGCTGGCGGCTGCTCTCTCAGGTTAGCTACTCTCAACTACTACAGTAAGGTTGAAGCCTGCCGGGCGGCCCAGATAGCTAACGTATAAGGAAGTAGGCGTACGGTCCAAGGAAGGCGGAAGGCCAAATCCCATCAAGACACCAAGCCCAAGACGAAAGGCGGCAACTAAGCCGGCTAGGTCTAGTACTCTGATTACTTGCCGGACAAGTACTTGCCTTGTATCCTGGGGTCTGGCCGCCTATATAAGCCGGCCACCAGGAAGCCCTTAGGGTACGCTCGATACGCATCATACCCATTGTAAACTGTTCACGGCTATTTGCCTCATAGTGAATTATAGCAGCACGTAGGATCTCGCCACCGCCGCGGGATCTGAACCTGGGTAAACTCGCCGTGTTCAATCCCGTCCTCGACGACACCAACCATCTTCCCCACAATCTATACGTAGGCTAGATGACCCCGTCTCCTATCAAATATGCCGATACTACGACATATGTTACATTTCTAATTGGCTCACTTTACGCTACTTGATGACTCTCTAGCTGGCCATATATTTTAGCTTGCAGTTCTCAGTTTGTCATCGGAATAACAAGAGGTAGTGATTTTTTTTGAAAATATGCTTGCCCTTACTAATATGATGAGTGTATGATCTGACCGAGTGCTGGTCGAAGAGACATTTTTTTTTACTATTATGTCGTTTTCAAATATATACTGAACTCCTTGCAGCAAGGAAGGACTGTTGCTGTCACTTGGTAGATGTCAACTCTTTCCAGTGGCACCTACGCAGAACAAAATGAATCGGACTAAAGTTATGTTACCTATGCTCATTTTTTTATTTCTTTTGAGAAATTGTTTTCTAAAGCATGATGGTTAATACTGAAATTCTAACAAAGAAGAGCCAAATGACTAGCATAAGCAGACAATCTTATACTTACTATATTTCTGCTACTTATGTGATCCTCAGTGAAACTATTCCATTTAGTTATCGCACTCAGAAAACTAATTTTGACATGATCATGTGATGCACCAAAGATTGGTTGTTTAAATCATTTTAACTTAGGACCATGTACGACTATGTTTATTGTCCATGTTTCTCCACAGTTTTGGAATAATTTATCTTTGAGAAAACAGACGTATAGTCGTATACTACCAGTTGGTGTATTGGCCTTCCAATAGATATACATGTGTGCAATTGAAGAGTTAAACATTATGCATTTTTCTCATTTGATGAGCAGAAGCTAACTAGATAATTTGGAATACTACTATTCCATTTAATTATTGCCCTCAGAAAATTAATTTTGACATGATCATGAGATGCAGCAAGAAATCATTGAATGATCAAAATTGATATATATATTTAGAGTATGGTTGAATAAATAGTAAATTAGACCGATTGAAATGGCCACTTCAACTAACAACATGAATCAACTGAAGGTAGAAGCCTGTGAATTCAGTTCATCGACCTGTAAACTACTATTCGTAAGTTTCTGACACAATACATACATACTTACTCACTGGTTGAATGGTTGTTGGCTTGTTTTTCTATGGTGTTTATCATCAGGGAAAAGAGTCAAGCTTTGTGGCGTTCGATTTGCTGAAAAGTAGATCGCATTGCCTCTGGCACATTGCATTTTGTTATTGCTTATGGTATTGACACATCTGATCTGAATTTTATTCTATCACTTTCATACCTATGTGTTTGCAACTTTCAACTTACCTGAATTAGTATATCTTTGTTGGTACATAATCTTTGCTCATATATATCCTCCTCCTGCTCTCCTCGCCACTCCTCCAGTCTCCAGGGCGCTAGCTAGACTCTGACAGCCACATCCAACTATCCAAGAACATATGCAAAAGGCCCACGGGATTGCCAGATTCTAAATTTCAGCAGCCGTGACAGAAGTTATCAGCTTCATGATCAGGTATTCAGGTCCGTGTCGATAGTGATACATGGCCGCTGCGATCAACAGTTCAAGTGCTCAACATATAGCTAGGCAGGCTCGCTAACTCTGTCGGGCAGGCAGAGGTGCCAAAAGTTGTTTTCATATGTATATCTTAGCATATGAAAGTTGCATATGTTAAACTTTCATCAGCTATATATAAGGAAAGCTGGTCAGAGGCCATGGAGTTATTGCAGTCGATTCCGCTTACTGTTAACTGAATTGGCTGTTGCATCGCCACTTCGCCAGTTACCTTATATACTGAAACTTATGAAGAATTTTCCTCTGGCAAATGAGCAATCTTTTAAAGAATCCCTAGGCCAAAAGTAGCTTATTTTTTTATTGAGAAAATACGATGGGTACTTAGGGGTTTGCTCAGGAAAAATCTACCAAGTCAACCTATGAAAAATGCTACATAACTTACTATATTTGAATTGATTTGGCTTCTCAAATTGCAGAAAATGGTGGTAAGTTAACTTAGTTTTCTTTGAATTAATATGGCTTCTGAAATTGTAGTAAATTGTATGCAAGTCTAATAACCCATCTTGACATACATACTTTTTATACTGTCCAAATCATTTGTGAGAGTTTTTAACTGCCTATTCATAGCCAGAGTACGTGTTCCAAGCATCAACTAGATGAACTCTATCGGTAACAAACAAAAAGCCTGATGTTTGTCTTTCCTCAATGAATTCTTTGTGTATGAAGATTTTTTTTTCAGGTTTTGGAACTACTTTTACCTTCTTTCCTTTTACTGCGTTGCCTTTGGGCAACAACTTCTATAAATATATTACCTACTTAATTTATCAAGGCTAACAATTGATTGGTTGTCCAAAAAAATGCACTGCGGGATGAGGTTGTTTCAACTTTTTCCAAATAGGTTATTCTTATGAAACTATGTCTGTTCGACTTGTCAACCGTGCTAGAGATGTTCTCAGTAATATGGAGCTCAAGGACAGTGTCAAATATCAGATGTAAGTAGCCATACTCTTATCTCATGGGTGCTATGCTTTAGGTGGAAAACTGTTGTGTCTCTAAAAAGAAATAGAAGTTCATATTTGGGTATATTTCAGGAAATCTGACAGGCTAACTCCCCTGTAACCACAATAAAGTTATCAGTTAATCTAACTTTTTTTGTATGTGAAGTTATAACTGAATTCTTTTGGGGTATATCATCTTGACTCCCATGTAGCTACAATGGGTTAAAAGTCATCATGTTGAAATTTCTGCACCACCATGCTGGGTATGGGCTTGTTTTACATAAAATTTATCGCTGAATATTTTTTATCTAATTTCCCTCTATTCTCACTATTCAGAAATCTTAAGATTTCTCTATCTGAAGAACATTATGTGCAAATTGTTCCTATATAGGAGGTAAACATTCCAACATCTGGTTGCTATGTATCTACCATATTTTCTAATATTGTGCTGGTTGATGATGTTGCCACAACAACAGTTGCAGAAATAATTTGAAAGGTAGGAATCAAATAGCATCAGTGTGACTTTTTTGTTCACTAAAAAATGTTGTTTTGTAGGTGAAATGGCATGTGAAAGTTAATTGAATAAATACATTGCTATAGGCGGCAAACATGCTTTGGAGGCGTCGAACCACTATGAAAGGAAGCTGAACGTCAAGTATGACGATCAGATGGATACCATGTACATTTTATGCATTCAGTATAACGAGTTCTTAGTTTTTCCAGCACAAAAATTCAAAGATCGAACTCTTTCTTGCTCACCAAGAGACACTGCAAGGGAATGGCCGAGAGGCTGGTATTAGAATCAAAGCCGGCTTCAAATATCGCTGAATGACATGTTTCTGTTGCCACATAATCTTCCTTTTATAAATCTGGCTACTTAATTTATAGGTTTAGAAGAGTAAACATCCAAGAGACCAGGTCATCAGAACACATGGTGACAGGAAATGAAACAAGAAGGTGCCATGTCAAAGCAAACAATGTGTCTCGTGGAAAATCAAGTTTTGCAATGCATTCTACTAAGCCTATAGTGTAGGATATTTATCTAGTTGCCAGCTCAATATGTAGCTGACTCCAATAGACAATGTATTACTTCATTGTAAGCTAAAGACTTGGGCAACCTCTCTCAGATCTGTCATATTTTTGTAGACGTATCCAGGTTGTATTCTATTTGTCTAAAATTCTTAATTATTTTAACAAGTGAGTCTATGCCAAAGTGATTAATTGGCTGCCTCTGTGAACCGGACCTTAAACAGATTGATCGTTTTGTTTTCTGAATTGTTGTGTTGTGCGCTCTGTTGGTCATGTACACCCACTACACACACAGTACATAGCGTACTCCAACGCCCGGTAGGCGGCGCGGCGAAGCGCGCATGCACGTCTAGTAGGATTGAATGACCAACACGCCCCCCAACAACTGCATCGCATGTATGATCACGAAGAACAGCACCAGCAACTCCAGAACCATTAGCAAAAAATGCCGCATCAATATTTTATTTATAAGTATGAATCGGAGGTTTTACCCATGACGAGACATGTGGTTTGGCCGCCTTTTAAGGCCCTGTTTGGCTAAGCTTTTGCGGTGGCTTTCTCTGCTTATAAGGCCTAACCAAACGAGAAAACCACCAAACGCGCTTATGCTGAAAGCCGCGCGAAAATAGTCGCGGGCAAAACACGCACGGAGGTGCTTTTTCCCGCTTTGGCTTCGCGCGTTCCCGGTCCTTCCGCTTTTGACCCCACAGGCCTGTACGTTTTGCTGGCCCGTTTCCCATCTCTCCTCATCCTCTCCCGTGCGTGCGGTAGGGTATGCGTGCGCCGCCGCCGCCGCTTCCCTGATCCATGGCAAACTCCACCGCCGGCCGCCCCTTCCCGGCCGGCTGACCCTATTCCCGCCTCTCCCTCTGCCTGAACAGCAAGCACATCGACGCCAAGGATCGGCCGGGGCGGCAGCTGGAGAACGACGACGACCGGCCGGGGCGGCAGCTGGAGCACGACGACCGGCTAGGGAAGCAGCTCCGGCGGTGGGACGACCAGGCACTGCAGAGGCGGGACGACAAGGCACTGCAGCGAACAGCCGTCCCCTTTCCCATCTGATTTCTTGCGCCACCACAAAGAGGAGCTCATCCTCTACTTCCAGTCAAAGGTAAAATTTGCTAGATTTATGTGATGTGCTAGATGTGAGATATACAATTTATTTTTCAGATTGTGTGTATGTTAGATTTACAAATTAGATGATTATAAGGAGACACACAATATTTTGTATGGCAGCAGCATATACATTGTCAAATTTGCTTATATGTAAGTTATTCTATTGTGAAATAGATGGAAAAGGCAATTTGGGATGAACATTACACCACTGTTTTTTGTGAGATCTGCAAAGATGAGGTCCAGGCTAACAATAGGCCATTGGGATGTTTGAATCGGAGAGGTTACAAAAACCTTGGTGAGAAGTTTTTTGCACAAACCGCAAAAAAATTGACGAAGAAGCAATTTAAAAACAAATGGGACTTGTTGAAGAAAGAGTATACTCAATTTATGGAGTTGAAGAATGCTGCAACTGGGCTAGGGTGGGATTATGTGAAGGGAACTGTTGACTGCGATGAAGCTTGGTGGAAGGTTCATCTCCAGGTTTGTAGCATCATTTATATGTTCTTACATCACAATGTTTGTTCAGGTTGGTGACTTGTGTTGTGCATTTCAGAAATCCTCGCTTTGATGAAGGACTGTGGGGCTGAAGAGGGGACTCCTTTGTACTTCACAGCTACTGACCTTGTCGTGCAGCCTAGCTACAGAGAGTTATTCATGCTAATTGAAACAAAAGAAGGGAGGCTTGATTGGCTGCAGAGAAAGCATGCTCAAATGAACAAGTAGTGCTGAAATGAACAAGTAGTGCTACATGCATCCTTTATGTACTAAGTATGACCAAATAGTTGGTATTAAACTTCCCAAGTTGTAATGAACAAATATTCGTGACTTTGATGCTATATTTTGTATTGTGTTTGCTGCCATATTGTGTGTTGTGGTTGATACCATATGTTGTATTGTGTTTGCTGCCATATTGTGTGTCGACTTTGATGCTATATTTTGTATTGTGTTTGCTGCCATATAATTGATTTCTTGCTGCCATATTTTTGATTTCTTGCTGCCATATTTTGTACTAAGGTTGTTGTCCTTTGTAGATGCATGGAGTTGATCAAGCTCTTGATGATGAGGCTAGCAACAGGAGGAAAAAGCTTGGACGGTTGGCATTTTTGGCATATCAAGTTGGATGCATGGGCTACATAGGTAATCACTACACCGTGACTCGTTTGGTGAAAGCGCCTTATAGGATTCCTCAACAAACTGGGTATGAATGGGTTATGGAGTGCCTTGGTCGCGAAAAGAGTTGCTATAAGATGTTTCGAATGAGCAAAGATGTATTTAGGCCCTTGCATTATGTCTTGGTGTCTCATTATGGATTGGAGTCGTCTAGAGAAGTGACATCAGTGGAGTCATTAGCCATGTTCTTGTGGATAGTTGGTGCTCCACAATCATTCTCTCAAGTTGAAAACCGTTTTGCAAGATCAACAGAAACAATTCATAGGAAGTTCAAGGAAGTATTGCACTGTTTGTGCAAGTTAGCGTACCATAACATAACACCTTGAGATCCTTCTTTCAAAACTGTGCATCCAAGAATTCAAGAAGAGCCGTTTTGGCCTCATTTCAAAGGTGCCATAGGGGAAATAGATGGCTGCCATGTCCCGGTTGAAGTGCCAGCGGAAGAGATTGTGAACCACACAGGGCGGCATGGGTTTCCTTCTCAGAATGTGATGGCGGTTTGTGACTTTGATATGCAGTTTACTTTTGTTGTGGCTGGTTGACCTGGATCTGCACATGACACTCGGATCTTAAATGACACCTTGGCAAAGTATGCACATCAGTTTCCTAAGCCTCCTGAAGGTACTGGTTGTATACAATCATAAATGTTTTTTTAGAAACATAGTATAACGCAAGCGCTCATATACACGCGCACACACTCACCCCTATGAACGCACGCACGCACACCCTACCCCTATGAGCACCTCCGAGAGACTAAGCCGGCGGGTCTTCAGATTGACGAAGTCACCACAGGCGACTCGTTGTCGACGAGAACGTCGCCTCCCACTGAAAGAATATTCCGCCTAAATGAGAAACACCAGCGTCAAACCTGGGGTTTGAACTCTGGTGGGTTGGGGATACAACTATCCTCCTAACCATCTTACCACAGGTAAGTTCTCAATCATAAATGTGTATGTTCTTGTTGTATCATGCTTTCTGCCATATGTTGTGCAAATATTTGATATCTTGCTTCCTAACTTGTTTTGCAGGAAAATATTACCTCGTCGATTCCGGTTATCCAAATCGCAAAGGATCTCCTTACAAAGGCGCAATATACCATCTGCCGGAATTCCGTAATGGATGAAAACCAGTTGGGAAGTATGAGACCTACAACAATGCCCACTCTCGAGCAAGAAATGTCGTTGAACGTGGATTTGGTGTGCTCAAGTCTAAATTTCGCATCTTGAAGGCTGTACCAAGTTTCAAGCCTCGCAGGCAAAAAGAAAATTATTATTGCTTGCATGTCGTTGCAGCGAGGCGTGATGCTGTTTACATGAACTCGGTCTGTGACACAATTGCCGACTCGTTGTGGAGCTCAATGGAAGAATGAGTTCGTTAGCTGACTAGTGTATTTTGTGATATGTATTAGCTGCATATAATATTTTGGGCCGCAACTACAAGGTAGTTGCTGGGCTGTTTGGTTCTAAAAATAACGAGAGAACTAGTCTCTGTATTACCCCTATATATAAAGGGGGCTGATATTGGAGCTCTCTCCGCGCTCGCATCCTGGGCCGTCCGATCGAGATCAGACGGCCTAGATCGCCCAATTCCACGATGAACAGTGATGAACAGTACCACGCGCGCTTTTGCAATTACCCGCAGCCGACGACCTAAACGTCATTACCAGAAACTGCAGGGAGTAATTTACAAAAGGTTCTCAGTTTCCCCAACCTCCCACCGATTCCAGCCCGCCCCCCGCCGCCGCCCTCCTCGCCTCATGCGGCCGTGCAATCTCCCCCTCCCTCCCTCTCCCGCGACGCCGGAAGTCGCCGGCCGCGCCGCCTTCCCCTCCCTCCCTCTCATTTCCCCCATCCCCCCGCCGCCCGCCTCGCCACCTGCGGCCACACCGACTCGCTCTCGCTCGGACGCCGCTGGTCGCCGCCGCCGTCGCCTCTTCATTACGGCGAGGTCCGGCCACCTCCGCCGCCGTGGCGCTGCCTCCGCACCCTCGCCGCGACTGCCCCCAACTCCCTCTCCCCTCCGTGCACCGCCAGCCAATACGCCCCTCCTCCCCTCATCCATCCGCCCGCCAAGGCGCGCAACCACTGTCGATGCGTTCTCCGCGGCCGCTGTGGGCTCCATTGCAGCGTCCAACGGGGCGGGGGCGGGGTGCGAGCGCTTCTAGCCGGCGGCGCGGTCGGGGGTGGGCTGCGGGCACTGCTGGCCGGCAGCGCGGCCGCTAGGCCACACTCTAGTGCGTGTCGGCGAGGCCGGGCGCCCGCGCCGCCGACAACTTCGACCTCGACACGGGGACCATGTTCTGGGGTCAGTTCTTCTCCACGCACCTCTGCAGGTCAGTTTCAATTAGACGGAGAGGTCAGCTTGAACTTGATTGATTGTTGATGCCTAATTTCATTGCCCGTTCACTATTTGTCAGGATGAAGGGGTCGTAAGATTACTAGCTAATTTGGATGAGTTGCTTAGCAACTAGGTCACTAACTTGCATGCTTATGGTCTTACCATTCCTTCCATTTTATTTTAAATTTAAGTCTTCGCACTCTTTGATCAGTACTTGAGTTCTCTACTCCAGTATTTGCTACAATAACCAGTCCATTTGATTTTCCATGGACCAAAAATCTAAGGTATGAACTGAAGCTTCTAATTATCCAGTATAAGTACATGAATTAGTTCGCTCTACACATATAGTCAAATTTCAAGGAAGAACATATTGTGTTCTTAAAAATCAGCCGCGGTCATGACATGTAAATTTTCTATTTTCAGATTGATGAGTGCTTCCACATGCATAATGTTTGTGTTTGCCATTTTCTTAAAAGAGGTTTTTGAATATTTCAGAAACTATTTTGACCAGGGTCATGTGGCTAAGGTCTTTAGAAGTCAGATTGAAGTAGTGAGCATTAGCTCCTACCTATTTCTCTTGCTGGGAATATATACCAGTATATTTAACTATTATCCTTTGTTTTTTTGTTCACATGTGTTTAGAGCAACCGATGAAGTTCTGTAGAAGATTGGAGCTAAATCATAGTCTTACTTTTCGAGCAGGTTATTCTCGGACCATTTTTGGATAAAAATCATAGTGCAAGTTCTGTTTTTTTCAAAGATAAATATTCTGGCAGCTAGCTATATTCTCTCATTTTTAATTTCACGCAAAGTATGATATATTATCTTTGACATGAACACATTTCCTTGCTTTGTTTCAGGCTTGCAGCTCTGCACTCCTCTCGGTGGCAGCCAGAGTCGAGCGAGAGAAGGGAGTGCCACAGCCCGTAGCCGACAACCTCAGTCCCGCCAGCAGGCAACGATGATTCGAGGTAAGGCCACTCCTTCTCCCTCTTTTTTTCTCAATCCCGTGCTTTTTTCCTTTTCTCTCCATGTGGATATCCTAGCTTGATATTTCCTTGCTTATTAGATAGTGGAGAGGGGCGAGCGTGCTAAGGAGATAGATCATGCTCGGATCCCTCTCCTTTATGGTGTTGCAAATATTGTTTCTCATGTTTGTTCTCCTGGCAAGAACAGTAGCATTTGTTCTAGATTTTTTTTTATTGCTCACGGGAGATCCTAGAGGGAATGTATTTGAGTTTGCACTGACCTGAATGATGAGCAACTTTTGTCCAGATGCCTCATCGTTGCATGGAGAAAGGAGTAGTTGATGCTTTCTTTTTGGGTAAAAATATTTCCATGCCGTAGCAGCCGATAGTACTTACCGTTTTCATTATATATAGTAGCTAGCATTTTACCTCTTATCAACGGATGCTATTGTTCCCAATAGCTACCATAAGATGCATTCTAATTTGACTGTTTGCTTCTTATATGGGGTTTTTGGAAGTTGTTGTTACATATTTTATATTGATATCATTTATAGGTAACAATTGTTACTTTTTACACGGACAATCACGTGCTGAATGATTATTTGACGGTGCCCTTTCAGTATTATATCTACAACAGAACTGTTTAAACATCTGATACTAGAGATGCCATGTTGGTAAGAATTTGCACAAGAATGACATAATAACTTGATTTCCTCTGAAGTTCAGATAAATAAGCTTAGTCAGTCTATTACATTCTTAATCAAAGTTGCAGTGGAGGCGGAGGGGATCGGCGAGCTGTTTTTGTTTCCTCATTTTTGTTTTGCATATTTGTTTTTCCTTTCTAATGGGTAGAGCTGGCTCGGCTGTGCCTATTGATTATTCGCGCTATGTTGGCTGCCCCGACGTTGTGCCGTCTTCTTTTTGAGGTGCTTCTTTTTGAGGTGCGGAACTTTCTACTGATGGTATGTTCTTCTTTTCTCTGGATATGTTGTCTTTTTGTCAACCTGTTTTGTGCTACTGCTCATTATCCGTATCTGTTAGACACGTTGGACTGAATTTTTGTTTTTGTGATATTCTTACGTCGGGCGTGTCTATAATTTACTGGCTACTGGCTGCTTCTATTAATTGTACGCATAGTTCCATGTATGTTTTTAAGAGCGCCGCAATGGTTCTTCCATTCAAACTGATTTAGCTATATGTAGTTTTTCGAAAGCCTACAGAATTAATAACAGAATGTATAGCTAAGCGGCTAGCCGTTCTTAAAAAAGAACAAGCAGGGTGCAGACGTTAGGGTTGCTGCTTCTGATGTACGTGTGATTGTTTTCTGGCGAAGATACATATAGTTAAACATATAGTTCAAATAGGTGCACATTATCATACGTACAGATATTGCTTTCTACAAAAAATATTTCTCCAATTCCTAGACTATATGTGGTGGAGTTTCATAGTTGGTGTGGACTATACGGTTACATGTAGTAGACAAAAGGCACGACCTGCCCGACAAAGTTACATGTAGTACAATATGTGTTCGGAAGGTTTCTACCTTTGGGATTTTCTACAACAGCTTCACATTGTTTTGCTTTCAGCATATGTCCCACTAAGTTTGGTGTATCTAACCCTACCACCTCTCAGCATTAAGTGACAGCATGATGCCTAGGTTGTGGATAACTTTTACAATTGACATTTAGCACATCATCTTCCTTGATTTCTTGAATTAATGCCAATAAGTGTATAATATTTTCCATGTGGACAATATCGGAGAGGACACGCACTTACATTTCAGAGTTATTTTTTGCAAGATGTCGACTTTCCTTTTCCTGAATGTGTAGTGACCATGGAGCTTACATTTTCTTATGACATGATATTTAAAAAAAAATGAGACTCATGATAATTCAATTATGTATTGGGTTGTAGGATCTTATTTTGGCATACATTTTTATTAACATCAAACTGAGAAATAGCCTTTTCTTCAAATAATGCATTAGAAATCCTTTTTTCCTTACATCTTTATTTTTTTAGAAAAGTGACACTCCCAGCCTCTGTATCGAAAAGATGCATACGGCCGTTTCCTTACATCTTTATATAGTAGTATCTCCTCACAAAATTAATAAGGCTACTTAAATGTTCGATGCATACCAACTTACTTTCAGTATTCTGTAAATAAAATATATGGATAAGCACGAGCGAAATTTGCACGTTTCCTATAATAATTTTATAGAAAACATTTCCCAACTTTCTCTTGGTAGAAAACAATTGTACAAACGAATTATCAAAAATGAATATTAAAACTGAACTATAGTTGTCAAACGACTTAAGAAGCTCAAGCATTTGGCTGTTTCTACTAATATTGTATAGCTTCTAATGCAACTTATTGCAACACATTTCAGGTTGAAGCTCATGTTAGTCAAGTATAAGTCCTATGTGCCAATTTTTCCGTGTGGCTACCATATTGATCAAGCCACTACCATATGATGTCCATTTGGCCACTTTGTTAATCAGACGATCAACATGTTTTAATTTTTGAACATTTTGTAAATTGAATACAACAAACTATCTCATGACATTTCTCAGACAACTCTGGTTTCGTAAAAAAACGGACGACTGATGCGGACCATGTGTAATTATGTACATACATTTTCATACATATATATTGATATTTTGTGATTAAGCTATTAAGCATAAAATTTCTCACGAGGGGCGCGGCGTGTCGCCGCGCCGATTACAACTAGTATTTTGTAATGGATGACTGAAACAAAGACCAGCAGTGGGTTCGCTTTTGAAAATAGCAATAGCAACTAGTATGTTGTTTATTATACCAACAAAGTACTGGTTGCTTTTTGAACACCCTGATTTTTTTATAATGTATTAAGTACCTATAATATTTTTATGTACGAAAATCAATTTACAATATGATAACTATTCCGAGACAATAAGTAAACAATATCTCAGGTCTTGAGGGTATATCAGACATTTAGCTTCACAGCTACAATTCAGACAGCTATTTGCCAAATGACTTTTACAGCTTTCTCACAGCCCACAACCACAGCTGCTTTCTCACGGCACACATCCCACAGTCCCTTTTAGATAAGCCACAACACAACCAAACAGGTGTTACCAAATCGTAGGCGCCTAATTGATCTAGCGAGAAACTAGCAATCACAAGATGACGATGACACCGATATTTGTTCACGCAGTTCGGTGCGTGGAGAAGAACATGACCTGTGACCTGCAGATGGTTCGCGGCCATGTTCTTCTCCACGCACCTCTGCAGGTCAGTTTCAATTAGACGGAGAGGTCAGCTTGAACTTGATTGATTGTTGATGCCTAATTTCATTGCCCGTTCACTATTTGTCAGGATGAAGGGGTCGTAAGATTACTAGCTAATTTGGATGAGTTGCTTAGCAACTAGGTCACTAACTTGCATGCTTATGGTCTTACCATTCCTTCCATTTTATTTTAAATTTAAGTCTTCGCACTCTTTGATCAGTACTTGAGTTCTCTACTCCAGTATTTGCTACAATAACCAGTCCATTTGATTTTCCATGGACCAAAAATCTAAGGTATGAACTGAAGCTTCTAATTATCCAGTATAAGTACATGAATTAGTTCGCTCTACACATATAGTCAAATTTCAAGGAAGAACATATTGTGTTCTTAAAAATCAGCCGCGGTCATGACATGTAAATTTTCTATTTTCAGATTGATGAGTGCTTCCACATGCATAATGTTTGTGTTTGCCATTTTCTTAAAAGAGGTTTTTGAATATTTCAGAAACTATTTTGACCAGGGTCATGTGGCTAAGGTCTTTAGAAGTCAGATTGAAGTAGTGAGCATTAGCTCCTACCTATTTCTCTTGCTGGGAATATATACCAGTATATTTAACTATTATCCTTTGTTTTTTTGTTCACATGTGTTTAGAGCAACCGATGAAGTTCTGTAGAAGATTGGAGCTAAATCATAGTCTTACTTTTCGAGCAGGTTATTCTCGGACCATTTTTGGATAAAAATCATAGTGCAAGTTCTGTTTTTTTCAAAGATAAATATTCTGGCAGCTAGCTATATTCTCTCATTTTTAATTTCACGCAAAGTATGATATATTATCTTTGACATGAACACATTTCCTTGCTTTGTTTCAGGCTTGCAGCTCTGCACTCCTCTCGGTGGCAGCCAGAGTCGAGCGAGAGAAGGGAGTGCCACAGCCCGTAGCCGACAACCTCAGTCCCGCCAGCAGGCAACGATGATTCGAGGTAAGGCCACTCCTTCTCCCTCTTTTTTTCTCAATCCCGTGCTTTTTTCCTTTTCTCTCCATGTGGATATCCTAGCTTGATATTTCCTTGCTTATTAGATAGTGGAGAGGGGCGAGCGTGCTAAGGAGATAGATCATGCTCGGATCCCTCTCCTTTATGGTGTTGCAAATATTGTTTCTCATGTTTGTTCTCCTGGCAAGAACAGTAGCATTTGTTCTAGATTTTTTTTTATTGCTCACGGGAGATCCTAGAGGAAATGTATTTGAGTTTGCACTGACCTGAATGATGAGCAACTTTTGTCCAGATGCCTCATCGTTGCATGGAGAAAGGAGTAGTTGATGCTTTCTTTTTGGGTAAAAATATTTCCATGCCGTAGCAGCCGATAGTACTTACCGTTTTCATTATATATAGTAGCTAGCATTTTACCTCTTATCAACGGATGCTATTGTTCCCAATAGCTACCATAAGATGCATTCTAATTTGACTGTTTGCTTCTTATATGGGGTTTTTGGAAGTTGTTGTTACATATTTTATATTGATATCATTTATAGGTAACAATTGTTACTTTTTACACGGACAATCACGTGCTGAATGATTATTTGACGGTGCCCTTTCAGTATTATATCTACAACAGAACTGTTTAAACATCTGATACTAGAGATGCCATGTTGGTAAGAATTTGCACAAGAATGACATAATAACTTGATTTCCTCTGAAGTTCAGATAAATAAGCTTAGTCAGTCTATTACATTCTTAATCAAAGTTGAAGTGGAGGCGGAGGGGATCGGCGAGCTGTTTTTGTTTCCTCATTTTTGTTTTGCATATTTGTTTTTCCTTTCTAATGGGTAGAGCTGGCTCGGCTGTGCCTATTGATTATTCGCGCTATGTTGGCTGCCCCGACGTTGTGCCGTCTTCTTTTTGAGGTGCTTCTTTTTGAGGTGCGGAACTTTCTACTGATGGTATGTTCTTCTTTTCTCTGGATATGTTGTCTTTTTGTCAACCTGTTTTGTGCTACTGCTCATTATCCGTATCTGTTAGACACGTTGGACTGAATTTTTGTTTTTGTGATATTCTTACGTCGGGCGTGTCTATAATTTACTGGCTACTGGCTGCTTCTATTAATTGTACGCATAGTTCCATGTATGTTTTTAAGAGCGCCGCAATGGTTCTTCCATTCAAACTGATTTAGCTATATGTAGTTTTTCGAAAGCCTACAGAATTAATAACAGAATGTATAGCTAAGCGGCTAGCCGTTCTTAAAAAAGAACAAGCAGGGTGCAGACGTTAGGGTTGCTGCTTCTGATGTACGTGTGATTGTTTTCTGGCGAAGATACATATAGTTAAACATATAGTTCAAATAGGTGCACATTATCATACGTACAGATATTGCTTTCTACAAAAAATATTTCTCCAATTCCTAGACTATATGTGGTGGAGTTTCATAGTTGGTGTGGACTATACGGTTACATGTAGTAGACAAAAGGCACGACCTGCCCGACAAAGTTACATGTAGTACAATATGTGTTCGGAAGGTTTCTACCTTTGGGATTTTCTACAACAGCTTCACATTGTTTTGCTTTCAGCATATGTCCCACTAAGTTTGGTGTATCTAACCCTACCACCTCTCAGCATTAAGTGACAGCATGATGCCTAGGTTGTGGATAACTTTTACAATTGACATTTAGCACATCATCTTCCTTGATTTCTTGAATTAATGCCAATAAGTGTATAATATTTTCCATGTGGACAATATCGGAGAGGACACGCACTTACATTTCAGAGTTATTTTTTGCAAGATGTCGACTTTCCTTTTCCTGAATGTGTAGTGACCATGGAGCTTACATTTTCTTATGACATGATATTTAAAAAAAAAATGAGACTCATGATAATTCAATTATGTATTGGGTTGTAGGATCTTATTTTGGCATACATTTTTATTAACATCAAACTGAGAAATAGCCTTTTCTTCAAATAATGCATTAGAAATCCTTTTTTCCTTACATCTTTATTTTTTTAGAAAAGTGACACTCCCAGCCTCTGTATCGAAAAGATGCATACGGCCGTTTCCTTACATCTTTATATAGTAGTATCTCCTCACAAAATTAATAAGGCTACTTAAATGTTCGATGCATACCAACTTACTTTCAGTATTCTGTAAATAAAATATATGGATAAGCACGAGCGAAATTTGCACGTTTCCTATAATAATTTTATAGAAAACATTTCCCAACTTTCTCTTGGTAGAAAACAATTGTACAAACGAATTATCAAAAATGAATATTAAAACTGAACTATAGTTGTCAAACGACTTAAGAAGCTCAAGCATTTGGCTGTTTCTACTAATATTGTATAGCTTCTAATGCAACTTATTGCAACACATTTCAGGTTGAAGCTCATGTTAGTCAAGTATAAGTCCTATGTGCCAATTTTTCCGTGTGGCTACCATATTGATCAAGCCACTACCATATGATGTCCATTTGGCCACTTTGTTAATCAGACGATCAACATGTTTTAATTTTTGAACATTTTGTAAATTGAATACAACAAACTATCTCATGACATTTCTCAGACAACTCTGGTTTCGTAAAAAAACGGACGACTGATGCGGACCATGTGTAATTATGTACATACATTTTCATACATATATATTGATATTTTGTGATTAAGCTATTAAGCATAAAATTTCTCACGAGGGGCGCGGCGTGTCGCCGCGCCGATTACAACTAGTATTTTGTAATGGATGACTGAAACAAAGACCAGCAGTGGGTTCGCTTTTGAAAATAGCAATAGCAACTAGTATGTTGTTTATTATACCAACAAAGTACTGGTTGCTTTTTGAACACCCTGATTTTTTTATAATGTATTAAGTACCTATAATATTTTTATGTACGAAAATCAATTTACAATATGATAATTATTCCGAGACAATAAGTAAACAATATCTCAGGTCTTGAGGGTATATCAGACATTTAGCTTCACAGCTACAATTCAGACAGCTATTTGCCAAATGACTTTTACAGCTTTCTCACAGCCCACAACCACAGCTGCTTTCTCACGGCACACATCCCACAGTCCCTTTTAGATAAGCCACAGCACAACCAAACAGGTGTTACCAAATCGTAGGCGCCTAATTGATCTAGCGAGAAACTAGCAATCACAAGATGATGATGACACCGATATTTGTTCACGCAGTTCGGTGCGTGGAGAAGAACATGACCTGCAGATGGTTCGCGGCCATGTTCTTCTCCACGCACCTCTGTAGGTCAGTTTCAATTAGACGGAGAGGTCAGCTTGAACTTGATTGATTGTTGATGCCTAATTTCATTGCCCGTTCACTATTTGTCAGGATGAAGGGGTCGTAAGATTACTAGCTAATTTGGATGAGTTGCTTAGCAACTAGGTCACTAACTTGCATGCTTATGGTCTTACCATTCCTTCCATTTTATTTTAAATTTAAGTCTTCGCACTCTTTGATCAGTACTTGAGTTCTCTACTCCAGCATTTGCTACAATAACAAGTCCATTTGATTTTCCATGGACCAAAAATCTAAGGTATGAACTGAAGCTTCTAATTATCCAGTATAAGTACATGAATTAGTTCGCTCTACACATATAGTCAAATTTCAAGGAAGAACATATTGTGTTCTTAAAAATCAGCCGCGGTCATGACATGTAAATTTTCTATTTTCAGATTGATGAGTGCTTCCACATGCATAATGTTGGTGTTTGCCATTTTCTTAAAAGAGGTTTTTGAATATTTCAGAAACTATTTTGACCAGGGTCATGTGGCTAAGGTCTTTAGAAGTCAGATTGAAGTAGTGAGCATTAGCTCCTACCTATTTCTCTTGCTGGGAATATATACCAGTATATTTAACTATTATCCTTTGTTTTTTTGTTCACATGTGTTTAGAGCAACCGATGAAGTTCTGTAGAAGATTGGAGCTAAATCATAGTCTTACTTTTCGAGCAGGTTATTCTCGGACCATTTTTGGATAAAAATCATAGTGCAAGTTCTTTTTTTTTCAAAGATAAATATTCTGGCAGCTAGCTATATTCTCTCATTTTTAATTTCACGCAAAGTATGATATATTATCTTTGACATGAACACATTTCCTTGCTTTGTTTCAGGCTTGCAGCTCTGCACTCCTCTCGGTGGCAGCCAGAGTCGAGCGAGAGAAGGGAGTGCCACAGCCCGTAGCCGACAACCTCAGTCCCGCCAGCAGGCAACGATGATTCGAGGTAAGGCCACTCCTTCTCCCTCTTTTTTTCTCAATCCCGTGCTTTTTTCCTTTTCTCTCCATGTGGATATCCTAGCTTGATATTTCCTTGCTTATTAGATAGTGGAGAGGGGCGAGCGTGCTAAGGAGATAGATCATGCTCGGATCCCTCTCCTTTATGGTGTTGCAAATATTGTTTCTCATGTTTGTTCTCCTGGCAAGAACAGTAGCATTTGTTCTAGATTTTTTTTTATTGCTCACGGGAGATCCTAGAGGAAATGTATTTGAGTTTGCACTGACCTGAATGATGAGCAACTTTTGTCCAGATGCCTCATCGTTGCATGGAGAAAGGAGTAGTTGATGCTTTCTTTTTGGGTAAAAATATTTCCATGCCGTAGCAGCCGATAGTACTTACCGTTTTCATTATATATAGTAGCTAGCATTTTACCTCTTATCAACGGATGCTATTGTTCCCAATAGCTACCATAAGATGCATTCTAATTTGACTGTTTGCTTCTTATATGGGGTTTTTGGAAGTTGTTGTTACATATTTTATATTGATATCATTTATAGGTAACAATTGTTACTTTTTACACGGACAATCACGTGCTGAATGATTATTTGACGGTGCCCTTTCAGTATTATATCTACAACAGAACTGTTTAAACATCTGATACTAGAGATGCCATGTTGGTAAGAATTTGCACAAGAATGACATAATAACTTGATTTCCTCTGAAGTTCAGATAAATAAGCTTAGTCAGTCTATTACATTCTTAATCAAAGTTGCAGTGGAGGCAGAGGGGATCGGCGAGCTGTTTTTGTTTCCTCATTTTTGTTTTGCATATTTGTTTTTCCTTTCTAATGGGTAGAGCTGGCTCGGCTGTGCCTATTGATTATTCGCGCTATGTTGGCTGCCCCGACGTTGTGCCGTCTTCTTTTTGAGGTGCTTCTTTTTGAGGTGCGGAACTTTCTACTGATGGTATGTTCTTCTTTTCTCTGGATATGTTGTCTTTTTGTCAACCTGTTTTGTGCTACTGCTCATTATCCGTATCTGTTAGACACGTTGGACTGAATTTTTGTTTTTGTGATATTCTTACGTCGGGCGTGTCTATAATTTACTGGCTACTGGCTGCTTCTATTAATTGTACGCATAGTTCCATGTATGTTTTTAAGAGCGCCGCAATGGTTCTTCCATTCAAACTGATTTAGCTATATGTAGTTTTTCGAAAGCCTACAGAATTAATAACAGAATGTATAGCTAAGCGGCTAGCCGTTCTTAAAAAAGAACAAGCAGGGTGCAGACGTTAGGGTTGCTGCTTCTGATGTACGTGTGATTGTTTTCTGGCGAAGATACATATAGTTAAACATATAGTTCAAATAGGTGCACATTATCATACGTACAGATATTGCTTTCTACAAAAAATATTTCTCCAATTCCTAGACTAAATGTGGTGGAGTTTCATAGTTGGTGTGGACTATACGGTTACATGTAGTAGACAAAAGGCACGACCTGCCCGACAAAGTTACATGTAGTACAATATGTGTTCGGAAGGTTTCTACCTTTGGGATTTTCTACAACAGCTTCACATTGTTTTGCTTTCAGCATATGTCCCACTAAGTTTGGTGTATCTAACCCTACCACCTCTCAGCATTAAGTGACAGCATGATGCCTAGGTTCTGGATAACTTTTACAATTGACATTTAGCACATCATCTTCCTTGATTTCTTGAATTAATGCCAATAAGTGTATAATATTTTCCATGTGGACAATATCGGAGAGGACACGCACTTACATTTCAGAGTTATTTTTTGCAAGATGTCGACTTTCCTTTTTCTGAATGTGTAGTGACCATGGAGCTTACATTTTCTTATGACATGATATTTTAAAAAAAAATGAGACTCATGATAATTCAATTATGTATTGGGTTGTAGGATCTTATTTTGGCATACATTTTTATTAACATCAAACTGAGAAATAGCCTTTTCTTCAAATAATGCATTAGAAATCCTTTTTTCCTTACATCTTTATTTTTTTAGAAAAGTGACACTCCCAGCCTCTGTATCGAAAAGATGCATACGGCCGTTTCCTTACATCTTTATATAGTAGTATCTCCTCACAAAATTAATAAGGCTACTTAAATGTTCGATGTGTACCAACTTACTTTCTGTAAATAAAATATATGGATAAGCACGAGCGAAATTTGCACGTTTCCTATAATAATTTTATAGAAAACATTTCCCAACTTTCTCTTGGTAGAAAACAATTGTACAAACGAATTATCAAAAATGAATATTAAAACTGAACTATAGTTGTCAAACGACTTAAGCAGCTCAAGCATTTGGCTGTTTCTACTAATATTGTATAGCTTCTAATGCAACTTATTGCAACACATTTCAGGTTGAAGCTCATGTTAGTCAAGTATAAGTCCTATGTGCCAATTTTTCCGTGTGGCTACCATATTGATCAAGCCACTACCATATGATGTCCATTTGGCCACTTTGTTAATCAGACGATCAACATGTTTTAATTTTTGAACATTTTGTAAATTGAATACAACAAACTATCTGATGACATTTCTCAGCAACTCTGGTTTCGTAAAAAAACGGACGACTGATGCGGACCATGTGTAATTATGTACATACATTTTCATACATATATATTGATATTTTGTGATTAAGCTATTAAGCATAAAATTTCTCACGAGGGGCGCGGCGTGTTGCCGCGCCGATTACAACTAGTATTTTGTAATGGATGACTGAAACAAAGACCAGCAGTGGGTTCGCTTTTGAAAATAGCAATAGCAACTAGTATGTTGTTTATTATACCAACAAAGTACTGGTTGCTTTTTGAACACCCTGATTTTTTTTATAATGTATTAAGTACCTATAATATTTTTATGTACGAAAATCAATTTACAATATGATAATTATTCCGAGACAATAAGTAAACAATATCTCAGGTCTTGAGGGTATATCAGACATTTAGCTTCACAGCTACAATTCAGACAACTATTTGCCAAATGACTTTTACAGCTTTCTCACAGCCCACAACCACAGCTGCTTTCTCACAGCACACATCCCACAACCCCTTTTAGATAAGCCACAGCACAACCAAACAGGTGTTACCAAATCGTATGCGCCTAATTGATCTACCGAGAAACTAGCAATCACAAGATGACGATGACACCGATATTTGTTCACGCAGTTCGGCGAACTCGCCTATATCTGCGGGGCATGACTATGGGCGCTCCTCCCCACGATACTGCTGCACTGGTCGCCTTGGTCGCCGGCACAAACCGCCAGCTCCCCTTGCGTAGACACCTTGGTCGCCGGCTCCCCTTGCGCGCCCTGCTGCTATCTCGTCGCCATTGTCGTCATAGGTTACAACATGTGGTGCCTCCTCATTATATGAGAGGCCCTAGGATACACATGTTCGACACCAACACTACCCGTACCCTGTCCACACCTATTACAACACCAAGTCCATGTAACCTCCCTACTACATATTCGACACACCAAAAACAACACTCCACCTTGGCGAATATTCTCCACCATCTTGAGCTTGTCCAAGCGTCAAACTTCCATGTACTCCAGACTTGGGTTGTCTTCTTTGTAGCTTACCGAGAGCTACACGACGTGTCTGCCCCAGACCCACCGCCTCCGTGGAACACAACTGCTATCCCTGCAACTCCACTCCCCATAGCTCCACCTACAATAGTGCTCCCTCGCAACTTGTAAAGATGCGACGCCGCCCTCTCTCCCGTCATCACAGTCACCTCATCCTCCATGATTCTCATGGTCTTCCTATCCCGATCACAACGGAATACCATACCACCATCATGTAGAACTCTAAGCGAAATTAGATTCCTTCTTAGCCCTGGCACATGCCTGACTCCCTGAAGCACCGGCTCTTTTCCGTCAAACATCTTGATTTTGATGTCGCCTACTCCAACAACACGGTGACCCGTGTCATCGCCCACATAGACCGTATCAAGCTCACCAGACTTATACGAAAAAACCACTCCCTATTGGGTGTCGCATGAAAAGAGATAGCTGAATCCAACATCCACGCTTCACCTTTGGTAGACCGTCTGTCTGACACTAAGAGGGCATCACTACTATCGTCCGAGCCAATTCCATGAGTAGTTACATTAGCACTTGACCCACCACTGAGATCTGGACAGTCCTTCTTGATATGTCCCCACTTCTTGCACTTGTGGCACTGCACCTTCTTTTTCTTGTTCTTCCATGCCTCGTATCCTTTCTTGCCTTGCCCACCATTGACCAGAAAACCTTCCCCGTGAGTGACTTCCTCTGCGGTGTTCTTCTTCCTCATATCATAGGACAATAATGCCGCAGTGACATCCTCAACCTTGACAGTCTGCTTTCCATACATCAACATAGTGATCAAATGCTCATAGGACTGTGGCAACGAACATAAAAGAAGAATCGCCCTATCCTCGTCGTCAATCTTCACACTCAGACGTGCTAGATCCGTGACAACCTGATTAAAGGCATTCATGTGCTCCACAAAATCCGACCCCTCTTGCATCTTAAGCCTGTATAACTTTTGCTTCAGATACACCTTAGTCGTCGTAGTCTTGGACATAAACTGACTCTCCAGCTTCTCCCAAACCTTCTTCGGCGAATTCTCATCCATCACATGATACATGACCTGATCAGATAAACACAACCGTATGGTTCCGGCTGCTTGGATCTGCAACTCTTCCCAGTCATCAACATCCAACTTAGCTGGCTTGCTATCTCGCAACGCCTTCAAGCATCCCTGTTGCGCCAACAAATCCTTCACCCTCGTCTGCCACAACGTGAAGTTTCCAGTTCCATCGAACTTTTGCACTTCAAATCTGGAACCCTGTGGTGCCATGATTTCTTGTACGACTGACCTACGAAGGAAAAATCCGAGTTGTTGTCCCCGTGTGCACGTAGCAATTGGAAATCCTTTTGCCTATGCCTCACGTGATGCTGCTCCCTTGGTTCAACTTCCGATCGATGCTAGCTTGCTTTGATCTTGCGCGCTACTTCCGATGTATCACGGCAACGCACGCCGCCTGTATCCCTTGATGATTTAATCTGCTGAATCGATTTTCTCGGCTCTAACCCTGACCCTGCCCTGCCTCAGCTTTTAAAGGCGCATAACTCCGTCTCTGATACGAGCTTGAGGAGAGCACGACTCATACGTCTCCACCTGGGACTCGGTCCCTTTTGTTTCCAAAACAAATCCGGTTCCTATTTGTTAATTGATTCCCTGCCGTACAGAGCTAGCTTGCATGCATGCAAGTCCTTGTCCTTGGCCCACCACGTACTGCTCTCTTGCCTAAACAAGTCTGTTGTTACGTTTGTAGAATCAATTAATCTGATTGCTTTTCATCTCCACGAAAAATTCCGATCCTTACCGATCTGCGCATGTATCCCTTGATGATTTAATCTGCTGAATCGATTTTCTCGGCTCTAACCCGACCCTGCCCTGCCTCAGCTTTTAAGGGCGCATAACTCCGTCTCTGATACGAGCTTGAGGAGAGCACGACTCATACGTCTCCACCTGGGACTCGGTCCCTTTTGTTTCCAAAACAAATCCGATTCCTATTTGTTAATTGATTCCCTGCCGTACAGAGCTAGCTTGCATGCATGCAAGCCCTGTCCTTGGCCCACCACGTACTGCTCTCTTGCCTAAACAAGTCTGTTGTTACGTTTGTAGAATCAATTAATCTGATTGCTTTTCATCTCCACGAAAAATTCCGATCCTTACCGATCTGTGGAAGAACTCGCCGGAGCGCGAGTACACATCGACTGATCAATTTCTCGACTCTTCTAGATCAGACATACTGCATCCTCCGAAAAACCTGTAGCTCTGATACCACTTGTTACTGAATTGTAGGCGCCTAATTGATCTACCGAGAGACTAGCAATCACAAGATGACGATGACACCGATATTTGTTCACGCAGTTCAGCGAACTCGCCTACATCTGCGGGGCATGACTATGGGCGCTCCTCCCCACGATACTGCTGCACTGGTCGCCTTGGTCGCCGGCACAAACCGCCGGCTCCCCTTGCGTACACACCTTGGTCGCCGGCACAAGCCGCCGGCTCCCCTTGCGCGCCCTGCTGCTATCTCGTCGCCATTGTCGTCATAGGTTACAACATGTGGTGCCTCCTCATTATATGAGAGGCCCTAGGATACACGTGTTCGACACCAACACTACCCGTACCCTGTCCACACCTATTATAACACCAAGTCCATGTAACCTCCCTAGTACATATTCGACACGCCAAAAACAACAACATGGCCTAAGCACCATTGAAATTCATTGCCAAACCCATCCTCGCGAAGGCCGTTTGAGAGGGGTTTGCTACATGTTCTCCTTATACTGCTTCCCTCTGGCCTCTGCCACCAAATATACGAGGAACCCACACATATTGCTTCATGAAAACCAACAAGACCCATCCTTGGAATGGTCGGACTTTGATTTCTAAAAATTTCCTGCTAAAGAACCACATACCCTGTCCTATTAGAGACATTATAACCGAGCCAGATCGAAGGCATCTCACAGCACCTGGAAATTTCAGCCGTTCGATCTACTAGTGGTCACATTTTTGACCGGCATATCTTTTACATAGTGTCCCTGAGGAACGCTGCTCATTCGGGCCCGTTTAGTGTAAAGCCCACAGAAGCTCGCTGGAAGAAAAACAAAGAAGCAAAACTTGGTTCCCCACCGAGCGAAGGAACCACGGAAAGTCAACCGGCTCGCATGACACCTTGGTCCATCGCCCCGCCCCAGTCCATCGAGGCCTTGTCGGGATCGTTCTCCAAGCTCGCCTAGAACAAGGACGTCGCGGGCCTCTACTGGGGATCCCTGGCGCAGCAGCCCCGGCACGGCCCGTGCGCTCATGCGCCGACGCCCACACTGCAGAGGCCCTCGCGCCCACAAATAGCGGCGCGGGATGTAGAGGAGCCAGCGGGAGAGGGGTATCACTATCGGAAGGGGAACCTTTCGAAAGGTCGATCCGCGTCCGCACTACTGATCCGGTCTGACCACGTTGAGCCTCCCATTACACGCGCTGGCCACCGATCGGAAGCACGCTACCGCGAGGCGAGGCTGACGCTATGTTGTACAATGCGCCCCGCGCGTGCTACAAAAACATATAAAGACATGCTATGTACATCATGTAGATTGAAACAAAACTGAGATGTGCATTAGTGTGTATATTACAGCTCGGCTTCACCTAGATAAATTTAGTAGTATCAAGAAAGGGAACATTGGTCGTTGCGCATTGGTCGTTCCGTGTTCTACGGCTCGTCACCGTCTCGATAAATTTTAATAACTAGATAATACCCCGCGCGTTGATGTGGGAACTTAAATAGGTATACAGGAGAAAATGGTAAGAAGGGACTCTAGGATATTTAGGAAAAGGTCATCACATTTTCAGCTCATGCAAGTAAAATAAATATTAATCTCACCAAATGTCAACTCGAAAACAATATTTTATCATATATAACTTATAAGTACTTGTATTAGTAAAATTAGAGAGTATATGTTGGCATAGACTTTAAAGATGCCAAAGACACATATATGCTCAATTGTATGTGGCAGCAACGTCCATACATGCTAATGGATTAAATTCCCTTTTTAATGTAGCATTCAATACATTTAAATTTGAGATTGTTCTCTTATAACTCTGCGATCTACAAAAGAAAATAAAAAACATGTTTGAGCTCACATGAGCGTAATAGGTAAAAATTGACAAATAAAAACTTGAGAGATGAAAACTAAACGTTGCTTGCTTGGGTGTAAAAATGAGTGATTATTTACAACATGAATTATCAAGAGATATCATTTCATTTCAGAAATCATAAGGATGGTGCATAATAAATTTGTCATAGCGTACTTGTGTATCATGTATCATCCAGATCTGATTATTTTGAACTATCAGCCAAAGACATAGATAAATAGTCATATCTTGCAAGCAGAAACACCTTTGAAAGTTTGCATGATTTATATATACTAGTTGAATTCGGCGCAGCGGCACGCCGCACCCTTCGTGAGAAATCTTGCATACAGTTTGAGTTATTATGTTCAATGTTTGGTATGTTCAATGTTTGGTGTCATGTTGAAATTCAGAGTGACATTGATGTAGGTCTCTATCATGTATAAGATCTTCAAAGCAAGATCATAAAATCTATTAGACATGATATTGAGAAGTCTAAAAAGGTTATATTAATGTAAAATATATAGGATAAATATAGACAGTAGACCTGATATAGAAAATAATTTCTTCTTAACTTTGTCCATTGAAATCCCTGCACACACGAATAGATGGCCACCCCCCGAGCTCTGGCGACTCCCGTGGCGACTCCCATGGCGATCTTGATGCCCACCCCATCTAGGTCTCTCCATGGCGGCTGGAAGAGTGAGGATGGATCCATTCAATGATCCCTCCTCCATTGCTCATCTCCTGGACTTCTCCATTGGTCACCAGTTCAGATCTAAGGTTCGACATCTATTTTCCTCCTCAGTTAGCCCTGTCTCCTCATATAGACGTTTCTATCTTGTGGTCTCCTTTGGTCGTGCTGCCTTCCGTTTGGATGTTCTGAATGTTAGTTTGGCCCTCTCGGCGGTGTTGGGAGTGGCCTATGATGAGATTGGCACGTCAGTTCTTGCCGATAGAGTTTTCAAATTTGCAGTCAGTTCAAAACAGGTGGGATTCTTGATCTGTAATTTCAGATCTATCGACTGCCAATTGTTCAAATGTTATTTCCATCTCTGGGGTCATGGAGGACCTAAGTGGATGAGAGAAGAAAAGATCTGGAATCATCAAATGAATGCGGAATGGTCTCAGGTGGGTGCACGTCGATCACGTCCCCATGCAAACCCTAGACAGCCTCCTGTTCCTCAAATTTTTCAGCGTCTTCGGTTGCATCTTGAGACCAATGTGCCTAGCTCTTCTGTTCTCACGGGCGCCAACAAAATTCCTCTGGGTGTTCGTCATACTTCGGATTTAGACCCTTCTGGTATTGTGGAAAATCATGGTGTTCATCAGGTCACGATTTCTTCGGCGAAAAAGCGGGATCTTTCCATACTTGCCTCTCGCCCAAATCTGAAGTTGCAATGGAGGCCCATTCAGAAAAAAGTAGAAATCTCTTCTGTGGCCCACTCAGAGGCCCAACAACCGCTGGTTTCTGAAGCGGCAAATCTGGCCCATTCAACAGAGGAGTTTATCTGCTGCTCCAGATGTCTCAGTCCGTTTCATAATAAGATTAACTACTCTAATCAGATTCGCTGCAGAATTTGTTCTCGATACGGTCACATTGCCCGTAATTGCTATGATCGTTTTAACCATAAGAGGATCTTTCGTAGAGTTGTTGTTAAGGAAGTCTCTTTGCTGAATAAAGAAATACCAATCGACAGAACTGCCTCGGCACCCTCCCCTGTTTTCCCCTGCTTCCCCTGCACCGGCGACTCCGCCAGCCAACCGCCGTCGGCTCCGACTTACATTGAAGCGATGGCGAACTACCCCGTCGACCCTATACCCCATCTGCCTCCTGGAGCGGGATATGAACCATTTAGCCCTCTCCGACCACAACATGGCTATGTGGTCATCGGCGGTTCTACTCCTGAGATATGCGATGACTGGGCGATCATCCTCCTCGAACCAGAGCCTACCTGGGAGCAATTTGAAGGTACTTCTGCCCTGATCACTGCTCAGATGGTGCAGAGAGGTTATGATGTTAGGCAAGTTAGTCGCTGTGCGATGGGTGCTGCGATGGTTAGGTTTGATGGGGTTATTGACCGTGACAGTGCTATTAGAAACAACCCCTATTTTATTGGTGATTATGTGATGCGTGTCATTGAGCATGATAAAGGAAGGAACTTCAGAGCTGCTACTTTTACTCATGATGTCTGGCTTATGCTACTGAATTTTCCTCCTGAGTGCTGGAGTATTAATACCATTATTTCCACCTTTGCTCCATATGGTCGTTTCTTGATTTGGAATAGAGATGATACCAACAAGGCTCGGATTCTTGTGAAAATAAGGACTTTTGAGATTGATAGGATTCCTGGCAGTATTGTTGTTGTGCAGAATTTCAGTGAGGAAGGCAATGGTGGTTCTTGGTCCTGTCCTTGTATCATTCTCAATAGGCGTATGCTGGGAGCAGGTGCTGGTGATGAAGATCCTCTCCCACCTGAGGGTGAGAACCCTCACCCAGTTCCTATTGTGGTTGATGGATTTGCTATGTGGCATGAAGAAGAAGCTCAGGTTGTGCCACCTGTCCTTCCTGTTAACGAGGAGCCTGTTTTAGTCACCCCACCTCAGAGTCCTGTCCCTGATGTTCACATTGTATTACCAGCATTGGATGAACCTGTTCCTGATCATGCACCTGTGATAGATGTTGTGGTAGCCCCAGTTATTGAGCCAGCTGATGCTCCAGTTGTCCAAGCTGCTCCTCCTCCAGTGCAGCCTATCTTTGTGGATGTGTTCCCCCCAGCACGCAATCAGCCTGTGCCCTCCTTAGGTAACACAAGCAACATCTCATCTGAGACTTCTGTTGCAGTTGAGAATGCTACAGTTCAACTCCCTACTGATCTTAATGCTGCAGTTAGTAGCAATTCAGATGCTGCTCAACAACTTGGTACTTCTACTGCACCTTCCTCTACTATTGCTGCCTCAAGGAAGAGAAAAGGAAAAGCTATTATGTCTGTTGAACAGGTCAGGAGAAGTAACAGAATTGCAAAGCTCAAGGAGGGCTACAAGGATATACCTGCTGATTCTGGCATTGAGGCCCATGAGGTTGATGATGAGGACCAGGACAGGGGAGCTCTTTCTGTTATTGTCAGGGATGTCAATGCTCCTGCTCCACCTTTTCTGCCTTTAGAGACTATCCATGCTTTGGCTACTGGATCTTGTCAGATGCATCCTGAGGATGTTTCAGAAGATAGTTTGAACTATGACAGTACCAATGATAGTATCGAATAAGCTATGCGAAGAGGAGGACAGCAGGGTCTTGTGCTTCATTCATTTTTGCTACTTTTATTTTATTTTGTCTTGTAATATGTTGGCATCCTTCTGCTATCTGCTATTCTACCAGTATAAACCTCTATCCTGCCAGTATGGACTGTATTTGGCTACTTGTGAACTTGGCTGTATGTTCTTTTGCTGTCAATGTGCCATCTGTGTGCTAGCTGAGGTTGACAACTTTTCTCAGATGTCTGTGTTTGTTTATTCTGGGATATGTTTACAGTCTGTTCTCCTTCTGGATGTCACCTCTGTTTTTTTCATCCAATCTGGGATGTATCTGGCAGTTGATTGCTGGCTCTTTTTATGTCCACGGAGGATGATCTCCTGCATTTGTTTCTGCTTGTCACTGGGCTTTTTAATATTGCTCAGCATAAACAACCCAATATTGGTTATCAATGAGTAGACAATGGAATATTTTGGATTGGAATCTGAGAGGGATTAACTCACAAACCAGATGGGATGACATTAGGCAGAACATTAATGAATCTAATTGCATGTTTCCAGGAGACTAAAAAAGAACACTTTGATCTCCAATATGTCAGGAACTTTTGCCCTAGACGTTTCAATAAATTTGTGTTTTCTCCTTCTATGGGGAGCTCTGGGGGTTTAATAACTTTATGGAATGGGAACCTCTTTGATGGCACTGAGATTTCCTTTTCTAAGTTCCATGTGACTGTTCAATTGATCTGTAAGATAACTGGTCAGGTTTGGTACCTTACAAACATCTACGGACCAACCCATCCTGCTGAGAGAGCTCTCTTTCTTAATTGGCTGATGAATATCGACACGAGTCCCATGCATTTGTGGATGATACTTGGTGATTTTAATCTAATTAGGGGTCCTGATAATAGGAACAGACCTGGAGGAGACATCAATAATATGCTTGCTTTTAACAGATTTATTAGCCATCATGATCTTATTGATATTCCTCTCAAGGGTAGATCTTTTACCTGGAGTAACATGCAAGCTGATCCCTTGCTTGAAAAGTTAGATTGGGTGTTTACTTCTGCCAGCTAGACAGCATTATTCCCTAATACACTTGCTAGTCCTCTAGCTAAATTATCATCAGATCATGTCCCTCTAAAGGTGCAGGTTGGTATCCATGTTCCAAAAGCACAGATTTTTAGATTTGAAGAATTTTGGCTGGGGATGCAGGGTTTTGCACAGATTGTATCTCACAATTGGCAGCATCGGGGGTCCTTTAAAAATGTTGCACAGGATATTACAGCGAGACTGAAATCTTTGAGATATGGATTGAAGCGATGAAGCAAAAGCTTGTCTCAGTTATGTAAGACTATTCAGTCATGCAACTATGTGTTAGCTTTATTGGATGGCCTAGAGGACCAAAGATTACTCTGTATTATTGAATCTAATTTTAGAAGAGTACTTAAAACTCATTTGACCAATCTTCTGGAGGCCAAGAGGATTTATTGGCGTAGTAGGGCAAAAATTAGATGGGCTAAGTTGGGAGGTGAAAACACAAGGTTCTTCCATACCTATGCCACCAAAAGTTTCAGATGTAATTATATTGCCATTTTGAGCACAGAGGATGGTCGTTTGGTTTGTGACCATGAAGATAAAGCAGCAACTATTTGGCAGTCTTTTAAAGAGAGGATTGGTTGTTCTGATAATCCAATTATGCTTTTTGATCTAGATAACCTTATTGTACCCAACTACAATATTGATTTTGCTAGCCTTGAGGTCCCCTTCACAAAAGATGAAATTGATGACATTGTTAAGTGTATGCCAACAGATAAGTCACCTGGTCCCGATGGGTTTAATGGAGCCTTCCTAAAAAAATGTTGGGATCAAGTTAAGGAGCAATTCTATCAGTTGTGTTTTAGCTTCTTTGCAGGTGATTTGGATATCTCCAGCATCAATTCAGCCTTCATCACTCTAATTCATAAGAAAAATGATCCAAAATTTGTTAATGATTATAGACCAATCTCTCTGGTCAGTATCACTTTAAAGTTGTTGACCAAGCTGCTGGCTAATAGGATGCAGAAGGTTATTATCCAAGCATTGCACAAGAATCAGTATGGATTCATCAAGAACAGAACCATTCAGGACTGTCTTGCTTGGGCATTTGAATACATTCACCTCTGTCACAAGTCTAAGAGAGAGATCATTATCTTGAAATTGGATTTTGAAAAAGCTTTTGACAAGGTTGAATATTCTGCAATTCTACTCATGCTTAAGCATTTAGGGTTTGGAGACCTTTGGCTGAAATGGATATCCAAAATCCTGCATACTGCTTCCACCTCAGTACTTTTGAATGGTATACCTGGGAAAAAAATTTGGTGCAAAAGAGGAGTTAGACAAGGTGATCCTTTGTCTCCTTTGTTGTTTGTGACTACTGCAGAGCTTCTTCAATTTGTCATTAATGCTGCTTGGCAATCCGGAGAGATTGATTTGCCCCTATCTTGTTCTTTTGGGTTAGATTATCCCATAATACAATATGCAGATGACACTTTGCTAATTATGCCAGCATGTGTTGAACAATTGAGAAGATTGAAAGTTATCCTGGATAAATTTTCATTATCTACTGGATTAAAGATCAATTTCAGTAAATCCTCTATGGTACCTATCAATGTTGATCAAGATAAAAGTGTTGAACTGGCTCTGATCCTGGGGTGTAAAATTGAGGTCCTACCTTTTACTTATCTTGGTTTGCCTTTGGGGACTACTAGACCAAAGATGGAAGACCTTATTGGAATTATTCATAGGATTGACAGAAGGCTAGTTGGCATTGCTGATACACTATCCTATGATGGTCGACTTGTGGTGATTAAATCCATCATTTCTGCTATACCCTATTTTGCTATGTGCACTATGAAAATGCCATTGGGTTTCCTGGACTATATTGAGGGATCTACCAGGGGGTTCTTTTGGAGAGGCAAAGATATTCACAAAAAAGGTAAATGCTTGGTCAAATGGGAAAATGTATGCAAGCCAAAGAGAGTGGGGGGATTGGGCATCCTAAATCTCAGAACCCAAAATATTGCTTTACTCATGAAGTACATTTTTAAGTTCATGAATAAGGATGATTTGCCCTGGGTTAAGCTTATATGGCAAGCACATTATGGGAATGATAGAATACCACAAAACACTGGCCCTGTTGGTTCTTTTTGGAGGAAGGATTGTCTAAAGTTACTGGATAACTTCCTGGAGTTGGCTTCTTGTGTCCCAGGTGATGGTGGAACTGTAAGACTCTGGATGGATAAGTGGTCTGATGAGCTCCTTAGGCACAAACTGCCTCACCTTTGCTCCTTTGCGAAGTCACAATCCATTTCCCTTAAACAGGCACTTGCTGTATTTGCTGATCAAGAGTCATTGGATTTGTTTCATACCCCACTTTCAGTCAATGCTGTTCATCAATTTGCCCAGTTCAACAGTTTGCTGACAGGACAAATGAATATTTCTTCTGTTGATAGGTGGGTTCTGTCATCCAGCAATAAGAGTTATTCGAGTAAGAGGGTTTATGAGACCTTAATGTCAAATAATCCTGCACCATCCCCTTTCCATTGGATCTGGAAATCCTGTGTTCTCCCAAAACATAAGATCTTCTTTTGGTTACTTTTGCAAGACAGATTGAACACAAGAGACCTCCTAGCAAGAAAGCAGTTTCAGATTGAGGACTATAATTGTGTCCTATGCTCTCAGGGGATGACTGAAGAGTTTATCCACTTATTTTTTGAATGTGACTTCAGCAGGAACTTTTGGTGGAAACTATATCTTGAATGGGATACGGATCTGGACCTCTTCTCCATGTTGATTCAAGCTAAGAAAACTTATAAGCTGATCTGCTATAAGGAAATTCTCATTATTGGTTGCTGGAGTATTTGGACCCATAGGAACAGATGTATTTTTGACTCTCAGCCTATTTGTCTTGAGGCTTGTTTCCAGGACTTTATCTGTTCTTTTAGATTGATTATGCATAGAGCTAAACCTTCCTTAAAGAAAGGGATGACCCAATGGGTCGACACTTTATGAACTTTTCCTTGTAATTTGTACAGCTGTCAATGAGAAAATAGAAAATTAAACAGTAGGGATTTTTCCCTACTGTTTTGCGCCTAAAAAAAAGGCAGTAGACCCTCTGCCCCTGCTTTACCCCTGCTTTACGCTGGAGGATTCAAGATTAGAAACATCTTTCAAATAATATGAGATATAGTTCAGATTAGCTAGAAACGGTAGAAAATAGCCAACTTCCTTTATCCATACATAATATCAACTAACTCTGTTGGCTAACACGGGTCCGTAACATAGAAAAAATCTGAAAGCTCTTGTAAACCAAAAACCAAATTGCCCAGTTCTTTTGTTTTCTTCAAAGGCCCGGTGCTTCGTTGTCTTCATGTGGCAGGATTAGAGTACATGGTACAGCTCTAGGATGCATAGTTAATCACAAATATATTTATGCTGAAACCAATAGGTATTAACAGGCATACTGTTAGAATATGCATGCAATAGAACACCAAAGTATTGTTAAAAAAATAGACAAAAACATAAGAATGAAATAGGCAGATTGGGAACATGCTGGATTAAATCGTGGCTTTCTTAATTTCTAGACAATACATGATGTTGTCAAACCGTTAGTACCCGACACAGACTATCATTTCTGAAATTGTAAAATATTGGCCGTAACATATACCTCTTGTTTTTGAGAGAAATATACACAATACTGTCAGTAAGTATGAGTTCTTCTAGTCCATGGACGGCGTCACTAAACATTAAACAAACAAACATAATTATCACATATTCGTGACTTTGCTAATCCTTGCTGGCTTGCTTGACCAATTTTTGGTTCCCATGTCGGCTTAGCACCACCGTTTTAAGCATAGCTATACAAATCAATTAATAATGTTCCCATGTCGGCTTAGCACCACCACTTTAAACATAGCTCTTTGAAATTTAAGACCAGCTAGCTCAATAAACATAGTACATAGAAAAGAGAACTAACGTCATTGTAGGCTCAAATAAACAATCTAGATTAAGACTGACATGCACTAAGACGCTATGCAACTACATACTGGAATAAGTTTGTACTACTGAGATTTTTTTTTTCATAAACAACTTTCCAAGAGCCTAGTTCACGGAAATGACCAAAGGCTTACAATGACAGCCGACTAATAGTTGATAATGAGAATTGACCAGTGCAATTTGTTATATCGAGTATCAACTCCTTCCTAATTTTCTTGATCTATATCACAACAGCTATGAAAGTGCACACAAAAAAATAGTTGTTAACTCATCTGACTCTAGAAACAGAAACGTAAAATAAAATTTCTAGCAGAAACATGAGATGGTAGAAGTGAAGAACAGAAATACCACAACATATCATATTTTTTCCCTTTAGAACGCAATTAAAAAAACAGTGCACTTCATATTCTTCAAACACATAAGCCTACTCATTGCCCAAACCATGTGCACATCAAAAAAAGGCAAGCATGTCAATCCCATGCCAAACTTGGTAGGCAAGTATAGGACTGTTAAAAGCCCATCAGCTAGCTACTGGAAGCATAATGATGGATAAATAGGCAGATAAACAACAAACTTGGTTGCCAAGGGAAAGCAAATAATATTTACGTGTGGCAGTGATAATTTTTTTGAATCTAATAACTATCAGCTCACTACAATAGACTTAGCAAAGAATAAAACATTTAGATATACTCTAAATAATTGTACAAAAGACTGAACTCAAAGTGATGAAGGAAAGAAGGGCAACAACCTACTGTAACCAAATTACTCAACCTACGACGACAACAACAAAGACCACGGTACTATATTACATGGTACATAGTAAATTTGTAACTATAAACCGACGAACTATGAGAAAAATCCATTTGCTTAAAATTGTTATTTGGCAAGTAGGACACATAGAAAACTGAAGGCCCTCCTTTGTTCTCCAAAAAATTGCTCATGAGATAAGCTATTATTCAATTAGAGATCAGAGGCCTAAGTAGGGGTCAAGTATCCTAGATATAATGCTATAAGAGGACATGTTAGACACAAAATCAGGAACATGGAACTGCCAACCGAGAAGTGAAAAGGTTGAATGGTCACAACATAGGATCCATTTCTTCTCAATCTGAGAAATAATCTAATATAAAACAGGGTTAACCTTAGTTAATTTGCGGATATTGGTGTTCATATGAATGGCAATAGGAGACTTATTTTGAAGGTTGAGATACCAGAAAAATAAATATGACACAACATAAGCAACAAAATGAAAGTTCTGCTGTTGGTTCAGATTTACAACTGCTCGAACAACATGAGGTGGGCCTAAACTGCTATAAAACCTCATTGTTTTTATGCAGAATACAACTGAACCTAAGAAAGAGGGTAAATCAAATATACAGGCAGAAATAGAAATGCAAAATATAATTGGGAAGCAAGGAGACAAATAAACTTCTTAAAATTGCCTAAATAGACCGATGCATCAGAATTGAGAGACAAATGGACTTTTAACAGTGAAATTCTTCCATATCACGACACACAACATCTAACTATGATGATAAAATTAATGATCCTTCAAAATATCAATAAACCATCTTACAATGAGGTGACACTAATTAACCCAGTAGAATTATGATGTGAAAATTCATCTCATCTGATGAAATTTACATTTTCTTTCTTCACACAATTACTTCTATTTGGATCTGTATGATTAATTATTCTCAAGGAACAACCTTTACCCACACAGTTGCTTCAACAGCCTAATGCATGAATATAACCATGCACGAACTCAATCAAGCATCCCTTTAAACCCAGAATTGTATTATTATATATATCTGCAAGAATGGTACATGTAGAAGATAAAATTATATCGTTACAACATCCAAACACTATGTACATCTAAGAAAAAAGTCATGGAATGTGTGTTTGCTTAGAAAACGCATGAATTAACTCATCTCCAATCCTTAACAAATAAAGATGATATTCCTTTGGATACACTAAAACTAAATGTTTCAGATTACCAAACTGAATTCTATGATACACTGCTTGTCACCACATCACTGAATGTTATTAATTAACTATACAAAGATACCAAGACCATGTACACTCCAGGACGCTTGCTGAAATGCTAAAAAAACAACAACCGACCATCAGTAAGCGTCTGACGCAAGGTCAGAAATTGATGTGTGTTTCCAAAGCACCCATCACTTGTTTAATCAGCGGTGCTAGCAAAACGTCCGAGGTTTTAATGGGAACACCGCTGAGGTAGATATGATTACTTTCCTAGCGCCTGCAGCGTACGTGCCCTAATCAACAAACATAATATAAGAAAGCTAAGAAAATCACCTGAGGTTCAGTGCAGGAGGATAGCGGCCAGACGACCTTCAACACGCAGGTAGGGACGTGGTGATCAGATGCCGGCCCTGCCGGTCGACATAGAATCGGGGCTTGCCACTGGTCGTGGAGCACCTCGTGTGCGCTGCCTCCGCGTAGTCTCCTGAGAGAAACAGAGGCCAAGAGGAATTAAGACGACAAAGAGAGAGAGAGACACACCTTATTCCTCGTCTTCTGATTCATGATCGCGCGCGAAAGAGGAGGGATGCGCTGCTGTGGGAGGCACTTCCGTGTGCTATTCCTGGTAGGAGAACTCGGGGAAGCGAGCCGCGGACCTCCTTCCCGGACCTTCCGCCGTGCGTGCCACCGGTCCCCTTCCTCTTGCCCTCACCTACCGCGGCGGCGGCGATTCCCGGCCTCGTCCAGGGCGGCGGCGCGAGACCACCCAGGTCAGCGGCGCCGCGAGGCCTCATCCAGAGCGGTGGCTTGTTAGTGAAGGGGTTACGGTGCAGAAAACAATAATTTTTCTAGCGAACGAAACCCTAACTAGCCAGGATCTATCTATCTAGTACATGCGATAACGGTGGCGAAACGGGTTACATTACCTCCATGTAGACCGATAGCGGGGATTACGCTCCCGCACAAGCGTTGACGATGAAGTCGTACGTAGCCGACCTCGAGGTCGCGAAGAACTTGCCGCGATGTCGAAGTCGATGACGCCGGGGTGTTGACGATGATCTGCGTCGACGGGCGTCGGGCGGAAGAAGGCAGAGCGCCAGCACCGGGGCTGGTGCGCCAGCGGCAGAGGGGAAGGAGGCGCGGCGGCTGCGGGGGCGAGACGACGTCGCCCAGGCTACTCAAAAGGAGTTACCTCCGAGCACTCACAAACATACGGAGCTTAGCGACACCCCCCGGTCATTCAGATCCAGCTGAAATCGCAGGGGTAGATCTTATCTGGAATCCCGCAGAGCAACGGCGCTCTGCGGTATAGCTTAGGTGGAGAGAGATCCTCCCTTCCTCAGCTCGGCGCGGCTCCGACTTGGGAACCACGAGATCGAGAGAGAAATCGGGAATTAATTGTATTTTCCAATGAATTAATCCAATTAATATGCCTTGGTATATAAATGGGAAAGGGGGTGTGCAAACTCCCTGCCTCCCCCATGTGGGACTAAACAAAGGAGGAGGGGTGTGGTGCGCCCCACCATGGGCTGGCCGAACCCCCCATGGGGCCCACCCCATTGCTTGGTGCGGCTCCCCCCTCTTGGGCCCTCTTAGGGCCCATGTAGGTGGGAGCCCTCTTTTTCCTTTATTTAATTAATATAAAAATCCCATTAATTCATAATTAATATATTTATATATAATTCAATATCCCGTGACTCCGAAAACTCTTTCGGACCACCCGAACAACTTTCGGACATTCCTGGAACCATTCCAGACCTCTCCGGAACTCCTTCCGGACCACCGGAACTCTTTCCGGATCATTTCTCTCTCTCCAACAAATTCCTATAATATTCCAGAACCTATCTCCTGGTGTCGCTAAGACCTTAAGTTTGTTACGCTACGGTTCAAGAACACTCCAGACATGGTCGAGACACTCCGCTCACCAAGGACCGTCAGGGATACCTGGAAGTATATGACGACCCCTGTGCATTCCACGAATATCGTCGTTGAACCATAAATATGACATTCATTCCCTTTGTCTCTGCGATACTACCTTGTCCGAGATATGATCGTATACACACCTATGTCTTTGTTGTATCTCGTTATCGACGAAGGTTATTAACTCGTCTGCGATATTACATCTCCATGACCTAGTCATAAGCTGCGCAGCTATATAGATGCAATATCACCGAGTGGGCCCAGAGTATCTTTCCATTACAAGAATGAACAAATTCCGCTCTTGATCCTTACGTCTTGATGCTCTTTCGGAATACCCAAGATGGACACCGTTATTGTCATGCTATATAAGACACAACGTTTGATGCTCTCAAAGCACCCCTACGAAGCATTAATAAGTACGGTCTAAGGAATGAGCTATCATATTCTTATCTATTGCAAATGACAAACATCGTAATACGATCTTATTGCAATACTTTGCGTATGTCCATCACCTTATTCAACTAACAAGATGACCCCATTGTCAACCGACGTCATTGTCCTTGATCGGGAATCTCGATCAACTGTTGCCCAATGGACTAGCTCATATAGAGGCTTGCTAGGGACCTGGTTGTCTATGTATCACACGTGTATTAATAATTCCGATTAATACAGTTATAGCATAATACACAAACCTATTATAAACTTATGTTATAATGCAATAAATACTACTTATTTATTTGCCTCTAGGGCATATCTCCTTCAGTCTCCCACTTGCACTAGAGTACAAATAAACTAGCTGCATTTTACTTTATCAGAATCCCTTATCAAATAAGAATCATTTGATAATGCTTGCTTGTGGAAGAGTGTTACTGCACAATCCATGATTGTACATGCTTTTGCGATTCACTGACATCAACTTGCTTGATATTACCATGTTGTCTAACAACATATATGCAAATACCGTAACTAAGTGAGACTCCTGTTTCCCAGTGCTTACTTTGATTATACTAACCAGATAACTGCCCTGAAAAACGCACTCAGCCATACAGAGCCCCTTGTAACAATTACAAACTCGCGATATCTACAAACTTTCACACCAATGTAGAAAACTTGACATTCGAATGTCAATCCTTTAACTAACGCACTTCTACTTCCAGTAAATTCCAAATTTACTTTTATAACTTCTCTTCTTTCAAGAACATCGGTATTTCATCGAGCAGATAATATGGTTTCTGTATGATGTCTAATATTAAATAATAGACCCACATGTCATACAACCATTACTTTCATGCATCATTACTCTTAATGATCAATTGGATTCCAAAGGACCATCCTTTTGATTCTATTCTGTCTCCTCAGATATAATCCAAAACAACTCGACTAACTATTTAAAATTCCCGTGCTATTTCAAAATAGACACTAACTTTCAAATAGTTTAACAACTTCATCATATTCTATTGGTACAGTTTCACAATGTGTTAACTACACAAGATGAATTCGACTCCCACTCAAAATATGTCTCCACATATTTGACAACACGAGCTCCCACTCAAAAACGTTTCATCCACATATTTGAGTTCCTGAGCTCCCACTTAAATCGACATTTTGGTCAAACCAAAATCATTGATCTATTATCAATTCGAGTTTAATACAAACTACAGTATTACATTAATACAAATCCCTCAGACTTCAAGCATGTCTACACAAATGTAGTCAACAAATTTGATCTTGTCCAAGACACATTTCTTGACAATACATGCTACCGCGTCTTTCTTATAGTCACATTTCTCATATAACACCTTATATGACGATTAAACAATCTTATTCCTCTAATAAGAATTGCAGCAACAATTACTCTCTTAATCCTTTCAAATGCAACTTTGAATTTCCAGGCTCAAAAAGCCTTTGTTCGTATTCCGATATTTCTCAACTTTCTTTGTATTCATAAAGTGCACCTTGATCTGTCAACAAGATCTGAAATACTTAATACAGTGCTGTGACCTGACAGCAATATTAAATATAACAGCACTTTATTTAGAAGTTTCTTTCATGAAAATATTATGATCTTTATGAAGAGGATTGCAAGCAGAAAACAATTTTCTAGTCTCCCTCACTCTTAATCACTAAACTTTCATTAGCAGACATATACTCTTTGGAACACCTTCCAACATAGGTCTGACACTTTATTCCAAACTTCCAATTCCAATCCACAAACCATAATTCGAAAAATCATATTTTCCTCGGAATTATATAGACAACAAACTAAGTTTTGTTTCTATTTGGTTTTGGAATACACTCTCATCCAATGCGAGCAATCTACAAAGAACCACTCATGTATATTCCGAATTATCGCATAATCATATACATGTCGACACTACTGTCGATCCTACGAATTCTCGTTGAGAAAAATATCTATTTTCTAAAGTGGACATCGACTATAATGTTTCGAACATATTAGGAGATTCTAAGACAGATTCTGACAGACCACACTTTATTTAAAATAGAGCATGATTATAATTCCCCGCATGTCACCACATATGACATTATAATATTGTGAAACGAATTTCCACAAGTCTTTTGTGTTGAAACCATAATTCAAAAATATTGTCCTTTGATCAAATTTTGTGAACACAATATTCACTAATCTTTCTTCTAAAAAACCCCATTTGATCTATTATCAAATTAATTTCAGACTCCATAATTTATCGGGCAAATACTCCTATTTACCAAAATCATGGAATAATTCGGATCATGCAATAACACCATTGATTAATCATTTAAAAATGACTCTCAATCAATTTCCTCTAGTATTGCAACTTCAATACTGCATTTCAAACTTAATCAATTTTGGCACTCGAAATACTTAAATGGACCAAAATTATCCATTACTTCTTTCATTGCCTTTATGACTAAATTCGATGGTTTTTGTTCTTTGGACACATAATTTTATCATTCCCGCTATTATAAATGTATATCATACGCATAATGTAATTGAGATGTGATGCAAATTACTCATAACATGAAACAACTGCTTTGTTTCATAACATAAAACAACTGATGTGTTCTATATGAATAATTATGTCTTGTAACATTCAAGACACCAAACTAGATCACATTCTCACTATTACAAAATGTCTTATCAAAAACTATTGATGATAACTAATATGATATCTCGAGGGCGTGAGCACTACTGGCCATGAACTTGCCATCACTTGTGCACTGTCACGTCACCCTTCGCCACATACTTGTGATAATCAGGGACTGTTTCACAAACAGAACAAGTATCAAATACTTTTCATCAAGTATGAGAAGAATACATTTATATCTTCGTATATCAAATATACCCGTAGCGTCGAAGAACTCTTATTCGATGGAATCAACTTTTAGAGATTTGAACTTGTTCACAAATGTGAAGAAGTTCGCCGTGTCTCTATAGCATATTCACGCACATGCTATTCACAGCTAGGAGGTAAAGCACAATCTCTATTGCACTGGAGTTCGCTATCTAGAAATCGTAGATATTCGTAAGCCTGAAGTAGATGTGACACAACTTCTTCAACTGAGTCTCCAGACAGGTATGCTCCCCATGTGAATGGTCCGGAACTTTCTAAGCTGTCTGAACTGCTTAAGACTCAATTCATCTTTGAAGTGACCTCTGATCGCATCAATCACGACATATGGCTCCATGTGTTGAAACGACTTTCAACTCAGGTGCTAGGCATACGCTCATGACGATCATCACTTCTATGAACATGTCATGATGCTTACGGAACTCATCATCTTCCTCCTTGCTATCAGAATCATCTGGTCTAACTTCTAACTAATGTTCTAGGATATATAGGATGTTTGTTGTGTTTGGATAATGTTTTAAAAACCTTTGTACCATCTGATGAAGTTGGACCCGTCGGCTTCCAAGGTAGAATCCGAGCTCTTGAAGAAGTAACCGAAGCGTAGTTCCGTAGTCTCCAGATGTGATCGTAAAAGAGGTAAGATAAGTTTATAATATATAGGTGAGTTTTAGTTCTATAATCTCATTATCAAAAACACACCACACCAAGATTATTATCCCTAAAAATAATAATGGCGATTACACGACCCTCATCCACCACACTACTCCCGATCATCACGGCCGGCAGCACCGCTTCAAAGGTGGACATAACATGTCGATCACAACAACTCTGTGACTCGTGCTCGATCTTTCGATCTTCCCGTGTTCCGAGGCCATACCTCTGAGTATGCTAGGCTCGCCAAACAAACTTCGAAGACCCTGCGCGTGCAACATGGCTTACACCCACTGTATGCGAACGGCGAGATGTGTGACACCCGATCATCACGGCCTGCCTCATAACGTAGAACTTTCTTGGTGGTGCGCAACGAGGGAGAACACAATTTTGGTATTTGTTAGGGATCATCCTATTTATGATGCTACCGTTGTATATCTAGCATATAAGCAATCAATAGGATGCACACACAACATCACACAATAATGATGCAATGAAGTGCGATGTGACATGGTCGATGCACCTGGACCTTCATGGCGCCATGTGCCTGGCCCCCGGCGCCCCGGCATGGCTCCGAGTCTACAGAGCCCTCCTTTGCCTCCGACAGTACGAGTAATATCAAAACTTACCGTAACCATGCCACATAAAATAACGCCTCTGCAAAACAAAGTTAGACGCCTCTAGCTTTATTTAGTTTTGCAAATTTTACGTGGCAAATAGGCTTATTCGTAAGAGAATCGCTTCCCTACCTGCGAACTTTGTACCACAACATCGATCGTATAATTGCATGTTTAAGCATCCCTTTCGGGCCCTCCATTGAAAATGCTTTGCCGACTAGAGAGAGAGAAACAGACACCCGCCAGCCACAGATACGGTGCAAGCTGTATGTCAGTAGTGGAACCAGTCTTGCGTAAGCGTACGCGTAAAGTCGGTCCGGGCCGCTTCATCAACTCAATACCGAAGGCATCGCAAGTGCACGCTAGAGGGTAGCAAATATAAGAAAGACGCCCTCATTCAACATGAGTTCTAACCGTACCAGCAGTACTACGCATAGATCAGCTCTGATACCACTGAAGGGGTTACGGTGCAGAAAACATTATTTTTTCTAGCGAACGAAACCCTAACTAGACAGGATCTATCTATCTAGTACATGCGATAACGGTGGCGGAACGGGTTACATTACCTCCATGTAGACCGATAGCGGGGATTACGCTCCCGCACAAGCGTTGACGATGAAGTCGTACGTAGCCGACCTCGAGGTCGCGAAGAACTTGCCGCGATGCCGAAGTCGATGACGCCGGGGTGTTGACGATGATCTGCGTCGAAGGGCGTCGGGCGGAAGAAGGCAGAGCGCCAGCACCGGGGCTGGTGCGCCAGCGGCAGAGGGGAAGGAGGTGCGGCGGCTGCGGGGGCGAGACGACATCGCCCAGGATACTCAAAAGGAGTTACCTCGGAGCACTCACAAACATACGAAGCTTAGCGACAACCCCCGGTCATTCTGATCCAGCTGAAATCGCAGGGGTAGATCTTATCTGGAATCCCGCAGAGCAACGGCGCTCTGCGGTATAGCTTAGGTGGAGAGAGATCCCCCCTTCCTCAGCTCGGCGCGGCTCCGACTTGGGAACCACGAGATCGAGAGAGAAATCGGGAATTAATTGTATTTTCCAATGAATTAATCCAATTAATATGCCTTGGTATATAAAGGGGAAAGGGGGTGTGCAAACTCCCTAGCTCCCCCATGTGGGACTAAACAAAGGAGGAGGGGTGTGGTGCGCCCCACCATGGGCTGGCCGAACCCCCCATGGGGCCCACCCCCTTGCTTGGTGCGGCTCCCCCCTCTTGGGCCCTCTTAGGGCCCATGTAGGTGGGAGCCCCCTTTTTCCTTTATTTAATTAATATTAAATTAATATAAAAATCCCATTAATTCATAATTAATATATTTATATATAATTCAATATCCCATGACTCCGAAAACTCTTTCGGACCACCCGAACAACTTTCGGACATTCCTGGAACCATTCCAGACCTCTCCGGAACTCCTTCCGGACCACCGGAACTCTTTCCGGATCATTTCTCTCTCTCCAACAAATTCTTATAATATTCCAGAACCTATCTCCTGGTGTCGCTAAGACCTTAAGTTTGTTACGCTACGGTTCGAGAACACTCCAGACATGGTCGAGACACTCCGCTCACCAATGACCGTCAGGGATTCCTGGAAGTATAGACGACCCCTGTGCATTCCACGAATATCGTCGTTGAACCATAAATATGACATTCATTCCCTTTGTCTCTGCGATACTACCTTGTCCGAGATATGATCGCAGACACACCGATGTCTTTGTTGTATCTCGTTACCGACGAAGGTTATTAACTCGTCTGCGATATTACATCTCCATGACCTAGTCATAAGCTGCGCAGCTATATAGATGCAATATCACCGAGTGGGCCCAGAGTATCTTTCCATTACAAGAATGAACAAATCCCGCTCTTGATCCTTACGTCTTGATGCTCTTTCGGAATACCCAAGATGGACACCGTTATTGTCATGCTATATAAGACACAACGTTTGATGCTCTCAAAGCACCCCTACGAAGCATTAATAAGTACGGTCTCACGGTCTAAGGAATGAGCTATCATATTCTTATCTATTGCAAATGACAAACATCGTAATACGATCTTATTGCAATACTTTGCGTATGTCCATCAACTTATTCAACTAACAAGATGACCCCATTGTCAACCAACGTCATTGTCCTTGATCAGGAATCTCGATCAACTGTTGCCCAATGGACTAGCTCATATAGAGGCTTGCTAGGGACCTGGTTGTCTATGTATCACACATGTATTAATAATTCCGATTAATTCAGTTATAGCATAATACACAAACCTATTATAAACTTATGAGATAATGCAATAAATACTACTTATTTATTTGCCTCTAGGGCATATCTCCTTCAGTTAGACCCCACTGGGGATCAGGTGAAGGAAACTAAGAACAAATTAGAGAAGAACACAGAATTCAACACATACGGCTCATTAAGAGGAGCCTTCAGATCTATATTGAAAGTACCTGTGTGCTTTTAGGGTTTAGGCATCAACCGATAGTTAGTAGAATGAGTCCGACGCAGCGGTGGAGCTGGGTTTTATACCTCATTCCAAAGGAAACAGTGAATAGTAATAATACTCTATTACAAGCGATGAAACGATCTGAGTAATCTCAGCTGTTGAAGAGCTTCTCCTCCACCCATTGGCTAACTGCGTCTTCCGTCAGGTAGCGACCTGATATTGCCTCCTTCTTGAGAAACGACTTGTCCTCAAGTCGTTGCAGCTGGTGCAAACCACTTGTCGACCGTAGCTTGGAAGAACACAAGAAAAGTATGCTTGATGTAGTTGGCATCCTCCCAGGTTGCCTCTTCTGGAGACAGGTTCTCCCATTACACAAGCCATTGCACCACAAGTACATTGTTGCGAGGAACCTGACGTACCTGTAACACGGTACAAGGAACAGTCTTGACAGTTCCATCTTCAGTGAGAGAAGGTAAGTCCGAGCAAGGGAATGCTTTTGGTCCCACGTGTTTTTTGAGTTGACTCACATGGAAGACTGGATGTATTTGAACCCCCGCTGGTAATTCCAACTTGTAAGCCACCTTGCCAATTTTCTGAAGGACGCAAAAAGGGCCGTAGACTTGCTTTGTAGCTTCAGAAGACGAATGCCGCCATGCGATATGGTTGTAGTTTCATGTAAACCATGTCCCCGACTTGGAAATGTCGTTCTACTCTGTTTTGATCAGCATACTTCTTCATGCGACCCTGTGCTTGAAGAAGATTTTGTTTTAGTTGTGTCAGCATGTCTTGCTTGGCTTGCATGAACTGTTGAGCATCCATTTCTTCAGGCCCAGGAACTGCCAGTTCAGATATCATGGGAGGAGGAAAACCATATAGGGCCTGGAAAGGAGTGATTTTCAAAGCAGTGTGGTAGTTGGAGTTATACCAGAATTCAGCCAACGATAGCCACGAACACCATTTCTTTGGATCGTTAAAGACCATGATCCTCAAGTATGTTTCTAGACATTGATTCGCGCGTTCCGTTTGTCCATCCGATTGTGGATGATATGCTGAAGTGTACCTCAACTGCACATTCAGAGACTTGAAGTTTTGTTTCCACAGATTACTTGTAAAGATTCTATCTCGGTCAGAGATAATTGCCAATGGAACCCCATGGAGCTTCACTATGTTGTTGATGAAAGCATTAGCCACTGTGTGAATAGTGTAGGGATGGGAGAGTGCGATAAAGTGTGCATACTTCGTCAATTTATCCACTACTACCATTATAATTTCTTTTCCACTTGATTTCAGCAACCCTTCGACGAAGTCCATTGAAATGTGTGTCCATGCCATGTCTGGTATTCGTAAATAAAGGGATCCAATAACCCAGGGTATTGGCAGTTTTCATGCTTGGATCGTTGGCACACAGGGCACTGAGCTACCACTGTCTCTATTTGCTTTTTCATACCTGACCAGTAAAACAGCAGTTTGATCCGCTGGTAAGTTGCACGCATGCCCGAGTGTCCACCTAATGATGATGCATGTAGAGCTTGGATGATTTGTGTTCCCAGAGTTGTACCACTGCCCACTAGGATGCGGTTGTTGTAGCGAATAATGCCATTCTTGAATATATAGTGCGAGTCTGTTGTCGGAAGGTGAACAGTAAACTGTTCAAGCAATGATGTGCACATACTGTCCAGTATGTAACTCTGAGCCACATCTTTAATCCAAGCCGGTTGGATTTGTGAAATTGCAAATAGCTTGTGCACACAGCGAGATAATGCGTCTGCAACTTTGTTTTCTTTTCCTCTCTTGTACTCGATTGTGAATCAAACTCCAGTAACTTCAAAATTAGCTTGTGTTGTATGCCCTCGGCAATTCTCTGCTCAGTGATGAACTTGAGACTTTGTTGGTCAATTCTTATTGCCAACTTGCTGCCGAGGAAATAGTGTCGCCAACGCTTGATGGCTTCAATAATTGCTAATGCTTCTTTCTCATAAGCAGACATGGCTAAGTTCCTTGGGAACAAAACTGCACTATAGAAAGCTATTGGTCTGCCTTGCTGCATCATCACTGCCCCAATCCCTATGCCAAAAGCATCAATTTCTAGTACAAAGGGAGCTTTGAAGTTTGGTAATGCTAGCACTGGACCCCATTTATAAGGTACCTTTTTGAGTAAATCGTGCAATGGTCGGCAGATAATCTCATAGTGTTCAATGAAACGTCTATAGTACCCTGTGAAACCTAGCAGACTTCTGAGTTTTGTAATGTCAGTAGGTGTGGCCCAATTTGCTACAGCTGCAATCTTTGCTGGGTCAGTGGCCACTCCTTGTTCACTAATGACATGTCCTAGATATTCCACCTGAGGCACTACAAACACACACTTACTCAACCTTGCTGACAGAGAGTGTTGCTTCAGGAGTTGGAGAGCAATTTCCAGGTGTTTCTTGTGTGATTCCAAATCTGGACTATAGATTAGAATGTCGTCGAAGAACACTAATATGAATTTTCGCATATAAGGAGCATTCATTCATCAGTGCTTGAAAAGTGCTAGGAATGTTGGACAACCCAAATGACATAACTAGGTACTCAAAATGCCCAAAGTATGTTTTGAAAGCTGTCTTGTGAATATCTTCCGATGCCATACGTATTTGGTGATATCCTGATCTTAAATCCAGCTTGGAGAAAAATTTAGCACCATGCAGCTTATCCAATAGATCCTCTATTACTCGTATAGGGAATTTGTCCTTCACCGTTAAAGCATTCGATTTCCTGTAATCAATGCATAGCCTCCAAGAAGAATCCTTCCGCACTAGTATAGCTGGTGATGCATAAGGGCTTTGGCTATTTTGAATTACCTTGGTCCTGATAAGCTCCTGTATCTGTTGTTCCAGTTCATCTCTTTGCTTGTGTGGTACTCTGTAAGGCCGCACATTACGTGGTTGTGCTCCATCTTTCAGTGGTATTGCGTGGTCACAAGCTCTGGTTGGTGGTAAACCTTCAGGTTCATTGAAAACATCTTGAAATTTAGCCAATATGTCTGCCACCACTTCTGGTGCAGTATTTGGGTTTGCTAGTTGCAATGCATAGGATTGCAGTACAAAGCCAATCAGTCCTTTCTCCAACATTTTGTCCAATTGGGCGGCATCAATTTCCATTACTTCTGTTGCAGAAGGACACATATCCAGGCCAACCATGTGTGTTCTGTTCTTGTTCACGAACACTTGTTGTTTATCAAAGTCCACTGTCATAGGATTATGTAACTGCAGCCAGTCACAACCCAAGATTACATCATAATTTGGTAAATCCAATACTCTGAAGGAGTGTTGGAAAGTGTGCTTGGATATGCTGAATTCACAGTCAGGACACTCAGCAGTAGACTGCAACTGTCCTCCACCTGCCACTGTTACCAGTCTGTCAGGTGTTGTGACCATGTTGCATTGTGCTTTAACTGCAAAGTTGAGGCTCATGTAAGATCTATTGCTGCCTGAATCCACACGTGCTATTGCTCGTTCCCCCCCCCCCCCCCCCCCACACCACGTTCACCATCACAGCTGGAGTGTGCACATTAACCTATGTGCATGCAGCCTGAGTTGAAATCTTCATGCAGTTTGCTGTATTTTCAGGAGCTGGTGGTTGTGGTTCCTCCTGATGTTGTTCAGGCAACTCTTCTTGTTGTGCTTCCTGTAACCGTTCTTGGTTCTCTTGCATTTCTTGTAAAGCATGAATTGCTGGGATTTGTTTGCATTTGTGGCCTGGGTACCACCTTTCTCCACAACGCCAACAATCTCCTGGATTCGTTTTCCGTTGCGGAGGTTGGTTTGGTTGTCCTGCTGGTTCTATAGTCACTGGATTCGCTGGGTTGTATTTTTGAGGTGGTTTAAAGGGTTGCCCACTTGTGAACTTCTGATAAGAAGGGACATTAGACGTGAAACTGCGTCTTGGTGGGTGAGCAGGTTCCATGTCCTTGGCTTGCCAAAAAGCATCTGTAATAGATAATGGCCGCAATCGGCGTAGCTGATGTTTGATGCCTTCGCCTAACCCATTAACATAGCAGCGAACAAACCAATCTTCACTGATCTCCGGGTTCTCTTCCTGAACATCTACCATCAAGTCTTCAAACACTTCAGTGTATACAGCCACTATTGAATTATTTTGCTTGATAGAATGGAACTTATCAGCCAAGTCATATGAGCTTGTCGGAGAAAAACGGTGTAACACCTCAGTGCAAAAGTGAGACCATGTGCACCTTTTCTTCAGTAAACCTGAACGCCGGAGCCACACATCCGCTTTGCCTGCAACATACAGTTGTGCTAATGACACTTTATACTCAGCAGAAGCACCTACCATTTGAAAGTACTTCTCGCACTGCCGTATCCATCCCACCGGTTGGAACCATCAAACCGAGGAAAATCTATCCGAGGACCTTTTGTTATGGACTTCAAGAAATTTTCTCGCATCTCACGTTCATACTCCTCATGATACTCCTCCCACTTACTGGACTTAGGGTTGAATTTGTTGAAAGCTGGCGTATGCTGAGAACAACCAGTACCCTCCCTAGTCCGACTTCTTGATGACATGTCTGGTGTTCTGTGTCCACCAAAACCAGGAGGAGCAGATCGACGGCCAGTGTTGATGTGAGGCAGCCGCGGAGTGACAATCTGCTCACAACGCCTAGTAATCTCCTTCTCTTGCGCTAACTGCTGGCGTAGCACCTCAGTACGTGAAACCTGCTGGCGTTGTTGCAAGGTGGGAGATTTTGGGAGGTCGGTTGATGTATTACCTTGGTTAGTCGTCGGGTAAACTCTGTTAAGAACATTAGCCATTGCTGTCAACTGGAGCCCCAAATCTGCAACCATGGTTTTGACCCTTGTGACTGATTCCGCCAAATCATCATGCTTGGAGTGAAGAGATACCAGATCAATCTGAATTCCTTCAACATCCTGGCGAATTTCAGTCGTGTTCTGTTGGTTTTGCAACACATCGCCTTTCAGAGCCAGTTGTTCGGCCCAATCATTGTCGTCGAGGCTTGTTTTGCTCCACACCATCTTCGATCTTTCTGCTTAGAAGAGGAATTTTACACCAGAACAAGTCCGGTAACCCGAATCCAGCAGTAGATCCAGCCGCCGCCTCGCTCCACGCCACCGGAAGACACACGGAACGAGTCGACGACAGGAATTTTACCACCGACGAAGTTTTCGTCAGCAACCTTCTTCCGCCACTCGAGCTGTGTCCGAACTAGTGCCGCCGCCACCAAGACGCCGCCGTAGAATCATCGCCGTCGCCTAAGATGGGAGGGAGGGTGGGATTTCTAAGATGAATCAACCCATAAAGCCTCCCTATTTCACTTGCTTCCGAGGAACAACTGGCGTCTGATACCAATTGTTAGATCCCACTGGGGATCAGGTGAAGGAAACTAAGAACAAATAAGAGAAGACCACATAATTCATCGGATACGGCTCATTAAGAGGAGCCTTCAGATCTATATTGAAAGTATCTGTGTGCTTTTAGGGTTTAGGCATCAGCCGATAGTTGGTAGAATGAGTCCGACGCAGCGGTGGAGTTGGGTTTTATACCTCAGTCCAAAGGAAACAGTGAATAGTAATAATACTCTATTACAAGCGACAATACTCTATTACAAGCGATGAAACGATCTGAGTAATCTCAGCCGTTGAAGAGCTTCTCCTCCACCCATTGGCTAACTGCGTCTTCCGTCAGGTAGCGACCTGACACGGCTGGCCTTGCAGGTCGGGTGGCGCGCTGGCCAGAGCTGGAGGAGGGGAGGTGCAGAGAGGGTGAGGCTATGCAGCTCCACTTTCTCTACCGGGGGTGGGGGAATGAGGAAAATCAGGGATCTAGGGTTAAGGTGTTGTGTTTTATAACGGAGGACTGATTCGTAAATTCTGGATATTGCAATGACTGTTTTGCAAATGTTCCGCGTGGACTGTTGGATCGGGAGAGGACGGCGCGGGATCAAAACACTGTTGGTAACTGTTCATCGGAACAATAACCCGAGGCGAGGGGAGGGGGAGAAAATCTCTCGCCTTAATATATAGGGGTAATTGACATTGTCTACTTTTCACAATGGCAAAAGTATGTCTGCACTCTCTGCACCATAATCACAAGAACGTGCATGGTACTGACACCTGAAAAATTGATGCGGGTCCGCAAAAATAATTTGGGGAAACAACTCTGAACTTATTTTTCAAGAGAAGGGTAGAAATGGTATATGTATCCAATTAATGAGTTGTTACATTTTCGTAAGACCTAATTAAAATCGACATATACTTACAGAAAACTGAAAGGCACTGTATGGAATGAATGGTAACTAAAAAACCTAGAACGATGACAATATAGAAGTACCTAGCAAAATCAATGGTACCTATTGTCAACCTGTATCAATTTCAGTTTGCATATCTTTGTAACCATGTAGCACAAACCAGTATATCAGTTTTGATCCCTCCTTGCAACGCATCATAAATGGAATCAAACAAATATCAAATTATGCAGTTAGCATCTGAATGGAAAAGAAGAGCAGAATATTAGGCTTTAGTTGGTATACGTGACAAACAAAAGCTACGATAATCATCTATAACCAAATTGATACATAGTGTACCGAAAAGCCTGAAAATATATATAGAGCAGCACAATGAAACTGTAGACAAATGTGAGAAATAGTAATAAGAAATTATGATAGTTATGGAAGGTCGTCATATAAACGTACCTGCATAGTTGAGAAGTTCACGCAAATAGGGGACATGAGGTTAGCATCAATAGCTCTTAGAAACGAAGCAGAATAAGCCAGGACGACCAATCAAATGTCATAGCATGTTCAGTAAACAGAGAGTTCGGTATTGCCCATAGAAAAGTGTAATCAAATTCGATCAATTAGTCGTTGCTAAATTCGGTTAAAATGGTTAAAACGGAACCGAATAACCCTTTAACCGAACGCGCATTCGGTTAAAATGGTTATTTTGATTCGGTTTATATGGTTATACGGTAAATACGATTTAATACTTTGATAAATTTGGTTTTGTACGAAAATACGGTTCGGTTTCGGTAATAACCATTTAATTTCGGTTTGGTTTCGGTTATTACCGTATTAACCAATGTTGACGCGAATTTTTGAATATCACATAAATCTGATGATCATTTCAGGTTAAGGCTAGGAGAACACCAGATCTAGCTTTGGATGCTGATACTGCTGTGGAGGAATTGAACGCGGAGCAAGAGGACGTAAGCACTGAGATCCCTCCTGACACCCCGGTCCAAGTCCTGCAAAGCATTGCTATCAATCTATGTGGTGTTCCACCTGAAGAAGTCTCTCGAGCAAACCTGCTGGCTAGTCTCCAGCTGGATGAGGCCCCAACTTCATCCGACATTTAATCTAGTTTTTTAATGAGTTTATTAAAGACTTGGTGTGTTTTGTGCTGGAATATTCGAGGTTTAAATTCCAGAGATAAACAATTAGCTTTGTGGAATGCTATTAATGTCAGTGGTTGTTCTGTAATTTGTTTGCAAGAAACTAAGAAGCATCACTTTGATCCTGGGTTTATTAAGTCTTGTTGCCCTCCCCGTTTTGATGAGTTTGTTTTTGTCCCATCTGTTGGGGCCTCTGGTGGTCTCATTGTGATTTGGAACAGTGCTATCTTCAGTGGTATGGTCATGCATTGTGAACCCTTTGCACTGTCGGTTTATTTCACTTCCACCCAATCTGCTCAGTCTTGGACACTAGTGAATGTGTATGGTCCATGTTCTGGTGAACAGAGAGATTCATATGTAAAATGGTTATTTGATTTGAACATTCCAGATGATGAGGACTGGTTAATCCTAGGAGACTTCAACTTCATGCGTTTTTCGAGTAACCGCAATAAACCAGGGGGCAATACAGCTGACATGATGCTTTTCAATGATTTTATCCGAGAACAAAACCTTACTGAATTACCTTTAAAAGGAAGACAATATACCTGGAGTAACATGCAAGCTGATCCTTTACTTGAACAGCTCGACTGGTTTTTCACGTCTTTGCACTGGACTACTTCTTTTCCGAATACAGTGGTTAACCCTCAAGGCAAACCGACTTCTGATCATACTCCTTGCGTAGTGTCCATTAAAACTTCTATCCCTGGAAGTAAGTTGTTTCGTTTTGAAAATTACTGGACTGCCCATCCTGGATTCCTTGATACAGTGAAGGCTAGTTGGTGTAAGCCTACTCATAAGAGTAATAGTGCTGCTAATTTGAATGCTAAGTTCAAAAGACTTCGCTCTGATATTAAGCATTGGAGTAAAGGCATCTCTAAGCTCAAGATATGTATTGATAACACAAACAAGGCTATAAGTGAGCTGGATCTTCTTGAAGACCAGAGAGGGCTATCTGTTCCTGAATACAACTGTAGAGTCATCCTGAAAAAACACTTGCTGAGGTTACTTGATTATCAGAACAAGTATTGGAAGAAGAGATGTACAGTAAGATGGACTAAGCTGGGTGATGAGAATACAAAATTCTTCCATTCTATTGCCTCTGAGCGTTATAGAAGGAATAATATTGCTAAGCTGGTTCTACCAGATGGGTCTGAAGCTGTTTCCCACATGGAAAAAGAAAAGGTTATTTTTGACACTTTCAAAGACAGACTTGGTACGTCTTGCTCCCCTCCGATGATCTTTGATCTGAATCAACTTATACAACCAATTCCTGGTTTGGAAGAGCTCTCAGTGGTTTTTACTACACAAGAGATTGATGATATTGTTAAGCTCATGCCTGGTGATAAAGCCCCTGGCCCGGATGGTTTTAATGGACATTTCTTAAAGAATACCTGGCATATTGTGAAGCAGGACATATATCAGCTCTGTTTTGATTTTTATGAGGGGAAAATGAATATCGAAAGTATTAACATGGGGTACATTACACTGATTCCTAAAATTGGTGCTCCTTCCGGTGTTAATGACTATCGACCGATCACTTTGCTCAATTGCTGCCTCAAGATTATCACCAAATTGCTTGCAAACAGATTGCAAAAAATTGTTCTCAAAATAGTACATAAGAATCAGTATGGTTTCTTGAAGGGGAGGACAATTCAAGATTGCTTAGCATGGGCTTTTGAATTTATCCACCAATGTTCTACCTCCAAGAAAGAAATTATAATGCTCAAGCTGGATTTTGCTAAGGCATTTGATACTATTGATCATGAGGCAATGCTCAAAATCATGGTAAGCATGGGGTTTGATGCTAAATGGATTAGTTGGATTAAACTTCTCTTTCAGTCTGGCTTGTCTGCAGTTCTTCTAAATGGTACTCCTGGGAGACATTTTCATTGCAGGAGAGGTGTCAGACAGGGGGACCCTCTTTCTCCCTTATTATTTGTGCTAGCTGCTGATCTGCTCCAATCTGCTATCAACAAAGCGTTTCGAGATAATATCCTAACAGCACCTCTCTCCCCTCACTTTGGGATGGATTACCCTATTGTACAGTACGCAGATGACACCATTCTGATTATGCCTGCATGTCCCCAGCAGATTATCATAATGAAGGAAATCCTTAATTCATATACAACATCGACTGGGTTATGCATTAACTATCAGAAATCTTCAATGATTCCTCTGAACTTGTCTGAGTCTAGGGCTAAGGAGCTGGCTGACATTCTGCAGTGTAGCATTGGGAAAATGCCCTTTACCTATTTAGGTTTGCCGATGGGGACTACTAAGCCTACTGTTCTTGATTTAATGCCGCTAGTAGATCGGATTGAAAGACAACTCTCTGCTAATTATATGATGATGGCCTACAGTGGCAGGGTAACATTGATCAACTCTTTACTGACGTCAATTGCCATGTTTGCCATGTGTTCTATTAAAGTGCCTCCTAAGATTTTAGAGCACATCGACAAAATTAGGAGACACTATTGGTGGAACAAGAAAACTGATGATGGGGAAAAATGTAATTCTCTGGTTGCTTGGAAAGAGGTTTGCAAACCAAAAAACAAAGGAGGATTAGGTGTACTTAATCTCAAAGTCCAAAATGAAGCTCTGTTGCTGAAGGCTTTACATAAATTCTATTCCAATAATGACACCCCCTGGGTACAACTTATTTGGAGAACATACTATACAGGGAAGGTTCCTCACGCTTTGGCTCCATGTGGCTCTTTCTGGTGGAAAGATGTATTTAAACTGAACCCAACCTTTAGAGGAATAACTCAATGTGAGGTGTTATCTGGTTCTAGTGTTCTTTTCTAGAAGGATACTTGGCTAGGATTGGAAAACTCCAGTTCCTACCCAAGAGCTTACTCCTATGCCCAGAAAGAGGATATTTCTGTGCAAGAATTCTTAACTACTAATGATTTAGCAGCCCTCTTTCATCTGCCCTTGTCACCACAGGCCTTAAACGAGATTAGAGCTCTGCAGCAAGCATCCCTTCATGTCTCTTTAGATGGCAATGCGGCTGGTGACAGTTGGATCTTTCAATGGGGGTCAAAGAGCTATGCTGCCAGTAAATACTATAAATTCTGTCACAGAAATATCACTCCTCATGATGCTTTCCTGTGGTTATGGAAATCCAAATCGACACCGAAGTTTAAGTTCTTCTGTTGGCTTCTACTTGCTGATAGACTCAACACCAGAACATGCTTAGAAGGAGACATTTTAATATTGGAAACAACTACTCTTGCTTGCTTTGCAATTCTGCTCCAGAGGAAACGGTGGAACATCTGTTTTTTCATTGTCCTTTCAGTAGAGAATGCTGGAGTGAACTTGGTTTTAGTTGGGGGCCTGCTAACAACCGATTGACTATGGTCTCCTTTGGTAAAGATAATTGGAATGCACCCTTGTTGATGGAGATATTCACCACAGCTGCTTGGAGCATTTGGAAGGAGCGGAACAGATTACTTTTCGAAGGCTTCCCACATTCCTTGACTTCATGGAAAGTTAGATTTAAGGAAGATTTCTCTTTGCTTCAATATAGGACTAAGTCCTCCTTACACCCCTATATTTTCTCTTTAGATAATAGACTTTGAAAACTTTGGGGCTAGGCCCCTCTACTTGTAAATATGTAATGTTTTGGCTGTTTAATCAGAGGCAGTAGGAGCCTTTCCTACTGTCATAAAGCTTCATGATCATATTTTTTAGTATTAGATTGAACAAATTTGATGTGTTACAAGTAACAAGGAGACAAAAACAATTAATTCCGACAAAAGTAACAAAAAAGTGGAGAGCGGGGCATTGAACTTGTAACTTAATGCTAATAGACATAAGCTTCACAATCCTGACAACTAGGTCAGCCAGCATTCATAGTTTTTAATGCGTTGTAGGCTGTTTATAGTATCTAAAGTTAAGTTGGACTGGAGAGCGGGGCCTTGAACTCGTAACCTTATTGCTAATAGACATAAGCTTCACAATCCTGACAACTAGGTCAGCCAGCATTCATAGTGTTTAATGTGTTGTAGGCTGTTTATAGTATCTAAAGTTAAGTTGGACGGGAGTTTTTCTATTTAAGATAGGGTATTCGGTTTAACCAATGGTTTTTCGGTTATAAACGAGATTAACAGGAGGTAATATGGTTAGTAATTTTGCTACCTGTAACCTAACCATGAAAAACCATCGGTTAGATTTTTTTGGTTCAGTTTTCGGTTTTGATTCGGTTATATACAAGCCTAGGTCTAATACATCTGAACCAAAAACTAATCCAAAAGTACAGATACTTACGGGATTGAATCAAATATTTAGACGTAGATTGCCAGATGCATATACAGACTCTTCTTTGTTGCTCTGATTAGATCTGGTGGAAGAGCAGAGTAACCTCCATTTTCTCCCACTCAATCATCGAAAATATTAGAGCAGATTGAGGAGGACGGTGCCTGCTATTTGTAGGCTGGAATCACAATCCGCAGACCAGGACCATGGAGAAGAACAACAATCTGATATTCGGTTTCTCATTAGGTCATTCTACCGCTGGATCCTTCGAGATACTATAGGCTGCTAAGCACATGGGAGGCGACAGCTTGATTTCGGGAATCAACCATTGATGTACGGGAATCAACCATTGATGTATCTGCTGTGCACAGTCAGGTAGGAGCAAGTTCAATAGTATAGCTAAGAGTTGGCTATAAGACTATAAGAAATTGGCATGTCATCTATAGCCAACTATATAGCCAACATGTATAATAGTTAGATGTAAAAATGTATTATTTTTTTAAAATATGGTCCACCATCCACACTTACAAAGTGCCTAGAAGCACGTGCTAGAGCTGACTATTGCATAAGAGCCCACTCCCCTTCTCTCTCCTTTTCTCTCTCCTCCATATCATCTAATAAACATTATTATAATCCTTATATCCCGCTTAAATAAGCTTATTGTACTTGCTCTAAGTGAACCTGGTGTGATGACATCTTCAGTAGAGATTGGGAAGAGGAAGAAGAAAAGGCAAGATGGCTATTGGGTGGGGATCGGGAGTTATAGTTGAGACACACATGTAGTGGGAGTCTGGGAGGTAAGAAAACGATTAGCGGCATGATGGGATACTGGAAGGTGGAGAGACCAAACACATGATTTCAGTGGAAGGCCAAGGGACCCCAAGTACTAATAGTGAAATGACTAATTAATTGATCCGGTGAGATCGGAGAAACATGCTAGATTGAGTGACATGATGATGTGGTATGGTGGAAAATTTGATGACACATGGTAGGTTAGGATGGTCAGTGATGCTTGATGAGTTGGATAGCTTGTATGTTGAGAGAAATATATGTAGTGGGTTGCTCCCATTTACATACTATAGATATAGATACCTTGAAAGAGAAAGGTTGGTCGTTACGCATTCGTCGTTGCGCGCATTAGTCGCTCGGCCAACTATACAGAACAGTGAGCATAAAATACACATTACATAGTACATGGAACAAGATGCGGAGCCAGGATTTAAACTTACGGGGTCGAGTAATGAAAACCTCGAAGCTAACTGATGTTTCTGGGAGACGGCCGACCACAATGGCACTGTTAGGTCAAGTATACTAAGTTATCTGAATCTAAAACAAAATTCAGTATCAAACAAATGTTTTACGATAAGCAAACATATACGTATTAGTATAATCTACTTAAAATTAAATGGAAGAAAGCAATAAATAAATAAGTACCCAACACATTTTTATTTATTATTTAGGTGAATTAATAAAATACAACTAAAGAACAAGATGCAAGATGTAATCATGATCATGGATGGCAAATTAAGATTCATTATATTTTTTTTATCAAAATTCATATATAACATTCTTATAAATATATGAATATAGTCTCAATTTGAAAAAAAAACATATAATAAAAGGAAATATGGAACGCCACAACTGGAAATTGAACTTGGGTCTGTACGATTGCATTGTCAGTACCAGAGCCAATGGGTTAGATCTGGAGTTGTGCAAACTTCTGCATCTGACGGTAATGCCCCCCAGATCCGCCCCTGTGTAACATACTACACATAAACAAAAGTACAAAAAAAAGTTCATAGAAACATATCGACATGGGATTTAGTTTTGAAAATCTCGATGTGGGGAGTTCAAAGTGAAGAATGTTTGTAATTTGAATAAAGGGTTATCAAGATATTTTGTTTTAAATTTGGATTTATAAATAAAAGGCAAAAATGGAAAACTACATGCCCACCGTACTCTTGTCACGATTATAATGATAAGGGCATCTCAAGTCGGCTCCCCCTTGGGCCCAAAACGCCGATGTTTTGGGGCCGCCGCGGCACCAAACAATGCAAATATGGAACTTGGGGGTACAGTCTCTAGTCGTTCATATGGCGTAAACAATGACGGGCAGAAACAATGACGATTTTCATTCATATTTTGGCGTAAACTGTGGCGATTTTATTCATATTTGTCAAACTCGCCAATAACATGACTGAAATTTAAACTTAAAACTTAAAACATAAATGAAAGCTTAAAACAGAACTAAAAATGCACTAGTTGAACGGGTCGAGGCTGGCCGTGATCGTCTGGCGTCGCCGCCGTCGTCGTCGCGCTGCTTGCTCAGGCCTGCGCCGACGTCTTCGCCCCTCCACCTGATCTGTTGCAGGGTGCGCTGGAGCGGCTCCTCCCCCTCCTCGCTGCCGGGGTCGAGTATGTAGTTCTCGACCAGTTTCGCCACCGGAGGAGGAAGGATGCAGCGGTGGCCGGCGGCCTTCTGTTCGCGCTCCGCGCGCTTCCGCTCCGCCTGCGCGAGGAGCTGGCGCTTGAGCTCCATCTCCTGCTCGTGAACTCGTCGAGGCTCCATTTCTCGGCGAACCCATCGTCCGCCTGTTGGATGGTGTTGAAGGAGAGCTCCTCGGCCTCCTTCAGGCCAGGGCACTCCTCTTCCTGCTCCTCCTCCGCCGGCGCAAGCTCCTTCTTCGGCCTAACGACGCGCTGGAAGGGCGACGCCGGAGACGCCACGCGTCGCTGGCGTGGCTCGCCGATGCGGAGGGCGCCGCTGCGCATGGGGGCAGGGCGCCCAGAGTTGAGGACCGGAGGGGCGAGAAAGTGCAGCGCCGCACGTGTACCTGGTGGAGGCGCCAAACGCACGCCGGAGGATGAAGACGTGGTCGACGAGGAGCTGCCCGCTCCCATTCGCCTCGGCGTCCATGCCGTATGGCGCGACGACATCGTTAGTCAGGGCTCGTTGCCGGCGGCGACGTTATCGAGCACCCACTGCAACGTGCGGTGCTCGCCACCCCACCACCGCTTGCGGTTGAGAGAGTTGCAGCGGCCCCCCACCAGGCCGTTTTTTCCGCGGTCGGCGACCTCCTCGTCGTGGCGGCGCTGGAAGTACGCCGTCCAAAAGGCGATGTTGCCTTCTAGCCTCCCGCGCGATTTTGCGGCCTGCTCCGGCGTCAGGCCCGCGTGGACCTCCGCGATGGCGTAGTCGAACTGCTCGTCAGCAGGGACAGGGGCACGAGGACGTCGGGGAGGCGCATGTCGGACGGGTACGAGTAGTCCGCGCTGTACGGCGACCACGCCTCCAGCTTGCGGAGGTGACGGCGGCCAAAGCCGTTCACGGCGGTGGGGTTGTACGACATAGTCGGTGGCGAGAAGGAAGTGGGAGAGTGGGAGGCAGAGGCGGGGAAAGAGGAACGGTGAGTGTAGGGATAGATGGCGAGGTTCGGGTGGTTTTATAGCCCAACAGCTAGGCGAACGAGCGGTGGCACGGTGGTGGCTCGCCATTACTGTGGGTCGCGTGCCTCTGATTAGACGGCGCAACCACGCCACGCCACGCCACATCATTACTCCGACAGCCTTTGACTATCGCGCTCTGACAGGCCGTCCGCCACGCCATTAACTCTGGTAGCCTTTGACCGAGGGAGCCGAGAAGACGAACACGCGGCCTTACGGCGGTTTCTGTTCCGCACCATTTTCTTCCGCGTCGGTGACAGCGCTATCCTGCGTCGCGTTTCCTGTCTTTTCGCCCCCCCCCCCCCTAAGCCGAATCCAGTGGACTAAGTTTCGGCTGAGTACGCCGACGCAAAATAATGACGCTAAAAAAGCCTCCTTGGGGCTCTTGGGGCGACTCGAGATGGCCTAAGTGGTGGAGATACGATAAGTGACGACTTCTCGACGGATGCGGTTTATTGGGTCACCCGATGCAGCGGAAGCTCTTCCGCTGCCTCCCTCCTTGCCATCAGATACAAATACAAGCTCTCCCCAGTAATCTCCATCCAATGCCCCTGGACGCAACACAATATCGGTCAAAGCAACCGCGCGACGTAGCAGGTCCCGGCTGCCTGCCTCCATGCTTCAACTGAGATCGAAAAAAGGTCATGAGCCCTGACCGAGTCTCGCCTCTCACCAATCCCTTTCCGCTTTCCTCTGAATCTCTCCGGCTTGCATGTTCCAACCACGGTCAACTCGTTTTCCATCAATTGGTGGACCATTTCACAATTGGTAGCATAGCTCAGAAACCGCAGCGTTTTGCCAACGTCTATCCTCGTCACATGGCCACGCAATAGGTTGTCGACTTGATCTAAAACTTTTCATTAAAAAAACTTTTGTTGTGCACATGTGTACCTACTTTGCTATGGGCTCGATTATCTAATGAGGACAAAATTTATATCTTGTTATATATTGCTACCGGATAGGGCTACCAGACGGCGCCGCACACAGGTAGGTGAAATTTGACAAAATTAATCTTCTGGGCAAAATTTAGCAAAAAATAACCCCTTCTCAAAATTATTTTAGAATCTAACCTATTTGGTAGCGCCCAACACTGGGGTGCTACCCTCTCTATGATAGCTTCATACGCTGGGACGCTACCCTCCTGCCAACGTGGTATCGAGGGGGCACATAGTTTGACATCCCCTTGCGAAAACGTCAAAAACGACTAAGTCTTTAGGGGTAGCGCCGTGCGATAGTGTGCTACCCTATTTTACAAAATTTATAGAGCCTTCTCCTCACGGGCTCATCGTCCTCCTCAAATGGCATGTGGAACTTTCTATGGCCTCAGGGGCGGCTCCTTCTCGGGCTCAGTCTCGGTACAGTCTGTTTACTCGGATTCAGCTTCCGGCGGCTCGGACTGTATCCAAGGAGACAGACAGTGCCGAGAATGAGTCCAAGGAGGAGCCACCCCAAGGCCGTAAAAGGTTCACCTAAGAAGGCCGAACATGAAGAATGTTCACATACAATTTGAGGAGGACAACGAGCCCGTGAGGAGGAGGCTCTGTAATTTTGAAAAGGGTTAATTGGTTCTGTGCCATGTTTCTCTGAGTTCTATCTGTGCGTGCCATACCCGCGCTGTTTTTCTGTTCTCTGCCCAGGTTTGCTCGCATATTGGCCAAACGCTCGTTTCCCTCTGGTCAACCTCCTTTGAACCGCACTTGGCTTGACCGGTGGGGTCGGCCTGACGCGGCTCGGCTGGAACTTCAGCGGCTCGGCTAGTGTGCGACTCGGTTGGGATTTCCTTTGGTCGGCGCATGGGGCCGTGGCACTAGTCTGACTGGTCGGGTCGGCGCGTGGGGTCGGTGTGTTGGGCCGGGGCACTAGTCTGACTGGTGGGGTCGGCGCGTGGGGTTGTCGCGTGGGGTCAGCATGGGTCAGTTAGGGTTTGCCCGCCCATCCTCGCCGCGGCTAATAAAAGGGGGCCGCCCTCGCCGGAGAAACGTCATTTTCTCTCCCCCTCCCTCCCTCGAAAATGTGGTGGAGCCCGCCCTCGCCGCAGAGCCCCTTCTACTCGCCGATGTTGGACTCTGAGCTCTACTCTCCTGAGGAGCTGCACGGTATGCAGGAGATGGAGCGAGAGGAGCGGCTAGCGGAGAAGAACCGTCGACGGAAGCAGAAAGGTCTCTTCCCTCAGCGCGAGAAGAAAGAGCAACCATACGAAGTGGCGCGTGGAGATCTTCCACCGCAATCCCCAGTCTACGAGTACGGGGCATCGGAGTCCTCCGATGAGCCCTACTCCAACGAGGAGCGCGGGTCTGCTGTTGTGGACCAACCGCCAGCGCCCATCGTCATTGCGCCCATTGCCGAGCCCAAGGTTATCGACGAGGACATCTCTGGCGAGGGGAACTCCGACGACATGGACGACTCCGACGATGACGATGACATGGATGACTCCGACGCCTCCGACTCCGACGATGAAGACAAATCCGACGCCTCTGAGGACTCTGATGTCACCGTCGGTCCACCAAAGCACCCGTGAAGAAGAAGAAGTAGAAGTATTAGCAGTGTAGTTCTTGTAACAGACTGTGTTATATGGAGATAATCGTTTGTTTCTATGGAGTAAATATTTATTCTGAGCGTCTATCTTGTTTGACAAATGCATTTACCCCGTGATTAGACATGACGGCTAGGCTAAGCTAGCTATGGTGAGCAATCAGTTCTGCGACACGTTCAATGGTCATGCCTATCCATGCACGCTACATAGACGGTAGGGTGGACTACGGCATGCCACACACGTATTCAATGTGCACACAGTACCTTGAACTGGAAGGCTCTCAGATGTGTCTTATCGCATGACTCGTAAATATTGGTTTGCTTCGGATTCTTCCTTTCACGCTAGAACGGATACGTGCCGCTCGTTCTACTATATGATGAATGTAGACATAAATTTACGCAGACTGGCGGGGACGATCGAGCTGTAACGCAAGTACGCGATTGGAACGCGATGGACATAGCTATTGAAGGGATTACAGTGCAGAAAACAATAATTTTCTAGCGAACGAAACCCTAACTAGCCAGGATCTATCTATCTAGTACATGCGATAACGGTGGCGGAACGGGTTACATTACCTCCATGTAGACCGATAGCGGGGATTACGCTCCCGCACAAGCGTTGACGATGAAGTCGTACGTAGCCGACCTCGAGGTCGCGGAGAACTTGCCGCGATGTCGGAGTCGATGACGCTGGGTTGTCGACGATGATCTGCGTCGACGGGCGTCGGGCGGAAGAAGGCAGAGCGCCAGCACCGGGGCTGGTGCGCCGGCAGCAGAAGGGGGTAAGGCGCGGCGGCTGCAGGGGGCGAGACGACGTCGCCCAAGCTCCTCAATAGAGTAGCCTCCGAGCACTCGCAAACATACGGACCTAGCGACAACTCCCGGTCATTCAGATCCAGCTGAAATCGCAGGAGTAGATCTTATCTGGAATCCCGCAGAGCAACGGCGCTCTGCGGTATGGCTTAGGTGGAGAGAGACCCCCTTCCTCAGCTCGGCGCGGCTCCAACTTGGGAACCACGAGATCGAGAGAGAAATTGGGAATTAATTGAATTTCCTATGAATTAAATCAATTAATATGCCTTGCTATATAAAGGGGGAAGGGGGTGTGCAAACCCCTTGGCTCCCCCATGTGGGACTAAACAAAGGACAAGGGAGGAGGGTTCGGCCCCCACATGGGCTGGCCGAACCAGCCAATGGGGCCCACCCCCCTTGGTGGTGCGGCTCCCCCTCTTGGGCCCTCTTAGGGCCCATATAGGTGGGAGCCCCTTTTTTCCTTTATTTAATTAATATTAAGTTAATATAAAAATCCCATTAATTCATAATTAATATATTTATATATAATTAAATATCCCGTGACTCCGAAAACTCTTTCGGACCACCCGAACAACTTTCGGACATTCCTAGAACCATTCCAGACCTCTCCGGAACTCCTTCCAGACCACCGGAACTCTTTCCGGATCATTTCTCTCTCTACAACAAAAACCTATAAAATTCCAGAACCTATCTCCTAGCGTCGCTAAGACCTTAAGTTTGTTACGCTACGGTTCGGGAACACTCCAGACATGGTCGAGACACTCCGCTCACCAATGATCGTCAGGGATACCTGGAAATATATGACGACCCCTGTGCATTCCACGAATATCGTCGTTGAACCATAAGTATGATATTCATTCCCTTTGTCTCTGCGATACTACCTTGTCCGAGATATGATCGTAGACACACCGATGCCTTTGCTGTATCTCGTTACCGACGAAGGTTATTAACTCGTCTGTGATATTATATCTTCATGACCTAGTCATAAGCTGCGCAGCTATATAGATGCAATATCACCGAGTGGGCCCAGAGTATCTTTCCATTACAAGAATGAACAAGTCCCGCTCTTGATCCTTACGTCTCGATGCTCTTTCGGAATACCCAAGATGGACACCGTTATTGTCATGCTATATAAGACACAACGTTTGATGCTCTCAAAGCACTCCTACGAAGCAACAATAAGTACGGTCTCACGGTCTAAGGAATAAGCTATCATACTCTTATCTATCGCAAATGACAAACATCGTAATACGATCTTATTGCAATACTTTGCGTATGTCCACCACCTTATTCAACTAACAAGATGACCCCATTGTCAACCGACGTCATTGTCATTGATCGGGAATCTCGATCAACTGTTGCCCAATGGACTAGCTCATATAGAGGCTTGCTAGGGACCTGGTTGTCTATGTATCACACGTGTATTAATAATTCCGATTAATACAGTTATAGCATAATTCACAAACCTATTATAAACTTATGAGATAATGCAATAAATACTACTTATTTATTTGCCTCTAGGGCATATCTCCTTCAGTCTCCCACTTGCACTAGAGTACAAATAAACTAGCTGCATTTTACTTTATCAGAATCCCTTATCAAATAAGAATCATTTGATAATGCTTGCTCGTGGAAAAGTGTTACTGCACAATCCATGATTGTACATGCTTTTGCGATTCACTGGCATCAACTTGCTTGATATCACCATGTTGTCTAACGACATATATGCAAATACCGTAACTAAGTGAGACTTCTGCTTCCCAACGCTTACTCTGATTAAACTAACCAGATAACTGCCCTGAAAAACACACTCAGCCATGCAGAGCCCCTTGTAACAATTACAAACTCGCGATATCTACATACTTTCACACCAATGTAGAAAACTTGACATTCAAATGTCAATCCCTGAACTAACGTACATCTACTTCCAGTAAATTCCAAATTTACTTTCATAACTGCTCTTATTCCAAGAACATCGGTTATATTTCATCGAGCAGATAATATGGTTTCTGTATGATGTCTAATATATACATAATAGACCCACATGTCATACAACCATTACCTTCATGCATCATTACTCTTAATGATCAATTGGATTACAAAAGACCATCCTTTTGATTCTATTCTGACTCCTCAGATATAATCCAACACAACTCGACTAACTATTTAAAATTCCCGTTCTATTTCAAAATAGACACTAACTTTTAAATAGTTTCACAACTTCATCCTATTCTATTGGTACCGTTTCACAATGTGTTAACTACACAAAATGAATTTGACTCCCACTCAAATTATGTCTCCACATATTTGACAACACATGCTCCCACTCAAAAACGTGTTATCCACATATTTGAGTTCCTGAGCTCCCACTCAAAAATATGTTCCATACATATTCCACCTGAGTAAACTAACTACGACTCCCACTTAATTCGACATTTAGGTCAAACCAAAACCATTGATCTATCATCAATTCGAATTTAATACAAACTATAGTATTACATTAATACAAATCCCTCAGACTTCAAGCATGTCTACATAAATGTAGTCAACAAATTTGATCTTGAGCAAGACACATTTCTTGACAAGACATGCTCCTGCGTCTTTCTTATAGTCACATTTTCATATAACACTTTATATGACGATTAAACAATCTTATTCCTCTAATAAGAATTGCAGCAACAATTACTCTCTTAATCCTTTTAAACGTAACTTGGATTTCCAGGCTGAAGAGCCTTTGTTCGTATTCCGATACTTTCTCAACTTTCTTTGTAGTCATAAAGTGCACCTTGATCTGTCAACAAGATCTGAAATACTTAACACAGTGCTGTGACTTGACAGCAATATTAAGCATAACAGCACTTTATTTAGAAGTTTCTTTCATGAAAATATTATGATCTTTATGAAGAGGATTGCAGCAGAAAACAATTTTCTAGTCTCCCTCACTCTTAATCACTGAACTTTCATCAGCAGACATATACTCTTTGGAACATCTTCCAACATAAGTCCGACACTTTATTCCAAACTTCTAATTTCAATCCATAAACCATAATTCGAAAAGTCATCTTTTCTCGGAATTACATAGACAACAAACTGAACTTTGTTTCTAATTGATTCTGGAATACACTCTCGTCCAAAGCGAGCAATCTACAAAGAACCACTCATGTATATTCCGTATTATCGAATAATCATATACATGTCGACACTACTGTCGATCCTACGAATTCTCGTTGAGAAAAATATCTATTTTCTAAAGTGGACATCGACTATAATGTTTCGAACGTATTAGGAGATTCTAAGACTGATTCTGACAGGCCACACTTTATTTAAAATAGAGCATGATTATAATTCCCCACATATCACTATATATGACATTATAATATTGTGAAACGAATTTCCACAAGTCTTTTGTGTTAAAACCATAATTCAAAAATATTGTCCTTTGATCGAATCTTGTGAATACAATATTCACTAATCTTTCTTCTGAAAAACCCCATTTGATCTATTATCAAATTAATTTCAGACTCCATAATTTATCGGGCAAATACTCCTATTTACCAAAATCATGGAAGAATTCGGATCATGCAATAACACCATTGATTTATCATTTTAAAAAAATGACTCTCAATCAATTCCTCTAGTATTGCAACTTCAATACTGCATTTCAAACTTAATCAATTTTGGCACTCGAAATACTTAAATGGACCAAAATTATCCATTACTTCTTTCATTGCCTTTATGACTAAGTTCGATGGTGTTTGCTCTTTGGACACATAATTTTATCATTCCCGCTATTATAAATGTATATCACACGCATAATGTAATTGATATATGATGCAAATTACTCATAACATGAAACAACTGCTTTGTTCCATAACATAAAACAACTGATGTGTTCTATATGAATAATTATGTCTTGTAACATTCAAGACACCAAACTAGATCACATTCTCACTATTACAAAATGTCGTATCAAAAACTATTGATGATAACTAATATGATATCTCGAGGGCGTGAGCACTACTGGCCATTAACTTGCCATCACTTGTGCACTGTCACGTCACCCTTCGCCACATACTTGTGATAATCAGGGACTGTTTCACAAACAGAACAATTATCAAATACTTTTCATCAAGTATGAGAAGAATACATTTATATCTTCATATATCAAATATACCCGTAGCGTCGAAGAACTTTTCTTCGATGAATCAACTTTTAGAGATTTGAACTTGTTCACGAACGTGAAGAAGCTCACCGTGTCTCTATAGCATATTCACGCACATGCTATTCACAGCTAGGAGGTAAAGCGCAATCTCTATTGCACTGGAGTTCCCTATCTAGAAATCGTAGATATTCGTAAGCCTGAAGTAGATGTCACACAACTTCTTCAACTGAGTCTCCAGACAGGTATGCTCCCCATGTGAATGGTCCGGAACTTTCTAAGCTGTCTGAACTGCTCAAGACTCAATTCATCTTTGAAGTGACCTCTGATCGCATCAATCACGACATATGGCTCCATGTGTTGAAACAACTTTCAACTCAGGTGCTAGGCATACGCTCATGACGATCGTCACTTCCATGAACATGTCATGATGCTTACGGAACTCATCATCTTGCTCCTTGTTATCAGAATCATCTGGTCTAACTCCTAACTAATGTTCTAGCACATATAGGATGTTTGTTGTGTTTGGAGAATGTTTCTAAAACCCATGTACCATCTGATGAAGTTGGACCCGTCGGCTTCTAATGTAGCATCCGGGCTCTTGAGGAAGTAACCGAAGTACAGTTGCGTAGTCTACAGATGTGATCGCAAAAGAGGTAAGGTTAAGTTTATAATATGTAGGTGAGTTTTAGTTCTATAATCTCATTATCAAAAAACACACCTCACCAAGATTATTATCCCTAAAATAATAATGGCGATGACACGACCTCATCCACCATACTACCCCCGATCATCACGGCCGGCAGCACAGCTTCAAAGGTGGACATAAAATGTCGATCATAACAACTCTATGACTCGTGCTCGATCTTTCGATCTTCCCGTGTTCCGAGGCCATACCTCTGAGTATGCTAGGCTCGCCAATCAAACCTCGAAGACCCTGCGCGTGCAACATGGCTTACACCCACTCTATGCGAACGACGAGATGTGTGACACCCGATCATCACGGCCTGCCTCATAACGTAGAACTTTCTTGGTGGTGCGCAACGAGGGAGAACACAATTTTGGTATTTTGTTAGGTATCATCCTATTTATGATGCTACCGTTGTATATCTAGCATATAAGCAATCAATAGGATGCACACACAACATCACACAATAATGATGCAATGAAGTGCGATGTGACATGGTCGATGCGCCTGGACCTTCACGGCGCCATGTGCCTGGCCCCCGGCGCCCCGGCATGACTCCGAGTCTACAGAGCCCTCCATTGCCTTCGACAGTACGAGTAATATCAAAACTTACCGTAACCATGTCACATGAAATAACGCCTCTGCAAAACAAAGTTAGACGCCTCTAGCTTTATTTAGTTTTGCAAGTTTTACGTGGCAAATAGGCTTATTCGTAAGAGAATCGCTTCCCTACCTACGAACTTTGTACCACAACGTCGATCGTATAATTCCATGTTTAAGCATCCCTTTCGGGCCCTCCATTGAAAATGCTTTGCCGACTAGAGAGAGAGAAACAGACACCCGCCAGCCACAGATACGGTGCAAGCCGTATGTCAGTAATGGAACCAGTCTCGCGTAAGCGTACGCGTAAAGTCGGTCCGGGCCGCTTCATCAACTCAATACCGAAGGCATCGCAAGTGCACGCTAGAGGGTAGCAAATATAAGAAATACGCCCTCATTCAACATCAGTTCTAACCGTACCAGCAGTACTACGCATAGATCGGCTCTGATACCACTGAAGGGATTACGGTGCAGAAAACAATAATTTTCTAGCGAACGAAACCCTAACTAGCCAGGATCTATCTATCTAGTACATGCGATAACGGTGGCGGAACGGGTTACATTACCTCCATGTAGACCGATAGCGGGGATTACGCTCCCGCACAAGCGTTGACAATGAAGTCATACGTAGCCGACCTCGAGGTCGCGGAGAACTTGCCGCGATGTCGGAGTCGATGTTGCCGGGTTGTCGACGATGATCTGCGTCGACGGGCGTCGGGCGGAAGAAGGCAGAGCGCCAGCACCGGGGCTGGTGCGCCGGCAGCAGAAGGGGGGAAGGCGCGGCGGCTGTAGGGGGCGAGACGACGTCGCCCAAGCTCCTCAATGGAGTAGCCTCCGAGCACTCGCAAACATACGGAGCCTAGCGACAACTCCCGGTCATTCAGATCCAGCTGAAATCGCAGGAGTAGATCTTATCTGGAATCCCGCAGAGCAACGGCGCTCTGCGGTATGGCTTAGGTGGAGAGAGACCCCCTTTTTCAGCTCGGCGCGGCTCCAACTTGGGAACCACGAGATCGAGAGAGAAATTGGGAATTAATTGAATTTCCTATGAATTAAATCAATTAATATGCCTTGCTATATAAAGGGGGAAGGGGGTGTGCAAACCCCTTGGCTCCCCCATGTGGGACTAAACAAAGGACAAGGGAGGGGGGTTCGGCCCCCACATGGGCTGGCCGAACCAGCCAATGGGGCCCACCCCCCTTGGTGGTGCGGCTCCCCCTCTTGGGCCCTCTTAGGGCCCATATAGGTGGGAGCCCCTTTTTTCCTTTATTTAATTAATATTAAATTAATATAAAAATCCCATTAATTCATAATTAATATATTTATATATAATTCAATATCCCGTGACTCCGAAAACTCTTTCGGACCACCCGAACAACTTTCGGACATTCCTGGAACCATTCCAGACCTCTCTGGAACTCCTTCCGGACCACCGGAACTCTTTCCGGATCATTTCTCTCTCTACAACAAAAATCTATAAAATTCCAGAACCTATCTCCTAGCGTCGCTAAGACCTTAAGTTTGTTACGCTACGGTTCGGGAACACTCCAGACATGGTCGAGACACTCCGCTCACCAATGATCGTCAGGGATACCTGGAAATATATGACGACCCCTGTGCATTCCACGAATATCGTCGTTGAACCATAAGTATGATATTCATTCCCTTTGTCTCTGCGATACTACCTTGTCCGAGATATGATCGTAGACACACCGATGCCTTTGCTGTATCTCGTTACCGACGAAGGTTATTAACTCGTCTGTGATATTATATCTTCATGACCTAGTCATAAGCTGCGCAGCTATATAGATGCAATATCACCGAGTGGGCCTAGAGTATCTTTCCATTACAAGAATGAACAAATCCCGCTCTTGATCCTTACGTCTCGATGCTCTTTCGGAATACCCAAGATGGACACCGTTATTGTCATGCTATATAAGACACAACGTTTGATGCTCTCAAAGCACTCCTACGAAGCAACAATAAGTACGGTCTCACGGTCTAAGGAATAAGCTATCATACTCTTATCTATTGCAAATGACAAACATCGTAATACGATCTTATTGCAATACTTTGCGTATGTCCACCACCTTATTCAACTAACAAGATGACCCCATTGTCAACCGACGTCATTGTCCTTGATCAGGAATCTCGATCAACTGTTGCCCAATGGACTAGCTCATATAGAGGCTTGCTAGGGACCTGGTTGTCTATGTATCCCACGTGTATTAATAATTCCGATTAATACAGTTATAGCATAATACACAAACCTATTATAAACTTATGAGATAATGCAATAAATACTACTTATTTATTTGCCTCTAGGGCATATCTCCTTCAGCTATAGCTAGTACTCCCTCGTTCATAAATATTTTTAGGATAAATGTAGACCCAAATCTGAATTAAGGCAGTACAAAGTAGACAGTGCAAAGTATTTACTACATATTTTTAGGATAAATATAGACCCAAATCTGAACTAAGGCGGATTAGCCCTAGTTGAGCCGCTGGCGTGCTTTAGACGCACCTCGTTCATCTCCTCCTCAAACTTGGCATCAAAACGTCGACGCTTCTCCGTGCGGTGCTCCGAACGCACGGACTTGGTGAAAACACGCGCATCCAACTCGACTTGGTCGACGATCTTGAGTAGGTCCTCGCTGTCGTCGGTGGAGAGTGATTCAAGACTTGAGTAGGACACGTCGTCATCGCTAGACTCGGTAAACGGTGCCGCCGGCGGTGGCGGCTGTGGGGTCGTTGCGGCCCTGGAGGATCCAACCTCCCCATCGTGATTTCGCTGCGGTGGGCGTCATGTACCTCAATGCGGTGCACTCCCACTCCTGTTAGCTAGGGTCCTCCTCCTCGCTGCAATGGCATTCGATTCACGGCGGCGGCGCTCCTCCTCCTCCTCGTAGTCGCTTGATGCACACGGAGTGTGTGTTGTTGGGAGACCCCAAGACGAAGGTATGAAGTAGTGCAACAGTAAATTTCCCTCAGTTATGAAACCAAGGTTATCAATCCAGTAGGAGATGAGCGTTCCCCCGAGGTTGTTGACAGCTGACGGTTGCAAGGCGCCACACCGGTGTCAGCAACGAACGTGGAGAATGCACACAAACAATTAGGATACTTTTTAAAAACAAAAGAGGCATTGCAAAATAACCTGTCAAAAAAAGAACAGTTAAGATCCAATCAAAATAGCAAAAGAGGCATTGCAAAATAAATGGCAGAATCTGTCAAAAACAGAACAGTTTCTTAAGACGATTTTTTTTGAGGGACTTAACTTGCTCAGATCAGAAAACTCAAGACTAATGAAATTTGCGTATACATCTGAGCATTAGGCAAAAAAAGGGCAGATTTTTCTGACGTTCTAGTGAAGAGTTATGAATTTAACGGTGAACAACATAATCTGTTTATGCGCAGGAATTGAAATTTAGCATCAACTTTTAACTAGAGGCTTAACTTGACAAAATATTGCAATAAAATAAAGATACAAAGAAATTGCTACAGAGATAGGACAAGTTCTTGACACAAGCAAAATAAAATAAAATAACAGGAAATAAAAGTGGGTTGTCTCCCATAAGCGCTTTTGTTTAACGCCTTTGAGCTAGACACAATGAGTTAAAACTCAAGTATTATCAAGAGATGAAGCATCGACACCATAATTTGAACGAACAATAGAATCAAAAGGTAGCTTCATTCTTTTCCTAGAGAAGTGTTCCATACCTTTCTTGAGTGGGAATTGGTACTTGATGGTACTTTCTTTGATATCCATAATAGCACCCACAGTTCTCAGAAAAGGTCTTCCCAACATAATTGGACAAGATGGATTGCATTCAATATCCAAGACAATAAAATCAACGGGGACCAGGTTATTATTAACCATAATAGGAATATCACTGATCCTCCTCAAGGATTCTTCAAAGCATTATCAGCAAGAAAAACATCCAAATAGAAATGTTCCAATGGTGGCAAATCAAACATATCATACAACTTTTTAGGCATAACAAAAATACTTGCACCAAGGTCACACAAAGCATTGCAATAAAATTTATCTACTTTCATTTTAATGATGGGCTCCCAACCATCTTCTAACTTCTTAGGATAGAAGCTTCAACTCTCAATATATCTTCCCTAGCTTTAATGAGAGCATTTGTAATATTAGTAGTAAAAGCCAAATTAAGAGAGCTAGCATGTAACATCCCTATATTTTGGAATGTTAAAAAAATCACTAAAATTTAAAACTTTTGAAAACATTTATGTATTTTGCTTTGAAAAGAAAATTTAAGCATTGCATTCATGCATACATGTATCTCATCATTCATCATCTTATTAAATCACAAAACGTTTAAATTAAAAATCCATTATATTTCATATTACTCTAAAAATATTTATTTCTACTATTATGCCAAAATAAAGGTGAATGACTTCAACAAAATAAGTTTAAATAACTTAAATTCAAACATATTTGAATATCGATATTTTACAAATTTTATTTAGCCAAAAGAAAATTTAATTAAGCTATAATTTCAAATTTGACATTTTAAACCAATATTTCAAAATTATTAATTTTAAAAAGTTTTCAAAACATACCCACAACTGGTTTAACACAAAGATATTGCTTTTACAAATTTTTAGAAATTTATTTGAATGGATTTGGATTCTTAAATCAAAAGATATGAATTAAAAAGAAAATCAGAAAAAGAAAAATTGATGACGTCACTGCTGACGTCATCGTCGTCTTCCTCCAGCCGGAAACCGCCCCCGATTCCTCCTCCGATTCATTTCCAAATTCGAGCTCAAATCACGCGATTTGTTTCTCCTCTCCTGCCCTACAAATACCCCTGCCCTCCTCTTTCTTTCCCCCGAAAACCCTAGCCCAAATCGCCGTCGGGCTGCTCGAGTGGTAGCCGCCACCGTCCGCCATTTCCGCCGCGGTATTTCTCCGTTCTACGGCGTGGTGAGCAACACCCGAGCCCGAGACCGTTTTCTTGCACTTCTCCAAGTCCTTGCGCATTCTCGTGACTCGCCCGAGTAATTTTACGTGCATCAGGTCGTCACGTTCTTCCTCGCCCGAAGAAAGCCGCCCGTAGGAGCAACTCCGGCGAGCACCCTCCGGTGCGTCCGTGCACCCCATCATCGCAAACTTCGCCACCGAGTCCGCCACGGTCTCCTCTTCGTCTTGGTATGATCAGTTCTTCCCTTCCTCCCCTAGAGCGCGTAGAACGCGAATGTCGAGCCGGCACCGCCGTCGGCAAACGTGCTCCAGTGACCTAGCGCCGCCAGGCTTGGACCAACGCCCGAGATCCGCCCGACCGTGAATCAACGGCTGCGATTAGATCCTTGCGCTGAACGGGTACGGTCCAATCTAGACCGTCAGATCTGGATCAAGCGATCCAGATCATTTCACTTATCCACGTCAGATCCCAGTCAGCACACAGTCAGCAGCCCACTCAGCGCACACGTGGAAATTGATTTCTTTTATTTAGATTAAATGGCAGTTTTGCAGAAAATCCCCTGTCTATTCAAACTATCATATCTTTTTAACCACTTACTCAAATTTGACAAATTTTATATATTTGGAAAGCCCTTGACATGTAGAATATTTTAGATCTGTTAGATTTCAAATTTGATTTAGTTTAAAATATTCAAATTTCAAATGGATGATTTGAGTATTTTTGGCATAACTTTAAATCTATAAATCCAAAAATTGCAAATAAAATTGTTTTAGAAACTTTATAATATGTGTAATATGATGCCTCTGTTATAAATAATTTTGAGAATTATTTTGATAATTTAATAGTTATATGTTTAAATTGAATAACTGGAGTAATTTTGATATAACTTTTAATATAAAATTATTTTTGGAATAAATCCAATTTCTATAACTTTATTTAAATCCCCTCTGTATATTAACACTATTTAAAAAATTTTGTTATAAAAATTTAATCATAGAAAACTTAATCTTATATTTATTCCTTTTATTATATTTTGCAAAAATAGAAATTTATTAAATTGCATTTATAGCCTAATGCATACTTTATAAATATCACAAATTTTGTATGATATTTCTTAGGATTAAAAAGTGCATTGCATGCATAACTTATTTTCAGATATAGATATATTTCCCATAGAAAATCTCTTCATTATTTTCTCTAAGTTAGGATTATTTTCAAAACTTAGTATTTTGATAAAAGTGCTATGCACTAGACACTTAGGATTTTCAACATGGAGCTAGAAGGCCAATGAAGGACTTAGCCAAAACAAGACTTCAGAAGTATCTTCGAGGAGTTGAAGCACTTAGAAGAAAATCAAGAAGAAGTGCATGAAGACCAACCAACAATATTTTCTAAGTCTTGCTCCCTCTCCCTCTTTTGTCCCTTCCCTTCTTAGACTTCATGAAGACTAAGTTAAAAGACAAGACCAACCTCGATGATACAAGTATTATCAAGTCTGAAGAATTATCAAGTCTACCAAAGAATTAAATCAAGACACCCCCAAGAAGCAAGTTACAAGTCTGGAGATGAAGCCTGGAAGACCAACTACATTTTTCTTTCTATCTTTTCCCTCCTTCCTAATCTAGACTTAAACAACTTGATCATGTTATTACCATCTTGAAGTTTGTTGGATCCTAGCGGCATAGTTAGATAAAATAGCCTGGAGACTAACCTTACATGTTTTAGCGTTCCTGCACTTTAAATAAGGCAGTATAGTGCAAATCACTCGATCGATTCGTTTGCACACACAGTTTACGATGTAATATCACAACAAAGTATCAATTTTATTACATCGATGATCCAGACTTACAAAATATTCGATACAAGTTGCATAGCCTAAAGCTAGCATTGAAAAAGTACACAGCGGAAATACAATAGCAGTGGGTCTCCAACAACTTCATGTTGCCACAGGCGAAAACATGTTGGTTGTAGACTCGAAATTCTTTAACGAAACCTCACTTGTCATTTGAATAACCTGTAATAAATAAAAATTTTCAACAGAGTGGGTCAGATAATGGAGTCTGGCAAGTGACACTATGGTGGACACTTAATGGAATAACTCTATAGCCTATATGCATATTTGGCTGGTGGAGTTCAAGGCTATTTTGCATAAAGCCAATTTTTCCTATCTCTTTGGAAAACACTTTCTTCAAATCAAGACAAGTATGGCATGAAAACCATAAATCTCATCTTCCCTTGTTCACCCATCAAGTTTTATTTCTGAAGTTGGAATGATGGAATCCTCCGTTGACGTCCGTGATCAGCTGCTCAAATTGTCCGTACCGGGGACACGACTAAGTACTTAGTTTTACACTCTGCAGAGGTTGTGCACTTTCACCATTGTACCCATTCAACCCAAACTATCCTTTACACACTATTAGTGATAAGGAAAGGAGAAGAATGAGACGAGATCTTTCAGAAGCATTTTCCCTCCCACTCTGGCTTGACCCGTTCCACCTAACATCCCCGTACATCTGCTTGTCAAGCCGGAGAGAGTCCACGCAACATAATTGATCAAGCCAGAGCCCATATGGCAATGGCTGCACTGGAAGCAATCGTCACTCGGAGTTCTTCAGATTCCTCTGTTCCCTGGGTGGCCATCCACAAGTGCACTCTCAGGTGAAAACCACCATGCTCATGGCCTCAAGTATAGTAGAAACTCCCTTAGGCGAAGACAACCACAAGCACAGCCCTGAGTAGCCACTCAATATAAACCATTCAACCAATCCACCCAGGTGATTCATTAACTTAGTGAATGTGTACTCTCAGGTGAAAACCACCATGCTCACGGCCCTGAGTAGAATATAAATTCATCCTAGGCGACGACAACCATGAGCACAGTCCTGAGTAGTCACTTAACATTTTGTAAAACTTTTGATCAATTGCATAGCATCAATATTTCTACTAAGTATTATATAGGAACCTAGACACAGGAGTAAGGAATTTCTACATAGGTCTAGCATAGCAATACTATCCTACACATGCTTATATAAAAATACACTAAGTAATGCATATAGAAAATAGTAGGAAGTTTATGAGGTGTGCCACTTGCCTTTGAATGTTGTCGTTGTTCACAAACTCTTTTCAACGATACTCGGAACTCTCCGTTCAGTCTAAACAATATAAACAAACAACAATACAACAATCATAAAACAAAACAACACAACACATACAAGCATACATAATGAACAAACAAGTTTCATAACTTCTAAGGAAAACATGTCATGCATGATATGCAAATTATTTCTAAGCACTAGAGATGCATGTCATGCCATGAAATTCTTTTAAGTTAATGCAAGGCAATTAGGTTGGTCAAAATGACTAAGGACTAAAGTCATAGGTTGGACAAAATACTTTGTTATAAATCATCTTAAATAAGAACTCAATGACTTAGTCATGATGTGCATAACTACTTAGAGAAAATACTAACTCTACTCTTCAAGGTGATCAACAATTATTAACAACTCTTGTAAATTGGATATTCACTATAGTGAGAGAGACAGACACCCGGCCAGCCACTTAAATTGTGGAACAGGTTTCATGTACGTGGACATGTAAGGTTAGTTTCCAGGCCGCTTCATCTCACTATGCCGCTAGGATCCAACAAACTTCAAGATGGTAATAACATGATCAAAAATCGTTTATGTCTAAAGTGAAAGATAAGATTAGGAAAGAGGGAAAAGATAGTAAGAATGATGTAGTTGGTCTTCCAGGCTTCATCTCCAGACTTGTAATATTCTCCTTGGTGATGTCTTGATTGAATTCTTGGTAGACTTGAATAATCTTCGGACTTGATAATGTTTGTATCACCTAGGCTGGTCTTGGATTTAACTTTAGTCTTCAAAAGGTCTAAGAGAAGAAAGGAGAAATGAAAGAGAGAGGGAGCAAGACTTTGAAAATATTTCTGGTTGGTCTTCATGAACTTCCTCTTGATTTTTCTTCTAAGTGCTTCTACTTCTTGGAGATTCTTCTGGAGTCTTGTTTTGGCTAAGTCCTTCATTGGTCTTCTAGCTCCATGTTGAAAATCCTAAGTGTCTAAGTGTATCACTTTACCAAAATGCTAAGTTGAAAATATTTCTAACTTAGAGAAAATGGGGGAGGAGTTTTCTTATGGGAAATATAACTACAAAATAAAATATGAGATGCATGAAATGCAATTTTTAATCACATGAACAATTATGCTAATGCAATTTAATTAATTTCTATTTTCACAAAAATAATAAAGGAATAAATATAAGATTAAAGTTTTATGTGATTTAAATTTTTATAAGAAAATTTTATAATTAGTATTAATAGACAGAGGGGATTTAAATAAATTTATAGCAATTTGATTTACTCAAAAATAATGTTTATATCAAAAGTTATGTCAAATTTACTCTAACATCATATTTCGAATTTGAATAAATCTAAATTTCTCAAGGTTGGAAAACAACAGAAGTAACACAATCTATAGGTCATGGGATTTTCAAAGATATTTTATTTACAAATTTTGACCTTACAGAATTAAAACTATAATTAAAATAATGTTTTACATGTTCTGTAAATACCAAGTTAGTGCAAGACTAAAATACAAGTTTTTATTGTACCACTATTTTCTACACGTTCATATGATTCCATAGACTACAAAAACATCAAAAACGGAGTTACGGTTGATTTAATATGAATTTTGGAAGTTGTGTCTAGTAAGAAAAACGAAAATATAAAATAGCTGACACAAGAGTCGCGCGGCGTGATGCTATCCGCTGATACCGATTCAAACATGTCATCTAATCTACACCACTGGATCAAGATCTAAGGGCTTACAGCGAGATGGTATGGAGGTGGCGGTGCGGTTCGCTGGAGTTGAGGGAGACGGCGACGCCGGTGTCAGATGGAGGTCGGAGACGACGTTCCCGTGGTTCTCCGGATGTGTAGAGGGGCTCCCCGTATGCGGCGCGTCGCGACGGAGAGGATGGTGGTGTCGACGTTGTGGCGGGTGTCCGAGAGTGGCGTGGACGTTCCGTTGGAGAAGCTCGGGTCACCGGCGATCTCGGTGAGCACGAACTCCACGTCTCCGCTGTGTTAAAAGAGGTAAGACGGGGTCAGTGGATGCGCACGGGGGTGGGGAGAAAGAGGAGAGGGTTCTCGGCCTCGGGGATCGCCTCACCTCGCCGGAATCAATGAAATCGGCCGTGGATGTGAAGAACTACGGCGAGCAAATTCGTCGGCATGGGGGCGTATTGGAAAGAACTTTTGGGGGGGGGGGGGGAATGGAGTAGGAGGTCGAGGGCTTTATATAGAATGCAACGGTGCTTGATTTGGTGCAGTAATTTGCCCGCAATCAACCGGACATTAATTTCGACCAAAAACGTCCATGTTTAATGGCGGACGAAATTAGAGCAATTTTGGGCGTTTAAGAGAGGGCTTTTATGGGGGAATGAAAGAGGAGATCAAGGGGTTTAATTAGAAACAAACGATGCGTCATTTGGGGCTCTAAATCAACGGGAATCAATTCGGGAAGGAGGCACGGTGAGCAGTTTTCGCGTGCGTGCGTGCTGGAGCTCGAAAACGACGCTGACGTCATCATGACGTCATCATTTTTTTTTTCTGATTTTTCTTATTTCTTTCATAACTTTTGATTTAAGACTCCAAATCAAGTCAAATAAATATCTAAAAATTTGTAAAAATTTCTAAAAATTTGTAAAAACATGAGACCTGTTCCACAACTTAAGTGGCTGACCGGGTGTCTGTCTCTCTCACTATAGTGAATATCCAATTTACAAAGAGTTGATAATAACTGTCGATCACCTTGAAGAATAGACTTAGTATTTTCCTCTAAGTATTTTTGCACACCATGCATAACATATTTTTGTATTGTTACTTTGTTAGTATGTTTATGTGTGTTTTGTTTGATGTGTTAGAAATTTCGGAGGGAAACGACAACTGGTGCAGCTGCTGTTGCTATTCTTCTTGTTGCCAAGGCAAGTGGCACCACCTCATAAATTCCCAAGTATTTTATATGCATAAGTAAAAATATTTTCCTAAGCATGTGTATGACTTAGTAGTATTGCTATGCAAGACCTGTTTAGAATTCCCTATTCCATTGTGTCTAGGTACCTATAAAATGACTTAGTAGAGTTTTGATGCTATGCAATTGATGAAAGGTTTTACAAAATCTTAAGTGACTACTCAGGACCATATTCATGGGGGTTTTCAACTAAGATAGTTTCTACTATACTTAGGACCATCGAATGTGGGGGTTTTCACCTGGGAGTGCACATCCACTAAGTTAATGAATCATCTGGGTGGAATGGTTGTTTGGTTTATGTTGAGTGGCTACTCAGGACCATGTCCATGAGGGTTTTCACCTAAGATAGTTTCTACTATACTTAGGATCATGAATGTGGGGGTTCTCACCTGAGAGCACACTTGTGGAAGGCCACCCAGGAACAAAGGGATGTGAGGAATAAATGGAAAAGAAAGTGGAGAACTCAAGAGAAGATTTCCAAGTGAAAACTGCAGCTGATCAAGGACAACGAAGGAATCCCAACATTCTATTTTCTTAATAAAATTTTGATAAGTAAACAACAGTGGACTAGTCAGGACCATGTTCATGGGGGTTTTCACCTAAGATAGTTTCCACTATACTTAGGACCATTGAATGTGGGGGTTTTTACCTGAGGGTACACTTAGATGGGTGAGCTACTCAGGACCATGTCTATGCTAGTTTTCACCTAAGATAGTTTTCACTATACTTAGGACCATAGTATGTGGGGGTTTTTACCTGAGAGTGCACTCAAGGATGGGCCATCTATTGGTTCTCTGGAATTTACCAGTGTTTCCAACTATGATGTTGAAGCTGTTCTATAAAGTGATAGGATAAAACTGGCTTTATGCAAAATAGCCTTGAACTCCACCAGCCAAATATGCTTGCAGGTTATAGAGTTACTTCCATTGAGTGTCGACCATAGTGTCACTTGCCAGATCCATTTCTAATGGAATCTGACCCACTCTGTTGCAAATTATTATTTGTTGTAGAAATATCTGACGAAGAGTGAGGACTACGTTTGGGTTTCGAGTCTGCACCAACATGTTTTCGGCTGTGGCGTATCATGAAGTTGGAGGCTCATTGAAGATTTATTTCCGCTGCTTTTTTGATTCGAGCTAGCTTTAAGCTATGCAAAGATGTATCGAACTATTTATTTTACCAAGTCTGGATTATTCGTGTAATATTGATACAATGTTGTGATATTCATCGTAAACTGTGTGTGCAAATGAATCGATCCAGGGGTTTGCACTATACGCATTAGGACTTGTGACCAATTTTTATAAGAACTTAATAAATTCAGAGATATTACAATTATCAATATCAAAATTATTATCATCAAAGCAAACCGAACCACTTCCTCCCATGTTTTTAAAAATTTCAGCACTTTTGTCAACACTAGTTTCAGCAGTTTTTGGCAATTTTAATTTTTTGGATGAAGTAGAGGAGACATTTCCCACACCAATTATGTTACCATTGATAATAGGAGGCTTAATAACATGTGAAACACCATTATTTTCAGAGGTAGTAATAGTAAAAACTTTAACAATATTAGCCTCTTTCTCTAGTTCTTTCTCTCTTTCCCATCTAGCACGTAACTAAGCCATTATCCTAACATTTTCATCAATTTGAACTTGGATGACATTAATTTTAGCAAAGGGATTACTCTCTTTAGTTTCAGTAGGCATGATTTTAGATTTTAAAAGATCAACATCAAGGACAAGACTATCAACTTTAGATGCAAGTATATCAATTTTCCCAAGCTTTTCCTCAACAGTTTTATTAAACAAAGTTTGCGTAGTGATAAAATATTTTAACATAGTTTCAAGTTCACAGGTGGTAGTACTATTATTGTTATAAGAATTATCATAAGAGTTACCATTATTATTCGAAGGATATGGCTTATAGTTGTTATTACCATAGTTGTTCCTATAGGCATTGTTGTTGAAATTGTTACTTTTAATGAAATTCACATCAACATGCTATCTTGTGCACTAAAGAAGGTAAGGGAACATTATTTGGGTCAACATGGGGTATAGACATAATAATATCAATATTTTCACTCAAAGAGGAGGTTTCTTCAACATAATTTACCTTCTTACCTTGAGGTGTCCTCTCCGTATGCCATTCAGAATAATTCACCATCATATCATCCAAGAGTTTTGTTGCAGCCCCCAAAGTTGTCGGGTTATGACTCTCAAGAACCGGGGGTAGTCACTTCCTGAAGAGTAGTTCATGAAGGGGATTGAACACGGAGGTCTAGACCCTCGAGTGGCTCCGCGACGTTGCTCGCCGGACCCGAAGAAGACACACACACACGAAGGGAGACACCAGCCTTTACCCAGTTTCACGGCCCTCGTGGGGAGGTAAAACCGCTACTCCTGCTTGTCTGTATTAGATGGTGTAGGTTACAGTACAATGGAGCTTGCCGAAAGCCCCCTTGAGGCGGTTCTTGCTTGGGGAGGGAAGCGATCGTCTTCTTCCTCCTCAGGGCAGAGGCTTTCCTAACAAGTGTAGCTAGGGTTTATAAGGGTTGCAGTGTGCCAAGAGCCGACCGCGCTACGATGGACGTCTTCCCCCTTTTATAGGCGCCTCTGGCCTTGTCCTTCGGCTTGGCCTTCCAGGTGGTTCCCACATGCCAGCGGCAGGGTGGTGTAGGAGTCCACCGTGCTCCATTCGTCCATGGACTCGGTCCATTGCAGGTAAAGGTGCGCGCGGTGGCCGACCGGCGGCCGACCGCGATGTACTGCCCGCAGGGAGGGCAGTGTCTGAGGTGGAGCCCACGATGACGTCCTCATTTGGAGGGTTGTGCTGTCCACCCGCTTTATCGTCAGAGTAGAATGTCCTGGCAGCTGCGCAGCAGGCAGAGCTGCTTTGTTGACCACTTTATCGCCAGGGACAGCGACGGGGGTGCGTGCGACACTGCATGTGCGTGGCAGAGGCCACGTGCATCTTGCCGTGCTTCCTTGGCCGCGACGTTTCCCCTCAGGCGCGGGGAGGCCTGAGGAGGGATTCCTGCGGGGCTCCCTCGAGGCGAGCTGGCGCCTCGGGAGGGTCCCCTAAGGCGAGAGGTCCCTTGAGGCCCTCGTTTCCTCTTCAGGCCCTCGAGTGGAAGAGCCTCTCGAGGGTCCCGCCAGGCGGTGATGCTGGTCCTTAGTCGTTTCGTCCGACTGGCCCGCGTGCGAGGCCTGGAGGGAATGGGCTCTCCATACCCCAGTTCCCACTGGGCCGACAGTAGCCCCCGGGACCATGATGAGCGCGATTGAGCCCATGGGCTCAGGCGAAGCGTCGTGGGCCCTTATTGCCCAGCCGGCCCGAGCCACGCTGTACTTGGACGAATAACGGTCTCGCACGATCCGGTGCGCGAGTCATGGGGGGTCCCACCACATCCCGGTAACTGCTCCTTGAGGTGACATAAAGCCCGAGCGAGGCGGCAGGGAGCCGTTACCGTTTCCAAACCTTCTCGCAGGAATTTTCGCTCTACAGAGCTCTCCGCCTCCGATCTCTCCTGCGAATCTTCGTTCTCCAATTCCTCCAGGCTTCCACTTCCGCGACGATGAGCCCACTCAAGAGCAAGGGCAAGGCCGCCGCGGGGTCTTCCCCCCAGACAGAGGCCACTGAGACCGTGGTAGGCGCGACACTGCTGGGCGTGCGCGTCAATGAGAAGGCGCTCGCCAAGGTCCGGCACCTAGTGGCGGACCGGACGAACGAGCACGGCGCTACCGTCCAGAAGCCCGCGGCGCACCGGAAGCGCCCGCGAGGGTTCTTCCCGGTCTTCCAGCACTGTCTGGCTGCGGGCCTGGTGCCGCCCTTCTCGCCGTTCTTGGAGGCGGTGCTGGCGTTCTACCAGGTGCAACTGCTGCACCTGCACCGCAATTCCGTCCTGATCCTCGCCGTCTTCGCCTACCTCTGCGAGGCGTACCTCGGCCTGGAGCCCACGGTGGGGCTGTTCCGGTGCTTCTACGCACTCCGGAACACGGCGAAGAACGAGCGCTCTGGGTGCGTCTCGTTCCGCATCGTCGATGGCATGGGGAGCGTCTACATCCCCATGTCTTGGAGCAAGGGCAAATCCATCACCTCGGTGACGAAGAAGGTGGACGACTTTCGCCAGAACTGGTTCTATGTTGGGGTGGAGCGTCCCTGCGCTTTACTCGAGGTCCCCGACGAGCCCCCGGTGAAGAACTCCCATTGGGGCAAGGCCACCTTCGATGGCGCCAAGAACGTGAGCCTGATAGGGCGTCTGAGTTTCCTCCGCGAGGAGGGCCTCACGGGGCAGATGGTCGTCGCGGACTTCGTGACGCGCCGCATCGCGCCCCTCCAGGCGCATTCGGTCCCCATGTGGATGTACTCGGGTTCCGAAGGACAAGATGCGGCTTCACGCCGAGGACAACGACAAGTACGCCGTCAACGACGTCCTCTCCGCGCTCTCTGTCAACCCATCGGTGCTTCCCGTGGATGAGCTCCCCGCGGCGCTCCGGCCCCTTCATCAATATAATCTGACGGAGCGCATGCACCTCCTGGAGGGGATGCCTCCGTTCACCCCGACAGGCCAGGCGGACCTTGAGGCGCCGATGCCGGTCGCGCGGGGAGCGGAGGGGGCCGACTCTCTCTCGGCCTCAGGAGCTGGCCTAGGTGAGGAGGAGGCCGCGGCTGGGGAGGTTTCCTCTTCGAGAGCTGGGCCATTTACTGACGAGATTTGCGATATCTCGTCAGGCGATGAAGACGCCTTCGTGGTGGCGCCCTCGCGCCCCGTGGAGGAGGAGGCTGAGGAAGGGGAGGCCTCGGGCGCAGAGGCCTCTCCAGGAAGGCGCGGGGCTCGCACCAAAGCTGCCGTGGACAACCCAGGGGCGAGGCCGTCTGACGTCCCTTCCAAGAGGAAGGCAGAAGCGCCCACTGCGTGGCGCTCGCTAGGGCTGGCGTGGGTCGACGCTGGCGCCCCCCCTTCAGGGTTTGTGCTCACAACTTTGGCTCATTCGTCTTTTAGCTTTCTCCCTTGCATTTCTTTTTCCTGAAGTCTCTTCTTGGGCTCCTGTCAGTGCCTTTGCGCCTGCGAAGCGCCGCCAGCTTCGCAAGGCATACAAGGTGAAGAGCGCCACGGGAGGGGCCGTGGATGACGAGGCCGCGAGGCCTGTGGAGGCAGACCCCGTGATCCCCCTTGAGGAGGCGCCTCAAGTGGTGCAAGCTGCGCCCCAGGCGGGGGCGGCAGGGCCACAGGCGGAAGAGGGCGCAGCAAGCCCATATGTGCCTGTAGCGCCCCGCGAGCCTCTGGGAGCGGAAGGCCCTGAGGAGAGGACTTCCACGTCGCCTCGCGCCTCTACTCCTCCTCGCGCGACCACGCCTCCGTGCGAGCCCACACCGCCGCGCGAACCAACGCCGCCTCGCGCGCCGACGCCTCCGTTCGTGTCTACCCCGCCGCCTGCGCCAGCTGCTCCCGCGCAGCCTGCGACGGAGACGCGCGAGGCTCCAGCAGGTGCGGGCGCGTCTGCCGGGGGAGATTCCTTCTCTCCTCCTCGCCAAGATGGAGGCGAGGAGCATCCCGTGGCTGCGGGGCCTGAAGAGGATGCAGGCGCGGGCACCGGCGGAGCTCAGGCTAGCCCCCGAGCTCTCCCCACAGCTGCTCCCGCGGGACTCGATGCTGGGGCCGGGCCCTCCTCGAGCCAGGCACTGGCGCTTCGCGGCTGGGACTGGAGCGCGGGGCGCCGCGAGGTCGCCTTCGGCCTTGTTAGGGAATCCCTGGAGGGCTTAGAGGCCCACCTCGCCCTCGGGGACATCTGGCTCGCTCGGCAGTAGGAGGAGCTGGCGGAGTCATGGGCGTCCTTCCACGCAACGGCCGAGGCGCGCCGGCTGGAGGATTTGGCACTGCAGGCCACACACGAGGAGGACACCCGCTTCGCCAAAGAGATCCGTGAGGGGGCAATCCGTGATGCTGCAGAGCTGCACGACCCCCTTCAGGCGGAACGCGAGGCTGCGGCGGAGCTGCTGCGTGAGGTCAAGGCGGAGCGCGAGGCAATGGAGGGCTCGCTGGCGCAGAAGCGCCGTGAGCTGGGCCAACTGGAGACCCAGCTGATCTCCGCCCACCAGGCCGCCTCGGCCGCTCTGGTGGAGGACCGCAAGGTCTTTGCCGAGCGTGAGCGGCAGCTGGCCCTCAAGGAGAAGGAGTTGCAGCAGCGCGAGGAGCAGCGCCTCCAGGTGGAGAAGGACCTGGTCACCCAGCGCGAGGCCCTCGAGGAGCGAGAGGGAGACCTGGCCAAAGCGATCGGGAAGTACGTCGAAAACGTTGCTGCCCAAAAGATAGCTTACGAGCGCTTCGAGTGGCGTTTCGCTGAGAAGAAGAAGGAGGCCGACAATGTCCTCGTGGAGCGTGAGAAGCAATTCCACAAGTCCACTTTTCAGAAGTACCGCGACTTGGCCCTGGCACAGGAGGAGCGCTTCAAGGCCAAGCACGCCGCGGATGCTCGGCGGATCGCCGAGCTCGAGAGGGCCAACTCCAAGCTGGAGGACCGCCTCAAGCGCGCCACGGATGCCCATCGCCGAGCGGAAGAGGCTCGCACCGAAGCTGTCCATGACCTCAACACCTTGGCCAAGGACATGGAGGAGCAGGTGGCCCCGGCGATGCAGCGGGCGGCGGAGGCCTCAGACTCCGCTACTGCAGCTCGCGCGCTCTCAAAGCAGCACGAACGCATGTTTGAGGCGTTGGTCGCTCGTGGCAACGAGCTCGCCGCGCAGCTCGGTGCAGATGCGCCGCACACCGACGATTGGGGCCGCGACGATGCTGCCATGTACCTGGTCTACTTCGACCAGCTCTTCGAGGCGCTCGAGGGTCTCGTCGCCGAGCTTCGCGAGCTGATCGAAGACGAGAGCCGGCAGCTCCTGGGGGTGGTTGTGGATCGCATCTTCACCAACCTCAAGCTCCTCACGCCAGGCTTTGACATCTCCTCCGTCACAGAGGCTGCTCAAGGCGAGGACGCGCGGCGGGTCTCCGGTTCCCTCCGTGAGCAGGTTGACGCCTTCTGCAACCGCTTCAGGCGCGCGGAGGCTGCAGCTGAAGACAGCGAGGAGGAGGCCTGCCCCGCCTAGGATCAAGAGGGTGCTGCGGAGGAGGCCCAAGGCGGCGATGCTTCCCCATGAGCCTTTCTTTACTGCGCCTGCGTGTGCTTGTATCTGCAACAGCTGTATGCTTAGACATTTTTAAGACCTTTGGCCTGTAATGTACTCTTCAATTGCTGTTTAATTCGAGTTTGTTTGCCCCCCGTGAGGTCTCTTTGGACTCATCTTCATGCCTATTTGTTCTCTGCGTCGGTAGGTCCCATATCTTCATGCCATGACTCCGCCACTTCGGTATGCAGGAGCGATGACTCCGCAAGGCCGGGGGGAGTTTAGGCCTAGGAGAGGTAAGAGCCCTGAGTCGCGATGCTCAAGTGCCCCCCTTAGACGTGCGAGTAGTCCATGAAGCGTAAAGGAAAGCAAAGTCGCTTGAGGGGCAAACGCGCGCTAGGGAGAGAAAAACGCTCTTAAAGCGTGGGTGCGAGACTTAGCTTCTTGAGGTTTTTGCCCTGCGAAGGCCTTTCGCCCAGCGAGGTTGCCCGCTTGAGGGTTCGCTCCTGAGGAGGCTTTTCGCCTGGCGAGGTTGCCCGCTTGAGGGGTCGCTCCTGAGGAGGCTTTTCGCCTGGCGAGGTTGCCCACTTGAGGGGTCGCTCCTGGATGCCTCTTCAGGCTTGTGGGGGATTTCCCTGCATATGTTAGAGGGGCGAAGCCAAACGCTGTGACACGGCTCAAAGGGCTCGTGCGTGCTTATAGGTCCCCTCAGGTGTTCCTTGCGAGGAGAGTAAGTACCAAGGTCCTCTGTAGAGATGGCGTGTTTTTGGGATCTTGCCCTCCAGCCAGAGCTCGGACTCTTGGATTTTGCAGTGCTGCTGGTGGTTCATTTGAGGCACTGGCACCGTACTCAGCCCCCGCTCGCGAGGTACGCATGAGGAGAGGTATAAGCACACACTTCAACGAAGTAATGCGGAAATAAAACCCCCCAAACAAATTTTAAAACGGCGCCGAGGCGCAAAGTTCACTTGGGAACGAAATTGAGTCATTATGCTTGGGGTTGCCAAGTTAATGCTTTGACCATGTCGAGGCACGGGGACCACTTGATAGTGGGCGAGACTCTCGACGGCCTGTGGTGGCTCGTTTAATGGAGAGCTCGGAGGGTTTCCCCTTGAGAGAAGCCTTTGGAGCTTGGAGGTGTAAGCCGTGAGCGTTTTAAACTCTAGAGACACGTGTGCTTGGAGGTTTAGCCGTAGGCTGCCTCTTCCGCTCGTGGTCTCGACGTGAAAATGATCACGGGCGTGGCAATGACCACGGTTGCATTTGTTCCTTTAGGAGACAAAGCATGTTTTTGGAGGTTTAAGACGTGAGCATTTTAACCCCTAGAGACGAAAATGCTTGGAGGTTGAGCCGTAGGCTGCCTCGTCCGCTTGAAGTCTCGACGTGATAATGATCATGGGCGTGGCAATGACCACGGTTGCGTTTGTTCCTTTTTGGGAGACAAAGCATATTTTTGGAGGTTTAAGCCGTGAGCATTTTAACCTCTAGAGACGACCATGCTTGGAGGTTGAGCCGTAGGCTGCCTCGTCCGCTTGAAGTCTCGACGTGACAATGATCACGGGCGTGGCAATGACCACGGTTGCATTTGTTCCTTTAGGAGACAAAGCATTTTTTTTGGAGGTTTAAGCCGTGAGCATTTTAACCTCTAGAGACGAAAATGCTTGGAGGTTGAGCCGTAGGCTGCCTCGTCCGCTTGAAGTCTCGACGTGACAATGATCACGGGCGTGGCAATGACCACGGTTGCATTTGTTCCTTTAGGAGACAAAACATTTTTTTGGAGGTTTAAGCCGTGAGCATTTTAACCTCTAGAGACGAAAATGCTAGGAGGTTGAGCCGTAGGCTACCTCGTCCGCTTGAAGTCTCGACGTGACAATGATCACGGGTGTGGCAATGACCACTGTTTTGCGTTTGTTCCCTAAGGGTGCAAAATTTTTTTTGGAGGTTTAAGCCGTTGGCGTTTTAACCTCTAGAGACAACAATGCTTGGAGGTTGAGCCGTAGGCTGCCTCGTTTGCTTGAAGTCTCGACGTGATAATGATCACATGCGTGACGATAATCACGTTTTTAACTTGTTCCTTGTGGATACAAAGATTTGAGAGGTTTAAGCCTTGAGCTTTTAACCTTGAAGGACAAAAAGTGCTTGGAGGTTGAGCCGTTGGCGGCCTCTTTCACTACATGCCCTGACGTGACAATGATCACGGGTAGAACTTGCGCAGGTGCATGATGTTCCATGGATTCTTGACGGGGATGCCATCTTGCATCTCGAGGCGAGCCGCGCCAGGCCTTGCGATGTGGGTGACCCTGTAGGGACCTTCCCACATCGGGGACAGCTTGTGGAGGCCTTCCCTGGAGAGGATTCGCCTGAGGACGAGGTCGCCTGCCTCCAGGGTGCGCGAGCGCACGTTGCGGCTGTGGTAGCGCCTCAGGCCCCGCTGGTATTTGGCCACCCGGAGGGCCGCGCGGCGTCGTAGCCCTTCAAGGAGTAGTAGGTCGTCGTTGTGGAGGTCCTCTTGCTGGTCCTCGTTAAAGGCAAGGACCCGTGGGGATCCATGCTTTATCTCTGTGGGGAGGACTGCTTCGGCTCCATAGACGAGGGCGAACGGTGTTTTCCCGGTGGGCTTAGGTGGCGTGGTACGGATGGACCAGAGCACCGAGGGTAGCTCGTTGATCCAGCCCTTGCCGTGGCCCTTGAGGATATCGAAGGTCCTGGTCTTTAGACCTTTGAGGACCTCTGCGTTTGCGCGCTCGGCCTGTCCGTTGCTTTGCGGATGGGCGACTGAGGCGAAGCAGAGCTTGATGCCCATCTTTTCACAATAGGCTCTGAAGATGCCACTGGTGAATTGTGAGCCATTGTCGGTGATGATGCGGTTAGGCACTCCGAAGCGGCAGACCAGGCCTCTGAAGAATTTCACCGCCGCGCCTGCTGTGATTGTGCGCGTCGCCTCCACTTCAGGACATTTTGTGAACTTGTCAATGGCCACGAAGAGGTAGCGATATCGACCTTGCGCCGTTGGGAAGTGTCCCAGGATGTCCAGCCCCCAGACCGCAAACGGCCACGAGAGCGGAATGGTCTGTAGCCCCAGCGCTGGTTGGTGGATTTGCTTGGCGTGGAATTGGTAGGCTTCACAAGCTTGAATGATGTCCGCTGCATCTTGAAGCGCTTGAGGCCAGTAGAATCCGCTCCTGAAGACTTTGCCTGCGAGGGTGCGGGCGCACGAATGGTGGCCGCATTCCCCGCTGTGGATGTATTTGAGCGCGATGCCGTTTGGGCGCTTGCGATAGAGGACTCCTTCGAGGATTTGGTATGATTTTTCTTGGCGGGCAATTCGCTCCGCTTCAACATCTTCCTCGGGAAGGATCCGTTTGCAGAGGTAGTCCTTGATCTCGTCAATCCATCCTGTTTCTTGGTGCACCGCTGTGAGCAACAGACGCTCCCCTGTGGGAGGCCCGCAGGCTGGGGCTCCGCTTGCAGGGGGTGGCGGGAGCGCTTCGTCTGTGCTTGCGGGCAGGGCCTCTAGGGGCTGCTTTATGGATGCCTTGACGAGCCTTTCTTCAAAGACACCTGGCGGCTGAGCTTGTCTCTTTGAGGCGCGCTTGGCAATGTCATCAGCTTCTTGATTTTCCTTTCTTGGGATGTGCATGAGCTCCATTCCCCTGAAGTTATTCTCAAGCCTACGGACCTCTTCAAGCTATGCGGCCATGTGGTCATCCTTAGGCTTGTAGCTTTTGTTGGAGAAGTTGACGAGCAGCTGGGAGTCGCCCTTGATGAGTATATGCTTGATGCCTAGGGCGATCGCGGCGCGTAGGCCAGCAAGCAGCTCTTCATACTCGGCGATGTTGTTGGATATCTTGTCGATTCTGAAGCACAGCTGGACTGCGTAATACAACTTGTCTCCCTTGGGTGAGATCAGGACTACGCCTGCCCCACCGTGGCGACAAGCGAAAGCTCTGTCAAACTTCATGGTCCAGTGGCTAGGCATAGCGGCTCCAGAGGGCTCGTGCTCTTCTCCCAAGGGCTCTTCACGGGTTGGGTCAGTCCATTCGGCGACGAAGTCAGCCAGCGCTCTTCTTTTGATTACCCTTGTGGTATCGAAGCGCAAATTGAATGGCTGTAGCTCGATGTTCCATCCCGCGACACGATCTGTTACGTTTGGGTTGCGCAGGATTTGCTCCAGGGGCAATGAGGTGACCACCGTGATGGGGTGCCCCTGGAAGTAGTGTCGCAGCTTTCTTGAGGCGACGAGGAGCGCGAGGAGAAGCTTCTGCTGCATCGTATACCGCTCGCGAGCATCACGCATCACTGTGCTGACGAAGTAAACTGGATGCTCGACGAGGGTAGTTCCTGTTGCCTTGGCGTCTTTCGCCTGAGGTGGCACAGATTGGCCCTCGAGGGGGTTTGCCTCAGGGGGCTTGCCCTGTGCCTCGAGGGGGTTGGCCTCAAGTGGATTGACTTGTGCCTCGAGGGGGTTGGCCTCAAGGGGCTTTGGGCCTGGCGTTGGGTTTGTGAGGGCTGCCTCATCTTTGAGCTCCTTATCATGAGGCTTTTTCTCTGGAGTGGTTGCACTATTCTTGTGGAGTACGGGCTCTTCTCTTTCCACTACAAGGACAACACTGGCTGTTTGTGGAGTAGCTGATAAGTACAACTTCATGTGCTCGCCAGGCCTTGGGGCGACCATTACTGGTGGGCTGGCCAGATACTTCTTCAAGTCCTCAAATGCTTTTTCAGCTTCAGGGGTCCACTTGAAAGTGCCCGTTCTTTTCATGATCTTGAAGAACGGCAGGGCTCTTTCACCGAACTTGGAGATGAATCGGCCCAAGCTGGCCATGCAGCCTGCCAGGCGTTGCATGTCCTTGAGCCTGCGTGGAGGTTGCATGTCTTCTATGGCCTTGATTTTGTCTGGGTTTGCCTCTATACCCCGATGAGAAACGAGGAACCCAAGCAATTTGCCTAAAGGGACTCCAAAGACACACTTGGCGGGGTTGAGCTTGATGTTCACCTTGCGCAGGCTGGCGAAGGTTTCTTCAAGGTCTTCGAGGAGTGTATTTCCTTCTCGGGACTTTACGACGATGTCATCGACATATGCTTCGGCGTTTCGCCCCATTTGCCCGCCGAGGGCTATCCTCATCAATCTCAGGAAAGTGGCTCCGGCATTTTTTAGGCCAAAGGGCATGCAGACGTAGCATTACACACCGCATGGGGTGAGGAAAGCCGTCTTCTCCTCGTCCTCCTTAGCCATTTTTATCTGGTGATAACCAGAGAAGGCATCAAGGAAACAGAGGAGGTCGCAGCCTGCCGTGGAGTCCACACTCTGGTCAATTCTGGGCATGGGACAAGGGTCTTTGGGGCAGGCCTTGTTTACATCAGTGTAGTCGATGCAGAGACGGCCTCCCCCGGCGGGCTTTGGGACTACCACGCCATTGGAGAGCCAAGTGGGATGCGCGACTTCGCAAATGACTTTTAACGCTTTGAGCTTCTCGACCTCCTTGACGATGAATGCTTGCTTCTCGGGGGCTTGCTTTCTTGCTTTTTGCTTGACTGGGCACGCGTTTGGGCACACGGCCAAGTGGTGCTCGATCACCTCCCTCGGTACACCATACATATCTGACGGTGTCCATGCGAACATGTCAGAGTTTGCCTGGAGGAAGGCGACGAGCGCGCTTTCCTATTTGGGAGGCAGCGCGGCGCCAATGGTGACGCTAGCCCCCGAGCCTTCAGCCCCCGAGCTACGTGAGCTGAGAGAGATCTTCTTGGTAGCAATTGCCTCCTGGGAGAACAACTGCTTCTTCTTCTTCTTGGGCCTCTCGAGAGGTTCTTGGTCCTCTTCTGCGGGGAAGGCCATGGTGGCGGTCTTGTAGGCCGTCTCAACAGCGCGCGTAGCGTCCAGGACATGCCCACGTATGGTGATCGTGCCGGTGCCGCCGGGGATCTTGACCATGTTGTACGCATGGTGCGTGACAACCATGAACTTCGCAAGCGCGGGGTAGCCGAGGATGGCATTGTACGGCAGGTCGATGTGCGCGACATCGAAGCCGATGTGCTCGGTGCGGTAATTTTCCTCGCTCCCGAAGGTGACGGCAAGCCTGACCTGGCCTAGAGGCTCGATCGAGCCGCTGGTGACCCCCGTGAAGGGCCTCGAGGGCATAAGCCGCTCGTAGGGCACTTGAAGCGCTTCGAATGTATCTATGGAGATAACGTTCATGCCTGCTCCGCCATCGATGAGCGTCTTGGAGACAGCCACATTGTCGATCGTGGGGGTGCAGACCAGCGGGAGGGTTCCAACAGTCTTGGTTGACTTGGGGTGGTCCTGAGCGTCGAAGGCGATGGTGTACTGCAACCACTTGAGGGGCCTGGAGGTTTCCGTGCTTGGGAGGGCGGCGTTGAGCTCGCGGGCGAACTGCTTGAACTGGTTGTTCGACTTTGGCGCCTGCGCCCCCCCGAGGATGCAAGCAATGGCGGCTCTTGGGGCTTGGTAGCCGCCGTCTTCCTCGTTAGGGAGGTTGCCGTTCTTTGCCGCGGCGTTGGCCTGATTTCCAGACGGTTTCTGGTATCCGCCCTTGCGTCCGCTCCAGCGGTAGCCGCGGCCTCGGCCACGGCTACCACTGCCTTCTACTTGCTCGCGCTCCTTGCTCAACCTTTTGAGGTCGAAGAAAGACTCCGTGGAGTGGCCGCGCCTGTTGTGGTAGATGCAAAACGGGCGGTGATCATCTCTTCTTTAACATCCCAATTTTGCAAAAAATTAAAACTTTGCATTCATACATCATTCATCATATAGGCTTAACATTCAATCACTTAAGTACTAAATAAAATTTCAATCATGAGTTTAAATAATGTTTAATCCCATTACGTGTTTATTTAAACTTACTTAATAATTATATTTTTTCCAAATTATTTAATGGGCAAGTTTATTATTAAAAATTGCTAATTTAAATAACTTTCCAAAATATATTTTTATGAATTTTTCTGAAATGTTTTGAATAGGTTTAAAAATCATTTGGTAAATCAGATTTGAAAAACTGTTTTGTTTTTTTTCTATTTTAAAAAGAAATGGTTTTCGGGCCGGCCCGGGCGCTATCTGCCGCGCGCGCGTGAGCTAGCAGCCCACTCCGGCGCGCGCCTCTCTCTTCTCTCTCGCTGACAGGTGGGCCCCACCTATCAGCCTTCTTCAACCTCCATCCGGAGATCGCGCCGGAGATGGAGTCCGCGACCGAGCCGTTTCCGAGCCGTTTTCCTCCGCGATTATCTCCCGTGCTCCCTCCTATTTATTCACCTCGAAGCCGCCTCTGAAATCCCCCCCAAACCCTACCACTCCGCCGCCGGGCTGCTCGGAATCGAGACCGCCGCCGCCATTGCCGCCGGGCATTTTGCACGATTTCGGTAAAATCGAGCACCTCGAGCGCCCCCGCTTTCTTCCCCTCACTTCCCCATCTCCTTGCGCACACGTTGAGCCCCCTCACGTGTTTTATTTCGCAGCCGAGCGCCGTATCCATCCTCGACCCGAGACCGCCGCCGCCGTCCACGACTCCGACGAGGAAAGGAGAAGGACACCGACGCCGCCGCCGCGTCATCTACCTCGCCTCCTCCTCCGCTTCATTTTGGTAAGAACCGCTCCTCCCGGGGCTTCGTATAACGCCGGGAACGCCGAAGCCAACGCGCCGCCGCCGCGGGCGCCATCGCCGGCGAGCGCTCCGGCGACCCGCGCGCCGCTCGGTTCGGCCGTGCGTTATAAGCCGTTGGATCTAGATCCAACGGATCTAGATCGGAACGTTTCCGTGCGTCCGATTTTATTTAGATCGGCCGCGCGAACCGTTTTCGTCCAATAGGATCGCGCCACGTAGCCCTATTTTATTTCTTTTTCGCAGGAAATTTTATAAATAAAACAGAAAACATGCAAAACTTAGAAAATTCATAACTTTTAATCTATAAGTTTAAATTTGATAAATTTTATATCCACGGATAGCCCTGCTAATGTAGATTATTTCTACATCATTTGTTTTTCCTTTTGATAAATTGTAATTCATGAAATTATCCGAGGAGTAATTCGGCTATTAAATCCATAACTTAAATAATTAAAATGTTTCTCAAATAAACTTAATTGTTTTAGAGTTTGGTTATTGCCCTCTGTTCAGAAATATTAATATGAGTTTTATTTGAAAACTTTCATAAAACAATAAAAGTTGTAGTTATAGAATTCAAGTTTTGTTATACTGTTTCTATTAATTGATTGATAAGTAAAATAATAAACTCCTAGAATTGCATCTCATGCATTTAATAACAGAAGATATAAATAATTGATAAGAGTGTCTAGTTATATTCATGGCATATCATGCATGCATTCATTTTTATGTTTGGTATTGTGTGATATTGTGTGGGTATTTATTTCTGTGTATCGCCCTTGCTAGATTGTGAAGGAGAGGAAGGACTTGCGTGTGATTGCTATTCTTGTTGTGCTTGCTCCTCCTGCTACCAAGGCAAGTGACTTCATAAAACACATATTATTTTATTCTATTGCATACCTAGTGTTTTAAGCAGTATTTGCAAAAGTAGTATGCATGATAGCTTTCTGGGAGATTTGTAGTATGCTATGCAAACCTGTTAGGTTACCCCTTAGAAATTCCAGTTAGACCCCTATTATAATTTAGTGGAAGTACCTGCTGCAAAAATGATTGTTTTATGGTTGATGTGATAAATGAAAATTTCCACTAAATTAATTTAACGCCTGAGTGGATTGGGTCGATCGAGGAGGTTTCAAGTTGAGTGGCTTCTCAGGGCCAAGTTTCATGGTTGTCTTCGCCCAAGATAGTTTCCACTTACTTGGGGCCACGATATGCGGTGTTAACCTGAGTTGCTCACTTGTGGTAGGCCACCCAGGGCTATGAGATTTAAGTTTACACTGAGTTTAGTTGCTTATCGTGCAACCATTGGCAATATGGGCTCTGTCTTGATGGAGTAAGTTGATGTGGACCTGGGTCAAGAGATTGATGGTGGTAGAGTTGATAGTACGGTGGTAATCTCTTAGTATGATCATGGGAAAGCAACTTCTGAAAAGTCTCGTCTTAATCTTCTCCTTTTCCTTCTCACTAAATGAGTGTAGAGGATAGTTTGGGTTGATTGAGTCTAATGGTGAAAGTGCACACACTCTCGAGAGTTAAAACCTAAGATCTTAGCCGTGTCCCCGGCATCGGACAATTTGAGTAACTACACAAGGTTGTCTTCTGAAAATCTCTTCATCCCAATTTCTTAATAAAACTTTGTTGGGTGAACATGGGTAGGAGACATGGACTTGTCTCGAGATGTCTCTGAAAGAGAAGATATTGATTTAAGAAAATTGTTTATCAAAAGTAGGAGAAAACTTGCTTTACGCAATAGCCTTGAGCTCCACCAGCGAAATAAGCATATAGATATAGCTTAGTAGAATATTAGAAATCAAAGTCACTTGCCACCACAATTCAATTGTGCTGACCCTTTATAGCTGGGCTGCAACTAAAACTTGCAGAATGTCCGAATGAGGAGTAAGGGGGTCGTCTTCGAGCTACAACAACCATGATCTGCCAGTGGCTTCATGGAGATGCTGTAGCTCCATGCTATCTTTTGTTTTGCGTTTGAACTCTGAAATAAAGTGTGAACTATTTATTTAGCTAGCGTTTTCAGCTATGTAAAATTGTAAGGATTATTTGTTTTTGGATCATTCGTCTCGTATTGTAATAGATTATGACATCGTACTGTGATATTACATCTTATTGGAAATTGCGAGACTTATGTGATCCAAGTCTTCCGCACTATTCATAAGTGCCATTGCTATCTTAAGCAAGGGCACTACAGATGGTATCAGAGCCCGAATGTTGCCTGTAGGCTCGAAACCCCTAGGATTGGATACAAACCCTAAAGTAAATATTTTTAAAATCAATAAAATTCGAAATACAAAAATTATTCAGACTTCTTTTTCTTATAATATTTTCCTTACCTTCTACATTCTTAATTTTTTTTCATCTCATTAATTCTTACCCCTTCAAAATTTTTGTAGATGAAGAACTTCACTCGAGAGATATCCCCGCAGAAAGGAGACCAGTACTACCTTAGTGACCAGCTCCTTAATATTTCCAAAACCTTGAGATTGATGCCGCCAGTCTTCAGAGGCAAAGAAATTATGTCCGAAGATTATCCTGAAGGTCGCTGGAAGATCGAGGCAGAAGTTCTCCCTCGTCTTGATCCCCCTGGATCGCAGTCGATCCGTTGCCGATCTAGATACCCCAACTGGAAGAATGGAGTGGAGATGGCGATGCTGGAGACTTTGTCCCGCATCATTGAGCAGTTCTATGACGAGATCAAGCCCAACTCCGTCTTTCGTCACTTTGCCAAGAGGGATAGCATTGGACCCTTTCAACCCTCACTTAGGGGTATGAATGAGAAGCATCATGGAGACCTTGGAGCTCATTGCCATAACTTGGATATACTTCTGGGACAAGAGATTTTCTACAGGGCAGATTTAAGGCGCGTTCACCGTCACGTTAAAGAAAGCTTAGAGGAAGAGAAGGATATCCTTCGTGTAGAAAATCAGCTGCTAACTAAGGAGAACAAGGAGCTTGAAATCAAGATTGATCTGCAAGACGATAGGATTGTGCAGAAGGATGCCCACATTTTGGCATTGCAGGCGCAGTGTGCTCATTTGTGTGAACAACTAAGCCAAATGGAACTTCAGGCAAAGAAGAACCACCCCCCTGACGTCCCAGAGTCCCTAGTGATAACCTATCCCGATAAGGACACTCCCAAGGAAGCCACGGGTGGCAAGAAGCGCAAGTGTGGGAACACCCGCAATTACGTAAGGAGTTTCAAATTTTGATTAGAGAGACCACCAGTTATCCTTACCTTACGAGTAATTCTCCTCATCTCATCGAAGTGTATTGACCTACCAATTTGTGGTGAGGCAGTACCCTGAAACCATGTCCTAGCATGGTATTCAAATCTCTAAATTTTGAATTTATAAAATACTTCGAGTGTGTCTATTGGTTGATGTTTGATTGTGTTTCTGTGTTGTGTGTTGTTGTGCATGGGTAGATTTTCCTCTGTAGTCTCTTTCTATCTATACTTACCTATGCTCACACCATACAGATGCCTCCACGTCGTGATCCTCACAACAACAATGCCAACGAAATGATGCAACAAATGATGGCAGCTCAGACACAGTTGATGACCATGATGGCTCAGTTCATGGCGAACCAGAGCAATCCACCACCACCACCGCCGCCACCCCCACCCCCACCCCAAGTTGATCGCCTTGCTAGATTCTTGAGGCTCAGACCCAACAAATTCTCCACAGCTACAGAACCTATCGTAGCCGATGATTGGCTACGCTCTGTGTACAAGGATCTAGTTACTTGCGAGTGTACTGAAATGGAGAAAATAAGGTTCACTTCTCATCTACTGGAGGGGCCAGCGGCACAGTGGTGGGAAACATATCAGATCACTCACCCACTTGAAGGACTTACTTGGGAAGCCTTTAAAGAAGGTTTCCGTAATGCTCACATCTCAACTGGGAACATGAATCTGAAAAGGGATGAGTTTCGTACCCTGAGACAGGGGAATCGTGCGCTGAGGGAGTACATGGAGGACTTCAATTCCCTCTCACGCTATGCCCCAGAGGATGTAGACACCGATGCAAAGAGGAAGTATAAGTTTCTGAATGGACTCAATGGTGAGCTGAAAATACCATTGTCTGTGGCTTATGCTCCCAATTACCAGGATCTTCTGGATCAGGCCATTACTCTGGACAGCAACATCAAGAAGGAGGAGAATAGGAAAAGGAAGTTCAGCGCCAATAAGTACAACACTAATCTGATGCAGAAGAAACCTTTCGTCCCAGAAAACAGCGGAAGCCACAACAGTCACAAGAGTGGAAATGGCCACAACCATAACGGTCATATCCATAAAGTAGGAAATTCTGGATACAGAGGAAATGGGCAGAGTGGTAATGGACACAATCACCCATTCAATGGGAACAACTGTGGAAAAGAGCAACACCGCCACAACAATGAACCGAAATGGGATATTAGTCAAGTGACTTGCTACAAGTGCGGGAACAAGGGACACTACTCCACAGACTGTCCAGAGAAGAAGAAGGCACCGGAAGCTTCAAAGCCAAATCCGTTCCAGAAGGCACAAGTGAATCATCTTGATGTAGAAGAAGTGCAGAATGAACCAGATGCAGTGATCGGTACGTTCCTACTACATACCTTCCCAGCATTAGTCTTGTTCGATACGGGGGCATCTCACTCATTCATCTCAAGGGCATTTGTTAATAAACACAAACTGTCTACTACAAGCCTGCTAAATCCGGTTAGGGTGAGTTCCCCAGGTGGGGAAATGCTTGCACAAAGCGATTGTCAAAACTTGAGGTTAGAAATTGGTAAACACTCGTTTCCGGTAAACCTGATAATATTAGAGACCCAAGGTCTGGATGTTATACTCGGTATGGATTGGTTGGCCAAGTTTGAAGGAGTATTGGATTGTGCGAATAGATCCATTACACTCAACACTCCCGAGAAGAAGAAGATTAGATACAAATCCAAATTTGAACTTAAGAAGGTTAAGCTAAATTCTCTTAAGGGGGGTTAGCCTGGGAGATGTTCGGGTGGTAAGAGATTACCCTGATGTTTTCCCCGAAGAACTACCTACATGGCCACCCAATAGAGATGTTGAATTTCTTATAGATTTGGTTCCCGGAACGGGACCCATAGCCAAGAGACCATACCCAATGTCCGTAGCTGAATTGAAAGAACTCAAGAAGCAGTTAGAGGAGCAACTGCAGAAAGGATTCATCCGCCCAAGTTCTTCACTTTGGGGAGCACCCATTCTGTTTGTAGAGAAAAAGGATAGTACTCAAAGGCTAGTCACGGATTATCGAGCAATCAACGAGGTGACAATCAAGAACAAGTACCCGCTACCAAAAATTAATGAGCTTTTCGACCAGCTAGAGGGTGCTTCTGTATTCTCTAAGATCGATTTGCGATCAGGATACTTTCAAATGAAAGTAAGAGAACTAGATATCCCAAAGACTGCCTTCACTACCAGATATGGATTATATGAGTACACCGTAATGCCGTTTGGTTTAACCAATGCACCGGCATACTTCATGAACATGATGAACAAAGTGTTTATGGACTTTCTGGATAAGTTTGTTGTGGTGTTCATTGATGACATCCTGATTTACTCCAAAAGTCAAGAGGAACATGAGGAACACTTACACCTGATATTACAGAGACTTAGAGAGCATAAACTGTATGCCAAATTCAGCAAGTGTGAATTCTTGCTAGAAGAAGTGGGTTTTCTAGGACACGTTGTATCAAAGAATGGAATAGCAGTAGACCCAGAAAAGGTGTCGGCAGTAACTAAGTGGGAGGTACCCAAGAATGTGGCAGACATTCGTAGTTTCCTTGGACTGGCAGAATATTATAGAAGGTTTATTGAGAACTTCTCCAAACTTGGCAAACCACCGACCTCACTACTGAAGAAGGAAGTCAAATTTAAGTGGACTGAAGAATGTGAAATAAGTTTCCAAGAGCTAAAGAAACGGCTGGTGTCAGCACCTGTTTTATGTTTGCCAGATATAGAAAAGGAATTTCAAGTGTATTGTGATGCCTCGCATAATGGACTGGGAAGTGTCCTGATGCAAGAAGGGAAAGTGGTCTCCTATGCTTCTAGACAACTTAAGAAACATGAAGTCAATTATCCCACCCACGATCTGGAGCTAGCATCGGTAGTGCATGCTCTAAAGACGTGGAGACCATACTTATTGGGAAAGCGTTGTGAGGTATTCACAGATCATAAGAGTCTGAAATATATTTTCACCCAGAAGGAATTGAATATGAGGCAAAGAAGATGGGTGGAACTTATTAAGGACTATGATATGAGTTTACAATACCACCCAGGAAAAGCTAATGTGGTGGCAGACGCTTTGAGTCGTAAGGTCCATGTAAATGGACTGACAGCGGGAGAATTGTCCGAGGATTTAAGTAAGGCATTTAAGGACCTCAGATTAGAGGTAGTACCCGAAGGATTCCTAGCAACACTGGACGTACAAACTTTGTTGATGGATAAGATTCGGGAAGCTCAGAAGGGAGACAAAGTAATGGATGAAATCAAGGTCAACCTGAGCGAAGGAAAGACCAAGGGTTTTCGGGAAGATGAACAAGGCACCTTGTGGTTTGAGAAACGCATCTGCGTGCCGCAAGATGATGATCTTAGAAAATTGATTCTGCAAGAAGCGCATAACTCGCCTTATTCCATACACCCGGAAAACACCAAGATGTACATGGATGTAAAGGAAAGATTTTGGTGGAATAACCTGAAGAGAGACATCGCAGAATATATAGCTAAGTGCGATGTATGTAGCCGAGTAAAGGCGGAACATTAGAAGCCAGCAGGATTGTTGCAACCTTTACCTATACCGGACTGGAAATGGGAACAGATAGGAATGGATTTCATTACTGGGTTACCGCGTACCAGATCGGGATATGATTCGATTTGGGTAATAGTGGATCGATTGACAAAGGTGGCCCATTTTGTGCCAGTAAAGACTACCTACTCAAGTGCTAAGTTGGCAGAGATTTACATGAGGAGGATAGTGTGTTTGCATGGTATTCCCCAGAGGATTGTGTCTGACAGAGGTACCCAGTTTACCTCGCATTTCTGGAAACAACTACATGAATCGTTGGGTACGAGATTAGAGTTCAGTACAATATTTCATCCCCAAACGGATGGACAGACGGAAAGAGTAAACCAAATTCTAGAAGATATGCTGAGGGCATGTGCCTTGGACTACAAGTCTAGTTGGGATGATAATTTGCCGTACGCGGAATTTTCCTATAACAACAGCTACCAAGCGAGCATAGAGATGTCGCCGTTTGAGGCGCTTTATGGTAGGAAATGCACCACACCACTACTTTGGAGCGGTGTTGGAGAGCGAAGTTTATTCGGACCTGATATAATCCAGGAAGCTGAAGAGACGGTTCGAATAATCAAGGACAGATTGAAGATCGCGCAGTCCAGACAGAAAAGCTACGCGGATTCAAAAAGGAGAGAAATCACATATGAGATAGGTGACAGAGCTTATTTAAGAGTGTCACCAATGCGTGGTGTGAAGAGGTTCGGGATCAAGGGTAAACTTGCACCTCGATTCATCGGCCCCTTTAAGATTCTTTCCCGCAAGGGAGAAGTGGCGTATGAGCTAGAATTGCCGGAAGTTCTGTCAGCAGTTCACAATGTCTTCCATGTGAGCCAATTGAAGAAGTGTCACCCAGAGATGACAGAAACCCCGCTACGGGATACAGTGCCACTAGAAGAAGTTTAGTTGGAAAGTGACCATACGTATGAAGAGAAGCCAATCAAAATCTTGGAGATGGTAGAAAGGGTCACACGAACCAAGACTATCAAATTCTGTAAGGTCCAGTGGAACCACCATACCGAAGAAGAAGCAACTTGGGAACTGGAGGATGATCTTCGAGAAGAACACCCACATCTTTTTGCAGGCCAAACCGAATCTCAAGGACGAGATTCATCTTAAGGGGGTTAGGTTTGTAACATCCCAATTTTGCAAAAATTTAAAACTTTGCATTCATACATCATTCATCATATAGGCTAAACATTTAATCACTTAAGTACTAAATAAAATTTCAATTATGAGTTTAAATAATGTTTAATCCCATTAAGTGTTTATTTAAACTTACTTAATAAATATAATTTTTCCAAATTATTTAATGGGCAAGGTTATTATAAAAAATTGCTAATTTAAATAACCTTTCCAAAATATATTTTTATAAATTTTTCTGAAATGTTTTGAATAGGTTTAAAAATCATTTGGTAAATCAGATTTGAAAAACTGTTTTGTTTTTTTTCTATTTTAAAAGAAATGGTTTTCGGGCCGGCCCGGGTGCTATCTGCCGCGCGCGCGTGAGCTAGCAGCCCATCAGCCCGCTCCGGCGCGCGCCTCTCTCTTCTCTCTCGCTGACAGGTGGGCCCCACCTGTCAGCCTTCTTCAACCTCCATCCGGAGATCGTGCCGGAGATGGAGTCCGCGACCGAGCCGTTTCCGAGCCGTTTTCCGCCGCGATTAGCTCCCGTGCTCCCTCCTATTTATTCACCTCGAAGCCGCCTCCGAAATCCCCCCCCCCAAACCCTACCACTCCGCCGCCGGGCTGCTCGGAATCGAGACTGCCGCCGCCGCCATTGCCGCCGGGCATTTTGCACGATTTCGGTAAAATCGAGCACCTCGAGCGCCCCCGCTTTCTTCCCCTCACTTCCCCATCTCCTTGCGCACACGTTGAGCCCCCTCGCGTGTTTTATTTCGCAGCCGAGCGCCGTATCCATCCTCGACCCGAGACCGCCGCCGCCGTCCACGACTCCGACGAGGAAAGGAGAAGGACACCGACGCCGCCGCCGCGCCATCGATCTCGCCTCCTCCTCCGCTTCATTTTGGTAAGAACCGCTCCTCCCGGGGCATCGTATAACGCCGGGAACGCCGAAGCCAACGCGCCGCCGCCACGGGCGCCATCGCCGGCGAGCGCTCCGGCGACCCGCGCGCCGCTCGGTTCGGCCGTGCGTTATAAGCCGTTGGATCTAGATCCAACGGATCTAGATCGGAACGTTTCCGTGCGTCCGATTTTATTTAGATCGGACGGCGCGCGCCCGCGATCCGCGCGAACCGTTTTCGTCCAATAGGATCGCGCCACGTAGCCCCATTTTATTTCTTTTTCGCAGGAAATTTTATAAATAAAACAGAAAACATGCAAAACTTAGAAAATTCATAACTTTTGATCTATAAGTTCAAATTTGATAAATTTTATATCCACGGATAGCTCTGCTAATGTAGATTATTTCTTCATCATTTATTTTTCCTTTTGATAAATTGTAATTTATGAAATTATCCGAGGAGTAATTGGGCTATTAAATCCATAACTTAAATAATAAAAATGTTTCTCAAATAAACTTAATTGTTTTAGAGTTTGGTTATTGCCCTCTGTTCATAAATATTAATATGAGTCTTATTTGAAAACTTTCATAAAACAATAAAAGTTGTAGTTATAGAATTCAAGTTTTGTTATACTGTTTCTATTAATTGATTGATAAGTAAAATAATAAACTCCTAGAATTGCATCTCATGCATTTAATAACAGAAGATATAAATAATTGATAAGAGTGTCTAGTTATATTCATGGCATATTATGCATGCATACATTTTTATGTTTGGTATTGTGTGATATTGTGTGGGTATTTATTTTTGTGTATCGCCCTTGCTAGATTGTGAAGGAGAGGAAGGACTTGCGTGTGATTGCTATTCTTGTTGTGCTTGCTCCTCCTGCTACCAAGGCAAGTGACTTCATAAAACACCTACTATTTTATTCTATTGCATACCTAGTGTTTTAAGCAGTATTTGCAAAAGTAGTATGCATGATAGGTTTCTGGGAGATTTGTAGTATGCTATGCAAACCTGTTAGGTTACCCCTTAGAAATTCCAGTTAGACCCCTATTATAATTTAGTGGAAGTACCTGCTGCAAAAATGATTGTTTTATGGTTGATGTGATAAATGAAAATTTCCACTAAATTAATTTAACGCCTGGGTGGATTGGGTCGATCGAGGAGGTTTCAAGTTGAGTGGCTTCTCAGGGCCAAGTTTCATGGTTGTCTTCGCCCAACATAGTTTCCACTTACTTGGGGCCACGATATGCGGTGTTAACCTGAGTTGCTCACTTGTGGTTGGCCACCCAGGGCTATAAGATTTAAGTTTACACTGAGTTTAGTTGCTTATCGTGCAACCATTGGCACTATGGGCTCTGTCTTGATGGAGTAAGTTGATGTGGACGTGGGTCAAGAGATTGATGGTGGTAGAGTTGATAGGACGGTGGTAATCTCTTAGTATGATCATGGGAAAGCAACTTCTGAAAAGTCTCGTCTTAATCTTCTCCTTTTACTTCTCACTATATGAGTGTAGAGGATAGTTTGGGTTGATTGAGTCTAATGGTGAAAGTGCACACACTCTCGAGAGTTAAAACCTAAGATCTTAGCCGTGTCCCCGGCATCGGACAATTTGAGTAACTACACAAGGCTGTCTTCTGAAAATCTCTTCATCCCAATTTCTTAATAAACTTTGTTGGGTGAACATGGGTAGGAGACATGGACTTGTCTCGAGATGTCTCTGAAAGAGAAGATATTGATTTAAGAAAATTGTTTATCAAAAGTAGGAGAAAACTTGCTTTACGCAATAGCCTTGAGCTCCACCAGCCAAATAAGCATATAAATATAGCTTAGTAGAATATTAGAAATCAAAGTCACTTGCCACCACAATTCAATTGTGCTGACCCTTTATAGCTGGGCTGCAACTAAAACTTGTAGAATGTCCGAATGAGGAGTAAGGGGGTCGTATTCGAGCTACAACTAACATGATCTGCCAATGGCTTCATGGAGATGCTGTAGGTCCATGCTATCTTTTGTTTTGTGTTTGAACTCTGAAATAAAGTGTGAACTATTTATTCAGCTAGCGTTTTCAGCTATGCAAAATTGTAATGATTATTTGTTTTTGGATCATTCGTCTCGTATTGTAATAGATTATGACATCATACTGTGATATTACATCTTATTGGAAATTGCGAGACTTATGTGATCCAAGTCTTCCGCACTATTCATAAGTGCCATTGCTATCTTAAGCAAGGGCACTACAGACCTCCTCGATCGACCCAATCCACCCAGGCGTTAAATTAGTTTAGTGGAAATTTTCATTTATTACATCAACCATAAAACAATCATTTTTGCAGCAGGTACTTCCACTAAATTATAATAGGCGTCTAACTGGAATTTCTAAGGGGTAACCTAACAGGTTTGCATAGCATACTACAAATCTCCCAGAAACCTATCATGCATACTACTTTTGCAAATACTGCTGAAAACACTAGGTATGCAATAGAATAAAATAGTAGGTGTTTTATGAAGTCACTTGCCACCACAATTCAATTGTGCTGACCCTTTATAGCTGGGCTGCAACTAAAACTTGCAGAATGTCCGAATGAGGAGTAAGGGGGTCGTCTTCGAGCTACAACCAACATGATCTGCCAGTGGCTTCATGGAGATGCTGTAGCTCCATGCTATCTTTTGTTTTGCGTTTGAACTCTGAAATAAAGTGTGAACTATTTATTCAGCTAGCGTTTTCAGCTATGCAAAATTGTAAGGATTATTTTTTTTTGGATCATTCATCTCGTATTGTAATAGATTATGACATCTTACTGTGATATTACATCTTATTGGAAATTGCGAGACTTATGTGATCCAAGTCTTCCGCACTATTCATAAGTGTCATTGCTATCTTAAGAAAGGGCACTACATCTTCTTTCTCCAGGCTCAGGGGAGTCCCTGCAGGTGCCCTTTGCGTCAGGCTCTGCCGCAAGAACTGCGGTAGGCTTGCGCTTGGGCTCCTCCTTGGCCTCTTTCTTCTTCTGACTCCTGAACCCCTCAGCGTGATCGTCCCCTCTCGAGGACATATTCACGAAGAGGAGTCCCTCTTCAGCCTTGGCGCACTTGTCCGCCAAGTCGAACAGCTTGACCATAGAGGCGGCGATGACTTGAGTGTCAGGGATGTTCGGGATCTTGTTGCGCACTTGGCTGAAGCGTTGGATGTACTTGCGAAGCGTCTCATCCTTCCTCTGCACCACAACGCGCAAGTCGTTGTGGGTGAGGGCACGCTCGTACTTCCCCTTAAAGTTGGAGACGAACTGCTTGCAGAGCTCCTTCCAGGAGTTCACAAAGTCCTCAGGGAGATTCAGGAGCCACGACAGCGCAGAGTCGCGAAGCGCGTGGGAGAACCAGTTAGCCATGACCTTGTCATCTCCTCCTGCAGCTTGGATGGAGGTGGTGTAGAGCTGGAGGAACTCGATGGGGTTGCTGGAGCCGTCGTAGCCCTTGGGGAGAGCAGGCCGGAACTTTGGGGGCCAGACCACGCGGCGCAGAGAACGGGTGAACGCCATGCAGCCTGAGGCGTACGTGGTGACCCCGTGCTGAAGCGCGCCGCGGTTCTGCTGGCCCGCCTGGCCAATCTCCTCCACGAGCCTGTTCTGGCGGTCTCGCTGGAGCTCCATTCCCACGCGGGCGTCGGGCGCAGTGCGCTGCACGATCAAGCAATCGTGCGGCGAGGACGCGTGCGAAGCAGCCTTCTGAGCCGCAGCCGGTGCAGGCCCCGGAGGTGGCGGAGGCGCGTTTGTCGCGACCGTTCCCGCGAGAGAGGGGCGCAGGTTGGACTGCGACGGAGCAGGACGCATCGTGGCGATGCTGACGAGGTGGTTGAGGCGTTGGAGCCACTGCTCGTGGGCCTCAGCGGTGGGCTGGTAGCGTAGCAGCTCCTGCGCCATGAGCAGCGCGGTGTGGGACGCTGGGTCTGTCCTTCCCGGGCCCGAGCCGCTCGGGTGCTGCGTCGGGTGGGACGACTGCGCGTCCTCCTGGTGCTCGGCGTCGCGCTCCAGCGCCTCTGCGTGAGGGCCAGAAGGGACATGCTCTTCGTGGAGGGGTCGGCCCCACCGTGCGCGGGTGGTCGCTGCGCCTTGCGGCACGCGTGCTCCTGCGGGCGCACGTCGGTTTGCGCGGGCGATGCGGGTGGCGCGGGTGTTCACCATGGTGCGGAGACGAACTCGAAGGTTGTAGACGCGCCTCAATCCCCTACCTGGCACGCCAAATGTCGGGTTATGACTCTCAAGAACCGGGGGTAGTCACTTCCTGAAGAGTAGTTCGTGAAGGGGATTGAACACGGAGGTCTAGACCCTCGAGTGGCTCCGCGACGTTGCTCGCCGGACCCGAAGAAGACACACACACACACGAAGGGAGACACCAGCCTTTACCCAGGTTCACGGCCCTCGTGGGGAGGTAAAACCGCTACTCCTTCTTGTCTGTATTAGATGGTGTAGGTTACAGTACAATGGAGCTTGCCGAAAGCCCCCTTGAGGCGGTTCTTGCCTGGGGAGGGAAGCGATCGTCTTCTTCCTCCTCAAGGCAGAGGGTTTCCTAACAAGTGTAGCTAGGGTTTACAAGGGTTGCAGTGTGCCAAGAGCCGACCCGCGCTACGATGGACGGCTTGCCCCTTTTATAGGCGCCTCTGGCCTTCTCCTTCAGCTTGGCCTTCCAGGTGGTTCTCACATGCCAGTGGCAGGGTGGTGTAGGAGTCCACCGTGCTCCATTCGTCCATGGACTCGGTCCATTGCTGGTAAAGGTGGGCGCGGTGGCCGACCGGCGGCCGACCGCGATGTACTGCCCGCAGGGAGGACAGTCTCTGAGGTGGAGCCCACGATGACGTCCTCCTTTGGAGGGTTGTGCTGTCCACCCGCTTTATCGTCAGAGTAGAATGTCCTGGCAGCTGCGCAGCAGACATAGCTGCTTTGTTGACCACTTTATCGCCAAGGACAGCTACGGGGGTGTGTGCGACACTGCATGTGCGTGGCAGAGGCCACGTGCATGTTGCCGTGCTTCCTTGGCCGCGACGTTTCCCCTCAGGCGCGGGGAGGCCTGAGGAGAGATTCCTGCGGGGCTCCCTCGAGGCGAGCTGGCGTCTCGGGAGGGTCCCCTGAGGCGAGAGGTCCCTTGAGGCCCTCGTTTCCTCTTCAGGCCCTCGAGGGGAAGAGCCTCTCGAGGGTCCCGCCAGGCGGTGATGCCTGGTCCTTTGTCGTTTCGTCCGACTGGCCCGCGTGCGAGGCCTGGGGGGAATGGGCTCTCCATACCCCAGTTCCCACTGGGGCGACAAAAGTGATGGACATAAAGGTACATCCAGCAGCTGAATCCAATAAGTTTCTTGAAGAAAAAACCAGTCTTGCATAAAAGGTTTGGATGATCATCCAAGCAGTGAGTCCATGGGTTGCGCAATTCTTTATCAAAGATTTTATTCTTTCCCAAACTTGAGGAACATGTTCATTATCAAGTTGTTTAAAATTCATGATGCTTCTTATTAGAGAAATAATCTTAGCAGGAGGATAGTATTTTCCTATAAAAGCATCTTTGCATTTTATCTAAGAATCAATAGTATTCCTAGGAAATGAAAGCAACCATTCCTTAGCTCTTCCTCCCAAAGAGAAAGGAAATAATTTCAGTTTTATGATATCATCATCTATGTGCTTATATTTTTGCATTTCACATAATTCAACAAAATTATTTATATGGGCAGCAGCATCATCAGAACTAACACCAGAGAATTGCTCTCATAACAAGGTTCAATAAAGCAGGTTTAATTTCAAAGAATTCAGCTTTAGATGCAGGTGGAGCAATAGGTGTGCATATAAAATCATTATTGTTGGTGCTTGTAAAGTCACACAACTTAGTATTTTCAGCAGAACTCATTTAGCAATTTAATAGAAAAACCGAAATAACAATAATAAAGAAATAATGCTAAACCGAAATAAGAAAAGTAATGCAAGTAACTATTTTTTTATTATTGTTATTAAGCAAACAAGACAGTAATAAAAATAAACTAAGCAAGACAATAACAAAATAAAAAGATTGGAAGTGCGAAAACTCCCGTCGTAGAAGAATGCTTATGTCCCAGGCAACGGCGCCATAAATTATTTTCTGGTGCTAATGTTGACGGGGGAATATCAAAGTCTTCTCACCAAAGGAATCACCACCTCCCCGGCAACGGCGCCAGAAATTACTTGATGCACACGGTGGGTGTGTTGTTGGGAGACCCCAAGAGGAAGGTATGAAGTAGTGCAGCATTCAATTCCCCTCAGATATGAAACCAAGGTTATCAATCCAGTAGGAGATGAGCGTTCCCCCGAGGTTGTTGGCAGCTGATGTTGGCACGACACCAAACCGGTGTCAGCAACGAACGTGGAGCCTGCACACAAACAATCAAGATACTTTGCCCCAACTTAACAGTGAGGTTGTCAATTTCACCGGCTTGCTGTAACAAAGGATTAAACGTATGTGTGTAAGAAAGATGTTGATTTGCAGAAAGTAACAGGTTTGCAGCTGTGGTTTCATTAGATTAATGAGAAGGACCGGGGTCCATAGTTCACTAGTGATGTCTCTCCATAAATATAACAATAACATTCATGCATGTATGGTAAACAAATTACAGGTGGGAAATTGATAGAATAATAATGAGCAAACCAATGCACATACTAACGTTATGATGTCTAGTGTGAGATTCATTCGGGCATTACAACAATATACAGAGACCGTTCCAACCGCATCTATGACTAATAATCCACCTTCCGGTTAGCGTCCGCACCCCTTTCAGTATTAAGTTGCTTGCAACAGATTATCGCCTTAAGCACTGTGTGTAAAGTAAGTAAGTAACATCATCCTTAGACAAAGTACTACTGTTTTATCCCTAGTAGCAACGGTACATCTACAACCTTTCTGTCACTGCCCCAGATTAAGTATAGATAAGAACCTACTATCGAGCATAAATACCCCCTCTTGGAGTTACAAGCATCTACTTGGCCAAAGCACACACGAGTAACAGAGAGCATGCAAGATCATTAAATAACACACACATGATATATTATGAAGTAATAACTTTAGTACTCAATATTCATCGGATCCCATCAAACACAACATGGAGAATTACGTAACGGTGATCTTGATCATGATAACAACTCACAAGATCTAAACATGATAGCACAAGATGAGAAGACAACCATCTAGCTACTGTTATGGACCCGTAATCCAAGTGTAGACTACTCACGCATCAGTCTGGAGGCGGTCATGGCTACGTAGAGGCCTCTGGGGACGACCCCCCCCCCCCCCCACGACAGGGTACCGGGGAGCAGTTCTGATCCCTCCCGAATTGGTGTTAACGATGGCGGCGGCTCGGGACCCGTGGAGTAAATAATGAACATCGTATGATTTTTTTTAGGTTTTGGGGGGTACTTATAGGCGAAAGGGCGAGGTCGGTGGAGGGCCGAGGCCACGTCACCACCTGCTCGCACGGGCCTTGGGCTGGCCGCGCCAGGAGGTGGTGACGGCCCCTCGGTCGTCCACTTCGTCAAGTCTTCGGTCTTCTGGAACATTCGTTTTCCAAAAATAATTCCAGGATCTTTTATTTCCAATTCCGAGAATATTTCCTTAAGTACTTTTCTGAAACCAAAAACAGGAGAAAACAGGGAACTGGCACTTTGGCATCTTGTTAATAGTTTAGTCCCAGAAAATGCATAAAACTATATAAAATGCATATAAAACATGTAATAACATGATATAACATACATTGGAACACAAGAAATTATAGATACGTTGGAGACGTATCATCGCTCTCCTCCTGCTCGTAGTCGCTCTCAGATGGGTCGCTCTCGAATGGGGATGACATGGCGGTGAAAACGGAAATGGGTGGCGAGAAGGCGGATGGAAGGGTTTAAATGACCACGTAGTAGGCGGGAAATGCTACGCATATGGCGGAAAATGCTACACAACGTAAACTGGCACATTCATTCCAGCGAGCACGTACATTCCAGCGAGTACGCTAAACTTTCAAACTTGGTAAAAAAAGAGTGAAAAATGAATTGTACAAATGAACGGGTTTGAAGCTAAGTTACGCAAACTTCTGTTTTTTTAAAGTACGTATAAACACGTTTTGTAGCGAGTCCACTGTTTTTACTTGGAAATGGCTCCGTTTACCCTGCCTTATGAGCTCATTTGAATCGTATTTTTCAGCGAGTCCAATCACCATTTTGACTTAGAAATGGGGTCGTTTACCCTACCTTCGGAGCTCATTTGAAACACATTTTTTAGCGAGTTCACAATTTTTGCTTAGAAATGGTGCCATTTACCCTACCTTTGGAGCTCATTTGAAACACATTTTTTAGTGAGTCCACAATTTCTGCGTAGAAATGGGTCCGTTTACTCTACCTTTGGAGCTATTTTGAAACACATTTTTCAGCGTGTCCACATTGTTAGCTTAGAAATGCATGGGGCCATTTACCCTACCTTGGGAGCTCATTTGAAACACATTTTTCAGCGAGTCCACAATTTTTACTTAGAAATAAGGTTGTTTACCCTACCTTTGGAACTCATTCGAAACACATTTTTCAGCGTGTCCACAATTTTAGCTTAGAAATGCATGGGGCCGTTTACCCTACCTTGGGAGCTCATTTGAAACACATTTTTCAGCGAGTCCACAATTTTTTCTTAGAAATGGGGCCGTTTACCCTACCTTTGGAGCTCATTTGAAACACATTTTCAAGCAATCCACCATTTTTGCTTAGAAATGCATGAGGCCGTTTACCGTACCTTTGGAGCTCATTGAAAACACATTTTTCAGCGAGTCCAAGCTAATTTGAAAATTATATGGATTAGGGTAGCATTCAAAATCTGCATTGCGTGTGCCAAAATACCCATTTTGTGTCACTGAGACAAATGGGGGTGGGCGAGCCGAAATCCCCGTTGGGTCCGCCGTGGTCCACTCGTCAACGGGTGTACTGCCCTTGTCCTACGCGCGCGTCCAATCAGATCACAAAATGAGCTTCTCGCGAATCGCCTCAAGTCTGCCTGCAGATTCCTTCTGGAGAAAATCGGACGGCTGTAGATTCCTTAAAGAGGAAATCGGACGGCTGCAGTTTGACCGACATTTGAAATGAGCTTAAAATATTCAAAAAATGGCAAAAATGGAAAATCCTGCGCACATAGTCTTCTTACGTCATATACTAACGACTCAAGTTGAAAAGCATGGTCTACATATATTCGAAAGGAGAAGGGTATGGATCTCAGGTGATATCGCATAACTTAAACTATGAGGTCTAAGGTTGGAGAGAAGTGGTTTTGGAATTGCAACATGAAATTTTAAAAAACTCACAAATGCTTCATTTTGGAGTGACTAAAAAGGATCCATGCTTAGTTTTTCATTTTCATGTTTTAAACTTGTATAAATGTTGGTCAAACTAAGGTTTGACCAATTTTGAAATAATCATAAAAATTAAAAAATATCGAATAATTGAATAACCGACGCACATAGTCTTCTTATGTCATATACTAACGATTCAAGTTGAGAAACATGGTCTACATACATTCAAAAGGAGAAGGGCATGGATCTCAGGTCATATCGCATAACTTAAACTATGAGGTCTAAGGTTGGAGAGAAGTAGTTTTGGAATCGCAACATGAAATTTTCAAAAAATCTCACAAAAGCTTCATTTTGGAGTGACTAAGAAGGATCCAAGCTTAGTTTTTTATTTTCATGTTTTAAACTTGTTTAAATATTGGTCAAACTTAGCTTTGACCGATTTTGAAATTACTACTATAAAGGTTGAATGCCCACCCCCCTCCTCACACCATGTGCCCCTCCGGGCGAATCTGGGCCGTCGGATCAGCCTTGTGAATAGTGCATTTCACTCCCACCTTTCATCACAGCCGTTGGATACGGCCAAAACTTTTTTCACTTGTTTCGCATGAACAGAGGTTTCGCTCGGGTCTATGACGGGTAGGGCCGGGGTCCAGCAGTCAGTGGGCGAGCATGCCCCGCCGCGTCGCTCTCCTTGTGCCCGCGCCCCGCAGGCCGCAGCGGGGCCAAACCCACGCCCGAGTGAAACCCTAGCTACCGCTCCTCTCTCCCCCACAATCCCGCGAGCCGCCTCTCCTCCTCGCTCTGCTCCTCCCGCGCGCCGCCTCTCCTCGCCCCGCTCTAGGCCAGGAACGACGGTGGAGCGTGGCGGCAGCCTGGCCAGGAAGGGCAGCGGCGACGCAGCGGCCAGGCAGGGCGGCGGCGGCCGGGCTGGTAGAGTGGCCTGAGGTTGTCCACGCATCCTCTCCTCTCCCATGTCGTCCCTCCATCTCCTCTCCTCTGGTAATCTCCTCTCCTAGGTTGCCCCACACCTCCTCTCCTCTCCCAAGATCCGGAGCTCTCTCTTTCTGGCTTCAAATAAGGAGTTCATTTTGTCCTGCTAATAATGCATGCTTAGTTTCATTCTTATTTGCTGTCATTTCGAGTGCAGCTCGACATTAAGAGCCGGAGGAGGAGCACCCGATGGCAAAGGTTGGAAGTTCCTTACGGTGGCAGCCCGTGGATGAGAGGTCGTCTGCTACTCGAGCCATGGTGACGAGGACCAAGATCCTTGGCGGCGACTCGGGCCATGGTTACGAGGACCTAGATCATGTGCAGTGTTGTCAAACCCTAGAGGTATGGCAGCGTTTCTTGCTGTACACATGTTTAGCGTGCTCTATTTGACTATTTCCCCCCGCTTTGCCTCAGATTTATTGAAGTAATAAGGACATGCTGCTAGCTGTAGATGAGGGGATATGAAGGCTCGACAAGATGCTCCATTAAAGCATTGGATTTAAGGTATATTTTGAATGATTCTTTGCAAGTCTCTACTGGTTGCTGCATGAAAAATCTGGTAATGGTAGGTGATCTATGCTGGCTGCATCCGCAGCTAGCAAAAATTTGAATAGTTAGCTGAAAGTATTGGTAGGAGTATAATTTCTTGGCTGCATATTGCTCAACCCAAGGGCACAGATCTGGGTTTCTCTGAATACTGATGATGTTGCGGTATTTTGTTATTATAAGAGGTCAATGGAAAGCTATAATTTGACATGTTATTTACTTATTTATGATGATATATTGTCTAAAACGATTAGAATCCAAGGTTGTATTCTTAAGATGTATGTGCTCACAAACTCCTTTTCTATTTAGAAGATTTTGCATATGCTGAGGTGTGCCCTAAAAGGTTTGGATTTGGGTGGCAGACTGACAGGAGATTGGTTGGCTAGGATATATTCATTGGTCGTTGTTTGCTTTGATTTTTTGTCAGATTGTAGAGGGCCAACAGTACATTGGATAGCAGAAGCCACCATAGTTTTCTTGGTTAAATTGTTTTGCCTTTTTATGTAGAGATTATTAGGTTATATTGCTTATACCTCTGCTTTAGTTGTAAATGGAGCACCAAAACTGCACTATAAGCTGGTCCAAAAGCTATCCTAACCCAGCTTCTACCACCTCTCCTTCCCTTCTACGAGCAGAGCGGGAATTGATTGGCGATTGAGGTTGCGGGTACTAGCGACACCGGAGGCCATCGGGTGCCAGCCTGATCTAACACTATGCAGCCGTATAGTTCTTCAGTTTCCCCCTTGAGGTATGGTTCTTCAGTTTTCCCCTTGAGGTATAGTTCTTCAGTTCATCTTCGCTCACATCTGGTTCACCAAAAAAAGTAATTATATATAATTTTTATTCATAGTCGATGTCTGCCCCTATTTGGCATATTCATTGTCGATGTCTGCCCCTTCTTAATCATGAGGGGTAACATGCAAATTCTCTAAATTATTGGCTTGCAGACTCCGCTGGTAGTCGTGTTCCTGGCACGCGCATGCGCTGGCGACACCTCCTCTTCCGTCTCCCAAAACATAGCAGCCGGAGAATCAGGCGTGAAACAGTGACGGGTCAGCGCGTGCTCCCTTGGTGTTTCTCTTAGTCGACCTGTCTGTGCTAGAATTCCTCTACTTTTCATGAAATCTCCACTGTCATGAAACATCCAACAAATCTTGCACCAAGCATTTGCGAGGACTAATGGTTTATGTGTGCACAAATCGTGTGATGTTGTTGTATGAGTTTCTTTGGGAGCGCGGCGTGGGGTGGGGGTCTGCTATGAGCATGCCTGGGATCTGTTAACTTTATACACATATGAAATACTGGTATGTTCTTTTGGTTGGATTTCTCTTCACTTAGATGTGATCTCTTTTGAGATATATCTGAGCATTTTCTTGGTTCTACTAGCAGAAGATATCTGAGTATTGCCTACACTTCAGATCATATCCTATCTTTCTGATGTTTGAGCAACTTCAACGCCGTACAGGATAGAAGCTTCTGGCTACACCTCTTGCATGAGTTCCTCCTTCCTATCCTTTGGCCCTAATTATTCTTCCCAATAGTGAGGCTAATTATCCTGCATATATAGTATATAATTTATGATATATTCAGCTGTGGCTTGTCTGGCAAGTACGGCTGCCTGGGAATTAATTCTCAAGAAATGTATTTCACATTTACCTTTTTCCGTACCCTGGATGGTTGTTTAGATTATTTGGGCGCATGCCCTCTCTAGAAAATATGTGTTTCAGAGGTGATGCTTACTCTAGCAGAGAAAAAGATATTCAGTACTTTACTATCACCAATGGAGGATTCATGCTCTTCTCTGATCCTGTACGAGCAACAAATTAGTTGTATTTTTTATTTTCAACTTTTGAAAATCATTTTGCAGAAAATTTCTTCATATTTTGGATTATAATAATCAGATCTTGGAGAGAAAATGTGTCTTGTTTAGAGAAAAAATTGGCGATAGAATTCCCCTTAGATGGATTTTAGTTTGAAAATTGATGGTTCTCTTTACATGCAGTTTAACCATCTGGATGAATAGCCGTGCAGCTTTTCTTACCATGTTTTACACACATCATGCTCTTCTCTGATCTTGTATGAGCAACATATTATTTGTATATTTTTCCTTTTCATTTTTAATTCATTTTGTAGAACAGTGCTTCATATTTTGGATTATAATCAGATCTTGGAGAGAAAATGTGTCTTGTTTAGAAAAAAATTGGCGATAGAATTTCCCTTAGATGGATATTAGTGTTAAAATTGATGGTTCTCCTTACATACAGTTTGACACATTTACACACATTTAGATGGCATGTTCTTCTAAAACGCTTAATAGAATAGTACATGTAGCTACACAGATGAGCTTCTTGGTCTTTGCGTTACTGTCCATTAGTTTATACATGCTTCGATTGCATATGTAATTACAGAGAATAGAAGTGCAGCTGAGCTTATGTGTTATTGTGATATTATCGTAAAAACATAATAACGAGATTCCGAGATATTTGTTTCCGTCCTAGTTAAAATTACTGAGTTTGATCAATTTTTGGCTTGAGGTATCAGGAACAATGCGTCTACAGTTAATATGGACTGTTGGTGTGTTTGTGAAGTAGGCGTAGATATATTCATTTAAGGGTGCAATGTTAATTATTCACCTTTCGGTTACTGATTTGATGTTGTATATTCAGTTCTAGCTCAGGTAAAAATAATAATCAAAACGTCGGTACTTTAGCTTTAGAGATGCTTTCCCTGATGGTATTCTTGTGATGGGATAGCTAATTGGTTTGGGCATCTCTCATCATGTGGGTAACTAATATTCTGTTACTTGCACTTACATAGGTGTGTTTACTCTTGAGCAGATTGTATCATTTTACTTGCTGTTTGTATGCTTCAAATGCAAAGTGTTCCTGTTCAAGCTGGGCAGACACGTCCACTCTTGCAGTACTTTGGCACACTGCTTACTCGAGGGAAGCTCAACGCCTATGGGTCTCTTTTAATACAAAGTGTGACCAGCAGATTGTACTGCTCAATAGCTTCTTTTATCTTTTCCAGTTACTCAGTAATCTAACTTTTATACATTTTCCATCTAATACATTGGTCATAAATGTATCCAAATATTTCTGTAATTTAAGGATTTATAATTGCGCTCGTGATGATTTGAACATTTTTTCTCATACTTTTGCCGACATCATGTGCCATGTCCCGACTAAAAATAACTCGGCAGGTGACGGCTCTAAGGTCGGTAAAATTATGGTTACAATACAATCTAACAGAGTAGGGGTTTCGATATAATATTAAGCAAAATGAATACAAATAAAATTAATCACTTTTCACCAAAAAGTAAAGTATGTGTCATCTGTGTGGTAGTTGCATCCGGCAGTCGCGCAATGGGTCATATATGCCTATTTGTACTCAAGCCAATGAGCCACATCCGACCGTCCAACACTAACTATGAAAAGTTGTAACCTTACTTCCTTAAACTACTCCCTCCGTCCTAAAATAAGTGTCACAACTTACAACTTTGATAGAAAGCGGATGTATGTAGACATGTTTATGTCTACATACATCCACTTTCTATCAAAACTGAGACACTTATTTTGGGACGGAGTGAGTATGTTCTGTAATAGACTAAGACAATATTTTGTGCTGCAAGAACTCATTCCTAATGCATTAAATAGACATATGGAATCCTTTTTATTCTCATAGCCTACGGTAACAGTGTGGTCTAGCTTTCAGTTGTTGCATAGTGCAACTGCAGTGTTCAAATTTACGCTGTTAGTGACATAAATTTAGGCCCAAAACTTTCAAAATCAAATGCTCTTAAATGCTCTTAAAATGGTGTGGTAGTTGCATCCGGCGGTTGCGCAGTTGCGCAACGGGTCATCTAGTAACCATAAAACTTAAAAAAAATTCAAAAAATTGAAAAATCGGCGCATATAGTCTTTTTTATGTCATATACTAACGATTCAAGTGGAAAAACATGGTCTAAATACATTCAAAAGGAGAAGGGCATGGATCTCAGGTGATATCGCATAACTCAAACTATGAGGTATAAGGTTGGAGAGAAGTGGTTTTGGAATTGCAACATGAAATTTTCAAAAACCTCACAAAAGCTTCATTTTGGAGTAACTAAGAAGGATCCATTCTTAGCTTTTCATTTTAATGTTTTAAACTTGGTTAAATGTTGTTCAAACTTAGTTTTGACCGATTTTGAAATAACCATACAAAATTCAAAAATTATCGAAAAATTGAAAAAATGTCCCACATAGTCTTCTTATGTCATAATATACTAACGACTCAGGGCGATTTTTTTTGGACTGCTCCTGTTGCTGGTGATGCTGGAACCCAGGTACTTCCAGTACCCGAAACTGGTGGTTTCGGAGGCGAAGCTACAAATTCCTCTTCCATTCCAGCAAATGCTGCCGAAAAAATGCCTCTCCTTTAGGATCTTCTCATTCCGTATCTTCTGGTGCCCCCCCATTCTTCATGAGAAGCTCTTTTCGTTGCACGAGTCTTTTTCTGCCAGAAGTCTTTAATTTTACCCTTCTTACTTGTCTTTTCCCTGGCATTCGAAATTCAAGTGAAACAGATATTCCCTAACAAATATGTAAAACTCCAGACACACGTACCTTTCAACAAACTCTCTTGCTATGGCTTGTGTTACTGCGGCGGCTGCTTCTGCTGCTCTGGTGGCGGATGCTGCTGCTTCTGCTGCTTCATTTGCACCCCATCCTTCCTGTGTTACAAATATAGAGGGGACTGCATTGTTGCACTTCTTTTGCATGTGCCCTAGTTCCCCACATCTTTTGCACGGACGCCTCTTTACGACTCTTCCCTCTGCACCTGCTCTTACTATGTTTACCCTTGGCCTTCCAGGTGCTCTGTTTAGCGCGTAGGGTATAGTTTGAATCCTGGAGAATACTCATCCCATTGTTCTTTTCCCAATAAAGCAGGCACGTTATCAGCATACGCTTACTTAAACTTGGCAACAGAGAAATATTCAGACACATATTGATCAACTTTGTCCGTTTCGCCTCCGGGGTAGTTCATGAAGTAGATGGCATGTATACATGGCTTGCCACTGAGCTCCCATCACTTGCAACTACATTTCTTGTTTGCCAAATCTACTAGATACCTCCAAACACGGTCTTTGAATGGTATATGTCAGCTCAGCCACTAGGCCTATGCATCTTTGCATATTAATAGTACTCTGCATATTTCTTCCTCGTGCATGCAAATTCTTGATCACACTTGGGATGATGATATGGCCATCATATGAGTGTGCAGTTCTATTGTGCAATACCATCTTCTCCATTATCATCTGCCTGATGCTGTCAAATATTTCCCACACCATTAGACCTTTCAAGTGCTTAATATTTGCGTTGAAACTTTCAACAATGTTGCTTGTCACATAGTGCACCTTGCAAAATGTTCCAAATAAGCTTCTCGTCCACAGCTTTCCGTGATGTGCTTCCAAGTATGTTTCGACGGTGGGATTTTCAGCGTACATGGTCTTCAAGTGGTGTTTATACTTCTTCTCGCTGCATGTGTACGATGCTGGCCAAGGTTTGCATCAAATACTTTCCCCTTATATTGCTTCTTGAAATTAGCAGGATGATGTCTCATACATTGTCGGAGAGTGACTCCCACGGAACAAGGATAGTCACGCCCTGAAGAGAAGTTCAAAAAGGGGATTGAACACGGAGGTCAAGCGACCCTCGAGAGGCAAGACGACGGTGCTCGCCGGTCCTGGAGGGGAAAACTCACGACAGAGATGGACACTGTCCCGTACCCAGGTTCACGGCCCTCAGGAGGAGGTAACACCGCTACTCCTGCTTGTCTGTATTGCACTGCAAAGGTTACAGTACAACTGAGCTTGCCGAGGGCTCTCTTGAGACAGTTCGTGCTTGGAGAGGGACACAGTGGTTGTCTTCCTCCTCCAGCAGATGGCTATCCTACTTGCTCGGCTAGGGTTTACAAGTGTTCAGCAAGCAATTGGCCCATCTTCTGCTACGGTGGAGCTCTTGCTCCTTTTATAGGCGCCTCCGGCATCCTCCTGGCGCCGTGCAGTCCAGGTGGGCTCCCAACGGGCAGTGGCGTGGTGGAGATGGAGTCCACCATTCTTCCCACCTCCATGGACGCGGTCCATGCGCGATAAAGTTGATCGCGGTGGCCGATAGACAACAGACCCCACAGAACGGCTCGCAGGGGTTGCAGTGATCGTTGTGGAGCCCACGATGACGATCTTGGAGTGTTGCGCCGTCCAGCTGCTTTATCACCGGAGAGGAAAGTTCCATCTGTCTTGGCGCGGGCGGCATAGCTTTGTTGACTCCTTTATCACCAAAACGGTAACATGAGTGCCATCGTCACCCTACGGCTGCTGCAGAGGCCATGTACGCTCTGCAGTGTTGGCTTAGCCGCGAAGTCTCTCCTCAGGGCCAAGGCGGCCTGCGGAGGAAATCCTGTTGACTTCTCTCCAGGCGGGTGGACCCTCGGGAGAGTCTCTTGAAATGCAGGTCCTCTTCAGGCCTTCGCTTCCTCTTCAGGCCCTCAAGAGGAGTTGCCTCTCGAGGGTCTCTCCAAGCGATGGCTTGGTCCATAGTCGTTTCGTCTGGTCCGTCAGCGTGCGAGGCCTAGGGAGAGTGGGCTCTGCACACCCCAGTCCTCACTGGGCCGACAGTAGCCCCTGGGCCCGCGATGGGCGCGATTGAGCCCATGGGCGCAGTCGGAGCGTCGTGGGCCCAAAGTGTCCAGCCGGCCCGAGCCACGCGTCACTCAGACGAGTAACGACCGCGCACGATCCATGGCGCGCGTAGTGGGGGGTCCCTCCACGCCCCGGTAACTGCTCCTTGACGAGACATAAAGTCTGAGCGCCGGGGCAGGGAGCCGTTACCGTTTCCATTTCTTCTCGCAAAAGCCTCCGCCGTTCTCCAGCACTCCGCTTCTGCTCTCCAGCATTCTCGCCTCCTTTCGCCTCCAGATCCTTTCGATCTCCAGCGATAAGTCCTGCCAAGAACATGGGCAAAGCGGCCGTGGGGTCCTCTTCTCAGGCGGCCCAAGCCGAGGTAGCGCACGGCGCAGCGCTGCTCGGGATGCACGTCAATGATAAGGCGCTCGCCAAGGTCCGCTACCCGGTGGCGGACCGGACCAATGAGCACAGCACTACTATGCTCAAGCATGCGGCGCACGGGAAACGCCCACGAGGGTTTTTCCCCGTCTTCCAGCATTGCGTCTCCGCCGGTCTGGTGCGGCCGTTCTCTCCATTCTAGGAGGTGGTGCTGGCCTTCTACCAGGTTAAACTGCTGCACCTCCACCCCAACTCCGTCCTTATCCTCTCCGTGTTCGCATATCTCTGCGAGGCATACTTGGGCCTGGAGCCTACTGTGGGGCTCTTGCGGTGCTTCTACACGCTCTAGAACACGGCAAAGAACGAGCGCTCGGGGTGCGTGTCGTTCTGCATCTTGGACGGCATGGGGAGCGCATACATTCCCATGTCGTGGAGCGATGGCAAGGCCGTTACTTCGGAGACGAAGAAGGTGGACGATTTCCGCCAGCGGTGGTTCTTTGTCGGGGTGGAGCAGCCCTGCACCTTCCTCGAGGTTCCCGACCGCCTGTGAAGAACTCCAACTGGGGCAAGGCCCACTTCGACGGCGCGCGGAACGCAAGCTTGACGGGCCGCTTGAGCTACCTTCGCAAGGAGGGCCTCACAGGGCAAATCATCGTTGCTGTAACATCCCAAATTTTGCAAAAATTTAAAACTTTGCATTCAAGCATCATTCATCATTAGGCATAAAACTACATCACAAAAATATTAAATAAAACTCCAAATTATAAATTTGAATAAACTATAATTCCATAAAGTGTCTACTTAAAACTCCTTAAATAAATAAAATATTATCAATTTATTTAGGGGTAAGTATAATGTCAAAAAGTCCCATTTTTAATAACCTTTCCAAAACATATTTTTATGAATTTTTCTGAAATGTTTTGAATAGGTTTAAAAATCATATTTGAAATCAGTGTTTAAAAACAGGAAATAATTCTTTTAAAAAGAAAAGGAAATCGGGCCGGCCCGTTGGCTATCTGCCGCGCGTGCGTAGCCTATCAGCCCGCCAGCGGCCCAGCGCACCGCGCTCTCGCTCGCAGTCGCTGACAGGTGGGACCCACCTGTCATCACCCCCGCGGAAACGTTCGTCCCCAAATCACGCCCCCGACCCCGACCGAAAACGCCGATTTGATTCGCACGATTATGGACGATTTACAGCTCCATTTATCTCGCCTCCTCTCCCTACTAATAGCCCTCCTCGCTCTCGTCTGATTGCCCCAAACCACACCTCCCGAGAGTCCATAGGTTGCCCGCTCGAGCTCACGCAATCCCGCCGTCGCCGTCGGTAAGAACTCCGCCGCCCGAGCAACTCCGGCCACCTCGGACCTCCTTTCCACCTCCCTTCGCTCCCTGTGAGCCGTGCGCATCGATTTGACACGGTGGAGCGTGTGTTTTTGCAGTGAAACCCCGCCTCCGTCCACGACCGAGAGGAACCGTCGTCGTGCGCAACTCCGGCGAGCTCTTCCGGGGAGACGAGGACGCTCCGGTCATCGCCACCGCGCCATCGCCCTCTCCTCGACGTCGCGCATCCCCTGGTGAGCTCCGTTTCCTCCTAGCACCGTAGAACGCCTCGGGCGCAAACGCCGGCCATGGCTCCGCCGCGCCCCACGCGTCTCCGGCGACCGCGCCGCCCGTTTTTGGTCAACGGATCATGGACCGTTAGATCTAGATCCAATGGATCTAGATCGATTAGATCTCGCGCGTCCATTTTTAATTAGATCGGACGGCTCTCGCAGCCGATCCGCTTCGAAGCGGTACCGAGCAATAGGATCACGCCACATAGCCCCTGTTAATTCTTTTTCGCAGGAATTTTTATAAATAAAACAGAAAATATGCAAAACTTAGAAAATTCATAACTTTTGATCTACAAGTTCAAATTTGATAAACATTATATCCACGGATAGCTCTGCTCATGTAGTTTATTTCTACATCAATTGTTTTGCCCTTTGACAAATTATAATTTGTATAATTATCATAGGAGTATTTCGGCCATTAAAATAATAACTTAAATAATAAAAATGATTTAGAAATAAATGTAATTGTTTTAGGATTGTATTATTTCCCTCTGTCTAGCAATATTAATAAATGTCCAAATTGAAGATGTCATAAAAACAATAAGAGTTGTAATTATAGAAATCAAAGTTTTACTATATTATTTTAAAATTATTTAGTTGATAAATAAAATAAGAAATACCTAAAAATTATAATTCATTTATTAATGACAGAAAATAAGAAGTATTAATAAGTGTGTCCTATTATCATAGCATATCATTCATGCATACATGATTATGTTTAGTGTTGTGATGTTATTGTGTTGGTATTTATTTTATTCATTGATTGTGCTAGATTATGAAGAAGAGGAAGGAATTGCTTGTGATTGTTAGTCTTGCTGTGCTTGTTCCTCCTGTTACCAAGGCAAGTGACATTCATACAATATCCCATAATTTCTATATGCATAAGTAGTATATTTTGAGTAGTGTGCATGATAGGGATTTTTGATTTATTTTATAATGCTAAGTTAGTTTGTGTTTTTCAAATATCCTAGTAGTGTGTAGCCACCCTTTTCCTAAGCAGCCATGAAAATATTTTATTAGTTGCTTAGCCATGCTATAAAAATGTTTACCATGTTATGGAAATGTTTCTAAGTGTTAAAAATCTAAAATACACATCTGGGTGGAATTGGTTGATATGGTTTATGTTGAGTGGCTTTTGGGACTATGCTTGTGGTTTTCATCGCCTAGGATGAATGTCTATTCTACTTAGTGCCATGAGTATGGTGGTTGTTACCCAGAAGTACACTTGTGGATGGCCACCCAGGAACGAAGAGATTACCAAGTCCCTCCAAGTTTAGAACCTTCCCGTGCAACCTTTTGACAATGGGCTCTGTCTAGAATGATTAAGTTGTGGAGTGCAACCTGTCAGCTTGACAAGCAGATGTAGAGATGATAGGTGGAACGGGTCTTGCTAGTATGGTTGCATTCTTCTTCTGAAAGTTCTTGTCTCAATTCTCTCCTTTCCATAATACACTCCGCGTGTATAGGATTTCTCGGACAAATTGAGTCTAAAGGTGAAAGTGCACAACCTCTGCAGAGTCGACAATCTGAGTTCTCAGCCGTGTCCCCGGAAATGGACTACTTGAGCAACTGGACAAGGATGGGCAGAAGAATCTCAACACTGTTTTCATAAAGTAAAATTTGACTAAGGAAAGAATTGTTGGTGCACTTGGCCTTTATCCCTCGGTGCCAAGTCTTCGAGAAATAAAAGTGTTTTACAAAATGATAGGAGAAAACTTGCTTTCTGCAAATAGCCTTCAACCCCACCAAGCCAAATATGCATATAGATGTTAGACTTGCCAGTATATATCCACCATAGTCACTTGCCAATACATCATTGTATTGACCTCCTTCGGGGGCTGCATATTCCAATGTGCAGGAAATTCTGATGCTGAATGATTTGGCTCGAGTCTACACCCAACATGACTGCCTGTGGCGCATGCATGAAGATGAGGCTCAATGTTATTTCGCTTTCGCTGCGAACTTTGAACTTTAGCTAGCCTTCATGGCTATGCAAATTGTAATAAAGCCATATTTGGCTATTATTTTTGGATCTCGTTGTAGCAATTTTAATACTTATGCAATGGTACTTTATATTTTGTACTGTGGTGCTGGCAGTGATCCAGGGACTAGCACATAACACAGGTGTTCCAACTTTAATAAAGGTTGGGGTGCTACAGTTGCGGACTTCGTGACGCGGCGCATCACTCCCCTTCAGGCCCATTCGACGCCCATGTGGATGTACTCAGGCCCCCAGGACAAGATGCGGCTCCACCGGAGGAAAACGACGAGGACGCCGTCGACAACGTCCTGTCGGTGCTCATCATCAACCCGGTGGTGCCTGCCATGGACCAGCTCCCCATCACGCTCCGTCCGCTCCACTAGTACAACATGACCGAGTGCTTGGCCATCCTGGAGGGGATGCCCCCGTTTACCCCGACAGGCCTGGCGGGGAAGGAGGTTCCTGTGCCGGTGGTACAGGGAGCAGAGGGAGAAGACTCGCCCTCTACCTCAGGAGCTAGGCGGGGCGAGGAGGAGGCCACAACAGGGGAGGTGTCCTCTTCGAGGCCCGGGCCCTTCACTGACGAGATTTGCGACATCTTGTCAGGTGATGATGACGCCTTTGTGGTGGCGCCCCTCGCCTCGTGGAGGAGGAAGACGAGGAGGAGGAGGCCTATGACAAGGAGGCCATGTCGGGGCGGCGGAGCCACGCACCAAGGCGGCCGTGGACCGGTCTGGGGCGAGGCCGTCCAATGTCCCCTCCAAGAGGAAAGCCGAGGCGCCCCCAGAGGGGTCTGGTGCCAAGGCCCAACGCTCCTAGCGCTCGCCAAGCTTGGCGTGGGACCACACCGGTGCCAAGCCGTCCGGGTAAGTGTTTCTAGCATTTGGTTGCTCGATTCTTGCTCTTTTCTTCTTTATCCTCTCTTGAAGATGTTTTCTTGGTTCTTGCCAGTGATCGTGTCCCTGCGAAGCGCCGTAAACTTCGCAAGGCATCAGACATGAAGAGAACCACGGCTGAGGCCGTGGCTGAAGAGGCCGCGAGGCCTATGGAGACGGCCTCCACAGGCCCACCTGAGGAGGTGCCTCGAGCGGAGGCGGCTACGCCTCGGGCGGAGGTGGCAGCACACCAGGCAGAGGCGGCCGCCACTCGCCCGGAGGCCTCTGCGCCGCCTCCCGAGCCAATGGTGGTGGAGGCGCCGGAGGAGAGGGTCGCTACACCTCCTCGCGCTCCTACTCCGCCTCACGCGGTTACGCCACCGCGCGAGCCAACTCCACCGCGCGGGGAAGCTCCAGCCCCTGCGGCTACTCCGCCGCGTGAGCCTACCCCTCCCGCGCAGCCAGAGGTAGAGGCGGCCAGGGGCCACAAGAAGCTGGCGAATCTGTAGGGGGAGCTCCTCCGTCTCCGCCCCGTCCCGCTGCAGGGGACGAGCGCCAGGCTGGCGCGGGCGGCGAGGACACTCTCGGCGCCGCTGGGGACGGAGTGCAGCCTAGCCCCCAAGCGCGCCCCGGGGCCAGGTTCTCAGACCTCGATGCCGGGGCTGGGCACTCCACAAGCCGAGACCTGGTCCTCAGCGGCTGGCACTGGGGTGCTGGGCACTACGAGGTCGCCTTCCGCCTCGTGAGCGACTCCCTAGAGGGCTTGGAGGCGCACCTCGCCCTCGAGGACGTGCAGATCGCCCAGCAGCACGAAGAGTTTGCAGGGGCGTGGGCGTCCATTAATGCGGCAACCGAGGCTCGTCGCCAGGAAGACCAGGCGCTGCAAACCGCGCGCGAGGAGGCCACCCACTTTGCCAAGGAGGTCCACGAGGGGGCCATCCGTGACGCCACCGAGCTCCTTGCGCCCCTCCAGGAGGTGCGTGACGCCGCTGCCGAGCTCCTGTGTAGCGTACCTGCACTTTAAATAAGGTAGATACCTGTGTATAGTGCAAATCCCTGGATCGATTCGTTGGCACACACAGCTTACGATGTAATATCACAACAAAGTATCAATTTTATAACATCGATGATCCAGACTTACAAAATATTTGATACAAGTTGCATAGCCTAAAGCTAGCATGGAAAAAGTACACAGCGGAAATACAATAGCAGTGGGTCTCCAACAACTTCATGTTGCCACAGGCGAAAACATGTTGGTTGTAGACTCGAAATCCCTTAACGAAAGCTCACTCGTCATTTGAATAACCTGTAATAAATGAAATTTTGCAACAGAGTGGGTCAGATTCCATTAAAAATGGAGTCTGGCAAGTGACTATATGGAATAACTCTATAGCCTATATGCATATTTGGCTAGTGGAGTTCAAGGCTATTTTGCATAAAGCCAATTTTTCCTATCTCTTTGGAAAACTCTTTCTTCAAATCAAGACAAGTATGGCATGAAAACCATAAATCTCATCTTCCCTTGTTCCCCCATCAAGTTTTATTTCTGAAGTTGGAATGATGGAATCCTCCATTGACGTCCGTGATCAGCTGCTCAAATTGTCCGTACAGGGGACACGGCTAAGTACTTAGTTTTACACTCTACAGAGGTTGTGCACTTTCACCATTGTACCCATTCAACCCAAACTATCCTTTACACACTATTAGTAATAAGGAAAGGAGAAGAATGAGACGAGATCTTTAAGAATTTTCCCTCCCACTCTGGCTTGACCCGTTCCACCTAACATCCCCCTACATCTGCTTGTCAAGCCGTAGAGAGTCCACGCAACATAATTGATCAAGCCAGAGCCCATATGGCAATGGCTGCACTGGAAGCAATCGTCAGTCGGAGTTCTTCAGATTCCTCTGTTCCTGGGTGGCCATTCATAAGTGTACGTACTCAAGGAACCATAGACATGGCCTGAGTAGCCACTCAACATAAACCATACAACCACTTACCACCCAGGTGTTTCATTAACTTAGTGGATGTACTCTCAGGTGAAAATCACCATGCCCACGGTCCTAAGTAGAATAGACATTCATCCTAGGCGACGAGAACCATGAGCACAGCCCTGAGTAGTCACTTAATATTTTGTAAAACTTTTCATCAATTGCATAGCATCAATATTTCTGCTAAGTATGATATAGGAACCTAGACACAGGAGTAAGGGAAATTCTACACAGGTTTAGCATAACAATACTATCCTACACATGCATATAAAAATACACTAAGTAATGCATATAGAAATAATAGGAAGTTTATGAGGTGTGCCACTTGCCTTTGAATGTTGTCGTTGTTCACAAACTCTTTTCAATGATAGTCGGAACTCTCCGTTCAGTCTAAACAATATAAACAAACAACAATACAACAATCATAGAACAAAACAACACAACACATACAAGCATACATAATGAACAAACAAGTTTCATAACTTCTAAGGAAAACATGTCATGCATGATATGCAAATTATTTCTAAGGACTAGAGATGCATGTCATGCCATGAAATTCTTGTAAGTTAATGCAAGGCAATTAGGTTGGTCAAAATGACTAAGGACTAAAGTCATAGGTTGGACAAAATATTTTGTTATAAATCATCTTGAATAAGCACTCAAATGGCTTAGTCTTGATGTGTATAATTATTTAGAGAAAACTGCTAAGTCTATAGTGAAAACAAGATTTGGAAAGAGGGAAAGGATAGAGAGATAAGTGTTGTTGATCCTTGAGACTTCATCTCCAGGCTTGTAATGTTCTCCTTGATTGTGTCTTGAATAATCTTTAGACTTGATGATTTTTGCATCACTTAGGCTGGTCTTGGATTTAACTGAGTCAACAAAAAGGTCTAAGAGAAGAAAGAAGAAATGAAAGAGAGAGAAAGCATGACTTAGAAAATATTGCTGGTTGGTCTTCATGAACTTCTTCTTGATTTTCTTCTAAGTGCCTCTACTCTTAGCAGATACTTCCGAAGTCTTGTTTTGGCTAAGTCTTTCGTTGTCCGTCTAGCTCCATGATGAAAATCCTAAGTGTTTAAGTGCATAGAACTTTTACCAAAATACTGAGTTTTCAAAATAATCCTAACTTAGAAAAAATGGGGGGGTGGGGTGGGGTGGGGTGGGGGGGAGGAGTTCTCTTATGGAAATATACTACATAATAAAATATGCTATGCATGAAATGAAATTTTAAATCACAAGAAACATAATACTAATTTTTGTGATATTTATAAATATGCATGAATTTATAAATGCCATTTAATTAATTTCTATTTTTTGAAAAAATATAAATAAAGGTATAATTAAATTTTTCTATGATTAAAATTTTATAACAAATTTTATAAATAGTGTAAATAGACAGTTGGCATTTAATTAGATTTATTGAAATTGGATTAAATCAAAATTAATATTTCTATTAATAGTGAAGTTAAAGTACTCAACTATTCAAATAAAATATATACTATGAATTTATTCAGATATTACTCAAAATATTTTATAGCTGAGGCATCACACTACAAATATTCTAAAGTTTCTAAAACCATTTTATTTGCAATTTTTGGGATTATAGATTTAAAGTTATGACAAATATACTCAAATCATCCATTCGAAATTTGAATATTTTAAACTAAGTCAAATTTGAAATCTAACAGATCTAAAATATTCTACATGTCGAGAGCTTTCCAAATATGTAAAAATATTTGAATTTGGATAAACAGAGAAAAAGATATGATAAAACTAATGTGTAGGGTCTTTTCTGCAAAACGGCCAAATTAATTAAATTCGAGAAATTCATTTCCATGTCAGCGCTGACTGGGCACAATGTGGCGCTGACTGTGCGTGCTGACTGGATCCTACGTGGATAAGTGAGTAGGTTTGGGCCGTCAGATCTGGCTCTGGCGGTCCAAATCATCTCGTACCTCTTCGCGTGAAAGTTCTAATCGTGGCCGCACAAAATAGATCAGATGGTCCAGATTGGATCGACCAAAACCGTGCGGCGCTAGGTCGCCGGAGTTGCTCCGATACGGTGGTGCCATGGACGGAACACATGGGCTCGATGCTACGGAAGGTCTTGGGATCAATGGTTCTTACCAGATCGAAGTGGGGGTCGCGGCGGAGGTGGTGGCGGTGCTCGGCGTGCTCCTCTCCTCTTGTAATCGGTCGCCGGAGTTGTGCGCAGCGGCGGCTTGCTTCGGGTGCGCACGGACACGTTGATCTAGCGCGTCAAAACACTGAAGAGAATGTCAGGGAGGTGCGCATGACAATGGGGAAGCGAGAGGGAGTGCGGAGAGGGCTTGGCATGGTCGTAGCTCACCGAAAAAGCAAGTTCTCGCCGTCGGCAATGGCGGAGATGCGGCAGAGGATTTTGGTCGGCCTGGGGGCTCTCGGTTAGGTTTTTTGAGGGGGAAACGAGAGAGGAGGAGCAGGGCTACTTATGGGGGAGCTCGAAGTAAACAAATCGCGTGAATCGAGCTCGGAATTTGGAAGGGAATCGGATGCGGAATCGGGGCGCAATTTTTGGACAGAGGAGGAAGACGACTCGGGCTGACAGGTGGGTCCCGCTGTCAGGTTTTTCTCCTTTTCTTTTCTGTTTTATTTATTTCCTTTTATAACTCCAAATGGGTCAAATCAATTTCTAAAATTTTGTAAAATTCATATCTATGTTTTAATCCAGTTGTGGGCATGTTTTGATCATTTTTGAAAAATAACATTTTCAAATAGTGCTTTAAATACAAATTTGACACTTAAAGTCAATTTTGAATTTATATTTTAATTAAATTTTCTTTTGGCTAAATAATTTTTTTAAATTACCCTCATTCCAATATGTTTGAATTTAAGTCATTTAAATTCATTTCCAATTACTAAGTTCATTTTAGGCTTTAGCATAATACTAAATAACATAACACACATTATGTGAAAATAAAAAGGAAATAATGTATTCATTTTAATTCAAAATAATTTGTGCACCATTATGTTTTATAATAAGATAATACAATTGAAACTTCATAACAATTTTGGAAAGGCTTTTTGTTTTAATTTATTTCTTATTTAGAATATACTATTCATTTCCTGTTTTGACAATAATGAAATTCATTTAAGAAAATGAAATGCTTATTTGGATAATTCATTAATTTTAATTTATGAAGTTTTGAAGTTATAAACTATTGGCTTAAAATTTCCAAACTATATTTTTAACTTAGTTAAAGGAATGGAAATCCTTTGGCAATCATTCCCTTTTAATAGTCTTGAATTTATGAAAAGATATGGCTAAGTGGTTGGAATCAATTATTTATATGTAAACTATTTTATTGGAATAAAATGATTGAAGTTTAATAACATTTGTCAAATTACATATTAAGGTTTTTGAAACACCAAAGGTAATAAAATGTTTATCCTAGAACACTTTTGAAAATGATGATAAACTGAGATATTTGAAATATTAAATCCTTTAAATATGTTTGAAATCTTTTATAGTTGGTTTTCTTATGCATATAATGTTTTAATTTTAATCAAAAACAAAAGTTTTAAATTTTTGTGATTTTCAAAACATCATAAAATGTTGGGATGTTACATCCTGGCCGCGGCAACGGCAGAGCGTGAAGCCATGGAGGGCTCGCTGGCGCAGAAATGCCGCGAGCTGGGTCAGCTGGAGACCCAGTTGCTTTCCGCTCACCAAGCCGCGTAGGAGACCCTGGAGGAGGACCGCAAGGGCCTTGCCGAGCGTGAGCGGCAGCTAGCCCTCAGGGAGAAGGAGGTGCTGCTGCGCGATGAGCAGCGGCTTCAGGCGGAGGGTGAGCTGGCCACCAAGCTCGAGGAGCTTGAGGACCGTGACGGGAACTTGGCTCAGTCGCTCCAGCAGCACGACGAGAAGGTCGCCGCCCAGCAGCAAGCCCTGGAGCGCTTCTAGGAGCAATTCGCCGCGAAGAAGAAAGAGGCGGAGGATGACCTTGCAGAGCGCGAGAAGCAATACAGGTTGGCCCAAGCCCAGGAGTACCGCGACAAGGCCAAGAAGCAGGAGGACCGCTTCAAGTCCAAGCACGTTGCTGATGCCCGACGTATAACGGAGCTCGAGAAGGCGAACTCCAAGCTTGAGGTCCGCCTCCAACGCGCCAATGAAGCTCTTCGCAGTGCGGAGGACGGCCGCAGGACAACCGTCCAGGACCTCAACGCCCTTGTCAAGGATGTGGAGGAGTAGGTGGCTCCCACGGTGGAGCAGGAAGCGGAGGCTGCCCACACAGTGCAGGCGGCTCGCGTACTCTCGAAGCAGCGGGAGCGCATGTTCCAGGCGCTGGTGGCCAGGGGCAACGAGCTCGCCGCCCAGCTGGGAGCGGAGGTGCCGCACGCCGAGGTTCGAGGCCGCGGTGATGCAGCCATGTACCTGGTCTACTTCGACCAGATCTTCACGGTGCTTGAGCGCCCCGTCGCTGATCTCCGCGAGGTGATCGAGGTCGAGAGCCGCCAGCTCCTGGGCGTGGTCGTGGATCGCCTCTTCACCAACCTACGGCTCCTCACGCCGGGCTTCGATCTCTCCACCGTGACTGAGGCTCATTAGGGCGAGGACGTGCGGCGGGTTTCCAACTCCCTCCGCGAGCAGGTCGATGCCTTCTGCAACCGCTTCAAGCGCGCGGAGGTCGCTGCAGAGGAGAGCGTGGAGGAGGCCGCCTATGCCGAGACGGAGGAGGGTGCCGTAGAGGAGGTGCAGAATGGCGCGGACTCTGCCTGAGCTTTGATCATTGCGCCTGCGTGCGCTTGTATCTGAAATAATTTCATGCTTAGACGCTATGCAACTTTTGAGCATGTAATATATTCTCGTCTGCAATTTTCTTTTAGCTTGCATGCCCCTCGAGAGGTCCTTTTTGTCTTATCTTCATTTCTATGTGTTCTCTACGTCGTTAGAACCCGTCTCTTCGCGCCATGACTCCGCCACTTCGGTATGCTAGAGCAATGACTCAGCAAGGCCGGGGGGAGTTTAAGCCTAGGAGAGGTAAGAGCCCTGAGTCGTGATGCTCAGGTTCCCTCCTTAGACATACGAGTAGTCCATGAAGTTCAAGGGAAAGCCAAATCGCTCGAGGGACAAACGTGCGCTTGCGGAGGAAAAAAGGTTCTCGAGGCATGGGTGCGAGACTTAGCTTCTCGAGGCTTTTCCCTGCTGCCTCCTCAGGCTTGTAGGGACGTTTCTTCCATATAAATGTTAGAGGGGCGAACCCAAACACTTGTACATGGTGTTGGGGACCCGTGCGCGCTTATAGGTCCCCTCAGGCGTTCCTCGCGAGGAGAGTGTAGAGATGGTGTGTTTGTGGGAGCTTGCCCTCCAGCCAGAGCTCGGATCCTTGGATTTTGAAGTGCTGCTGGTGTGTCATTTGAGGCACTGGCACCGTACACAGCCCCCGCTCGTGAGGTGCGCATGTGGAGAGATATAAGCGCACATTTCAAGAAAGTAATGCGGAAATAAACTCACCACCAAATATTACATAGCGACGCCTTAGCGCAAAGTTCACTAAGGAACAAAATTGTCTCATTATGCTTGGGGTTGCCAAGTTAATGTTTTGACCATGTCGAGGCATGGGGACCACCCATTAGTGCCAGAGACTCTCTACGGCCTGAGGTGGATCGTTACATGGAGAGCTCGGAGGGTTGACCCTCGAGAGAAGCCTTTGGAGCTTGGAGGTTTAAGCCATGACGAGTCTTTCTTCAAAAACGCCTGGCAGCTGGGCTTGCCTCCTTGATGTGCGCTTGGCGATGTCATCGGCTTCTTGATTTTCCTTCCTTGGGATGTGCATGAGCTCCATGCCCCTGAAGTGCTTCTCAAGCCTGCGGATCTCTTCAAGATATGCGGCCATATGGTCGTCCTTAGGCTTGTAGCTCTTGTTGGAGAAGTTGACGAGCAAATGGGAGTCGCCCTTGATGAGTAGGTGCTTGATGCCTAGAGCGATGGCGGCACGTAGGCCGGCGAGCAGGCCCTCGTACTCAACAATGTTGTTGGAGATCTTGTCGATTCCGAAGCACAGCTGGACCGCGTAATAGAGTTTGTCACCCTTGGGTGAGATCAACACAACGCCAGCTCCGCCATGGCGGCAGGAGAAAGCTCCGCCGAACTTCAAGGTCCAGTGGCTGGTGATTTTGTCTCTAGAGGGCTCTTGTTCTTCTCCTAGAGGCTCTTCAGGGGTTGGATCAGTCCATTCGGCGACAAAGTCTGCCAGCGCTCTCCCTTTGATTACCCTTGTGGTATCGAAGCGCAAGTTGAATGGTTGTAGCTCTACGTTCCATCCCGCTACACGATCGGTGGCGTTAGGGTTGCGCAGGATTTGCACCAGGGGGAATGAGGTGACCACCGTGATGGGGTGCCCCTGGAAGTAGTGTCGTAACTTTCTTGAGGCGATGAGGAGCACAATGAGGAGCTTCAGCTGCATTGTGTACCGCTAGCGAGCATCCGTAGTACTGTATTGACGAAGTAGACAGGATGCTCAACAAGGGTTGTCAGTTTAGGCGCGGCGCTGTCTGCCTGGAGAGACTCTACATGGCCCTCGAGGGAGGTGGCCTGTGGAAGCTCTTTAGGGCCTTCAAGGGGGTTAGCCTGTGGAGGCTCTTCAGGTTCCTTGGCGAGATCAGCCTGTGGAGGTTGACTTGAGGCAGGCTCCGCTTGTGGCTCTGGGCCTGGCGGTGGGTTTGTGGGGCTTGTCCCTTTGTCGAGCTCTTCGTCAGACGGTTTTGGCTTTGGAGTGGTTGCACTCTTCTTGTGGAGGACTGGCTCTTCTCTGGCGCTGGCGGTCTACGGAGTGGCTGATAGATACAGCTTCAGGTGCTCGCCTGTCCTTGGGGCGACCATGACTGGTGGGCTGGCCAAGTACTTCTTTAAGTCCTCAAAGGCTTTTTCCGCATCAGGCGTCCACTTGAAGGTGCCAGTTCTCTCGGCAAACTTGGAGATGAATCGACCCAAGCTGGCCATGCAGCCTGCCAGACGTTGCATGTCCTTGAGCCGGCGTGGAGGTTGCATTTCCTCTATGGCTTTGATCTTGTCAGGGTTTGCCTCTATGCCCCGGTGGGACACGAGGAAACCAAACAATTTGCCTGAAGGTACTCCGAAGACGCAATTGGTGGGGTTGAGCTTGATGTTCACCTTGCGCAGGATGGCGAAGGTCTCTTCAAGGTCCCTAAGGAGAGTATCTCCCTCTTGAGACTTGATGACGATGTCATCGACGTAAGCCTCTGCATTTCTACCCATTTGCTCGCCAAGTGTGATCCTCATTACCCTCTGTAAGGTGGCGCCAACGTTTTTCAGACCGAAGGGCATGCAGACATAGCAATACACACCAAAAGGGGTGAGGAATGCTGTCTTCTCTTCGTCTTCCTTAGCCATTTTGATCTGGTGATAACCAGAGAAGGCATCGAGGAAGAAGAGGAGGTCGCAGCCTGCCGTGGAGTCCACGATCTGGTCGATTTTTGGCATGGGATAGAGATCCTTGGGGCAGGCCTTGTTGACATCAGTGTAGTCGATGCAGAGGTGGCCTCCTCCGGCGGGTTTTGGGACGACCACGCCGTTGGAGAGCCAAGTGGGGTGCGCGACTTCACGGACGACATTTGCCGCTTTTAGCTTCTCGACCTCTTTGATGATGAATGCTTGCTTCTCGAGGGCTTGCTTTCTTGCTTTTTGCTTGACGGGGCGTGCATTTGGACACACGGCTAAGTGGTTCTCAATCACCTCCCTCGGTACACCGGACATATCTGACGGAGTCCATGCGAACATGTCAGAGTTTGCCCAGAGGAAGGCAACAAGCACGCTTTCCTATTTGGGAGGCAGAGCAGCGTCAATGGTGACGCTAGCCCCCGAGCTGATGGAGCTTAGAGAGACCTTCTTGGTCGCGGCTGGCTCCTCGAAGAACAACTGCTTCTTCTTCTTGGGTCTCTCTAGAGGCTCAATGTCCTCATCAGCAGGGAATTCCATGGCGGCTGCCTTGTAGGCTTTCTCGACAGCGTGCGTAGCATCCATGACATGTCCACATATGGTAATGGTTCCCGCGCTACCGGGAATCTTGAACATGTTGTAGGCATGATGCGTGACCGCCATGAACTTCGCGAGGGCAGGGTAGCCGAGGATTGCGTTGTACGGCAGACCGATGTGCGCAATGTCGAAGTCGATGTGCTCAGTGCGGTAGTTTTCCTCGCTGTCGAAGGTGACGGCAAGCCTGACCTGCCCCAGAGGCTCGATTGAGCCGCTGGTGACTCCCGTGAAGGGCCTAGAGGGCATGAGCCGCTCGTAGGGCACTTGAAGCGCTTCGAACGCCTCGATTGAGATGACATTCAGGCCTGGACCGCCATCGATGAGTGTCTTGTAGACGGCGATGTTGTCGATGGTGGGGTTGCAGACCAGCGGGAGGGTTGCAACAATTTTGGTGGACTTGGGGTGGTCCTGAGCGTCGAAGGCGATGGTGTACTGCGACCATTTGAGGGGCCTGGAGGTCTCGAGAGTGAGGAGGGCGGCGTTGAGCTCGCGAGCGAACTGCTTGAACTGGTTGTTCGATTTGGGCGCTTGTGCCCCACCGAGGATGCAGGCAATGATGCCTCTCGGAGCTTGGTAGCCTCCATCTTCTTCGTCAGGGAGGTTGCCATTCTTCTAAGTGGCATTGGCCTGATTGCCTGATGGCTTCTGGTAGCCGCCTGTGAGGACCCCTCGGACAAGTCCGAGATGCCCACGTTATGTAAGAGATCACGATCCCAATGATCAGTGCATCGCAATCACATAACCAACTTAGGTATCAAAGAGTTACATCATTCAAGTCGTACGAATAAAAGTCTTACAACACATAGACGGTCATACAACCAAGGTCAACAAACCTCGTCACGTAGGACGGAATTAACTAAGATAGCGGAAGCTCGTGGCTAGCGACGGCCCTTAACATCTCCGAGCGCAGATTCCCACAAGTGCAGTTGACCGGTGACAGCTAAGTGGCGAAGTCGTCGTCGAACACCTCCTCCTCGATGAAGGCCTCCTCATTGCAATCTGAACATTTGAATATCCAGGGACAGAGCCACATGAGTACAATTACGTACTGGCAAGACCACCTCAAGGCTTAAATTCTCATGATAGTGCAAGAAAACACTTTTGGAAAACTGGGATAGCTGCTATATTTGACTATAGGGCTTAGTTTTCGAATACCATGATTTTAGACATAGAGAAAACGACATCTCTATATCTTTGTTGAAGAAAACATTTTGAGATAGAATTCTCTTCGCTGAAATGCGACATCTCTATATCTTTGTTGAAGAAAACATTTAGAGATAGAATTCTCTTCTCTTAGATATAACAAGGACATATCCAAGTTCAAAACTTTAGTTTATAAAAGTTTATCAAAACACTAGGATGGGGGTAACCCTTTTCTTTCTACCTTGAGGTCGGACTGGTTGTCTCCCTGAGATCAACCATCCTTGCCCAAATTCCGTACCTCCCAGGTACCACTTTATTGCCTCCTCGTTTTCCTTCGAAAACCTTCCTCTTTTGAAAAACCATAAAACATCCAGCATGCCTAGTGGGACCTTTCCAACCGTCCATGACCGCGGACGCGGCTATTCGAATAGATTTACACTCTGCAGAGGTTGCACACTTTACCCACACCTATCGGTTATTCCGCCGTGTCTGCCACGGCCCGACATACGACAGCATGCGGGGGTCCGGATAACACGATCAAAACTTTCCACTATGACCACCCTAGTATCGGGGCCTCCCGGTAGGTTTGTTCTCCTCGGCACCGTGTGCTCCACTAGACCTCTTGGTCTTTCCTCGGGACGCCACACCGCCACGTCAGGAGACCCACCATAATCGTCCGGCTGTTGGTCCTCAACAGTGTATTGCCTCTTCCGGACGACAACCCGGCTTCGAGGGCCCAGCCCTCATACAAAGTATGATAGCCCCAACACTAAAACAGACAAGCGTCCGGCTAAGCCCTACCCATGTCAGGTAGTGTGGTTGCACGGGTTAATTGTTCGGGCGGCAGCTAGGGTCACACTTTGTTTTTCAAAACACCTTCTCCTCCGACTACTCCCAGCAGCTCGGGTTTTCGCAAACATCTCCGATTGCTCCCAGCATTTCGGGTTTTAATAAAACACTTGCTCGTCGATTGCTCCCAGCAGCTCGGGTTTTCCTCCATAAAACATTTTTATCAAATAGGTCCCCATCCTATAGTTTTGAGGTAAGATACAGAATATACTCCTTGAAAACTTAATCTTCTTTATAGAGCCTTTAATGACAAGACTCATCAAGTAGAACCCTTCTTATAATACCTACAGATATTCTAGTAGATAACTTTGGCCAAACAATATTTTGTAAAATAGTTTTCGGGTGGCAAGGCGCCACAAAAGAAGTAAAACATGCAATATTTTATTTTGAAAACAAAACATGCTTGATAAAATAATAGGATTTCATTATAGTGGTGAGGTGGGCTTGCCTTGCTCAAAGTACTGTCCCTGGTCTTGTTCTTCAACGTAGTCGTGCTCAGCTACCTCGTACTGCTCTTCCTCGGGTTGCGATTCTACCGTAACATGAAAAACAGACGAGACTAGCGTAAGTCCTAAAATGTGAGTTGATAACAATCCAACATATAACAACAAACAACAAGCATCACAAACAGAAAACACAACTAATGCATCCAATATTTATTAGGAGCTGTTTACATGGTTTAAGCATAATTCTTATAGTACTGCTCCTAAAATCAAAACCTTCTACCACATCATTGCTAACACACATGTGGAGCTCTGAAAATTTGCTGTGCATGAAAATCTATCACCAAAGAAGAATTAAAAATCAGATAAGAGCTACTGATGTCCAACTTAAGCAGAAGATAGGTTCAGTTTTATAGATCTCCTGAATGCATAATTAACCTTTATGGTGAGATATGAGTTTTATCTTTAAGTGGAGATTTTATTCATCAAATTTGGATACTCCTAGCTCAAGTTATCCTAATTTTAAAATAAAGTATACTTCTGACCATTATTTATGTGCAGAAAATAATAAAAATTATTTTGGTGTCAAACCAGTGGGGTGAGTTAGATAAAACTTGTGGCTATCCCACAAAAATATTCCCAACATTTATCCATGGACAGAGGTGGCTCCACCAATAAAAATTAGACATGTCATAATCTCTGAAATTTCAGAAATGCATTTTAAGAGATTATTTCCCTGTTGTTCAGGGATTTATTCACTAAGAAATATCAAGTTACTGGAAAAATCCACATTTGTAGTATGTGATAGCTCCAACACATATCTAACACTTCCAATTGGATTTACCTCAAAAAGTGTTTTTATTGAAGATTTAAAAATCACCAAACACATACTGATGTTATTCCTAGAGTAAATATAACTTTTAATAGAGTAATCTCCTGCATGCAAGATTTACCAATCTAGATAGGTATTTTATAAGCTTTCCAACAGATCCAAGATTGCATGATTTGTATTTACAGAACCCAAGTTATTAAACAAATGGTGTAATAGATACATTTTACTAGATCTATTTTAAGACTTAACAGGAAACACATTTTCGAACAAGTCCAATGCCACATGGTTAAGAAAACGTGCATGCATGTCACAAAATTTATCTCATCAATTTAGCCACTCTAGATTTACCACAAAAGATTTAAAGCTAAACTCTAGATTTACTGGAAAAATTAACAGGAAAAAGAATAAAAGGGGAACAGGCCGAACGGGCCAGATCTGGGCCAGATCGGCCAAGAGTCCACGCAGAGCAGCGCAAAATCGCACGGGGACGGAGCTGGGCCAGCCCAAACACGCGTGGCTGCGCGCGCACGGGGAGGTTCAAACCTGGCCGTAGATCTTGCGATCGACGGCTCACGGTCGTCGTCCTCCTCGCGACGCAGCGCTGACGAACCAGACGAGGGGGGGGGGGGGGGAGAGGGTGGCGCTGGCGCTCACCAGAGACCGCGTTGGGCCAGGGGAAGGGTGGAGATCGACGGAGGGGACGATGGTGAGCTCGACGGTGCCCTTAACGCTCGCATGCAACGTCGGAAACCATGGCGACGGCGGCGGCGAGCTTCTCGGGTCGAGGACGAGCGCGGCGGCTACGGACACCTAGAAGAGAAAAGGAGGGCAGGGGAAGTTAGATCTCGACGAGGCGCGCTCGAGGGGGCAAGAATGGCAGAGAAAAGCGAAGGGGATCGACGGTGAATGCCGTGGGAAGGGCTCGGTCTCCGACGGCGATTTCCTCTTCCAGAGCTCGAGAGAGGGCGTGGCTTTGGGTGAGGGTGGTATGGGTGAGCAGAGGAGGTGTGGGGGAACCTCGGGTAGGGTTTTAAGAGGAGAGGGCGAGCTGGGGGCAGCTCCAAAACCAGGGGCGGGTTTCTCGGGTTCCCTCGGGCAGGGGCGGTTTGGGGAAGGGGAGGGGAGTTCTGGTTGGTCCTCTGGGGCGGTGGAGAGGGGCAGAGAGGATGTTGGTCGGGAGGGGGCTGCCTGGCCAGTGAGAAGAGAGGAGAGGGGCTCGGATTTGGTGGGAAAGAAAAGAAAAGAGAGAAGGGAGAGGAGAGATGGACCCTAGTCCATGACATGTGGGACCAGGAGGGGGTGCTATTCTCCTCTTCCAGCAGGTGGGGTAGAAATGAGAGAGAGAGAGAAAAGAAGTTTGGAGTAAATCCTCAAACATATTTAAACCCGAAGTTTGAATAATTCAAACTTTAATTTCAAAAGAAAAGAAATAATAAATCAATTACCCATGCTCACCGTAATTAGTGAACTACTGAATTTTCTAAATGCCCCAATCAAACATCTTATTTAGCTCCCAAGGAAAAGAGAACTTTTGGTGAGAAGGAAAAAGAATCACTCAAATGGTCATGTCATTTTGATGACTAAAAAAGCTAGTGAGATTCATAAGCAAACAAGCTCTTGTTTGATAATTTAGAACAGGGTATGGAAGTATATGTGACCTAGATGGAAATGTTTCAAAGGTATGCCAAAAACCATTTAGGGTTTGCTTATTAATAGCTCCTGGTTTGGCTAAGTTTTAACAACCATGAAGATCATAATAGTGGATACTTTATTTTGGTGCTATGTGACTTTAGTATTTTCAAAGTCAGGTAACACTAGTGTAGCACACACAACATAAGATGTGCAAACAAAATAAATCCTTACTCAATTTTCTACACACAAAAGTTTCAGCAAGAGGTGAAAATTTTAGAATAACACCACAATGCTAAAGCTAAGAGGATTGGGGTGTTACAGACCTTCCCCCCTTAGGAGAATCTGGTCCCCGAGATTCCAGATTTGAAGAAGGGAGAAAACCAGGGAATTCATGCTCCAAATACTCTTCACGCTCCCAGGTGGCTTCTTCCTCCGAAGACCTTCAGGAATCTGATCTTCCGTCTCCGCGTCAGACGGACGTCTTCAGCGAGAACACGAAGTGGTCGTTCTCGATAAGTGAGATCATGATTGAGGTCAATGGTGTGATGATCTACCTCCTGATATGAGTGAGTATCCCCAGGAACTTGCAGACACTTCCGGAGCAGAGATACATGAAATACATCATGGAATTCCGACAGATGGGGTGGCAGGTCTAGCTGATAAGATACTTCTCCTCTACGACTGATCACCTTAAAAGGGCCAATATATCTTGGCGCTAATTTCCCTTTGACATGGAAACGTTGCATTCCCTTGAGTGGTGTAACGCGCAAGTAAACCATATCTCCTTCCTTGAAGTTGAGTTCACGCCTCCTTGAATCTGCGTAACTTTTCTGCCTGGATTGGGCGGCCTTAAGACGGTCGCGAATGAGTTGAACTTGCTCTTCGGCTTCCCTCAAGGTGTCAACTCCAAAAATTTGGCTGTCTCCGGTTTGCGACCAGTTCAAGGGTGTACGGCATCTGCGCCCGTACAGAGCCTCAAATGGCGCCATCCTTAGACTGGCTTGATAGCTATTGTTCTACGAGAATTCGGCAAACGGCAAGCAATTCTCCCATTTGTCCCCATAAGCTAACACACAAGACCTAAGCATATCCTCAAGGATCTGATTGACTCTTTCCGTTTGTCCTCCTGTCTGAGGGTGGTAAGCAGTACTGAAAAAGAGCTTCGTTCCGAGTTCCTCTTGAAGCTTAGTCCAAAAACGAGAGGTGAATTGAGTTCCTCGATCAGACACGATAGTCTTAGGTACTCCATGAAGGCTGACGATACGTGATATGTAAAGGTCCGCAAGTTGATCGGCTCGATGACGAGTGCTTACCGGGAGAAAATGTGCAACCTTGGTGAGTCTATCCACAATGACCCAAATGGCATCATGCCCACGATTGGACCGGGGCAATCCAGTGATGAAGTCCATGCCGATCTCATCCCATTTCCACTCGGGCAACTTGAGAGGTTGAAGTAATCCAGCGGGTTGCTGATGCTCAGCTTTGACTCTTTGGCAGATATCGCAATTCTGGACGAATAGAGCAATCTCGCGCTTCATGCCGTGCCACCAGAAATTCTGCTTCAAATCCTGGTACATCTTGGTTCCACCGGGGTGGATAGAATACAAAGTCTCGTGAGCCTCCTTCATAATTATTTGCTTCAAAACAGGGTCTGACGGCACGCAGATGCGTCCCTTATACCAAAGAATACCGTCAGAGTCGATGGTGAACCCAAGGACTTCCTCTTTGTCCAATCTTCTTTTGATGCCCTCAATGCTTTCGTGACCCCTTTGCGCTTGCTTGATCTGCTCCCATAAGGTGGGTTGCAACAGGAGTTGATCGACTGCCCCATAGCTGACTACCTCAATACCCATCTTATCCAGCTCTTCCCAGAGTTCTGGCCGTCTAACCTTGATCAGGGAGTTGAATGAACATGGCTGACGACTAAGGGCATCAGCTACCACGTTAGCTTTTCCAGGGTGGTAATGGATGTCCAAGTCGTAATCCTTGATGAGTTCTATCCATCTTCGTTGCCTCATGTTCAAGTCCCTCTGGGTGAAGATGTACTTCAGGCTCTTGTGATCGGTGTAAATTTCGCAACGGTTGCCCATCAGAAAGTGCCGCCATGTCTTGAGTACATGGACCACCGCAGCAAGTTCTAGGTCATGGGTTGGGTAATTCTGCTCATGCTTGCAGAGTTGTCGCGATGAGTAGGAAATTACCTTGCCCTCTTGCATAAGGACACAACCAAGTCCGAGTTTGGAGGCATCGCAGTAAACCACAAAATCCTTGGTCACATCTGGCATGGTTAAGATAGGTGCGGTAGTAAGGCGCTTTTTCAGTTCCTAGAAACTGACTTCACATTTTTCGGACCAAATGAACTTCTGATCCTTCTTCAATAGTTGGGTAAGGGGCTTTGCGATGCTCGAGAACCCCTCAATAAACTTGCGATAATACCCGGCTAATCCAAGAATGGACCTTACTTCGGTTTGGTTGGTGGGGGTCGGGAATTCAAGAATGGACTTGATGTGGGTAGGGTCTACAGATATCCCTCCGTCTGAAATAACGTGGCCGAGAAAGCCTACTTCTTTCAACCAAAACTGGCACTTACTGAACTTAGCATACAACTGGTGTTCTCGTAGGGTACCGAGAACCAACCTCAGATGCTCTTCATGCTCCTCTTCTGACTTGGAATAGATCAAGATGTCGTCAATAAAGACAACCACAAATTTATCCAAGTAATCCATGAACACCTTGTTCATGAGATTCATGAAATAGGCTGGAGCATTGGTCAGGCCAACGGACATCACTGTGTACTCGAACAATCCGTAACGAGTGACAAAGGCTGTCTTAGGGATATCAGATTCTCTGACTTTCAACTGATGGTAACCGGTGCGGAGGTCGATCTTGGAGAAGACTCGAGCTCCATTGAGCTGATCAAACAAATCTTCAATATTGGGTAGGGGGTATTTGTTTTAGTAGTCACATCATTTAACTTACGGTAATCCACACACAAACGGGTGGTACCGTCTCTCTTATCCACGAAGATGATGGGTGACCCCCAGGGTGACGCACTAGGCCGTATCATACCCTTCCTAAGTAGGTCATCCAACTGTTTCTTTAGTTCTTCCAACTCTTCAGGATTCATCCGGTACGGTTTCTGAGCGATAGGCCCAGTACCGGGTACCAGCTCAATAATGAACTCAATATCCCTATCTGGTGGCATTCCGGGCAACTCCTCCGGAAAAACATCTGGATAGTCACAAACTACCGGTACCTCTTCCAAAATGGCTCCAGCTACACTTTTATGACAATGACTTGAGGTGGAGTGGTAGGTTGAGAAGTGGGTAATCTCTTCTCCTTCCGGGGTGGTTAGTGTGACAGATTTGTTAGTGCAATCTATTTTCCCTCGATTTACTGCCATCCAATCCATTCCTAAAACCACTTCTATCCCTTGCTTTCCTAATACCACCAAATCCGCATGGAATCGGGCTCCTTGAATTTCTACAGGAGCCTCCTTGCAAGATACAATGGCTTTAGTAGTGGCCCCCGGAATTTGCACTCTCATAGGACGATTCAGCAAAGTTGGAACCATACCACTTTTCCTAACAAAAGGTTCCGTAACGAAAGAATGGGAAGCTCCCGAATCAAACAAAACTGATGCAGGAACTGAGTTGACAGGGAACGTACCCATAACCAGATCTGGTGCTTCCTGGGCTTCTTCTGCACTGATGTGATTCAGATGACCTCGGATGACAGGGGCTGCTTTCTTGGGATACGGGTTCATGCTTCCAGGTGGACGGGTGGCCCTTGGTTCATTTTTGTCGCATTGGAGCGGCCACCGGCGGGCTGTCTAGTAGGGCAATCCCGCGCGAAATGTCCAGGCTGTCCACAAGTGAAACATCCTCCTGTGGGCTCCGGAGCAGGCGGCCTGTTAAAGTTGAGGCCGGGGTTGGAACCACTTCCAGGACGAGGTGCAGGCGGGCGAGGATAGTAGCTGGGTCTTGGTGCAAAGGTTGGAGGCCTAGGTGATGGATAAGAAGGTCTCGGTGGAGGTGAAGGGCGCGGGCGGGGATAACTTCCAGTTGGGCTGCTGCTACTACTGCCTTGCTGCATCAGTTGGCGACGCTTGCGGTTGTCAAACGAAGCCTTGCGTTTGTGTTCCATCATAATGGCTGCATCTGCCAAGGATTCCAAGTCGGTGAAAGGCATCACCACCAGAATGCACTGCATCTCATCATGAAGTCCATTCATGAACCTCTCTTTCTTCTTATCCTCTGTATCGGTATCGGTAGGCGCATACCTCGCTAGAGAAGTAAACTTCTCCAAGTACTCACCCACCGACATCCCGCCTTGCTTGAGCTGCAAGAACTTCTCTCGCATGATACTGACGAGTCCAGAGGGCACATAACGCTTCAAGAACTTGGTCTTGAATGCTGGCCAAGCCACAACTTCTTCTGGTGGCAACAGAGCACGAATGGCCTCCCACCATGCTCGGGCAGAACCAGAGAGGTAGTGAGTGGCGTGGACCACCTTCTCGTTGTCACCCACTTGGGCGACCCTCAAGTTGTTCTCTATAGTACGGATCCAGTCATCGGCATCCAGTGGCACTTCACTCTTGGATTTGTGTTCTCAAAGTCACCAAGCTTTGAGCGGGGTTCTTCATTCCCTTGGCCGCCATTCTGATTGACGGCAATCTGAGCAAGATGCTGCAGGGTGGCAAGGTTGGCGCTTCTCTCGGTGCGAGCTGCCTCGCGATCCTCCATGAGAAGACGGATCACTTGAGCCATAGATGGCTCGGGTGGTGGGGGTGGTGGTGGATCCCTTGCCATTCTGAATTTCAGAAATGAACACACATTATCATTCTACTCAGAGATTTTAAAACAGGTTTTTGAAAAAGGGTTCATCAAGCATACAATTTTCAGCAAGACAATACTCCTAAGAAGACATGATTCCATCCCATAGCAAGGTTCCAAAAGCATCATCACAAAGTGCACAACCACAAAACACTGACTGACATAGTTCTTACAATCATCCAGACACACACACGCTAACTAGACCAAACAATCGCATACACTTATCGCGATGGTTCGGTCCTAACCCAAAAGATACTGCGCAACTAACTACTCCACGTCCACGGCAGCGTCACTGTCAAAGGGTGGCTCGTCGGGGTCCTCGTCCTCAGACATCACAGCTCCCGAGTCATCACCATCCTCGCCTCGAAGGTCATCGTCATCCTGCTCGCTCACGGGCTCCATATCCATGTCCTCGGTAGGGTCCTCATCCTCAGGCAGAATATCGTCATTCTCCTTGCTCAGAACCTCCACCTTACTCTCCAGCTCGCTGATCCGCTCGTCTCGGGCATCAACGGTCGACCTGAGCATGTCAACCATCCCGTCAAGCTGGAACCTGTAGAAACGAGTAGTCTGGAGGCGTGCGAAGGTGGAACGGCGCTCATTGCGCTCTATCTTGAGCTCTGCCTGAGACTCCACCAAACGCTCCTCCGAGGCCTTGAGCTTCAGCTCCATGGTCTTCAGCTGGTCCTGAGAGGCCTCGAGTTGCGTCTCCAAGTCCTCTATCCTCAGCTCAGCTGCCGAGATCCGCACCTCAGCTCCGTCATGATTAAGACGGTGAAGGTCACTCTCGTACCGACTAATGACCAGTTGGGACTGGGTGTACTCGACGAGGAGTCCCAGCTCGGCCAAGTGGTTACCGAAAGTGGGGTGGGGACGCGGCGGCACAGGGTTACTCTGCTCGTCCAAGCCAGAGTAAAACTCAAAACGGGTGCCGCCCAACTCAGAACTATGAGCACACACCAAGCGGGCGAGAGCTCTCTGCAGCACGGTGAAGAACGCTCCCATCTGGGTAGATGCAAGGGCATCCTCAACCAACTCCTCGGCGAAGGGTGGCACCAATGGCCCTCGAAGGATGCACCTCACAGCCCAGGACATCTCATCTCCCACCATGGGCAGACAGCGTCCAATCAACAGCTCTGGTAGCGGACGCCTCAGGTGCTAGATCAACTGGAGTAGGTCTGCCTAGAACAGACGCGAAACTCCGGTATCTGGCACCGCTCCCAACTGAATCGATGACGAGGACTGTCCGCTCATCTACACAAAATTTTAAATGAAGGTTTAATTAGTGAACGATGTATCAAATTTTAAACAGGTAAAATCATAAGATTCAATGTAGGTATAAAATTAATCAGTGAATAATATCAGAGGGGAGTGAGGAGTAGCAGTAGATTCTGCATATTTTAAGTATTTTTCTCCTAGCTATTTAGGAAAAAACATTTTTGCGTGACGTCGACGCCCAACCTAACTAAAGTCTCCTAAGGTCAACGATGGCTCTGATACCAAGTCTGTGAGGACCCCTCGGACAAGTCCGAGATGCCCACATTATGTAAGAGATCACGATCCCAATGATCAGTGCATCGCAATCACATAACCAACTTAGGTATCAAAGAGTTACATCATTCAAGTCGTACGAATAAAAGTCTTACAACAGATAGACGGTCATACAACCAAGGTCAACAAACGTCGTCACGCAGGACAAATTAACTAAGATAGCGGAAGCTCGTGGCTAGCGACGGCCCTTAACATCTCCGAGCGCAGATTCCCACAAGTGCAGTTGACCGGTGACAGCTAAGTGGCGAAGTCGTCGTCGAACACCTCCTCCTCGATGAAGGCCTCCTCATTGCAATCTGGACATTTGAATATCCAGGGACAGAGCCACATGAGTACAATTACGTACTCGCAAGACCACCTCAAGGATTAAATTCTCATGATAGTGCAAGAAAACACTTTTGGAAAACTGGGATAGCTGCTATATTTGACTATAGGGCTTAGTTTTCGAATACCATGATTTTAGACATAGAGAAAACGACATATCTATATCTTTGTTGAAGAAAACATTTTGAGATAGAATTCTCTTCACTGAAATGCGACATCTCTATATCTTTGTTGAAGAAAACATTTAGAGATAGAATTCTCTTGTCTTAGATATAACAAGGACATATCCAAGTTCAAAACTTTAGTTTATAAAAGTTTATCAAAACACTAGGATAGGGGTAACCCTTTTCTTTCTACCTTGAGGTCGGACTGGTTGTCTCCCTGAGATCAACCATCCTTGCCCAAATTCCGTACCTCCCAGGTACCACTTTATTGCCTCCTCGTTTTCCTTCGAAAACCTTCCTCTTTTGAAAAACCATAAAACATCCAGCATGCCTAGTGGGACCTTTCCAACCGTCCATGACCGCGGACGCGGCTATTCGAATAGATTTACACTCTGCAGAGGTTGCACACTTAACCCACACCTATCGGTTATTCCGCCGTGTCTGCCACGGCCCGACATACGACAGCATGCGGGGGTCCGGATAACACGATCAAAACTTTCCACTATGTCCACCCTAGTATCGGGGCCTCCCGGTAGGTTTGTTCTCCTCGGCACCGTGTGCTCCACTAGACCTCTTGGTCTTTCCTCGGGACGCCACACCGCCACGTCAGGAGACCCACCGTAATCGTCCGGCTGTTGGTCCTCAACAGTGTATTGCCTCTTCCGGACGACAACCCGGATTCGAGGGCCCAGCCCTCATACAAAGTATGAGAGCCCCAACACTAAAACAGACAAGCTTCCGGCTAAGCCCTACCCATGTCAGGTAGTGTGGTTGCACGGGTTAATTGTTCGGGCGGCAGCTAGGGTCACACTTTGTTTTTCAAAACACCTTCTCCTCCGACTACTCCCAGCAGCTCGGGTTTTCGCAAACATCTCCGATTGCTCCCAGCATTTCGGGTTTTAATAAAACACTTGCTCGTCGATTGCTCCCAGCAGCTCGGGTTTTCCTCCATAAAAGATTTTTATCAAATAGGTCCCCATCCTATAGTTTTGAGGTAAGATACAGAATATACTCCTTGAAACTTAATCTTCTTTATAGAGCCTTTAATGACAAGACTCATCAAGTAGAACCCTTCTTATAATACCTACAGATATTCTAGTAGATAACTTTGGCCAAACAATAGTTTGTAAAATAGTTTTCGGGTGGCAAGGCGCCACAAAAGAAGTAAAACATGCATTATTTTATTTTGAAAAAAAAACATGCTTGATAAAATAATAGGATTTCATTATAGTGGTGAGGTGGGCTTGCCTTGCTCAAAGTACTGTCCCTGGTCTTGTTCTTCAACGTAGTCGTGCTCAGCTACCTTGTACTGCTCTTCCTCGGGTTGCGATTCTACCGTAACATGAAAAACATACGAGACTAGCGTAAGTCCTAAAATGCGAGTTGATAACAATCCAACATATAACAACAAACAACAAGCATCACAAACAGAAAACACAACTAATGCATCCAATATTTATTAGGGGCTGTTTACATGGTTTAAGCATAATTCTTAAAGTACTGCTCCTAAAATCAAAACCTTCTACCACATCATTGCTAACACACATGTGGAGCTCTGAAAATTAGCTTTGCATGAAAATCTATCACCAAACAAGAATTAAAAATCAGATAAGAGCTACTGATGTCCAATTTAAGCAGAAGATAGGTTCAGTTTTATAGATCTCCTGAATGCATAATTAACCTTTCTGGTGAGATATGAGTTTTATCTTTAAGTGGAGATTTTATTCATCAAATTTGGATACTCCTAGCTAAAGTTATCCTAGTTTTAAAATAAAGTATACTTCTGACCATTATTTATGTGCAGAAAATAATAAAAATTATTTTGGTGTCAAACCAGTAGGGTGAGTTAGATAAAACTTGTGGCTATCCCATAAAAATAGTCCCAACATTTATCCATGGACAGAGGTGGCTCCACCAATAAAAACTAGACATGTCATAATCTCTGAAATTTCAGAAATGCATTTTAAGAGATTATTTCCCTGTTGTTCAGGGATTTATTCACTAAGAAATATCAAGTTACTGGAAAAATCCACATTTGTAGTATGTGATAGCTCCAACACATATCTAACACTTCCAATTGGATTTACCTCAAAAAGTGTTTTTATTGAAGAGTTAAAAATCACCAAACACATACTGATGTTATTCCTAGAGTAAATATAACTTTTAATAGAGTAATCTCCTGCATGCAAGATTTACCAATCTAGATAGGTATTTTATAAGCTTTCCAACAGATCCAAGATTGCATGATTTGTATTTACAGAACCCAAGTTATTAAACAAATGGTGTAATAGATACATTTTACTAGATCTATTTTAAGACTCAACAGGAAACACATTTTGGAACAAGTCCAATGCCACATGGTTAAGAAAACGTGCCATGTCACAAAATTTATCTCATCATTTTAGCCACTCTAGATTTACCACAAAAGATTTAAAGCTAAACTCTAGATTTACTGGAAAAATTAACAGGAAAAAGAATAAAAGGGGAACAGGCCGAACGGGCCAGATCTGGGCCAGATCGGCCCAGAGTCCACGCAGAGCAGCGCAAAATCGCGAGGGGACGGAGCTGGGCCAGCCCAAACACGCGCGGATGCGCGCGCACGGGGAGGTTCAAACCTGGCCGTAGATCTTGCGATCGACGGCTCACGGTCGTCGTCCTTCTCGCGACGCAGCGCTGACGAACCAGACGAGGGGGGGGGGGGGGGGGGGAGAGGGTGGCGCTGGCGCTTACCAGAGACCGCGCTGGGCCAGGGGAAGGGTGGAGATCGACGGAGGGGACGATGGCGAGCTCGACGGTGCCCTCAACGCTCGCATGCAACGTCGGAAACCATGGCGACGGCGGCGGCGAGCTTCTCGGGTCGAGGACGAGCGCGGCGGCTATGGACACCTAGAAGAGAAAAGGAGGGCAGGGGAAGTTAGATCTCGACGAGGCGCGCTCGAGGGGCCAAGAATGGCAGAGAAAAGCGAAGGGGATCGACGGTGAATGCCGTGGGAAGGGCTCGGTCTCCGACGGCGATTTCCTCTTCCAAAGCTCGAGAGAGGGCGTGGCTTTGGGTGAGGGTGGTATGGGTGAGCAGAGGAGGTGTGGGGGAACCTCGGGTAGGGTTTTAAGAGGAGAGGCGAGCTGGGGGCAGCTCCAAAACCAGGGGCGGGTTTCTCGGGTTCCCTCGGGCAGGGGCGGTTTGGGGAAGGGGAGGGGAGTTCTGGTTGGTCCTCTGGGGCGGTGGAGAGGGGCAGCGAGGATGTTGGTCGGTAGGGGGCTGCCTGGCCAGTGAGAAGAGAGGAGAGGGGCTCGGATTGGGTGAGAAAGAAAAGAAAAGAGAGAAGAGAGAGGAGAGATGGACCCTAGTCCATGACATGTGGGACCAGGAGGGGGTGCTGTTCTCCTCTTCCAGCAGGTGGGGTAGAAATGAGAGAGAGAGAGAAAATAAGTTTGGAGTAAAATCCTCAAACATATTCAAACCCTAAGTTTGAATAATTCAAACTTTAATTTCAAAAGAAAAGAAATAATAAATCAATTACCCATGCTCACCATAATTAGTGAACTACTGAATTTTGTAAATGCCCCAATCAAACATCTTATTTAGCTCCCAAGGAAAAGAGAACTTTTGGTGAGAAGGAAAAAGAATCACTCAAATGGTCATGTTATTTTGATGACTACAAAAGCTAGTGAGATTGATAAGCAAACAAGCTCTTGTGTGATAATTTAGAACAGGGTATGGAAGTATATGTGACCTAGATGGAAATGTTTCAAAGGTATGCCAAAAACCATTTAGGGTTTGCTTATTAATAGCTGCTGGTTTGGCTAAGTTTTAACAACCATGAAGATCATAATAGTGGATACTTTATTTTGGTGCTATGTGACCTTAGTGTTTTCAAAGTCAGGGAACACTAGTGTAGCACACACAGCATAAGATGTGCAAACAAAATAAATCCTTACTCAATTTTCTACACACAAAAGTTTCAGCAAGAGGTAAAAATTTTAGAATAACACCACAATGCTAAAGCTAAGAGGATTGGGGTGTTACACCGCCCTTGCGTCCGCTTCCGCGGTAGCCATGGCCTCGACCGCGGCTGCCGCTGCCTTCAGCTGGCTCGCGCTCCTTGCTCAGCTTCTTGAGGTCGAAGCAGGTCTCCGTAGAGTGGCCGCGCCTGTTGTGCTAGATGCAGAATGGGCGATGGTGGTCCTTTCTCTCCCAGGCTCGGGAGAGTCCCTGCGGGTGCCCTTAGCGTCAGGCTCTACCGCGGGGACCGCGGTGGCCTTGCGCTTGGGCTCCTCCTTCTTCTTCTGGCTCTTGGATCTCTCAGTGTGGTCGTCCCCTCGCGAGGACATTTTGACGAAGAGGAGTCCCTCTTCAGACTTGACGCACTTGTCAGCCAAGTCGAACAGTTTCACTACGGAGGTGAGCTTGTCGTGGATACCCAATTTCTTGAGCATCCTGCTGTTCGTGACACCCTCGCGGAAGGCGGCGATGACCTGGGTGTCAGCGATGTTCAGGATCTTGTTGCGCACTTGGCTGAAGCGCTGGATGTACTTGCGAAAGGTCTCATCCTTCTTCTGCACCACAGCGTGCAGGTCGTTGTGGGTGAGCGCGCGCTCGTACGTCCCCATGAAGTTGGAGACGAACTGCTTACAGAGCTCCTCCCAAGAGATCACAGCGTCCTCCGGGAGGTTCAGGAGCCACGACAGCGTGGAGTCGCGAAGCGTGTGGGAGAACCAGTTGGCCATACACTACAAGAAATATGTCAACTGGTGACCTTATCTTAACGACCAAGTATTTTTTGGTCATAAATTTATGACCATTTTAAACGCTATGGTCATAAACCAATTGAGAGGGACCAAATTATGACCTTCTGTTTTAGAAAGGTCATAACACGCGGCCACCAATTGGTCATAAGATCTAACCGCACTACTCCATGACCTTCATTACAGACTTTAACGACCAATCTAATAGGTCACACTAATATTCTTGTGTGACTGGGCTGACACCTAAGCCAACTTGCCTACGTGTCACAACAATGACCTGTGGGACCAGCCCAGCAGCCCCGCCTGACCTGTGGGACCCTCCGTGCAGTTCCGTCTAACCACTGGGTCCCACACCCCACCTGACCACTGGGTCCCACCCACCCTACCATGACAGCCGGGTCCCATGCTCACCCACCTGACCACGGGGTCCCAGCCACCCCCCACACGCCACTAACCATCGGGACCCACACTCACCCACCTGACCACGGGGTCCCACCAACCACCACACGCCACTGACCATCGGGACCCACTCATCCACCTAACCACGGGGTCCCACCCACCACCACACGCCACAGACCAATGGGACCCACGCTCACCCACCTGACCACGGGGTCCCACCCACCACCACACGCCACTAACCATCGGGACCCACGCTCACCCACCTTACCACAGGGTCCCACCCACCACCACACGCCACTGACCATCGGGACCCACGCTCACACACCTGACCACGGGGTCCCACCCACCCTACCATGACAGCCGGGTCCCATGCTCACCCACCTGACCACGGGGTCCCAGCCACCCCCCACACGCCACTAACCATCGGGACCCACACTCACCCACCTGACCACGGGGTCCCACCAACCACCACACGCCACTGACCATCGGGACCCACTCATCCACCTAACCACGGGGTCCCACCCACCACCACACGCCACAGACCAATGGGACCCACGCTCACCCACCTGACCACGGGGTCCCACCCACCACCACACGCCACTAACCATCGGGACCCACGCTCACCCACCTTACCACAGGGTCCCACCCACCACCACACGCCACTGACCATCGGGACCCACGCTCACACACCTGACCACGGGGTCCCACCCACGCTCACCCATCTGACCACGGGGTCCCACCCACCATCACACGCCACTAACCATCGGGACCCACTTCCCCTACCTTGACCACCGGGTCCCACTACCCCCCACACGCCACTGACCATCAGGACCCATGCTCACCCACCTGACCATGGGGTCCCACCCACCACCACACGCCACTGACCATCGGGACCCACGCTCACCCACCTGATCACAGGGTCCCACCCACCACCACACGCCACTGACCATCGGGACCCACGCTCACCCACCTGACCATGGGGTCCCACCCACCCATGCTCACCCACCTGACCACGGGGTCCCACCCACCACCACACGCCACAGATCATCGGGACCCACTCCCCCTACCCTGACCACGGGGTCCCACTACCCCCCACACGCCACTGACCATCGGGACCCACTCCCCCACCTGACCACGGGGTCCCACTCCCCCCACAAGCCACTGACCATCGGGACGCGCTCACCCACCTGACCACCGGGTCCCACCAACCCCTCGAAGCCACTGACCTTCGGGACCCACTCCCCCCACCTGACCACCGGGTCCAACACGCCCAAACGCTGACCTGCGGGTCCGCAGCACACTCCACTCACAACACACTGACTTGCGGATCCACACACGCCCCACGCCACTGACCCGGGGGTCCGTACACGCCCATACGCTGACCTACGGGTCCGTAGCACACCCAACTCACAACACATTGACTTGCGGGTCCGCACACGCCCCACGCCACTGACCCGGGGGCCCGCACACGCCCACACGCTGACCTGTGGGTCCGCAGCACATCCTACTCACAACACATTGACCTGCGGGTCTGCACAAGCCCCACGCCCACCGAATCAAAAGAAATACGAGAGCATTGGGTAGGGATCGAACTTGCGACCTCCTACTCCCCCGCCTGCGCTACAACCACAAGACCGGCGACTCTTTCGTGATGAGTCTCGACAAGAAACCTACTTGTACTTACTTTTCATTTGGACAAAAACTGAAAACCTACAGTGGTAGCTCTCATTAGTTTCAAACAACCTGCAGGAAAAAGGAACAATACAAACATGGCTGGACATAGCACATAGCACAAATTGCCAAATATTCACAGAATGTTGCATATTGCAGTTGTTGAACACCATCTTTTCAGTTTGAACAATACAAAAGTACATAATGCAACCATACCAGGTTGTTCAACCACAGAAGATTGCCCTGTCATAGAACAATACAAAAGTACAGAATGAAACCATATTGTCCTGTCATCATGTCATCAAGCATCAGGTTGCTCCAATTGCCATGCCATCGAGCGTCAGGTTGCTCCAGTTTGCCCTGCCCCATCTTGAAGATTGAAGACCTGCAAACAAGATTCAACTTGGAAAGCTAGTTCTAGAAATGAACATATATTTACAAAACAACAGCAAAAATGAGCAATTCACCTTACAGATGGTTCAAGATACTCATCATCTTCAACCTGCCTATTATTGTCACCGTCACTACAGTACTGGAAAGCTGTGTCATCGGCTATGTTTGTTTCCTCATCATCGCTTTCAGCCTGATCCACTACATGCTTCCTTCTCTTCTTCATTCTTTCCACAACCACAACATCAACTAACACTCGTTAACGGTGCCTTTTGGATCTGGTTTCCACATTGGGTCCATGAAGTACCACTGGAACTTCTGGTGTGTCATCATCTTGGTATGATAGCCCACCACCACACCCAGGACCCCTTCCAAATTCATTTTCCTTCACACTCCATAGGTGTCTGTGCTGGAATTTTTGCACAACTCGCCAATGCCCACCCAAATTAGTGTCTGGCACATAGAAGACCTTTGTTGATTGTGTTGTTAGAATGAAAGGATCACTTTTGTACCATCACCTTCCAGTGTTAATGCTTTTGAAGTGTCCATCTTCCCGGACTCGGATCGTCTTCTTGCCACCAAGATCAAACCAATCACAGTGGAACAAGACAACGGAACGATGGACTTCTCCGCTGGAGTTGTACTGCAGTTTGATAATGCTCCTCAGCAGACCATAGAAGTTAATGAAGGCATTCTCGTGTAGTCCCTCTGTAACAATTCCACTATTATGAGTGTTCCTATTTAACTCACGGTCAACGGTGTGGTAGCGGACACCATGAACAACACATGCGGAATACAGCCTTACTCGGTTATCCGGCATACATGCCAATGCAAACAGATTATCACTGGCCTTCTTCTCCTCGTGCAATTTCCCAATCTGTACAAACATGTCCATGAGCAAATAAATTCAGTATGATGTGCAAATAAAATGGCCAGGACATCAAGCAGCGTAAGCAATAGGTACCGATCATGCCTGATGGATACCAATAGCTAAAGATCTCACATGTTCTTTAAACCATGTAGAAAAATTTTCCGCAAGCCATTTGTGAACATCTATACGGCTATCTTGATCCTTCAGCTCCTCCTTGCACAAACTGAAATTCCCACAGAAGCATTTAGTTAATCAAACTGTACATCAGGCCTAAAATACTGGTTCCTTACAACCGAAGAAAAAGGATGAGAGTGCACAAGAGATGACATACTTGATATATGGTAGAACTTCAGGGCAACTTCTGAGCACATACCAATGTATCTTGTCATACTCCTCACCAGCCTCCAAGTATTGTGACCCTCCAATAAAACTGACACCATGGTCGAAAACCGATACATCAGAACCTTCCGAATCAGCCTGATGTGGATTTCTAGTCGTCCTATTAAATCGTGTTTCGACATCGTCAAAGCACCGAGAGCAAAACGTCAGGCACTCATCATCAACATATGCCTCGGCAATTGACCCCTCTTGTCTGGCCGTGTTTCGCACATAGCGTTTGAATGTAAGCATTCTTCTTTCAACGGGATACATCCAACCGTAATGTACGGGGCCTCTAAGCCTTGCCTCTTTGGGTAAATGGACCGCCAAATGAACCATCACAGTGAAGAAGGCTGGAGGAAAGATCATTTCAAGTTTTGCAGAGGATTATTGGGATTTCTTTTTCGAGTCTTTCAAGAATAGAGAGCTTTAATGTTTTGGAGCACAACTCTTTGAAGATATTTCCTAGCTCAGCAACCGCTTCATATATTTCTTTATCCATTATTCCACGCAGGCAGTCCAGCTGGTAATATCCTTTGGAGAAGAATATGGCAATCATGGGTTTTCAGCCCTTGGAGCTTGCATCAATCGGGAGACACACATTTCTCTAAGTTAGCTGCATACCCATCTTGAAACCTTACCCCTTTGATGAATTCACATAATGCCTTCTTTTCTTCTTTACTCATTGTGTACCATGCTTCCGGCATTTCAAAGGACTCTCCGCCGTTAATAGGACGTAGGTGCAACTCCCGTCTTATGCCCATATCTTCGAGATCTAGTCTCGAGTTCAGTGTGTCCTTTGACTTCCCTTCAATCTTAAAAAATGTACATAGCAGATTATCTAAGATACGATGTGCATTACATCCAGATTGTTCCTCAGCTTCAAATTTTCCCAATATGAGAGGTCCCACAGAATTGACCTCCGGTCCCAACACTGACCATCCTCCCGCTTATTTTTCTTTTGATGCTTTCCCGGTCTCACATCTTTCACCTTGTAAAGTTGTTGCTCGAGCTCTTCTTTACTAAACTCTATCGGACAGACCCGAGTTTCATTCTTGCCATTGAACTCTCTGCTTCTTCGCCAACTATGGTTGCGAGCAAGAAAACGGTGGTGCCCGGTCCAGCATATCTTGTTCCTTATTCTCTCCGAGCACGGGTCCTTATCACAACGCACACATGCTTGAGAACCAGCCGTGATCCTCCCCGACAAGGTGTGCAGCCCCGGGAAATCATGGATGCACCATTTGACCGCAGTACGCAAATTGATCTTATGGGGACTCAGGGCATCATAGGTCTGTACACCCCCCCCCCCCCTCATAGCTTGAGCAAATCTTCTACGAGGGGCTACATAAAGACATCAAAATCCTTTCCCGGAGAATGTGGACCCGGGACCAGCAGAGCCATCATGAAATTGGATTGATCCATACAAGACCACGACGGAAGGTTGTAGGGCACGATAAATACAGGCCACATGATATACTGTGAGGTCATTCCAAACGGATTAAAGCCATCAGTGGCAAGGCCGAGTCTTATGTTCCTTGCATCGGCAGCAAACTCTTTATGTTCATCATCAAAGTCTTTCCATGCCTGCCCGTCCGCTGGATGGCTAAGCTCATCAGCCATAGGTTCCCTTTAGCTTGTACCATTGTACCTCCTCAGATTGTTTCTTTGAAATAAACATCCTCTGCAGCCTTGGAATAATTGGAAAGTACCTCAACACCTTCTCTGGTATCCGCTGCATGCCATCCGCATCTTTCCATCTAGAGGCATCACATTTTGGGCACATGTCAAGCTTGGCATATGTCTTCCGAAACAAGACACAGTTGTTTGGACAGACATGTACTGTATCATAACCAAGCCCCAATCTGCCAATTATACCAAGTGCTTCATCGTAACTTTTGGGAATTGAGCTTTTAGGGTATTGGAGGGCCATGACACAGAGTATTCTAATGAAGGCGACGTTGCTCATCCGGTAGAAGGACTTGACATGAAGTAACTTCACGGTGAAAGCAAATATGTACAATGTCCCGCCATCACTAGCTGCCCGCTTTGCATCCTCTATAAGTTCAGCATAAATTGTATTATCTCCATCACGCTGTGGTTCTGACTCATACAAATCCTTGAATAGGTCAAGGATTCCGTCATCCTCAAACCCATCCTCCTCTTCCAAACCAGCATCATCTAGCGGAACATCATGTTCTACAAACTCACTGTCTTCATCAATATGGTGTGCATCAGTTTCATGTTCAGGTTGAGCTCCAGGTTTATGTTCAGGTTGACCTCCAGGTTCTGGATGTAAAGGCTCCCCATGATGGATCCACCTATCATATGTGGATGCCATCCCACGCAGGAGAAGATGATCCTCCACATGTCGTACAATCTAGTGAACAAGGTTATTACAGCTGGGGCATGTGCAAAGTACTTGAGCATCAACAACAACACTTCTGAGAACAAACTGAACGAACTCATCCACCCCCCTTAGATGCTCAAAAGAAAGCCTTATAACTCCTTTTGTAATCCAGCTTCTGTCCATCTGTATGGAAAAAACAAAAGAATCCAGCAGGTGCAACTCCATTCAGATCAATGGCCGAACCAAATTCCCACTTTCTTCTAATGATAGAGGGGAGAGAGGAAGGAGGAGACGGGAGAGGGGTGCAGACCTCGAGTTTATCCACCGACGGGGAGTACTGCGGTGGGAGGGGTCGTCGCGGAAGGGGAATAGTTCTCGAGCAGGTCCACAGGTGGGAGAGCTCTAGTCACGGAAGGAGATCGACTCGAGTGGTGTGCTTATGTCCATCTGTATGCAAGAGACACAAAGAATCTAGCAGGTGCAACTCGATTCAGATCCATGGCCTAACAACCAAATTCCTGCTTCTAATGATAGAGAGGGGAGAGAGGAGATAAGAGAGTGGTGCAGACCTCGAGATTGTCCGCCGACGGGGAGTTCTACGGTGGGAGGGGACTAGTTCTCGAGCAGGTCGTCGCGGAAGGAGATCGTCTCGACTAGTTCTCGAGCAATTCGTCGGCGGCGGCTCAACCTCCGGCCAGCGAAGTCCACCGCCATCCACCGCCACCCACGCCGTCGACGCCCCTTGCTCGGCCGCAGCGCCGCAAGTCGCTAGGTCACCCGCCGCCAGTTGCTAAGAAAGCGGGATTTGATTTTCGTTAAATCAGTCGCTAGGTCACCTGCTATGTTTGCGTTGCTTTGGTACAGAGCATTCAAATACAAATACGAACCTATATATATTTTAACTATTGCACACATAACATCATCACTTCTCCATCACAGTGGCAGGGGCGGTATCGCTGCAAGCCCTTGGTCTTGGGTTTGATTCCCCGGCTGAGCAACACATTTTTTTTGCCATTTTTTTAAACATCACTTCTCCATCTCTGTTTCCGGCCGGAATTCACACTCCACACTCCAAACTCCACACTTCGATATGAATGCCACACGGCATTCACACCCCACACTCCACACTCGACACTCTACCTTCTTCCTGTCGTCTCGGCTTCTCCGCAGGCGATTCTCGAGGAAATCGACTCTGGACTCAGAAATGGATGGAGAGGGCGGGATGTGCTGCGGTGCTCGCTATGGTGGTGGGGTAGTCCTCGGAGCAAGCACGGCGGGCCGCAGAGCGGGCGCAGCGGGCTTCAGGCTCGCTGCTCTTATGTTCTGCGGCGGCGAGAGGAGTTTGGGGGAGGTTCGGGCCCCGGTCTCCAAGAAGGGCGGCGGCGTGGTTCGCACACAGACGGTCGACAAACTCTCAGGAAGCATCGATCCATGGCAGGAGGTACAAGGTCTCATTGCATATGATCCTCAGACAAGCCTGGACGACGCGTGCACTTCGGCGGGGAAAACCCCAGAGGTTTCGCTTCCGTCCAGCAAGGATGTTTGGCTCCATGCGCGAGCTGAGCAGGTGGAAGCAGAGGAAGGAGAAGGACCTGGCGTTCGTGGTGGAGCCGATCCAAGTGCATGGGCCAGAGATGGAGGTGGCAATGGCGCTAACAGAGCTCTGATTCATGGTAAGGGCGCTAACAGAGCAGCTGGACCATCTATGGGCAGTTCTCAATCTCTACGAATTGGGGATTTCGTGCTAAATCCAGAGATGGAGGCGGCAATGAAGTTCCCATTGACGGCAATGGCAGGCTCCCTCGTCCGAAGATGAAGGCTGGCTCCCTGGAGTTTCTTGATTTTGGCTCGCTGTTGTTCTGTAAAATAGAAAACTATGTTAGGTAGCTGGTGGTGTTTTGGCTGGGAGGGGCCATGAAGTTGGCCATTTTGTTGGAGTTAGGGAGTTGTAGCAGCCGTGTTAGCTTTAGATTTGTCGGAGAACTTCTGAACTTGCTCTTTGGTATGATGTTTCGCTGGTTTCATTTAGCGTTGCTTAATGGAACCGTGGCATGATGTTTCACTGGTTTCGTTTGGTGTTGCTTAATGGAACGAGGGAAGGGCGGTATTGCTGCCAGCGATTGGTCTTGGATTCGATCCCCCGGCTGAGCAACACATTTTTATCTCTATTTCTTTTGAAACAACAGAAACATGCAGTCATACTTCATACCAGATTCACTCACGCTTGAAGATAACAAAACATGGTTCATAAACCATACTTCATACCAGATTCAAGTAGCATAGCATAAGTACCACATAATTTGCAAAAGCATACATGCCAGGTAGCATAAGTAGTTAAGTAGTTCAGGACCAACAACCACATCTAATTAGCACCAAATGTAGATGACGAACCCCCAACAGCTAACTACTCGACCTTTTGGACGGTCAACCTGCAGCCAGGGGAAGCACTGTTGCGTAAGCGGAACATGAAGACATCAACCCGCTGCATCTTGGTCGCCTTCACAACCTGGCACCAGTTTGTTGTTATTTGTGCACCTTTACCCATAAGGATGGTGACCACGATGGGATCATGGCCTACGCAGTGGACCCTCAAATTCGCTGATGGCAAGTGCATGCACTCCTTGATGCAGGTGTTGCTGAACTTCTTGGGGAAATACCGCAAATTAATTAAAAGAGGTCAAAGACAGTCAATGTACTCCAACAAGCAATGACAATGATCATCAGAGACAATTTGTTTACAATTTTCTCTTTTGGACTCTCGGTGTTTGCTAGCTGCATAGTGCATCTATAGGGAGGCAATGGGGGTTCCTTCATTACAACTTTCTTCAAGAAACTCACTTGCTTGCGTTTGAGAGCAACAAAGTTACCAGAAAACACAAAACCTATCGAAGTTGCAGGAACCTCCATTTTTCTTGGGACCTACATGTAAGGAAACTGCATAAGGAAAAGATAAAGGAAGAGAACAAGAACACTAAATGATAGCAAAGCAAATGCAATCTCTTTATAACGATGCATAATAATTCTATTAGCTTCCGCATCAGCAGCAGCCATCCTTGCAGCAGCAAGTTCCTTTGTAGGAGCAACAAGTTCCCTTAAAGCAACTTTCTTTGCGCGCCGCCTAGACTCACACCTCCTAGCAGCAGCCTCTGCAGCAACCACAACCTCATCATCTGAGCTAAGCTCGATGATCTGAGTATTGTCCATGGTCACCTACAAACCAACAACAACAGATAATGGTTATATAGACTTATATAGACTTGAACCAATGTGCATGCTTGGGAGGCTTAATGGTTTGACCCTGTATCTACTATTTGGAGAAAAAACTGGCTACATCAACAACATATAAATAATCTACAACAGAGAGAACCCTAACCCTAGAGGAAGTTCACATCACAAACTCTAAATAATCTACATTAAAAAAATCCTAATTCAATCACTAAATCCTAATTCTATCATGTACAGGAACGACTTCTTCTCGAAAACCCTAAACCCTAATCTACATCAAAGAACTAGCTAGTTACCTTCATCCACGTAGGGGTTCGGTCAGCGGGCGGCGGCACCGACCGGAAAGAGGCGCAGGGGTTCGGTTGCTTGGGTAGCCGTGTCGAGGGACCCGCCGCATGCGCCATTTAATCCCCACTCGCTCTGGTGCAGAGAGAGGGGAGGGCCTCGGTAGGAGAAGAGGGGAACGGCGGTGGGGAGGCGAGGGGAATGGTGGCCGGTGTGGAGGCAGGGGGAGCGACGGTGGGGAGGAGAGGGAGAAGTGGGGTCCGGGGAAGCGACTCGATGCGGGAGAGTGAGAAGTGGGGACTGGGGAGGCGATGCGACCGCGCTCATCCACGACCACGACTTGGTGCTCGACTGCTCGGTGGGGTCATCCTCGATCGTGGCCGCCCAATCATCCACGATCTAACGGCCCACGCGACTCATTCTTCAAACGGCAGTCAGAAACCCTAGATCACCACGGCGATCCCCACTCCTCTTCCCCATTTCAAAATCCATTCCACGGCGATCCCCCGTTCTCTTCTCCATTCCCCACGGCGATCCCCACTCATAGATCCCCACGGCGATCCCCACTCCTCTTCTCCACGGCGATCCCCACTCCTCTTCTCCATTCCACACTGCTCTACGACGACCTCGACCACCCCAACGTCCTCTGACTCCGTGCTCCGCCTCCTCGTCCTCGTCCGCATCTCGGACCAAGGGTTAGCCGCTTTCCCTGTCCCCGCTTTCCCAGTCCTTCGATTGTGCAGCGTAGGATCATCTTAGGATTCTGCTTAGCATGTAGTTTGGGCTAGGGCTATCTACAGTTCAGTACTCGATCTGTCACCGAAAGATGCTATGATTTTCCTTCTGCCTGCTCTACTGTACTTGCCACCAATGTTATTTTGATGTATTCCTTAATGTTGCTGTGATCTGCTAGGCATGTTCCTCAATGTTGCTCTAATATATAAAATATTGTATGGATTGATTGATTTCCTCAAGGTATTTCTCAATTTATTGCTTTGATAGCCATGTATTCATCTATGATCTGATTGGCATGTTCCTCAATGTTGTTGTAATATATAAAATGTTGTATGGATTGCTTAATATCCTCAATGTATTTCTCAATTTATTGCTCAGATAGGCATGTATTCATCTGTGATTTGATAGGCTAGTTTATCAACACCATTATAGGCATGTATTCATCAATGTTTTGTACTGTATCTTTTTCTTATTATTATTCTATTGTTCTTATCTCTTTTTTTAATGAAATTATAGGAACAATGGCTTATGTTGTTGAGTCTAGGAGGCCAGCCGTGTCACGTGTTGTGCTGGACTACCTTAGGATCAACCCTGGGTCTGTCAATGATGTGTTCATTGTCAAGAATTGTTCACGATACAACAAAGATGGGATTTATAGTGCTCTCCATGTAATAAAGAAAATGTTGAAGAGTGAATTCATGTATGCTGTGAACCACACCACAGAGGCCCAGCTAGTTATTAGGTCCACAACCCCTACCGATGCTGAAATGCTAGACCTTCAGTTTAAGTTTGACCACCAATATATCAAGATCTACAAGCTAGCATCAACTAGTGCACTACCACAAGGTGAAGACACTCCTTATGAGGCACCTATGCAGTCATTTCGCGCTAGCCTAGAGGGGAATATGCTGCTAGAGTACCCGGTAGGGTACACTTCACTGTCAGAGAACATGGAGAGCCACATCAACCCAGAGATGTCACTAAGTACCTTGAAAATCCTAGGGATAGAGGAAGGGCCAGTTGAAAATGTAATGAAGGTTAAAATCAGATTTGTAATGTCCCTTGGAGATTTTCTATATGCATCCATGTGGTACCATGCCCAGGCCACTACACTTTCGCTGTCGACCAGGATGGTTACATGTACATCAAGTTTGATCGTGCTAGCGACAACACGGAGGTTCTTAAGGTTGCTCACTTCCTAGTCAGTGGTATGATGCTTAAGTTCTACATGGTGCAGACTGTCACTGAGATTTCAAGGTCATGCGACAGGGATTTAAGTCCTATCTACAGCAGGGCCTGCGCCGATGACCATTGGGAGCCCGTTGAGGTTTAGGGTATCTTGTTTCTTCAGTCAATAAGTTTCTTTTATTTTGTTTCATCCTTTTCCACTAAGAACAATGTAGTCAATAAGTGTTTTTTTCTTGTTTAGCTAGTGTGCTCTACTCAATAAGTGTTTGTTTCTCTGGTTGGTCAGCAATATATATATGGAACATGCATGTGTTGTGTAATTCCTTTAATGTAACCATATGCATGTGTGTGATATGTTCTTGTAACCACATGGTAGGACTCCTTGCTCTGTTATGGGTGGCAACGGTAACTTCTCGAAGAACATGGAGTCCTCGCGATTTCCGCTGGTTATGTGCAAGGACTGTAAAAGACGCAAGGTTTCCCACTTTGTATTGAGGACTGAGAAAAACTACATGCGCCATTTCTACAGGTGTCCAAATCATGGGGTATGTTTCTCTATATATGGTCTGTGTAGCACCCCCGAGAGCCAAGCTAGACAAATCCCAGACTTTCATCTGATATAAGGCTAACCTCCATCTCGAGAGCCAACAGTTGAAATCGGTAACACAACAGAAACCCTACAACACAAGAAGCAATATATTAAGCTCTTACCAGAGCGAAGAAGCGGATATCACCAAAATATGGTCACTGACCTGTCAATCACCAATACAATGGAAGGCAAATTATGCTATTAGACATAGCAAGATAGCAAAAGGGCCTAAGAGGCCAGAAAGCATAATGGCGACGTCCCAATCCAGAGATTCCAGGCTGCCGTCTGGGAACCCCAACCTACTCGCCGATGTCGATGTCCTCAAAACACACCTGTCCAAAATAATTGCGCAAGGCTGAGTACGGAAGGTACTCAACAAGACTTATTTAACCTATTATATATCTGCTCGTTCAGAGAGTAATCAGGAATGTCTTTGCATAAAGCCATCTTTGTTTCAAATCAAGGGAGGAGAGAATCTCGCATTAGTATAATTTTTAAAATTGGGTAAGGGAGTAACACCTTTGACTTCATCCTCCATCTTTTGTAGCCACCAGAATGTCATCGTTTGCACCACCCCATCACCCCCTTGCTCAACCCGAGGAAGCAATCCAAACCACCCTTTAGTTGTCAAGTTTTAGTATCAAATTAATGTTGTCTAGGATCACCGAAATAAGGTACCAAGTCGTCCATAACCGTGGACACGGCTTTACGAAAAGATTTACCCTGCAGGGGGTGTAACTACCCACACGCGCCAACCAACCGATACGCCAGACGTTAGCACTCTACCTGGGAGTGCCGGCAGGAGGGTTGGCCACGACCTTTCCCAAGCTTCGTCTATTTCCTTGAGCCACAACAGTAGGTCTGACCACCAACGCGCAGCGGTCCATAGTGCGGGTTGCCAAGTCCAAGATCTGAGACCACAACCCACTTGAACCTGGCCCTAACTTTTCTCAATTCATTTTACCGCAATCCCATTGTGGCCTCCCGTCCAAGTCTTTAGCAATAAGTAAATCATGTATACTCATTCCACCTCAATTTTCTCGACTGGATGGAAAAGGAATAACTATGCATGTCTACACGGCGATGCAACGCAAGTGACACTCTATACCTCGACCAAAACATCTTTGAACCGTATGCATAACATAAGAATCAAATACTTTGGAAATCTTATATGTGCATATAAGAGGTTATGCTTGCCTTGCTCTTCGATAACAAGATATATAGCAATTGGAGATCTTCGGCTTGTGTTGATCAAAATAACCAAAATAACTCTTCAAAGATTCCTGCTTGAGTAGGTTGTCGATGATCCATCAAGCCTTCGGTGTTGTCGAACTCCACTTCGGATTCGCATTCTAATGCGAAAAAACGAAACACCGGAAAAGAAACGGGAAACAACATTCAACCATGGCATCGATGCAATGCGCACAATGCATGACATGACAAGTTAAAGGATTGAAATGTAAATCCTATACATGGAAGGACATTTTAAATGGAGTGTGAATGCCCGACAGGTGTCATTCGACAAACTCCATAATTAAATTTATTTTTCTGTAAATTTTGATATATTATTCATATTTTTCTGATATAAAATGAATTACTTATGAATTTCAAAATATTAAATAATTTTAAAACATTTATGGAGTTACATAAATAATATTGGACCCACATGTCAGATTTTTATCAATTACTGGAAATCATAATGGAAAAGATTAAATATCTGACAGAGGACCTCACATGGCATACATTTAAATAAATACAGAAATGAATTAAATTCTAGGGAGAATAAAAAGAAAAGGATTGATGACGTCATCATGCATCAGCAATGGAGGAATCTCCACTGCCGAGCACGAATTCGTCGAACGGGGGCGATGGGGATGGTGTGGGCAGGCGCGTGAGACGCGCACGGACACGGGGAGCCAAAGGAGGCCGGCGCCGCTGACAAATGGTTGCCGGAGCTTGTCCGGCGATGAGCTCTTGCGGCGGCCCGAGAGGAGCACGGTGGCCGGAGCAAACGAGAGCGAGAGGGAGAGGGCAACGGGGTCCAGGAGGACCAGCAGCTCACCAGGAGTGTGATGGAGTGGTCGGGGAGGCGAGGAGAGGTCGGAGGCGGCCGGAATCGTCCATGGCGCACGGCGGCCGGACTTGAGCACGACGAGGACGGGACGGTGGAATTCGTCCTGTCCCGGGCTTCCCAGCACGAACGGATGGAGGAGGACGGGGAGAAGAGCACGACGCTTCTCCAGAGCGTCTCGCCGGAACGAGGTGTGGCTTGGAACGGCGGCAATCGCCGGAAGTCCGAGGAGCTCTCCGCGGCTAGGATTTCTCCGATTGGGGAAGAAGGAGAGGAGACAGAAGCTAGGGATTCTCCCGGGCGGCGGCGGAGGAGATATAGAGGAGGCTCAGCATCGGCGGCTCGCATCTTGGCGCACGGCGGCGGCGGTGGACGGCGGAGGAGATGACACGGCTCCGACGTCCTTCTGTCCAGAGGAAGGAGAAAGAAAAGAAAATTTTGCGAAAACCCCCCTGCAGTTCTAGGAAACCACAAACCTTTTGAAAACAGGCACCTGGTTTGGAAATAAAGCTTTTGAGGGCCTTTCTGTAACCAGAAAATTTATTCAAAAATATCAGTAATTTTAGAATTTCACAAGGAAGCCATTGGCAACCTTGGATTTTGAAAATTTTGATATATTTTTAACATTCACAATAACAAGTGGTTTAGGCCACTTTAGGGTTTTCTCTTTTATTTTTAAAACTCAAATTTTATGCAAATTTTTAATTAGATGCAAATGATGCTCATGATGCACAAATAAATCCTTATTAACAAATAGCAAATTTGGGGACGTTACAAATGGGAGATCCTGGCTCAGGGCTTAATAGGATTGATAAAATACTCATATGAACAAGTTGCAACTTCTTTTTCGGAAGCTCATCTGAGAAGAACTCCGACGTTAAGCGTGCTTGGCCCGGAGCAATTTGAGGATGGGTGACCGACCGGGAAAAGTCCTTCCCGGGTGCGCATGAGTGAGCACAAAGTGCGCAGAAAAGACCAGTGTTGATCTGTGGGGCTATTCTGGAGATCCTAGAGAGCTGCCAGGGGTGACATGCTCGGTTCGGGAGTGGGCCAGGGTGTTACATTTGGTATCAGAGCCGAACCTCGCGGTAACTCGGGGCGTGTGCGGGTCAGTGGGCGGACATGTGATATGTGCCGACACTGGGCGCATGGACGGGTGCCAAGGGGGACAATTCCTGGACTGGGGGCTGACCGACGAGGGCGTTGGTTTTCTAAGTGGGGAGGATGGGAGATCCTGGCTCAGGGCTTAATAGGATTGATAGAATACTCATATCAACAAGTTGCAACTTCTTTTCCGGAAGCTCATCTAAAAAGAACTCCGAGGTTAAGCGTGGTTGGCTTGGAGCGATTTGAGGATGGGTGACCGACCGGGAAGTCCTTCCCGAATGCGCATGAGTGAGGACAAAGTGCGCAGAAAAGACCAGTATTGATCTGTGGGGCTAGTCTGGTGATCCTAGAGAGCTGCCAGGGGTGACAGGCTCGGTTCGTGAGTGGGCCGGGGTGTTACAGTCTGTGACAGTTGGTGCTGATTTTGGTCCTCGGCCATTGTTTCTGATATGATTTTGGTTTTTTGCATTTGATTCAGCCAAAGGAGGAGGGTGGTTGTGAGATGTGGCCGTGGGAGCATGAATATCAGGACTATTTGGAGAATGATTGTGAAGCTATGAAATATCACAGGGTGGACAGTAGCCCCATGAAAAAGACATATGTAGTGGAAGGAAAAGGAGGATGGACAAGGAAGAGAAAGAATGAAAGCAATGGAGTCGAAAGGCAGTTGGGGGAGATCATCTGGCTGCTCAAAACTGTGATATGTGCTTTAGGACTGTTAGGGGCCCTGATGTTTCTGTATGTGGTCAAACATTAGCAGTTTGTGTCACTGATTTGTTAGTCAGAATTTGTAAGTGTTTGTCACTGATGTAAGGTACAAGTGCAACTCTAGCACTAGCTAGCTCTGTGAGACATATTGTTCTATTACTTTGTGACATTAATTTGAAACTCTAGCAAGCACTAGCAAGCTGTGAGATATATAGTTCTATGACTTTGTGACATTAATTTGGTCTATCTATATATCTGTGATTATGTTGGCAGTGTTTGATGTGTTATTTGTCGTGGTGGTGTCACGGCAGATGCCATAGGATGACTAATGTGTGGGGCCGATGGACGTTGGTGGATCCGGGGAGGGATAGCGAGCTGAAGAGCTCACACGGGGAGGATCCCGGTATAACCGAGATCTCCAAAGAACGAGAAACAAGAGCAACGCGCGAGGAGGAAGAACTAACAAACAAGAACAAATGCACGAAGGCACACAACAAACACACGATTTACCCAGGTTCAGGGCCCTCGTGAGGAGGTAACACCCCTACTCCTGCCTTTCCTCTCTATATAAGTGTGGTACAAGGACTACAACATGCTCTTAGATCTCTCGAAGTGAAGAACACAAGGAACTAGATGAACTCAAGGTAAGAAGGAGTAAATTCTCTAGGAGTAAATGCGACTATAGCTTTGGCTCCCAAGTTGGTCCCTCCCCACAGAAGCAGTTATGGCGCCTTTTATAGAGTTCCAGCCAGGGGGGCCGGAAACCCTAGACCGGCCTGGCCCCACCGGACAGGCCTAACCGGCATGGCGTCACCGGCTAGTGTGACCTACTCGCCGCGCTATCCGGCGTAGCCCCTTCGTTATCATCCCGGCAAGGACAGCAGGCGCCGTCCTGGAACATCACTGTCCCCCTGTCAGTGATAGGACATGTCTTTGCCCATCCCGGATAGCCTTTTCCGGATTGCCGGGCTAGGCACGTCGTGTCTTGTCGTACCGTTGTCGTACCGCCTGACGTGCTCCCGTGTCAGGCGGGAGGTGACCATGCTTCCGTGTCAGACGGGAGGTGACCATGCTTCCGTGTCAGACGGAACGGTACTTCCCCCCGCGTCAGGCGGGAAAGCCTGCTACAGACCGTTGACGGCCTACCGGGATCCCTCATGCCGGTTATCTTCTTGCTCGACCTCGTGAGTCCTTCCTGCACAAATCCAGGACCGAGATAGATGTTCCGGTTAGCACTTACCCGGATCGCCTATCCGCTAAAACCAAATACTTCTCCTTCCGGGAGTCTCCTCGGAGCCCAAGACCCGAGATCCTTTCTGGATGCACCCGAGTTCGTCTCAGGATGAGTATCTCTAGGCCTAGCCTCCCGAAGATGTCTTAGCCTACCAGCAAAGACATCTTCGAGAAGCTAGTTCTTAGAGGAACCACCCGCTGATGCTTGTGCTGCTATTGTGAGGGCTCGGGGTGTCTATTTATAGCCGTTAGAGCTGACCCTTGCGCCTGCCAGGAGGCACCTTGCGCTCTACCAGCACTCAAGGGTTAAGTTGCCCCTTCGGCACACTAGGGGTGTCTCTTGCTCTCGCCAAAGGTCAAGTACTGTTGGCACACTACTGACTTACCCCGGGATCTTCCCTACCCGGGGGGCAGCCCCCCGACACTAGTCCCCGAAGCTGGTGCTGCGCAGCGACCCCGAATGATGTGCGGGATCAGCTTTAATAACAACTATCTTCCGAGAAAACATGATACTATCCTCCGATTAGACGCCGAGACTTGTTTTTGCCGAGATCCTAATACCGAGATCGTTTCAACCGGAAGGCGATGCCTGTAACCGGATAGTGCAGCCTGAGTGAATCTTGATCGTTGGCTCTGCATTGAATTCCAGATCGTGAGCTGGGTCCCACCCGATGTCCTGTCTGATCAGAAGTGCACTCGAGTGCCTCTGACCGAGCACGCCGCCGCTCGGGTTTGCGCGCCGGGAGCCGCAGCCGATCCGAAGTCCAACCGTTGGGGCTGTGTGGCCCCCGGTGTGGCCGGATCGGGCGCTTCCGTGAACGCCACGAGCTGCGCTGCACAGAATGGATCCCACCCACGATCGGAGAGATCGTGGGCGAGAAATTTGGAAACCGCTCCGGAATCCCCCATAAATAAGGGACCGGAACGGTCATCTCTTCTTCTTCCTCCACTTCACATTTCCGCCATCATCGTCTCGAGCACGCCGCCGTAGCCGTGCCCGGAGCTCGAACGCCGCCGCTCTCGTTGGTCGCCGGAGCCCCTCGCTTCATCATCGGTTCGCGCCCTTCTTGCCCATTACCGGCCTCACTTTCTCCGCTGAGTCCTCCTCTTTGCCCCGATGAACCTTTTTTACGGGAACGATATCTCGCGCTCAGCCGTGCCCTAACGCACGCGCGGCTGCGCCGCCGGCGAGCACGATTTACGCGGCGCGCACGAGGCGCGCAGCGGGGATGAAGACGCGCCGTAGATCTTAGCCTTTTGCCCGCACTAGGCTATGTTTGTGTTTAGCCCGAGCGTATTTTCCTCGATTAAGTTTTGATTTACTAGCACGCGGTAGATCTTATTTGCCAGGAACCCGGTTGTCTTTAGGAGTTTGTGATCCGGTATCTTAGCTTCCGGTAGACTAATTCCGACTAACTGCCGCTGCGCCTGTAGAGTAGCCCGGATACATCTGCGGACTCCTCCGGCATGGCTGAAGAAAGTATCCGGAGGTGCTGGGATGGGTCCGAGACCATACAGGAGGACCTCGACTGGCTGTACCGGACTCACTGGATTCCGCCAGAAGTTGAGAGCCGTCTCCCGGAGGGCGAGGTTCAACCGGAACCCCAACCCGGGGAATACGTTGTATTCCTCACGCACTTCGAGCGCGGGTTTGGGCTTCCGGCTAGCCCCTTCTTCCGCAACTTCCTCGACACCTACAGCCTCCAACCCCATCATCTCCCAGCTAACGCCATCATGATGCTTTCGGTCTTCACCACCTACTCGGAAGCATACCTCGGCGTGTTGCCATTCTTGGACCTCTGGGTCAGGTACTTCATCCTTCGCCGCCAAGTCATCCCCAATCCGGATCAGAAAGTAAAAGACTTGGTCGACTGCGGAGCGGCCACCATCATTCCCCGTGCTGACTTTGGATTTCCTATAGTCAAGGGACTAGAATCCTGCCGGAAGTGGCAGCGCAGTTTCTTCTATGTGAAGAATCGGGAGAGTTCAGGAGATGGTCCGGGATCCTCGAACCCGGATTTCATAAACTTGCCGGAGTTCGCCATTGGACCTCCCCGCCAATTCAACCTCTGGAAACGGTTCCCAGATACCGAAGAGGTCAGATGTATGCACGACGTCCTTAACGTGTTGACTGACAAGATGACTGGCGACGATCTCCTGCGCTGCTTCATTATTCGCCGCTTCTGCCCCCTCCAAACCCGAGTGCACAAGATGTGCCATATGGACGGGAACTTAGTCCCCACCAGGACCAGTATCTTTGGGTTGGACCGTCCTGCGGTTGTCCGACGCGTTCGAGCTATTGCTCGGACGAAGATGCCGGATGACTATGTTTGGGGTGTCATCGGGGGATCCCGGAAAAAACCACTGAAACAGGTGCTCCTGTCTGTCTTTCACAAACTTGCATTTGCACCCGGGTTCTGCTGGAAACCGACATGGTTGTCATGCAATGATTTGTTCGTGCGGTTATTCGAGCGGCAAACCGAGGAGGACGCGATCCACGCCAACGGGAATTTCACGCCAAACATCCCGGCACCGGCTAAGATGCCGAGAGAGGATCCCGACGGCGAGGACCATCTCGCCATTCCTCTAGTCAAAGCTGCCGCCCCGGGTAACCCTTCCACCTCAGAGGCTATTTCCGTTTCTTCAGATGACGAGAATGAGATTGACTGTCAAATACTCGATGTGATTGATGCTCTTCCCCTCAACTGGGCTTCAGGAGTGGTTCCGAAACCCACGACCGTGACCAAACGCGCCGAGAGCCGGAAGCGTGCGGCTTCCGACACCGACGCTGCCGATGATTCCGGCCACCCCCCCAAGAGGAGCAAGCCGAACAAACAAACGACCGAGAAGCCTCAACGCCGAAGGACGGGTCCTCCCACCGTTGATTCCGGGTAAATTTTCTTTGCGTCATGCTACATGATTTTGTCTTCTCCTGAAGTCTTTACTGATATATTTCTTTCAGTGATGCACTCGACCTCCCGGTATCCTTTGCCTCCCGACCTCCTGGATCCCGGACTCCCAGTCCGCCTCGGGCTGTTTCTTCTCCCCCTCGTCCTTCCGCCGGAGTAAGCGAGCCTCCTGCTCCTGGTGCTGCACCGACTGCCGCTGCGACTCCGGATACTCGTCCCGTGGTCGACGAGATTCCAGTCCAGGCCACGACCGCATCAGGCGACATCCTTCTTCCGGAAAGCCCGCGCCGGGTGCCTGGGCTTGAGGCGGAGATCATGAGTCCTCCCCGGCAGCTCGTGCCAAGTGGTCCCTCCCGGAAAGTTGCGAGCAAGACAGCCCCGGTAAAACAGCCCGCGGCCTCTTCCCGGCAACATGATCATCCCGCCGGGAAAGCGTGCACCAAGGTCGCCGGGCAGAAAACAACTTCTGCCAAACCTACTGCCGCCCCGACATCCTCGGCCCAAGACTTGGCCCTAAGCACGGGTAAGTTTTCACCGTTACCGCCACCTCCTGCCGATATCCCCACTGCTGCCCTGCGGACGCTGCGAGCAACCGTAAGCTCCTTTGTGCCTTCAGGATCCCGTGAGGTTGTTGCTGCTCGCGCGTCTGGCGGCTCCGGCATACGCGTTGTTGAAGAATACAACCAAGCCTGGATTGCCGCTGATGCCTCCGAGATCGCGGAGGACTTGCACGCTGCCGGCCCTAGTCGCAGCGCCCAAGCTCTGCACGCTCTCCAGGTGGCCGCGTTGGATGTTACTCGGGTTACCGAGGTAAGTTTCTTCCCTTTACCTTCTTCAATAAATACCTGTTCCTTCCCCACTAGTCCCCGAGATTGGTGGTTAGTGTTCTAGATTCCACCGAATAGCATATCACTAGGCTCCAATCTTAGAGAAAATCTCAGGACTTGGAAGCCGAGTCCCCGCGTTCCTTTCCACCGAGTAACTTTTTTCAAAAATTGGTCCATCTCCACTAGTCCCCGAGATTGGTGCTTAGTGCTCTAGATTCCACCGAATAGCAGACCACTAGGCTCCAATCTTAGAGAAAATCTCAGGACTTGGAAGCGGAGTCCCCGAGTTCCTTTCCACCGAGTAACTTTTTTCAAAAATTGGTCCATCTCCACTAGTCCCCGAGATTGGTGGTTAGTGCTCTAGATTCCACCGAATAGCAGACCACTAGGCTCCAATCTTAGAATAAATCTCAGGACTCGGAAGCCGAGTCCCCGAGTTCCTTTCCACCGAGTAACCTTTAATTGTGATCGATCTCAGAACTTCCCGAGTCCCCGGGATCTTTCCCAAGATTGACTTATCTTTCTTTGTCTCGATTTCAGGAGTGCGGCAAGAAACGTGGCAGCATCTTCAACCGGGTTCGTGCTGACCTCGGTCAGTCCAAGAAGTGCGAGGGGCGCCTCCGGGAGGAGCGAGATGCCGTGCGCAAAATCTCGGTGGAGCAGAAGGCTGCACTCGCTACCACGCAGGCCGAGATTGCGCGACTCAATGCGGAGCTTGAAAAGGCCAAATCTGCCGCGACCGACATGAAGACGCTCTTCGTGGAGGCGACGTAGAAGCAGAAGGAGACCTTGGACCAATCCGAGGAGCGCGTGCATCTCGCCGAGACCGGGCTGGCGCTTCTCCGGTCACGGGCCGATAATTGGCTCTCTGAGCTAACCGTATTGAACTGGGATCTTAACAGTAAGTGGACCGACATCCCCTTTTTTCCTTGCTCTCTTTTCTTTGTTGTTACCCTCCTTATGAGCTAGTCGCTTGACAACTCTTCTTTTTAAAGGGGAATTCGAGCACTCCCGCGACGCTGCTGCTCTTGCGGCTGCTGCTGCCCGGGAGAAGCGCGCCGGGAAGGGCCCTATCTCGGACACTTGGGACATTGAGGATCACCTCACTGCCCTGAAGGCCCGGATAGTGCCTCTCCGGTCGATCGGGACGGAGTTGCTTAGCGCCGCGATTCACGTTCACGGTGCGCTATGGCCGGGTGTCAGCGCGACGCTCTCGGTCGGTGAACTGGCGAGTGCACTCCGAGGTGCCGGGAGGCGTGTCCACGCTTGGAAGCGTTCCGGTGCACGGGCTGGTGCCGATCAGGTCTTGAACCAGGTACTGAGTTGGTACGAGGGTCTCGACCTTGACGTGATCCAGCGCCTGCACACCATCTCGCCGTGGTGCAGCGATCCGGCTAAGGTCCAGCGGCGACAAGAAGTGGCGCATCGCATCGCCTCGTGGTCCAACATTCGCGCCTTCACCGCCAGCGTCGTTGCTTCCGACTCCGAGTCCGATTACGAGGATGACGACGAAACCGGTGCAACCGATGACGTGGATGCTGAGATCCCGGAGGAGGACGACGCTGCTTCTGGTGCCGCCACCGAGACCGTGGTTTCCCGGGATGCTTCAACTCCGCCTCCACCCGAGGCCTCTCAGGCCGAGGTGCGCCCAGACGCCCCGAGTACCGCTGCCGGTGCTGAGGATACCGTCAGCGCCGCTCCCGCTGCTGCCACCGCCGAGAAGCCGGCTTCCCCTACTCCTTAGAAATACTTAAGAGTAGAACTGTTCTATCCCCGGGATGCCGGGTGCGAGATGTAATATACACTTTTAACATTTATGTTTCGTACCAAATTATCTATCAGAACAAGTATGTCGGTTTACTCTGTCACGAGTCCCCGAGTTCCTTCTCATGTTTACCGTACTTAGGCAATTTCTGCTCTTGTCTACCATTTCGGCGTTCGACAGTCGAGTCACAAAACTCCATACACAGCATACATTACTTAAGAATATCCGAGTTCTAGTTAACCGAATTCCCGACATAAAAAACAATTGGGTTAGTAAAAACAGGTATGCCGGATAAGTTCCTGCTCCGAGTCCCCGAGACCATTTTCGTGTTCCCCACATTTGACTCTCTTTTCTCTTGACAACCATTTCGGCGCTCGTCAGTCGAGTCACAAGATGATTTCACATGACATACATTTCTCTGTCTTTGAGAATCGAATTCGGAACTTTCCCGGCATACAGATAACATAAAAATAGGTACTAGGCAGTCCCCGGGTTCCTTCCCGGGATGCCGGTATGAAATAATAAACAAACTGGGCAAAGTAAATGAGCACACAACGAGGCAGTCCCCGGGTTCCTCCCGGGGTGCCTTACTTTCATTAATACATAAAAACTGAAATACATCATACATTGAGCCCTTTATGTGTAAAAGGGTCAAAGCAGGGCTACATTCCATGGACGCTTGGTTTCCTCTCCGGATTTGTCCATTACACCTTTCCTAGCCTCCTATGCATCTACAAGGTAATAAGAATCATTGTGCAATGCCCTGCTTATCACAAAGGGTCCCTCCCATGGAGGTGACAGCTTATGCATTCCGGCCGTGCGTTGGATGAGCCTAAGCACAAGATCTCCTTCTCGGAACACTCTCGGGTGCACCTTCCGGCTATGATAGCGACGGAGGTTTTGCTGGTAAATTGCCGACCGAGACAGGGCCAATTCTCTTGCTTCTTCAAGTAAATCAACATCATTTTCTTGTGCTTCTTTTGCCTAGGTCTCGGTGAACATTGTCACTCTCGGGGAATCATACTGTATGTCGGTCGGGAGTACTGCCTCGGCACCGTACACCATGAAGAATGGCGTATACCCGGTAGACCTATTCGGTGTAGTCCGGAGACCCCAACATACCACCGGTAACTCCTCTATCCAGCATCCCGGAGTTCTCAACAGTGGTTCGATCAAACGAGCTTTGATGCCGGCCAAGACCAAAGCATTTGCTCTTGCCCGTTTGCTTCCGGGTGTGCAACTGATGCTACATCCAACCGGATTCCCTTCTCAGGACAAAACCGAGCGAATTCCCCCACAGCAAAATTGGTGCCATTATCCGTGATGATGCTATGCGGGTACCCGTATCTCAAGATGATGTCTTTCAGGAATTGCACTGCGGTGTGTCCGTCACACTTCCGGATTGGCTTGACCTCTATCCACTTGGTGAACTTATCTACCATGACCAGTATGTGTGTCATATTTCCCCGTGCCGGTTTGAACTGCCGACCATGTCCAAACACCATACTGCGAATGGCCAAGTGATAGGGATTGTCTTCAGTGCTGACGCCGGCATATGTATCCGGTGAGCGAACCTCTGGCATCCTCCACACTTCCGGACAATGTCTTCTGCCTGCTGTAACGCAGTGGGCCAGTAGAACCCATGCCGGAACACTTTCGCCACGAGGGCCCGGGATGATGCATGATGTCCACATTCCCCCTGGTGTATTTCCAGCAGCATCTCTTGTCCTTCTTCCGGTTCCACACATCTCTGGAGCACCTCGGTGACACTCCTCTTGTATAGCTCTTGATTGATGACGGTGTATGCTTTTGATCTCCGCACTATCTGCCGGGCTTCCACTTCATTCTCCGGGAGGTTTCCTTCCAAGATATAAGCCATAATGGGTTGTGCCCATCCCGGGATAGGTCGAACTGGGAACACGGGAGCGTCTATATCCATTGGCTCTGCCGACATCACCTCCATCATCATCTTTCTTTCCCTCTCTGAGCAAAGTGGTGCAGTCCCCGGGTTCGATGTGATGCTCCCGACATCTACTTCCATTGGTACGGCATCCGAACTAGGCTCCTTGGGGATGAAGATAGAATCCGACTCGGGTGAGGGCTGAATAGATGGCTTCCTCAAATGCTCAAGAGCGATCCCGGGTGGGATGGCATCCCGAGACGATCCTAGCTTGGACAACACATCTGCCGCCGCGTTTTCTCCTCTGGGTATGTGCTTGAATTCGCACCCTTCGAAAAATCCGGATATTTTCTGCACATGAAATCGATACAAGGCCATGTTTGCGTCCAGTGCATCCCAGTTCCCCGACACCTACTGCACCACGAGGTCGGAATCGCCGAAACACTCTATCCGGCGTATGCCGATCTCCCTGGCGACATTCAGCCCATGAACCAAGGCCTCATACTCAGCGACATTGTTAGATGCCCGGAAATGAATTTGCAGGACATACTTCAGCACATCTTGTTTCGGTGAAGTGAGGACCACTCCGGCACCCAACCCGATCTTAGCCTTGGAGCCATAGAAATGCATCCTCCAGAAATTGTAATCCGGCATCGGAGGTTCATATTGCATCTCGGCCCAGTCTACCCAAAAGTCCGGCAGCGCCTGCGACTTGATGGCATCTCGTCTCTCGTATGCCGGAGCGTACGGAGACAACTGGATGGCCCATTTGGCGACCCGGCCGCTAGAGTCCTTGCAACCGATGATCTCGGCCAGAGGAGCTTCGCACACCACTGTGATTGGGTGCTCTTGAAAGTAGTGCTTGATTTTGGTCACTTCCATGTACACTCCATACGCCATCTTCTGGTAGTACGGGTAGTTCTGCTTGGATTCCGAGATCACCTCACTGAGGTAATACACCGGTCTTTGTATCAGTTTGCCCCCTTCTTCCCTCTCTACCACCACTGCTATGCTGACTACTCGGTTGGTGGCAGAAATATACAGCAGCATGGGCTCCTTGGGTAACGGGGATGCCAACACGGGTGATGTTGAAAGCATTCTCTTCAAATCGTTGAACGCCGCGTCGGCCTGTGGGGTCCAAACAAATGTTTTGCTCTTCTTCATCAACTGGTATAGGGGGAAGGCCTTCTCTCCAAGTCGGCTCACAAACCGACTTAGGGAAGCAAGACAACCAGTGAACTTCTGCACATCTTTGAGGCGCACGGGCAATTTCATGCTCTCGATAGCACGTATCTTACCCGGGTTGACTTCAATCCCCCGGCTTGAGATGAGGAAACCGAGTAACTTTCCTGCCGGAACGCCGAATGTGCACTTATCCGGGTTCAACTTCATCCGGAATCTTCTTAAGTTCTTAAATGTTTCCCTCGGATCATCGATCAATGAGGCTTTTTCTTTCGTTTTTATGACTATGTCATCGACATAGACTTCGGCATTCCGGCCTATCTGGTCGTGCAAACACTTTTGCATGCACCTTTGGTATGTAGCACCAGCATTTCTTAAACCGAAAGTCATGACACGATAGCAATAAGCCCCATAAGGGGTAATAAAAGAAGTTTTCAATTGATCATCGGGATTCAAAGGTATCTGGTGAAAACCAGAATAGGCATCTAAAAAAGTCAAAAGCTCTCTCCCGGCAGTGGAATCTATTACTTGATCTATCCGGGGCAGTGGAAAGGGGTCCTTCGGGCATGCTTTGTTGAGGTTGGTGAAGTCGATGCACATGTGCCACACCTTAAGCGGGAGGGGATCATCCTTCTTCTTCTCTACTAGGACCGGATTTGATATCCAATCCGGGTGCAGCACTTCCATTATGAATCCGGCGGCCAGCAGTATAGCAAGATGCTCCATGACGGCATCTCTTCTTTCATCCGAGAGGCGCCTAGTCGGTTGCTTCACCGGCTTCGCATCCGGCCTAACAAACAGAGAGTGCTCAGCCAACTCCCTAGGAACACCTTGCAGGTCGTCACTCGACCATGCAAAAGCATCCCGGTTCTCACGGAGGAAGTCGACGAGCTCGCCTTCCTATTTGCTGTCCAGGTTGCTGCCAATGATAACTTGGCGCTCCGGGTTGCTGGGGTCCACACCCACCTTCTTTGTCTCCTTGGGGGGCTGGAATGATGCACCCTGCTCCGGGTTCACCATCCCGGGCATTCCGAGTTGGGAGGTCTTGGCCATCGCCACCACCTGCTGGATCCTCTTCTTTTCTTCAGCGATCACCAGGGACTCAGCTAAGCATGAGCCGGCCGAGGCACACTCCATGGAGCGCTTGTGGTCTCCCGAGATGGTGATTACGCCGTTAGGGCCCGGCATCTTCATCTTCAGGTAGCCCATGTGAGTTGAGATCATGAACTTGGCCAGGGCCGGCCTGCCGATCAGTGCGTGATACGGGCTTTCGAGGTCCTCGACCTCGAATTCCAAGCTCTCTGTTCGGAAGTTCTCCCGGGTTCCGAATAGCACTTCAACCCAGATTTTACCCATGGGTGAGCAAGAGACTCCGGGCACAATGCCGTGGAAGGTCGTCTCGGTGGGTAAGAAGGTGTTCATGGACACCCCCAGCTTCAGCATCGTATCCTTGTACATGATGTTAATGGCGATGCCATTGTCAATCAGAACCCGACTGAAGCGGACATTGAGGCTTGGTCCGACAAAGGTTGGGTCCACCACCAAGGCGTACGCCCCCGGCTTAGTCATAACTCTGGGATGATCCTTCCGGCTCCACGTGATCTCCATCTTGGACCAGTGCAAGAACTTGGGCACCGCCGGGATCACGGCGTTCACCTCCAGGGCACGCTGTCGCACACTCCTCCGGTCAGTGGGCTCGGTCACGAAGACCACATAGCTTTGATGCGCCTCCCGGTAGTAGCCCTGCTGCTGTCCGGCTTGATTACCGGGGCCTGCACCGTTGTCGTTCCGGGTGTGCACCACGTTCACCGGCCGAGGTGGGGGTCCTCGCTGAGGCTGATTGATCCGGATCGCGTTGGCCCCCGATGTCGGAGGAGGAGGTCTCGGAATGTTGGGTCGAGACGCCGGAACACTCGGCCGGATAGCCCCCGAGCTGCCCTCCTGTAATGTGCGCTGATACGAGCTGTACTGCCGAGTAGAGTGGTTCGCTGGCTTGTTGGCCTCCAGGGTATGGTAGCAGCATGGCTTGTTCAGCATCTCTTCATACGTCAGGGGCTTCTTTTGTTCCACCCAAGTTTTTTGCACTTCCTGACTCTGACCCCAAGCCGGGCCACTTGTCTTCTGACGCTGACTGTTGCTGGCATCCTCTTGCTCCCGGGTCACCGCTGCGACGTGTTGTGCGGCATGGTGGTACTCGGGTTGATTCCTCTTCTGGCCAAAATCCTGGCGATCCTGGCTCCTGCTCGATCCCGAACGCTGAGGTCCCGCATTCCTCCTGTTGGAGTCACCGACATCCACCAGGGGTTGCATGGGATGTCCAAGCGTGTAGGTATCGGCGATGCGCATGGTCTCTGCCAAGGTCGCCGACATCTTCCTTTGCAATTTCTGCCACAACATTGAGCCATGCCGGCATCCTTGTGCAAACCAGGAGATGGCCTGTGCCTCTACCACCCCTTCGCAAGAGTTGCGAATATTGCTCCACCGGGTAAGGTACTCCCGGTCAGTCTCGTTGCTCCTTTGCCTACAGATGGCGAGCTGTTGAGGCCTGTTTGGCCTTTTGTACGTGCTAGTGAAGTTGCTGATAAACGCCTCCTCGAAATCTAACCAGCAGTCTATGCTGCCAGTTCTCAAGTTGTTCAACCAGATTCTGGCAGGTCCTTCCAACATCTGCGGTACGTAACGTACCGCCCAGCGTCTGTTTCCACCGGCTATGCTTACTGCGGTTACATAGTCGGTTAACCAGTCCTCCGGCTTCTTGCTGCCGTCATAGGTCTTAGCACCTCGGTTGAGCTGAAAATTCCGGACAGGCTGCTCCCGCATGATCCGGGGTCCAAAGCAGGCAGGTCCCGGAGGTCCTTGCTCTTCCACTAGCTCTGACTGGTGAATCCGATCGAGCCGGAACCTGGCATCGGCCGGATCCAGCTGTCTGGTTCCTACCCGAGATCCGAAAGGATTCTCATTGGGCTGGTGCCCGAGCTGCTGCAGTCTTGAGTTGCCATCGTTGAGCCTATCTTGTACCGGGATCGCAGCCTGCTGCGGAACAGAGGCGACCTCCCTTCGTGGGTTTCCCTGAACATGAGGAGGGTTCCGGGGTGGATTACCACGGCTAGCCGGGTTATTGTTTCCTACACCCAGGTTGCCACCTTCACGGGTACTTCCCGCCTGCCCCGAGTTACGCTGCCCGGCTTGCTGGATGCCGGCAAAGGCCGGATCATAGGTCTGCAACTGCTTGTTCTTCCCGGAGCCCCGGCTTCGGCTCCGGCTTTTTCTCTTGCTCTTGCTTCTACTCGGATGTGGGGAAGAGGCCTCTCCGTCCGATTTCTGGCTATTGGGCCTAGCTGAGTGCACTTGGGATCCCGCCCCGGGGTTCTTCTTCTTGAAGGCCTGGTTCTGCCGGTTGGCCTCGATGACCAACTCGTTCACCCGCTCCTGTTGCTTGCGCAGAGCCTCACCGGATAACCCTGCCAACTCGGCCATGGCGGCTTCGGCAGCCCTAAGAGTTTTCGCCGGCGAGCTGTACACCGGTCTCCCCGCCGAGATCAGGCTACCCGTGTGACTGGTCGTGGCTCCACCCGCCAATTCATCATTCACCATTCAGCCCTTTTTGCGCAGCTCCGCAATGCGCTTGTCCCGGGAGTCTATCTTAAGGAATCTGTGAGCTGCATTGTACTCCCGGAGGCTAGCATTGAGCTCACGCCGGATCTCGGCGGTCTCCTGCGCTTCGGCGAGTAGCAACCTACGCTGTTCCTCCAAGTCAGCCGAAGTGGCCTGGGTGTCTGCTTCAGCAGTCACAGGGACAGCCAACTTGGCCACGAGACCCGAGAGGGGATCCGGGCGACGACGTGGCTGGGACGGCTGCGGATCGCCGTCTCGGGCCGCATCTCTTTCCTGAGGAGGTTTGGCCAAACGGATGTGGCCGCTTCCGGCATCGCCGTCAGCGTCCTGGTACTCCTCCTCGGTTGCCCCGACCATCATTACCGCGACGGAACTCGAGGATCGACCGACACGCAGACCCCGAGTAGCACAGAGCATGGGGGGATCCTCAGCTTCCAGGACCACGTCCGGATAGCTGCAGATAACTTCGGTGGCGACATAGGTGGTGAAGCCACCAAAGTCAATGAGGCATCCGTTCACCGGAAAGGGTCTGTTTCGGAAGCACACTGCGTTGTCGCTGACGAAGTCCATCTCACCCAACCTTACGACAAGGCCAGAGAGAACCCGAATGTCGAAGTGAACGGGGGAGCCCGTCCGGATGTGTACACCAGCCAACGCCTCTGTCTGCCCCACAGTGGGAGCCAACTGTCGTGGTGGTGTTTCGGAAGCACACTGCGTTGTCGCTGACGAAGTCCATCTCACCCAACCTTACGACAAGGCCAGAGAGAACCCGAATGTCGAAGTGAACGGGGGAGCCCGTCCGGATGTGTACACCAGCCAACGCCTCTGTCTGCCCCACAGTGGGAGCCAACTGTCGTGGTGGTGTCACGGCAGATGCCATAGGATGGGTAATTTGTGGGGCCGATGGACGTTGGTGGATCCGGGGAGGGATAGCGAGCTGAAGAGCTCACACGGGGAGGATCCCGGTATAACCGAGATCACCCAAGAACGAGAAACAAGAGCAACGCGCGAGGAGGAAGATCTAACAAACAAGAACAAATGCACGAAGGCACACAACAAACACACGATTTACCCAGGTTCAGGGCCCTCGTGAGGAGGTAACACCCCTACTCCCGCCTTTCCTCTCTATATAAGTGTGGTACAAGGACTACAACATGCTCTTAGATCTCTCGAAGTGAAGAACACAAGGAACTAGATGAACTCAAGGTAAGAAGGAGTAAATGCGACTATAGTTTTGGCTCCCAAGTTGGTCCCTCCCCACAGAAGCAGTTATGGCGCCTTTTATAGAGTTCCAGCCAGGGAGGCCGGAAACCCTAGACCGGCCTGGCCCCACCGGACAGGCCTAACCGGCATGGCGTCACCGGCTAGTGCGACCTACTCGCCGCGCTATCCGGCGTAGCACCTTCGTTATCATCCCGGCAAGGACAACAGGCGTCGTCCTGGAACATCACTGTCCCCCTGTCAGTGACAGGACATGTCTTTGCCCATCCCGGATAGCCTTTTCCGGATTGCCGGGCTAGGCACGTCGTGTCTTGTCGTACCGTTGTCGTATCGCCTGACGTGCTCCCGTGTCAGGCGGGAGGTGACCATGCTTCCGTGTCAGGCAGGAGGTGACCATGCTTCCGTGTCAGACGGAACGGTACTTCCCCCCGCGTCAGGCGGGAAAGCCTGCTACAGACCGTTGACGGCCTACCGGGATCCCTCATGCCGGTTATCTTCTTGCTCGACCTCGTGAGTCCTTCCTGCACAAATCCAGGACCGAGATAGATATTCCGGTTAGCACTTACCCGGATCGCCTATCCGGTAAAACCGAATACTTCTCCTTCCGGGAGTCTCCTCGGAGCCCAAGACCCGAGATCCTTTCTGGATGCACCCGAGTTCGTCTCAGGATGAGTATCTCTAGGCCTAGCCTCCCGAAGATGTCTTAGCCTACCAGCAAAGACATCTTTGAGAAGCTAGTTCTTAGAGGAACCACCCGCTGATGCTTGTGCTGCTATTGTGAGGGCTCGGGGTGTCTATTTATAGCCGTTAGAGCTGACCCTTGCGCCTGCCAGGAGGCACCTTGCGCTCTACCAGCACTCAAGGGTCAAGTTGCCCCTTCGGCACACTAGGGGGTGTCTCTTGCTCTCGCCAAAGGTCAAGTATTGTTGGCACACTACTGACTTACCCCGGGATCTGCCCTACCCGGGGGGCAGTCCCCCGACATTATTCGATGAAATTGCATATGTATCCAGTATAGAGCAAACGATTTGTACATGGGGCTATGGAACTATATAATTTGGTCTATCTATACATATAGTTCTATGACCAACTACATAAAATGACGCTACGCGAAGGCACATATAATGGGGCACATAAAATGACGACACTTAATGAACAATACTACAACAGCAGTCTTTAACATAACTAATAGTAAGTACTTCACAAACCAGCTGAGTTCACAACAGTCTTAACATAACTAATAACAGTCCTAACATAACTAAACTGGAACTACATCTTTTCAATTTCTAAGGCCACGCACAGTTCTCTGACCTCAACCTTCACAGTTATGACTGAGCCTGCGACCAAGTTGTTCTTCGCGCAGAATTCCTTGAATCCAGTATAGAGCAAATGATTTATACATGGTTTGCCCTCATCACGTGGAGCATACTTGCCCCAAGTAGGCTCAGTTAAGCGTCCGTTCCAGTACATCACATCTCCAGCACGACGGTAACTGTAACCTTGGATGAGCTCCTTAGGTAGGAGCTGAAAAAGAACATAGAGTGATTAGCACGTAGCGTATTTTATGCACATATCAATTCAATCATTTGTACAGGCTATGCATATTTAACGATGTAACAAATTCATTACCAGATATCCATCTTGCGCATCACGCTGTGTGATCCTTTGGACATAGTACTAAAGATCTGGTACATGGTAGAAGTCTTCCTCTTCAAACCTGTGAACCTCTTTATATACTTCCCAGTTTATGGAAGCCATAGTTTTCTCAGTTATGGTACATGGTTTTGAAATGGTAGACTTCATCATTGTTGGCATTATTGAAGAACAAACTTCAAACAGGGAGTCTAAAAACAATAAAGAAATTTAATTAGAGAATAGTCATTTCTTACAATCAAGCAAACTCAGTTAAAATTAAACTCTATGCTCTTCCTGTCATTCAAAGAAACTACTATCTCAATTTTCATACTGAATTAGACAACAGTTCAAGAATCATACCAGGCACAGGCACTCTGGGCATCTTCTCCCCATTAATGTCAAACACAGATGAACAACATGTGTTGGATATGAAGTTGCAGAAGCCTCATCGTCTTCTTCTTCACCATGGTCGATTTCCATTTTTATGTAGTCTCCTTTCACTACAACATGTTCCCTCAGGAAGGCCCTCCAGTATGCACCACAGATCCAAGTCTTGGCCTCATTCCTACATACATTGAAGTCATACAGACGCAATCTTACCACCCCACGATTTGGTTGCTCTGTATGAGCCAGCAGCCACTTGTCTGCTGTTTCATCCATCTTCACCTTGAAATAACAAGGGACAACCTGTTTTTTAAAGCATCTCGGCATATTTAGCCAGCAAACAATCTGAAGCCAAATGATATAAAAGGGAATATTGTGATTAAATATTTTTGTGATTACATAATTGTACATTACCACGTAATCTTTGAAGTTTTTTGTCATGTGTATAACACACGAAATGGCCGAACGGTTAGATCTACCACAGTTGGAAGTAGGCTGGTAGCAGAGTTTGCACAACTCAGTATCCATTACTACATAAACATTGGAAAACAATTATGAATATTATATACCATTTGTACCAATACAATATAGAAAAACTAACAATACATATTAGGTTAGTAGGCACATATGGAGGCCGAAAAACCTAGTTCAACTAAACCTAGTTTCAGCGGTTCACAAAATGTCAATCAATCAAAGATAAATGTGTAGCATGCAAGATGAAGTAATATCAGTAAACAATTAATAACATAGACATCTAGTTCGAGATTAATCATACATAAACTTTCTGAAATCCTCAACTACAGAAGAACTCATAAACTCGTTTATATTTTTATGATCAAACATCAGCGATCAAGCTGATTTGTTGTGTGTAGCTTTGAACTAAACATATGAGGATCACAAGTTAGTTGCCTTTGAGTAAAGAACAACTGCAACTACTAGGATAAAACAGATCTCATAGAGCAGATGGTCTTCCTCTCCGATGAAGAAGTAGAGGAAGTAGTTCTTTAAAAGTTGAACAAGAAGGGAAAGTTTAGATTCGAATGTTCATGCATGCAAATAAAAACCCTAATCCCTATGAAAGCAAAAACCAGAAAGTTACTAATTAGGGAAAATAGATCTAACAAGGGGAAACCCGTAACTAGATGAGTGATACTCCCTCTGGTCTGAAAAGATTGGCATGGAGGGTGAGCTACGGTTGTGTACTCGGGTCGGAGGTAGTAGAGAAGATAACTAACCAGCAGTATGATTTAGATTGCAAGAACTCGTGCTTCTCTTGCTCTTCTCTGGTGGATTCCTATGCTCTTGGATTGGAAGAACTCGTGCTTTGATCTCTTGCTTGTCTTCCCCTCTAATCTAGTTGAAGAACAATGAAGCACCGATTGAAAAGGAGAGAGAGGGAGAGAGGGAAGAGGATGAGGAACCGTCGGGTAACCGTCTGAGAGGAACCGTCGGAGAGGAACTGATCTGAATGGACTCACCGACCCAGGCTAACGATGTCCCAATTTGTCTGCTTTATTGGGCCATATGGTGGCATGAATGGCCCAATTTTAATTACAGAATCCACTTTGTGTTCAAAATTCAGAACAATGAAAAAACATTAGTTTTCAATACACAAATTAGAATTCACCGTTTGAAATGACAAATATTATAGTTTTCAATACATTGGGTTTTGTCTTTTTACTAACAGTGCCTAAAAATGTTGTTGTTGCAAATAAAGCTTGAGTGGTGAAATTCCATTTTCAAAACAATGTCAAAACGGTCAGCAATGTCGTTCTTAGCTAAGGGTGGAACCTTCCAAAACTAAAGATGTATCTCCCATGAAATCACATGTTTCGAACCTAAAAATGATTTTTGAGGAATCGGAGCAACATACGCGGCACCTACAGTTCAAATTTCCGGCATTTCCATCTGACTTGACAGGGTTTTGTCTTTTTTACCAACAGTGCCTAAAAATGTTTTTGTTGCAAAAAAAGGTTGAATTGTTCATTACATAGGTGCTAAGTACTTAAATAAATTTTGAAATTCCATTTTGACAACATGTTGTGGGTACCTGCTTCACAAAACAGCGTTGTTTTGACGATTAGGAAATGGAAAATGACTTTTCTACACAATAAAATAGAATACTTTGTGTATGAGATGTGTGTGTCATGCCAAGGGGCATATGTGTGCACAATATGGTCTCGGTCAGAAAAACTATGTCACGATTTCGACCGTAACATTGGTCATGTGGCTCGATAGCCAAGGAATTTCATACATGATAGCTCATTTCTGTGAACACCTTTTCCAAATAGTTCACTTTTTCCATGTTTATATTTTTTAATGGATAATGGGGCCCATAAGATGACGCTACGCGAAGGTTTTGCTATTTTATGATTTTTTTTATTTCTTATGTCGGTTTCAAAACAATGTCAAAACGGTCGGCGATGCCGTTCTTAGCTAAGAATGGAACCTCCCAAAACTAAAGATGTATCTCCCATGAAATCACATGTTGTGAACCTAAAAATGATTTTTGAGAAAAAATAGGAGCAACATACGAGGCACCTACAGTTCAAATTTCCGGCATTTCCAACTCATTCGACAGGGTTTTGTCTTTTTACCAACAGTGCCTAAAAATGTTTTTGTTGCAAACAAAGGTTGAATTGTTCATTACATAGGTCCTAAGTACTTAAATAAATTTTGAAATTCCATTTTGACAACATGTTGTCGGTACCTGCTTCACAAAACAACGTTGTTTTGACGATTAGGAAATGGAAAATGACTTTTCTACACAATAAAATAGAATACTTTGTGTCTGAGATGTGTGTGTCATGCCAAGGGGCACATATGTGCACAATATGGTCTCGGTCAGAAAAACTATGTCACGATTTTGACCGTAACATTGGTCATGTGGCTCGATAGCCAAGAAATTTCATACATGATAGCTCATATATGTGAACACCTTTTCCAAATAGTTCACTTTTTCCATGTTTATATTTTTTAATGGATAATGGGGCACATAAGATGACGCTACGTGAAGGTTTTGCAATTTATGATTTTTTTAATTTCTTATGTCGGTTTCAAAACAATGTCAAAACGGTCGGCGATGCCGTTCTTAGCTAAGAATGGAACCTCCCAAAACTAAAGATGTATCTCCCATGAAATCACATGTTGTGAACCTAAAAATGATTTTTGAGGAAAAAAATAGGAGCAACATACGAGGCACCTACAGTTCAAATTTCCGGCATTTCCAAGTGATTCGACAGGGTTTTGTCTTTTTTACCAACAGTGCCTAAAAATGTTTTTGTTGCAAACAAAGGTTGAATTGTTCATTACATAGGTCCTAAGTACTTAAATAAATTTTGAAATTCTATTTTGACAACATGTTGTCGGTACCTGCTTCACAAAACAGCGTTGTTTTGACGATTAGGAAATGGAAAATGACTTTTCTACACAATAAAATAGAATAATTTGTGTATGAGATGTGTGTCATGCCAAGGGGCACATGTGTGCACAATATGGTCTCGGTCAGAAAAACGATGTCACGATTTCGATCGTAACATTGGTTATGTGGCTCGATAGCCAAGAAACTTCAGACATGATAGCTCATTTCTGTGAACACCTTTTCCAAATAGTTCACTTTTTCCATGTTTATAATTTTTAATGGATAATGGGGCACATAAGATGACGCTACGCGAAGGTTTTGCTATTTTATGATTTTTATAATTTCTTATGTCAGTTTTAAAACAATGTCAAAACGGTCGGTGATGCCGTTCTTAGCTAAGGGTGGAACCTCCCAAAACTAAAGATGTATCTCCCATGAAATCACATGTTGTGAACCTAAAAATGATTTTTGAGGAAAAATAGGAGCAACATACGAGGCACCTACAGTTCAAATTTCCGGCATTTCCAACTGATTCGACATGGTTTTGTCTTTTTACCAACAGTGCCTAAAAATGTTTTTGTTGCAAACAAAGTTTGAATTGTTCATTACATAGGTCCTAAGTATTTAAATAAAATTTGGAATTCCATTTTGACAACATGTTGTCGTTACCTGCTTCAAAACCGCGTTTCTTTGACGATGGTTTTACTAATCTGAAATTTTTCACCTTTTCCCTCTATTTTCCCGCTCCTCCATTTCAAATTTCGGGTTTGGACAATTCGACACCTACCAAGACAAGAAATCACTGGTATGCCCCTACCAAAAGAGAAAAAACCACCCACCCATCTATTCCGAGCCCTCTCCTCCACTCGTTCCCCACTCCACACCCCACCCACCCACCCATCCCCACCCACGAGGCGAGTAGCGGCGGCGGCCACGGGAGGACGACGGCGGCCACGCTCGCTCCGACAATGACGGGCACATGCGGGTCAAATCGACGGCCACGACGAGTTCGGGCTAGTTCCTCTATTCATCTCCTGATCTCCTCTTCCATCGGGTTGCAGAGCTAGGCTTAGGGTTTCATGCCAGTTCTGTGCTATCATGACACGGCGAGGGATCTCCGGTCTGCTTAGGGTTTCATGCCATGGGCTAGATTTAGGCCGTTAGCGTTTCATATGGTGGCTAGGGTTAGGATATGCGTTCCACTCCTTGCTGCAGTAGTAGTAGGGTTACTCCGTTAGGGTTTCATGCCAGGGCTAGGGTTAGGCCGTTACATGCCATTCACTCACTTTTCGTGTCCTCTTCTGGTAGCTAGTTCTTTGAATCCATGAAGTGTATATGTTCAGATGTGTTCCTTATTGTAGTATGGACATGTTGTCGGGGGGCTTCCTCCCGGGTAGGGCTGATCCCGGTACAAAGGAGTAGTATGGCAACATTAATTGACATTTGGGGGCGAGCAAGGGTCGTCCTGTGGTGCACCGAAGGGGCAACTTGACCTTTCAGGTGTGGTTGGGCCCAAGTGTCTCCTAGAGGGTGCAAGGGTCATTACTGGAAGCTATAAATAGCCCCACAGTCCTTCAGGACGACATAAGCGCCAGCGGATGGTTCCTCTAAGAACTAGCTTCTCGGAGATGTCTTCGGTAACAGCCTAAGACATCTTCGGGAGGCTAGGCCTAGAGATACTCATCCTAAGTTGTAATCCGGAGCAGGGGTGGAACTCGGGCACAACCGGGAGGGATCTTGGGCTTCTCGGTATGTCGGAGTCCTCTAGTAAGATCCCGGGTAGAGGAGCCCGGAGGGTCCGGATGGGCTTCCAGGGTAGATACTAACCGACTTACCTATCTCGGTCCTGTCAAGTTATCTTTGGTGTGCAGGAAGGACATGCCCAACTGAACAAGGAGGAGACTGACATGGGGGCATGTCGGTCGGAAGTCAGAAATGTGGTGCAGGCTTTCTGCCTGATACGGGGGAAGTCCCATTCCCCCTGGCACGGAAGCATGGTCACCTCCTGTCTGGCAAGGGAGCGTGTCAGCCGGTACGATGACGCTACGACAAGATCGGACATGCCTAGCCCGGCAATCCGGAAAAGGCTAGCAGGCATGGGCGAAGACATGTCTTGTCACTGATAGGGGGACAATGATGATCCAGGACGGCGCCTGTAGTCCTTGCCGGAATGATGACGGTAGGGCTATACCGGATAGCACGGCGGCTACGTCGCACTAGCCGGTGTCGACATAACCGTTAGCCCTGTCCAGTGGGACCGTGCCGGATTAGGGTTTCCGGCTCTCCCGGCCGGAACTCTATAAAAGGCGCCATAACTCTTTCTCTGGGCAGATGACCAACTTGAGGGCCAAAACTATAGTCTCATTTACTCCTTATGCATTTACTTCCTCCCCTTCTCTTGTTCATCTAGTTCATCTTGTTCATCACCAAGAGAGCTCAAGGAGCATGTTGTAGATCTTGACTTACACTTATATTGAGTGGAAAGGCAGGAGTAGGGGCGTTACCTCCTCACAAGGGCCCTGAACCTGGGTACATCGTGTGTGTGGCTTTGCCTTCGTACATTTGTTTGTGTTTGTTAGATATTTGAGAGTGTTTTTCGGTGATCTTACGCGTTCCGCCATCTCCTACCGTGTGAGCTCTCTAGCTCGCTAGCCCTCCCCGGATCCACCAGCGTCCATCGGCCCCACACATTAGCTATCCTATGGCATCTGCCGTGACACCACCACGACAGTTGGCGCCCCCCGTGGGGCAGGTAGAGGCGCTGGCTGGTGTACACATCCGGACGGGTTCCACCGTTCGCTCCGGCATCTGAGTTCTCTCCGGCCTGGTTGTCAGGCTGGGCGAGCTGGATTTCGTCAGCGACAATGCCGGTTGCTTCCGGAATAAGCCCTTCCCGGCGAACGGCTGCCTCATCGACTTCGGAGGCTTCACCACCTACGTCGCCACCGAGGTCATCTGCAGCTATCCTGACATCATCCTGGAGGCTGAGGATCCCCCCATGCTCCGCACCGCCCGGGATCAGCGTATCGATTGCCCCGCGGGCTGCTTCGTGGTCATGATGGTCGGGGTAAGCGAGGAGGTGTTCCAGGACGCTCCCGACGGCGATGCCGGTAGTGCCCGAGATGGCGATCCTCAGCCGTCCCAACCTCGTCGCCGGCCGAATCCCCTCTCGGGTCTGGTCGCCAAGTTGGTTGTCCCTTTGACAGTTGATGTTGATACCCAAGTCACTTCGGCTGATTTGGAGGAGCAGCGCAGGTTGCTGCTCGAGGAGGCCCAAGAGATCGCCGAGATCCGGCGTGAGCTTAGTGCTAGTCTCCGTGAGCACAATGCAGCACACGGGTTCCGTAGGATAGATTCCCGGGACAAGCGCATTGCTGATCTGCGCAAGAAAGGCAGGATGGTGAATGATGAGTCGGCTGGTGGCGCGGCACCTAACGTTAGCAGGTCGGGTAGTATGATCTCGGCAGAGAAACCTGTGTACAACTCACCTGCCAAAAATCTTAGGGCTGACGAGACAGCTATGGCCGAGTTGGCTGGACTATCCGGGGAAGCTCTGCGCAAGCAGCAAGAGCGGGTCAACGAGTTAGTCGTAGAGGCTAACCGGCAGAACTAGGCCTTTAAGAAGAAGAACCCGGGAGCTGGGTCTCAGGTGTACTCGGCTAGGGCCGAGAGCAACAAATTAGGCGGAGAGGCTTCATCTCCGCATCCAAGTAGGAGCAAGAGCAAAAGCCGAAGCCGGAGTCGAGGCTCCGGGAAAAACAAGCAATTGCAGACATACGACCCAGCTTTTGCTGGAATTCAGCAAGCCGGGCAGAACAATCCCGGTCAGGCTCAGAGTAACCAGGGTGGTGGTAACCGGGGTGTAGGAAATAATGTCCCGGCTAGCCGTGGTAATCCACCTCGGAATCCACCGCAAAGTCAGGGAAACCGGCAAAGAGATGCCGCATTTGTCCCACAGCAAGCCGTGGTCCCTGTGGTTAACAGACATGACGATGGCAACTCGAGGTTGCAGCAACTCGGATACCAGCCTAACGAGAATCCCTTGGGATCTCGAATAGGAACTCGACAGCTAGATCCTGCTGATGCTAGGTACAGGATCGACCGGATTCATATCTCCGAGTTGGTTGAAGAGCAAGACCCTCCGGGACCTGCTTGCTTCGGACCTCGGATCATGCGGGAGCCGGCTGTGTGAAATTTTCAGCTCAACCGGGGTGCCAAGACCTATGACGGCAGCTCGAAGCCGGAGGATTGGTTGACCGACTATGTAACTGTAGTAAGCATAGCCGGTGGAAACAGGCGCTGGGTGGTGCGTTATGTACCGCAGATTTTGGAAGGACCTGCTAGGATTTGGCTGAATAACTTGCGGACTGACAGCATAGACTGTTGGCTAGATTTCGAGGAGGCCTTCATCAGCAACTTCACCAGCACGTACAAGAGGCCCAACCGACCTCAGCAGCTTGCCATCTGTAGGCAGAGGAGCAATGAAACCGACCGAGAGTACCTTACTGGGTGGAGCAACATTCGCAATTCTTGCAAAGGGGTTGTCGAGGCACAGGCCATATCGTGGTTTGCGCAAGGATGCCGACATGGCTCCATGCTTTGGCAAAAGCTGCAAAGGAAGATGCCGACAACCTTGTCATAAACCATGAGCATCGCCGACACCTACACGCTTGGAGACCCCATTCAACCCCTGGTGGATGTCGAAGACTCCAACAGGAGGAATGCGGGGAATCAGTGCTCGGGGTCGAGTAGGAGCCATGACCGCCAGGATTTCGGTCAAAAGAGGAACCAGCTCGAGTTCCACTACGCCTCGCAGCATGTCGCAACGGTAGGCCGAGATCAGGGGGATGCCGGAAATAATCAGCGGCAGAAAGTGACTGGCCCGGCTTGGGGTCAGAGCCAAGAAGTACAGAAAACTTGGGTGGACCAAAAGAAGCCCCTGACGTATGAAGAGATGCTGAACAAGCCATGCTACTACCATACGTTGGAATCCAACAAGACTGCAAATCACTCTACTCGGCAATGCAGCTGGTACCAGCTCACGTTATAGGAAGACAGCGCGGGGGCTACTCGGCCGAATGCTCCGGCATCACGGCCCAACATTCTGAGGCCTCCTCCACCACTATCCGGTGCCAATGCAATCCGGGTTAATCAACCCACCCAGGGACCTCCCCCCAGACCAGTGAATATGGTGCATATCAGGAATGACAATGGTGCTGGTCCGAGTAACCAACCCGGACACCAGAAGGGCAACAACCGGGAGGCACATCAGAGCTATGTGGTCTTCGTGACCGAGCCTACTGACAGGAAGAGTGTGCGACAGCGTGCTCTGGAGGTAAATGCTGTGATCCTGACTGTGCCCAAGTTCCTGCACTGGTCCGAGATGGAGATCACCTGGAGCCGGAAGGATCATCCCCGGGTTATGACCAAGCCTGGTGGCTATGCTTTGGTGGTAGACCCGACCTTTGTCGGACCAAACCTCAACGTCTGCTTCAGTCGGGTTCGAATTGACAATGGCAGTGCCATTAACATTATGTACAAGGATACCATGCTGAAGCTGGGGGTGTCCATGAACACGCTGCTCCCAACCGAGACCACTTTCTACGGCATTGTGCCCGGAGTCTCTTGCTCCCCTATGGGCAAGATTTGGGTTGAGGTGTTGTTCGGAACCCGGGAAAGCTGCCGGACTGAGAGCTTGGAGTTCGAGGTCGTGGATCTCGAAAGTCCCTACCATGCGCTCATTGGTCGGCCGGCATTGGCCAAGTTCATGATCTCCACTCACATGGGGTACCTGAAGATGAATATGCCGGGTCCAAATGGAGTGATCACCATCGCGGGAGACCACAAGCGCTCCATGGACTGTGCATCGGCCGGTTCAAACTTAGCCGAGTCCCTGGTCATAGCTGAGGAGAAGAGGAGAATTCAGCAGGTGGTGGCACTGGCCAAGACGTCGCAGCTCGGCATGCCCGGGATGGTGAACCCGGAGCAGAACGCCTCGTTCCAGGCACCAAAGGAGACCAAGAAGGTGGGAGTTGACCCTAGCAACCCGGAGCGCCAGGTGATCATTGGTAGCAACCTGGACAGCAAATAGGAAGGCGAGCTCGTCGACTTTCTCCGTGAGACTCGGGAGGCCTTTGCGTGGTTGAGTGATGATCTGCAAGGTGTTCCGAGGGAGTTGGCTGAGCACTCCTTGTTTGTCAGGACTGACGCAAAACCGGTGAAGCAACCGACTAGGCGCCTCTCGGATGAAAGAAGAGTTGTTATCATGGAGAATCTCGCGTTACTTCTGGCTGCCCGATTCGTAATGGAAGTTCTCCATCCGGATTGGATATCGAATCCGGTCCTGGTTGAGAAGAAGAAAGATGATCCCCTCCTGCTTAAGGTGTGGCGCATGTGCATCGACTTCACCAACCTCAACAAGGCATGCCCGAAAGATCCATTTCCACTACCCCGGATAGATCAAGTGATCGATTCCCCTGCCGAGAGTGAGCTTTTAACTTTTTAGATGCTTATTCTGGTTTCCACCAGATACGCTTGAATCCAGATGATCAATTGAAGACTGCCTTTATTACCCCGTATGGGGCTTATTCATATCGTGTCATGACTTTTGGTTTGAGAAATGCTGGTGCTACATACCAGAGATGTATGCAGAAATGTTTACATGACCAGATAGGCCGCAATGCTGAAGTCTATGTCGATGACATAGTCATAAAAACAAAAGAAAAATCCTCTCTGATGGAGGATCCGAGGGAGACATTTAAAAATTTAAGGAGATTCCGGATGAGGTTGAATCCGGATAAATGCACGTTCGGTGTTCCGGCAGGCAAACTACTCGGTTTTCTCATATCCAGCCGGGGGATTGAGGTCAACCCGGGTAAAATACGTGCAATCGAGAGCATGAAGTTACCGGTACGTCTCAAAGATGTGCATAAATTCACAGGCTGTCTGGCATCCCTAAGTCGGTTTGTGAGCCGACTAGGGGAGAAGGCCTTGCCTTTATATCAGTTGATGAAGAAGAGCAAAACATTTGAAGAAGATGCGGCGTTGAATGATTTGAAGAAGATGCTCTCAACTGCACCGGTGTTGGCATCCCCATTGCCAAAGGAGCCAATGTTGCTCTACATCGCTGCCACTAACCGGGTAGTGAGTGTAGCCATTGTGAGGTAAAGAGAAGAAAGGGATAAGCTAATAAAGAGACCAGTGTACTATCTGAGCGAAGTGATCTCGACATCTAAACAGAACTACCCGCACTATCAGAAGATGGCATATGGGGTGTACTTGGCAGTCACTAAGCTCAAGCACTATTTTCAAGAGCACCCGATCACGGTGGTATGCGAAGCTCCCCTCGCCGAGATCATCAGCTGTAAGGATGCAAGCGGCCGAGTTGCCAAGTGGGCCATCCAGTTGTCTCCATACGCTCCGGCATACGAGAGACGTGACGCCATTAAGTCGCAGGCACTGCCAGACTTCTTGGTGGACTGCATGTTGCCAAGGAAATCGGTATCCGCCGGATAGAGTGCTTCGGTGATTCCGACCTAGTGGTGTAGTAGGTGTCGGGGAACTGGGATGCAATTGACGCCAACATCACCTTATATCGGTTCCATGTGCAGAAAATATCCGGATTTTTTGAGGGCTGCGAGTTCAAGCACATACCAAGAGGGGAAAATGAAGCAGCAGATGTGTTGTCCAAACTGGGGTCGTCCCGGGATGCCATTCCACCCGGCATCACTCTGGAGCATCTGAGGAAGTCGTCTATCCAGCCCTCACCCAAGTCAGAATCTATCTTCATCCCCAAGGAACCTGGTTCGGAAGTCGTGCCTATGGAGGTGGAAGTTGGGAGTACTGCATTGAACTTGGGGGCTGCGCCACAGAGCTCGGGGATGGCTAATGACAGATCTATGGAGGTGATGTCGGCTAAACCAATGGACATAGACATTCCGGTGTTCCCGGTACGACCTGTTCCGGGATGGGCACAACCCATCATGGCATACATATCGGATGGCACCCTCCCGGAAAACAAAGTACCGTCAGATACCGCGAAGATCCAAGGCATACACAATCATCAATCAAGAGCTATATAAAAGAAGTGTCACCGAGGTGCTCCAGAGATGTGTGGAACCCGAGGAAGGCCAAGAAATGTTGTTGGAGATACATCAGGGAGAGTGTGAGCATCATGCCTCATCCCGGGCATTGGTGGCAAAAGTGTTCCGGCATGGGTTCTATTGGCTCACTGCCTTACAGCAAGCAGAAGACATTGTCCGAAAGTGTGGAGGGTGCCAGAGGTTTGCCCACAGAATACATATGCCGGCATCAGCACTCAAAACCATCCCTATCACTTGGCCATTTGCTGTATGGTGCTTGGACATGGTGGGATAGTTCAAACCGGCAAGAGGCAATATGACACACATGCTGGTGATGGTGGACAAGTTTACCAAATGGATAGAGGTCAAACCAATCCGGAAATGTGACAGACACACCTCGGTCCAATTCTTGAAGGACATCATCCTGAGATACGGGTACCCGCACAGCATTCACAGATAATGGTACCAACTTTGTTGTGGGGGAATTTGCTCAGTTTTGTGCGGAGAAAAGAATCCGGTTGGATGTGGCATCAGTAGCCCACCCGGAAGCAAATGGGCAAGTCAAGAGAGCAAATGTCTTGGTGTTAGCCGGCATCAAAGCCCGCCTGATCGAGCCACTGTTGAGAACTCCGGGATGTTGGATAGAGGAGATAGCGGCAGTGTTGTGGGGTCTCCGGACCACACCGAATAGATCTATCGGGTATACGCCATTCTTCATGGTGTATGGTGCCGAGGCACTGCTCCCAACCGACATACAATATGATTCACCAAGGGTAACAATGTTCACCGAGACCGAGGCAAAGGAAGCCCGGGAAGATAATGTTGATTTGCTCGAGGAGGCAAGGGAATTGGCATTGTCTCGGTCTGCAATTTATCAGCAGAACCTCCATCGCTATCATAGCCGGAAGGTGCATCCCAGAGTATTCCAGGAAGGGGATCTCGTGCTAAGGCTCATCCAGCACACAACCGGGATGCATAAACTTTCACCTCCGTGGGAGGGCCCTTTTGTTGTGAGCAAGGCATTGCACAATGATTCTTATTACCTTGTAGGTGCACAGGAAGCTAGAAAAGGTGTAATGGACAAAGCTGGTGAGGAAACCAAGCGGCTATGGAATGTAGCCTTGCTCCGTCCCTTTTACACTTAAAGGGCGCAGTGTATGTATCCCCTTTTTTATCAATGAAATGGTGGCACCCCGAGACGTTACTCGGGGACTGCCTGGCACAAATGTATTGTTTATCCTAACTCGCATGTCCACATCCTCGGGAGGAACCCGGGGACTGCCTATTTTTGTTTTACTTTGGTTTTGCTATTTATCTATTTTGTGCATGTCGGCAACCCAGGGAGGAACTCGGGGACTGCCTTGTACCTATTTTTGTTTGGTATATGCCGGAAAAATTCTGAACTCGGTTTCAAAATCGGAGTAATGTATGTCATGTGAAATAATCTTGTGACTCGACTGACGAACGCCGAAATGGTTGTCAAGAGCAAAGAACATCAAGTGTGGGAAACACGAAAACGAACTCGGGGACTCGGGATAGGAATTCCTCCGGCATATGCGTCTTACTATTCCGTTTTTTACTTTTTATGTCGGAAATTTAGCAAATAGAACTCGGAAATTCATAAGTAATATATACCGTTAACAGAGTTTCGTGACTCGACTGTCATCACTGAAATGGTAGACAAGAGCAGAAATTACCTAACGGCGGTAAACATGAAAATGTACCCGGGGACTTGTGGCAGAATAAACCGGCATAACTTGTCTTGAGATAAAGCAAAAGTTGGCAGGAATAGAGTACGAATTAAAAGTATATTACAACTGCACCCGGCATCCCGGGGATTTAATGTTTCCACAACTAAGTGTTTTTAGATCGAACACCATGGGTTTGCAGCAGATGATCAGGAAGCAGTACGAAAGTCGGCTTCTCGGATTGATCGGCAGCAGGAGGAACGGTGACGGTCTCCTCAGCACTGGCGGTGGTGTTCGGAGCGACCACATTCATATCGTCTTGAGGGATCTCGGGTGGCGAAGGAGCAACGACATCCCGGGAAGCCACGGTCTCGGTGACTACGGCTGTCTCGGCGTTATCAGCCTCCGGTATCTCGGCGTCCGCGTCACCGGTATCCCCCGTCTCGCCGTCATCTTCATAGTCTGACTCGGAGTCAGATGCAATGAGGCTCGTGATGAAGGCGCCGGGATCCGCCCAGCCGGCGAGGCGGTGAGCAAACTCTTGGCGTAGCCGGATCTTGACCGGATCAGTGTACCACTCCGGGACGACGCGCAAGCTCTTGATCACTTCAAGATCGAGCCCCTCGTACCAACTCAGCACATGTTCCAGGCGTGAAGCCGGTTACCGGCATCCTGAAGCACGGTGGCCAGTTCGGTGACCGAGAGGTTGCCGGTAACGCCAGGCCACAGGGCACCATGAGCATGGACTGCCGTGCTAAGGAGCTCGGTGCCGATAGACCGGAGAGGTACTATCCGGGCCTTCAGGGCGATGAGGTGATCATCGATGTCCCATGAATCTGAGACAGGACTCTTCCCGGCCCTCTTCTCCCGGGCGGCAGCGATCGCGAGGGTAGCAGCTTCCCGGGAATGCTCAGAGTGTCCTTTAGAAAGGAGAACTGTCACACGAATAAGCCATGAGGCGATATCGTCAAAAAAGGAAGACAAAATAAAGAGAACTCGGTGCACTTACTCTTCATATCCCGGTTTAGACTGGTGAGATCGGTAAGCCAGCCATCCTGCTTCGACCGGAGAAGGGCCAACTCGGTCTCCGCAAGGTGCGCGCGTGCCTCAGATTGATCCAACGTTTCCTTCTGCTTCTTGGTAGCGTCCAAGAAACGCGTCTTCAAGTCTGCAGCAGTGGACTTGGCCTTCTCCAGCTCGACAGTCAGCCGCGCGATCTCGGATTGAGCATCAGATAAGGCAGATTTTTGATCCTCCGAGATCTTTCGCGCGGCGTCCCGCTCCTCCCGAAGTCGCCCCTCTGACCTCTTGGACTGACCGAAGTCAACAAGAAGCCGGTGCAAGACGTTGCTGCGTTTTTTGCTGCATTTCTGTAATCAGTGTTTATCCGACATCAGTCTCGGGGACTTCAACGGAGAAGGAGATAACAAGACATTTATTCGAGATCCACAGTTATAACCAACTCGATGGAGAGGATCTCGTGGACTGGGAATTGAAAATTTCTTTTGTCAGATTGGAGCCTAGTGATCTGCTACTCGGTGGAGTCTAGAGTACTAAGCACTAATCTCGGGGACTAGTGAGGATAGAAGAAAGAAACTTACATCAACAACCCGAGTAACATCCAGGACAACCACCTAGAGAGCGTGCAGGGCTTGAGCACTGCGGCTCGGGCCAGCAGCGTGCAAGTCTCCCACGACCTCGGAGGCGTCGGCATCAATCCAGGCCAGGTTGTAGTCTTCAACAGCGCGCAAGCCGGTTACGGCGGACGCACTCGCCGTGGCGACCTTCCGGGATCCTGAGGACACAAAGGTGCTTACGGACGCTCGCAGGTCCTGCAACGCAGCTGTGGGGATCTCGACAGGAGGTGGTGGTAGCCCGGAAAACTTACCCGAGGAAGAAGAACCCTTAGTCAGGATCAAATCCTGGGATGAAGACTTCGGAGGGGCGTTGGGTCTGGCGGGAGCACTCTTCTGGCCAGATCCCTGGCTGTGCTCCTTCCCGGGTTGGGGATCAGCTTGCCGCGCAGCCTGGGTGCAGGACTGCTTCGGCGGTGGAGTCTTCCGGAGACCTACCCGGGCAGGGGCTCGGGGTACAACCTGATGAGGAGGACTTGGCACGTCCGCTTCAATATGCGGATACGCTACTCGGCGCGGTGTATCCGGAAGAACGGTATCTTCGGCGCCCGAGGTCGCCCGAGCCGGGGGTTCGGTCACCACTTGGTGGCCGCCCGGAGTCCCCATGTCGGTGGCAGCACGGGATGTAGGGACCTCGGTCAGGACAGGACCGGACTCAAGCTGACCGTCATCTTGTGCTCGGCGCCGAGGTGGAGAAGGGGCAGCCCGGGAAGGACTAGGAGACCTGGATCCCGGAGGACGGGAACCGGCGGACGGCGGAACGTCGAGAGCCGCTCTGCAATAAAACGGGATGTCAGAAAGGACCTCGGGAGAAACCGAAATAGAACCACCCGAGGGGAGAATGTCATACCCGGAGGACACGGTGGGAGGACCTCGCCTCCGCCGAGGAGGCTTGTCGCCTGGCTGCTTGGTGATCCTGGTCTTCTTGGAAGCTGCGCCCGAACCACCGGCATGTGCGGTCTCGGACCCCGCACGCTTACGGCTCTCGGCGCACTTCGTGCTGACCGTAGGTCCCGGAACCACTGGCAGGGCGTATTGGAGAGGACGAGCATCAATTACATCAAGTATTTGGCAATCATCATCATCATCTTCGTCAGATTCGATGGGAATAGCCTCTGGAGCTGAAGGCTTACCCGGAGCGGCAGCGCGAGCCCGAGGAATCGAGAGATGATCCTCGCCATCAGGATCCTCATCCAGCATCTTCTCGGGCAGCGAGAAGTCTGGGGCGAACCGGTTCTCCTGATGCATCAGGTTTTCCTCGATTTGACGCTCAAAGATCTGCAATAGAGAAGGGAAAAAGTCATCAGCAAATTACAATAGCCAATGCAGAAAGGATATCGGTGAGGGCTGGCATGCCCACATCCTCCAGTGGTTTCCGCCGAGTGGCCGGGGGAAGTCCCCATGTCCAAGTTTCCGACATCTTGGTCCGAGCAATGGCTCGGACGCGGCGGTAAACCGCGGCTTTGACTAGAGAAAAGATGCTGGTGTGAGTGGGGTCATATAGACCGTTCATGAAACGGATCTTGTGTGCCCGGGTTTGAAGATGGAAAACCCGGCGGCTTATGAAGGTGCGGAGGAGATCATCGCCCGTCATGTCATCCGTGAGAACGGTAAGAACGTCGTGCATACTCTCGACCTTCTCGGAATCCGACATCTGGCTCCAGAGTTCAAAGTTGCGAGGAGGGCCCATGACGAACTCGGGAAGATTAATGAATTCCGGAGCTGAGGAACTCGAAGAGTCTCCCGAAACCACCCGATTACGCACGTAGAAGAAACTACGCTGCCATTTCCGGCGAGACTCCAGCCCTTGAATCTTGGGTAATCCGGAGTCGGCGCGTGGGATAATGGTTGCAGCCCCGCAGTCGACCAAGTCCTTCACTTTCTGGTCGGGGTTGGGGATGACTTGCCGGCGGAGAAGAAAATACTTGCTCCACATGTCCACGAAGGGCCAAATGCCGAGATACCCCTCCGCGTAGGAAGCGAAGCAAGATAGTGTCATGATGGCGTTGGCGGGAAGGTGATGTGGTTGAAGATCGTAAGTGTCGAGGAAGTCACGGAAGAAGGGGCTAGCCGGAAGCCCAAACCCGCGCTCGAAGTGAGTGAGGAATACTACCCGTTCGCCGGGTTGGGGCTCCGGCTCGACCTCGCCGGTCGGAAGTCGGCTTTCCACTTGAGGTGGAATCCGGTGAGTTTGGTACAACCAGTCGAGATCCCCCTGATGGGTCTCGGATCCGTCCCAGCATCCTCTGACACTCTCGTCACCCATCTCGGAGGGTCCGGAGGACATATCCGAGCTAGTCTGCAGGCGCAAGGTCCGGTTAGTTGGGTTAGTATGTCGGCAATGGGAGAACACGGGTTAAAAACTATCCCCGTGGACCAACATCCTAACGAATAGATCTACCGTGCAAAGTAACTTTGTTCGGCACGAGAAGCGAGGTGCGCGTCGTCATACCGAGATCCGGGTTGGAGTCGAGATACAAAGTCTCTTTCCCTGGATAGATCTCCTGGGGCAAACAGATCTCGGGAGAGGGATGTCGGTATAAAACATCCCGATCTCAAGGGCAAGAGTTGTTTCTGGCTTCTTACTTGATTTTCTTCAAGCTGATCCCGCACATCGGCTTAAGTCGCTGTACAGCACCAGCTTCGGGGACTAGTGTCGGGGGGCTGCCCCCCGGGTAGGCAGATCCCGGTACAAAGCAGTAGTATGGCAACAGTAATTGACCTTTGGGGGCGAGCAAGGGTCGTCCTGTGGTGCATCGAAGGGGCAACTTGACCTTTCAGGTGTGGTTGGGCCCAAAGTGTCTCCTGGAGGGCGCAAGGGTCATACTGGAAGCTATAAATAGCCCCCCAGGCCTTCAGGACGGCATAAGCGCCAGCGGATGGTTCCTCTAAGAACTAGCTTCTCAAAGATGTCTTTGGTAACAGCCTAAGACATCTTCGGGACGCTAGGCCTAGACATACTCATCCTAAGTTGTAATCCGGAGCAGGGGTGGAACTCGGGCACAACCGGGAGGGCTCTTGGGCTTCTCGGTATGTCGGAGTCCTCCGGTAAGATCCCGGGTAGAGGAGAACCCGGAGGGTCCGGATGGGCTTCCCGGGTAGATACTAACCGACTTACCTATCTCGGTCCTGGCAAGTTATCTTTGGTGTACAGGAAGGACATGCCGAACAGAACAAGGAGGAGACCGACATGGGGGCATGTCGGTCGAAAGTAAGAAATCTGGTGCAGGCTTTCCTCCTGACACGGGGGGAAGTCCCATTCCCCCTGGCACGGAAGCATGGTCAGCTCCCGTCTGGCACGGGAGCGTGTAAGCCGGTACGATGACGCTATGACAAGATCGGACATGCCTAGCCCGGCAATCCGGAAAAGGCTACCAGGCATGGGCGAAGACATGTCTTGTCTCTGACAGGGGGACAATGATGATCCAGGACGGCGCATGCAGTCCTTGCCGGAATGATGACGGCAGGGCTATACCGGATAGCACGGCGGCTAGGTCGCACTAGCCGGTGTCGACATAACCATTAGCCCTGTCCGTTTGGACCGTGCTGTATTAGGGTTTCTGGCTCTCCCGGCCGGAACTCTATAAAAGGCGCCACAACTCTTTCTGTGGGCAGATGACCAACTTGAGGGCCAAAACTATAGTCTCATTTACTCCTTATGCATTGACTTCCTCCCCTTCTCTAGTTCATCTAGTTCATCTTGTTCATCACCAAGAGAGCTCAAGGAGCATGTTGTAGATCTTGACTTACACTTATATTGAGAGGAAAGGCAGGAGTAGGTGTGTTACCTCCTCACGAGGGCCCTGAACCTAGGTACATCGTGTGTGTGTCTTTGCCTTCGTGCATTTGTTTGTGTTTGTTAGATCTTTGAGAGTGTTCTTCGGTGATCTTACGCGTTCCGGCATCTCCTACCGTGTGAGCACTCTAGCTCGCTAGCCCTCCCCGGATCCACCAGCGTCCATCGGCCCCACACATTAGCCATCCTATGGCATCTGCCGTGACACCACCACGACACATGTTATGCTCTTCCACTGCATTCTGGTACTGCCATCTTACCATATTTTTATTGTAGCAAACTATCAAGGAATTCCACCAGTTAAGCGGAGCCAAGCAAGGGGAATTGGTCAAATAAAAAGGTGTTTTGCAATAAATTGCTTGCTTCATTCTTTTTTGCAAGAACCATGAGGCTTTTATCCTTGCTACATCTAGTTAATCTACATTCTTTTGTCCAATCACATAGGGAAAGTGGACATCAACAACCTAGCGGCACCAATCCAACCACGTCAAGATCATCAATGGAGAGGAAGCCAACAAAGAGGCAGCCTGCTGTTGGTATGTAAATTGGTACACTTGCATGCGCTGCAAGTTTTTCAAATTATTTTTGTCTATGCTCTCTACAGTAATGTGCCTAGCTTGAGCATACAAGCCTTTGTGTATTGATCTGCTATGCAATCACAATAAAATGTTTCCAATGTTTTGCAAATTGAAATGAATTGGATGGATTTGGTGTTATGTTGCACATTGAAATGGTAGTTTCCATCCCATATTAATACTTTTTGCATATTGAAATGATTCCATGTCCTATTAATACTTGTTGCATATTGAAATGAATACATGTCCTGTTAATACTTGTTGCATATTGAAATGATTTTGAGGGTTTTGTTAGGTTTTAATGTCAACCTTTCTGCTTATTAATGTAGTATAATTAAATGATACTGAAATCTTTTTTAAGCACCTTGGCTGATTGTGGTGTATTGCTTCCTATGCATTTCAACCATTCATCTAATGGTTATCTTTTCTTGTTCATGTAAAGTGGAACCGCTTACTGAAATCGAGAAGATTAGAGCTAGGACCAAGATGAGCAACAACAGTATGTTAAGGTCCCTTGGTCTCCCAGCTTTAGTGAATTTGCTTAGAAACAATAATGGGGTTAATCGAGAAGGTAGTGCAAGTACCGCTGAATCCTCCATGTCTGCCATCACACAAGCTGAAAGCTCGGACTATGATCCTTGCAACGAGGAAGTTATTGATGAACAAGTCGATGACTGTTTAGTGGACACGACTGTGCAGGTGCCACTCTATCTTGTTTGGATGGTTGGGATTAGTTGTTTGCTATTTCCTTTTCATGTTCTTTTACTTCATTACGTTCTTGTAGCATTTTATTACTTTTGATCTCATGCTTCTGGCTTTGCTGTTTATAGAAGGCACAGAAGTTTACTAGTAGGAGGAAAAAGTGTGCAGTTAAGAAGAAGAGGAGTGCGGCAAGCCCAGAAGAAACAACCAGTCAAATGGATCCTTCTAGGGTGTTTGGGATAGCCCCTGGAAACACAAAAAATTGCTAGAAGTTGAGGACGTTGCTCCTGCTAGAGTCACCAGAAACAAAGCAAAGCATGCTGTTGACGCCAACCATGAAAAGACTCCGCTTCCCGACATTGAAGAAAGCACGCAGCAAGGTGATGAGGATGACGGAAACACTAGGCAGGCACTTGTCATCCCTGTTGGACCATTGGATGAAAGGCAACCTTGCTTTGATGACAGTCAACCCTACCATGATGATCAAGGAACTCAGCAACAAATCGAGCTGCCTACTGGTGATGAAGGCAAGTTCATCTCTGACAGTTGTCTCTTACTCTCTTGTTTGCTTCTATTTGATTACATGCCACATGATTGCCATGTCATTTTCACATTCATTGTGAATATTTACATTAGTGTTTGATGAAGAATGTGAAATTGTTGGTCCTAATAAAAGTTTATTTCCTATTCAAGCAATGCAATTGTGGCTGCTGCGCGTAGGAGAAAAGGCAAAGGACTGGAAAGGATTACTAAGACGACGGGTTCCAAGGTGACAATTCGAATTGCTGAAGGGAAGACATCTCCTGAGGAGCCTGTGATGTCTGCCAAGTTTACATCGGAGTGTGGATATACTGCCAGAACCCATACACGAGTTCTTCCCCGTTTCAAGGATTACAAAAAAGATGCCAACTTGATCGAGGACTACATCGGCAAAGTTGTTGTAAGTTACTTGCCTCTTTGTGATTCTTTGTTGGATGTATTTTCTTTCTTTATTTTACACCTTTCATATGATCACTAATAATGTCTATTGCTTGCTTGCTTCATTGTAGGGAAATTTTTACATGACACCAACTCGAAGGCCATAAAGGAAGCATATACCAACAAGTTGCAGGTAGTATCAAAGAACATGCGGCACAAGATAAAAAAGAAATACTTTGATCCATTTAATGCTAAAGATCTTAGCATCAACTCTCCAGTAAAGGACCTGAATGATGATGAATGGCACGCTCTTTTGAATTTGTGGAACACACCAAAACACAAGGTATGCCTGTACATGTGCCCTTGGTCTTATTACATGTACTTATATGTATCTGCTGCTGTTTGCATGTACATGCTTTTAGATTTTGCTCTCATGTATGTGATCATCTTTTTGTACATTGTTTTGGTAGAAAACCTGTCTCTCTAACTCGGATAATCGAAAGAAGGTTGAGTTCCAGCTGACAACCGGTTCCAGGTCCTATGAAGCAACTATCCATGCCGCTGTAAGAGCAAAGCATATTTTATCTTTATTAGGCCCAATTAGCTTCTGTCCTGCTGACTTGTTGAACAACATCAGAGGGAGAAGCTCAAAGGTGATGAGGAGCTGAATGCGATTGGGGTGTTCGAGATCACACACATGAGTGCAATGAAGGGCTTATCAGAGGCAGCCAAGATAGCAATTGTAAGTCATTTTAGTTGCTGTGTTTGCTTCCTGCTATAGTGCAAGGTCTATTTTGAGCTGTTGTGTTTGCTTGTTGCTCTATTTCTGAACTTGTTTACTCAGTCTGCAATATATCTAAACTTTGTGCTTGCTTGTTCAAACTTGTCTCTAGCTTATCTCATTGTGTTGTTGTACACCTGCTGTGTTTGCTTCCTGCTGTAGTGCAAGGTCTATTTTGAGCTGTTGTGATTGCTTGTTGTTCTATTTCTGAACTTGTTTACTCAGTCTGCAAATATATCTAAACTTTGTGCTTGCTTGTTCAAACTTGTATCTAGCTTATCTCATTGTGTTGATGTAAGCCTAGTACCAAAATTACTGCAGTACCAATAAAAGTTGCAGTAGATGTAGAATGTTGCATCTTGTAATATACTTGTTGTTTGATTAATCTTAATTGTTCATGGTAGGCTAAGATGGAGGAGAAGTTGGATGCCCCGATACCTGAAGGGCAACATGCAGTGTCCGCTGTGGAAGTTGTTGGTCAAGTGCTGACTGCAACATGCCCTTCGAGGACATTCTTGGTGAATGCTGGGATGCGGTCCAGAGCATCCTGCACCAAGGCGGCATCCCATGTCCAAGAGCTCAAGGTGAAGCTAGCACAAGCTGAAAGGATAAATGAATGCATGTTATACGAAGTTTCTGCATTGCGGAAGAGGACAGAAGAATCTGAAGCTGTAAATGCTGCCCGTGATGAGAAATATAAAATCACGTTCAAGAAGACGGAAGAACAACGAGAACAATTTTTTGCGATGATGGCTCTCATGGGTGCTAAGCCTTCTTAGGCTGCTTGTTCTTCGATCCGTTGGTGCCTGTCATTTGACAGTTGATCTCAGTTTGAGACAATGATCTTTTTTTGGCTCTGCTCTGCCTTTTTGCTGTCGGTTAACACTTACATGCCTTTGTTGGCAATTCTGACCATGGTCATTTGGATGCCTTTGTTGGCAATTCGTACCACAAATTATGTCCTGATGGTTTATAGCAATATAGCCTGTGATTTCAGTTTGAATATGTGTTGTATTGTATTTTTTGCCATGTGGGGCAACGTAGGACTGACAGATAGGACCCATCAAATTCTGACATGTGGGGCCAAATTGATTTCTGGCACGTGGACCCAAAAAAATTCCGACAGGTGGGACCCAAAACTAACTGACAGGTGGGACCCAAAAAAATTCTGACAGGTGGACCCAATAATTTCTGACAGGTGAGACCCAATAATTTCTGACACGTGGGACCAAAAAAATTCTGACATGTGGGACCCAAAAATTTCTGACAGGTGGGACCCACGTGGGACCCACTCTGACAGGCGGGACCCACTGACAAGTGGGACCAACCTGACAAGTGGGACCCACTGACAGCTTGGCCCCACACTGATAGGTGGGATCCACACTGACAGGTGGGATCCACACTGACAGGTGGGTCCAAGCTGACAGGTGGGTCCAACCTAACAGGTGGGGTCGCCCCGACAGGTGGGATCCACACTGACAGGTGGGGTCGCATCCGACAGGTGGGACCCACACTGACAGGTGGGGTCGCCTGAAGTGTGGGTCCAACCTGACAGGTGGGGTCGTCTGACGTGTGGGTCCAACCTGACAGGTGGGGTCGGTCCGACTGATGGGTCCGTCAGTCTGACAGTGGGGCCAGAATGACAAGTGGGACCGTGCAGCCCATGGGCTTGGCCCATTTAACCAGTCGAATTAAATAAGAAAACAAATGTAAAAAGGCTTCCTTGTTGGGCTTGGCTCATTTAGATGACTCACAGCTCAGCTTTCCAACGTGGTCTGGCTGAAATTGGTGGTGACCAAATAGTTGGATTGGTCACAAACCAATCTATGACCAATTGAAAAAAAAGGTCACATACTGTCATTAGTGACCCTCGGTATGTGACCTTCCTTTTTTGGTCACAAAAAGGTCACAAATGACTTATAGTGACATTTCTGTGACCAAAATTGAGGGTTACCAGTTGACATATTGCATGACCTTATCGTCTCCGCCTGCCGCCTGGATGGAGGTGGTGTATAGCTACAAAAGCTCGATAGGGATGCTGGAGCCCTCGTAGCCCTTGGGGAGAGCCGGTATGAACTTTGGGGGCCAGACCACACGGCGTAGGGAGCGGGTGAACGCCATGCAGCCCGTGGCGTACGTGGCGACCCCGTGCTGCAGCGCGTTGCGATTCTACTCGCCCGCCTGGCCAATCTCCTCCACGAGGCGGTTATGGAGGTTGCGCTGGAGCTCCATCCCCACGCGCGCGTCTGGCGCAGTGCGCTGCACAATCAGGCAGTCGTGAGGCGAGGACGCGTGGGAGGCAGCCCTCTGCGTCGCGGCTGGTGCAGGCCCTGGAGGAGGCGGATGCGCGTCTGGCGCAGCCGTGCCCGCGAGGGAGGGGTGCACGACGGACTGTGACAGAGCAGGGCGAGTCGTGGCGATGCCCACGAGGTGGTTGAGGCGCTCCAGCCACTGGTCGTGGGCCTCAGCGGTAGGCTGGTAGCGGAGAAGTTCTTGCGCCATGACCAGGGCGGTGTGCGGTGCGAGATCCGTCCTTCCTTGGACGGAGCCGCTTGGGCGATACGTCGGGTGCAAGGACTGCGCGTCATCTTCATGCTCGGCGTCATGCTCGGGCTCCTCCACATGAGGGCTGGAGTTGGCGCGCTCCTCAGGGCAGGGACGTCCTCACCGTCCGCGCGTGGTTTTGGCGCCGGGCGCGGTGCGAGCTCCTTCTGACGCGCGACTGTTGGCGCGGGCGGCGCGAGTGGCGCGGGTGTCCGCCTTGGCGCGTAGGAGACTCGAAGGTCATTGACGCGCCTCAGTCCCCTACCTGACACGCCAAATGTCAGAGAGTGACTCCCACGGAACAGAGATAGTCAAGCCCTGAAGAGTAGTTCGAAAAGGGGTTGATCACGGAGGTCAAGCGACCCTCGATAGGCACGATGATGATGCTCGCCGGGCCTGGAGGGGAAAACCCACGACAGAGATGGACACCGGCCCGTACCTAGGTTCACGGCCCTCAGGAGGAGGTAACACCGCTACTCCTGCTTGTCTGTATTGCACTGCAAAGGTTACTGTACAACTGAGCTTGCCGAGGGCTCTCTTGAGTCAGTTCGTGCTTGGAGACGGACATAGTGGTTGTGTTCCTCCTCCAGCAGATGGCTATCCTACTTGCTCGGCTAGGGTTTACAAGTGTTCAGCAAGCAATTGGCCCATCTTCTGCTACGGTGGAGCTCTTGCTCCTTTTATAGGCGCCTCCGGCATCCTCCTGGCGCCGTGCAGTCCAGGTGGGCTCCCACCGGGGAGTGGCGTGGTAGAGATGGAGTTCACAATTCTTCCTACCTCCATGGACACGGTCCATACGCGATAAAGTTGAGCGCGGTGTCCGACAGGCAGCAGACCACGCAGAACGGCTCGCAGGGGTTGCAGTGATCGTGGTGGAGCCCACGATGACGATCTTCTTGGAGTGTTGCGCTGTCCAGCCGCTTTATCACCGGAGAGGAAACTTCCAGCTGTACTGACACGGGCGGCACAACTTTGTTGACTCCTTTATCACCAGAACGGCAACAGGAGTGTCGTCGTCACCCTGCGGCTGCTGCAGAGGCCATGTGCACTCTATAGTGTTGGCTTAGCCGCGAAGTCTCTCCTCAGGGCCAAGGCAGCCTGCAGAGGAAATCTTGTTCACTTCTCTCCAGGCGAGTGGAGCCTCGGGAGAGTCTCTTGAAGCGCATGTCCTATTCAGGCCTTCGCTTCCTCTTCAGGCCCTCAAGAGGAGTTGCCTCTCGAGGGTCTCTCCAAGCGATGGCTTGGTCCTTAGTCGTTTTGTCGGGTCCGTCAGCGTGCGAGGCCTGGGGAGAGTGGGCTCTGCACACCCCAGTCCTCACTGGGCCGACATAGATTCCCTATGCTCTACATGAAAAAAAAAAGTCCTACAGCTTTCTCCAAACCCTTGCAAGCATCTGTATGGATAACCAATCCAGCAGGGTCCCCTATAAACTTGTGTAAATTGCACAGAAACCACCACCAGCTCTGCTCGTTCTCCATCTCCACCACACCAAAAGCAACTGGAAAAAGCCAGTTGTGTCCATCAACTGCACAAGAAGCTAGCAACAGTCCTTTCCATTTTCCAGTTAGAGCAGTTGCATCCACAGCCAAATATGGCTTGCAACCTTTACGAAACCCTTCATGGCAAGCCTTGAAAGAGACAAAAGCACTCCTGAAGACATTTCTTTCCACAAAACTTACTCTCACGTTGGAACGCACAACCATATCGTCGACTTCTACCACACTACCTGGACTTGCCTTCTCCACCTCACCTTCTCTACCACAGTACCTTTATCTTCGCTAGGGCCAGTTCTCTAGCTTCCCATACCTTCGTGTAATTCAGAGATGTGGACAACTCATCTGGAGAGATAGTTGCTCCAAGGCTTTGTTTCTGTCTTAGCGCTGGAGTCATCTCACTTGCCACCCACCCTTTGGTTGCTAAGTGTTCTTTACGCCATGCCAACTTAGGGATACAACTGTGCCCATACAGGTTATATTTTATGTCTACCATGTTTTTCGCATCATGTTTGTCACAAATCTTCTTTGGCGTAAGAACGGCATGCAACTTCCATTTGCACCTCTCATCTGGGCAGTGAACCGTATACCTGTGTTTCTGACTCTTCTCAATATCGAAAGTATTGTTGCTGAGGAGGCAGGACGTTGTAAGTGCTAACCGAAGTTCATCCAAATTTTTGAATCTTGTCCCTGCAACAAGCGTAGGAGCATTCCTATCCCATTCAAGCTCTGGCATGCCATGGCCATCGTATTCATCTGCAATCATCATGTCAGCGTTCTCCTCCTCCTCTTCAGGACTATCTTGTACAAGCATAGAGGCAGGGGCCCTATGGCCCAATTTACCCATAAACTGAGGAAACATCTTCTCATCTTCATCGTCGTTCCACGACACACAATCGTCGAGCACCACTTCATCGTCTGAACACATATCATCTTCAGCATCTGCAGTGGGCTGACTTGCACTACTACTGGAGGGCTGACTTGTACTACCACTGGGCTGACTACGAGGTAACGGTGGAAGGTTTGCATTAGCAGTTGCCCCCTTTCCCGTTGAACTCTTTCGAAATTCATGTAGAAGTCGTTTCCGAACCACCTCAATCCTAAGTTTACAGAATCGCTCGGTCGCGCTCTGAGCAAATAAGTATCCAATTGCAGGGTCATCAGCCAATAGGATGAAACTGTCCTCCACAATTGACCAATATTTGACAACAACATTATCAACTATCCGCCAGCTATACCGGGCACCCATAGCATTAAGCAAATCCTTCAGAGAAAAAGATGTTTCTACCACCAAACGAAACCAAAAAAGATCGCCTAACTCGTGATCGTCCTCCCAATGACTGGCAAATTCGACTGACAAGCAAAAAAAGGTATTCGGATTCATCCTATTGAACAAAATTCATGGCGATAAAGGTCAAATTGAAGCTGTATTCAACTACATACATCACGAAATCGACACAATCGATAAATTAATCGAGAAATTATGTACTTACTTCCCCATCCAAGTGTGATCTGAATCCAATTTCACCCAGTCCTCGCCTTCAAAAGGCGGAACGGGCGGGGCCTGGAACTGCCGCCATGGATGCGTCTTCCAAGCGGAGGTTCAGTGCACCACCGGTGGACGGGGCGACGCTGGGGCGCGGCGTGTCCGATCGGGATTTTGGGGGGGGGGGAGGGAGGGTGGGGTGGGGGGGGAAGACGATGATTCAAACCTACCAGCGGTCCAATTCGAAAAGCTCCGACCCCAGGAAATCCCAACCGAGCCACACACTAGCCAAGCCGTGGAAATTCCAGCCGAGCCGCGCCAGGCCGACCCCACCAGTCAGGCCAAGTGCGGGTAAAAGTAGGTTGACCAGAGGAAAACGAGCGTTTGAACGATATGCGACAAACCTGGGCACATACCAGAGAAACAACACGAGTATGGCACATACAGATATAACTCAGCTAGGTATGGCACATAACGAGTTGACCCTTTTGAAAAATAGGGTAGCACCCTAGCGCACGGCGCTACCCTCCATAGGGTAGCACCCCAGGACACGGCGCTACCCCCTAGCACTTAGTCGTTTTTGACATTTTCGCAAGGGGATGCCAAACTGTGCGGGCCCCACGATGCCACGTTGGCAGGAGGGTAGTGCCCCAACGTATGGCGCTACCATAGAGAGTGTAGAACCCAGCGTTAGGCGCTACCCAAAAGGATTAGATTCTGAAATAGTTTCGAAAATGATATATTTTTTTGCTGAAGTTTGTCTAAAGGTTTAATTTTGTGAAATTTCACCATAGGTAGCTCCATGCGGCTGCTGTTCTCGCTCCAATTTCCAGCGCTTCCGGTCAAACGAGTTGACTTGCTATTGGGCCACTGCTAGAGAAGGCCCATGACCAGCTAATGTCACATACGCTAATAACTTGGCCCATAACTAAATCACCCGACCAGACCTTTGTCTCAAAAGAAAATCCCATCAAAACTCAGCTGAACCATTACCAGTGGACCAGAACAGAAAATTAAAATTTGTGGATAATCTAATAAGAACGGCATGAAAACAATGGGTAGCTATTTTTCCAACAAAAAAGACCTTCACTCTGCTAACTCCTTAAGCCTTTCCATAAATACAATTACCATAGAAAATCATAAAAAACTGCTATGCTCATCAAGGAATTTCGAACCACTTTCCCAAAACAACAAAGAACGAAAACGCTTTAAATCGAAACATTGAAAAACACATATCACTTGAGTGTTTTTCATACATAGTAGAGCATTGTGTTCGATAGGTTTGCTACTTACAAACTTTCCCACAAGTTACTAATAAGTTCGCATACACCTACTGAATTTATATCGACAAACTTGAAAATCATAAACATGTCATGTAGTAGATATTGGACCAGCTAAATCTAGATTCTTCAAAATGGTATGTTCTTATCTTCATGTCCATGTTGCCAAAAAGGGTAAGTATTAGATCTTCACACATTTATCTATCAGATTCTACACAAGAAATTACCCATTAATTCATCCAACTACCAAGTTATTTACCAAACACTTACCAGATAAATTTAATATATAGCTACCACGTTGTCAACTATTAATTACTCCTGTTTTTCTTTTTTTCCTACAATTATCAGGTCGTTTTAGTAGAGTATTCGGATGATGTTACTTCAGCATATTCCAGGGTAGTTAGTAATTACCATGATTCTATGTCATAGCTATCCATTGAAGATAGTTATCACCGACTCTGCATCTAGATATAAAGATTCTCAGACACATGCTATAACACATTTCCATCACAAGTGTTTACTTGGCATTTTGTTCTTATGAACAACTAGAAAGAAATTCTAGTTCATGCTAGCTAGGTTTATTCTATCATCTCAGTTCATGCTAGTTAATCATGCTTGATAGCAGTGGTAAGATCATGCTATTTATCAAGTTTAATTGCTGCTAACTATCAGGTTAATGCATGCTAGCTACGAGATTCTTTTATGCTGCCTATCACTTAGGAAAAATATTTATTAGTATACATGACAGTAGTTACCAAGTTTTTTACTTGAACAGGGCAACATGCTAAATATTAATTGAAAAGTACCAAATTCTAGACCCTTGATAGACAAGAACTTGGTAACCAAGAAAGAAACTGGTAGCTTTGCAAAATAAACTAGCCAAATATTGGAGGTACCATAGTATCAAAAAACAATTGCAAAAAGGGGAATACCGTAAAATATATTTAGCTACCAGGTTGTATGGCATAGCTATCAGGTTTACAACACAATGTTATCAGGCAGATGCCAATTATACCGATGATAAATAACATGAAACATATCAATTCACAGGATTGCAATGATTATAAGAAAGTATGATAAAGTGGTATCTCGCTAGCCCGAATATAACAGCAAAACATAAATGCCCAGGCACCTCTGAGTTTCAAAGGAAGACTAGAGATAAGATATCAAAGATAAAAGCATCTAGATTACACCGCGGTTAACATATTAAGGGACAAGCACATTACACTAAGAATTACAATTATGCTATCGAGAAGGTGCTCAAAGAAGGATGGAGACTCAACAGTAAAGTAAAAGATATGCCCTTCACTGAGGGAAGTAGGGATTCAACATGTGCTAGAGCTTCTTATCATTTTGAAAACAAAGGTTAAATTGTTTTTGAGTGGTGGCTGTTAGGTCATTGAATGTTAATGGGTACTCTAACCCCTTGTCAACCAGACTTTCTTAAGAACGGCTCTCATGAAGGACGTTATTTCTATCCAAGGGCAGATCATCCCACATTTCTCTTTTGTTTACACATGTAGTTAAAAACTATTTTCATTGTTTGACTGATTAGATCAGGGCAAAAATGTGAAGAGAATGCAACAGTTAAAGTTGTTATTAATTTGGGGCTGGGCACCCCATTTGCCAGCTCTTTTTGAAAATTAATAGATAAGCGGATGTATATGCCACTAGTCTGGTTGGCGAAAGTATGTCCAAAGGCAAACGACAAGGTTGATATCCGTAACCCCACATACTTCCTCATGAGCTCAAAACAGTGGCACAAATTGAGAAGTGTTTGAAGGTTTTAATGGTAGCACATGCGAATTTACTTGAATTGTTTGAAATTGCCATGTATAGGTATTTATGATGGACTCTTTGAAATAACTTGGTTTTTTCAGGGACTTGGAAGCACAAGCATCGTCTCAGCTTAGTACAAGTGGAGGCTAGCAAAAGATGGGAACCGACAATTCAAGAGAGCAATAACCGTCAAAATCATGCTTGCGATGAAATAGAATTAATGGAGGCATAATAAAGATACAAGAACTCTGAGTCAAAATATGTCATCAAGTCTTAATTGACTTTTTGTTTTCAGTCATAACATGTGTAAGAATGTGCCAAGTCAATTCATATGAATAATTCAAAGGAGTATACCACAGTGTAATATTCTATTATGAGCAAAGCAATGCAAGCAAATATCCAAAGAGACATGACATCCATCATAAATAAATTGGAAACGATCATAAGAGAACACGAACTACTAAGCATCCACCAATCGACATATACCTTATGCGAACCATCTAAGCATGCTCACATGAATAAGTATATGTAAAAAAATGAGAAACAATGAGAGTTCATTACCAGCCTCTTACCCAACTCGAAATTGTCATAGATTATCATAATTGTCTTATCACTTGTGTGCTTGAAATATATGAGATAATAACCAAGATCCATGGCATAATTGAAGATAATGACCTCTGAAATAAACTATACAAAAGCAAAGAGAAACAGTAAGTATTTTTGGGTTTTCGGATTTGTAAACTAAAAACATAACAATCAGCAAAGACGAATTTTTTTGAGGGACTTAACATGCCCAGATCAGAAAACTCAAATCCAATGAAAGTTGCGTACACATCCCAGGAATATGCACACCAAATTTCAGGTCATTCCGACATTCCTGTAAAACGTTATGAATTTTACGGTGGACAGTAGAAATCTGTTCCTACGCGAAACAACACACAACAAAGCAAAATATTTTTGTGTTTTTGCATCTTGAACTTAAATAAATACTAAGCATATTAATACTAGATACTAAAACAAACCAGAAAGAGAAATAAAAAAATCTTTTTGGTATTTTTGGGTTTATGGAGAGCAAACAAAGTATGAACAAATGAACAAAAGAAAGAAAACTAAAACGAAACATGGATATACAGAGTACCGAATGATATGATATATAGATGAGTATGCGTCGGTATACCCCCCAAGCTTAGGCTTTTGGCTCAAGTGGAGCTCAATCCCATGGCGAATAATCGCCCCAACTCGGTGGGTTATGCCCGGTGTAATCGTACTCCGCATCGGCTGCGGTGGAGGAAGATCCCGAAGGTCCCGTATACTCCGGATCTGGGTACACGAAGCTGGGTGTCTCCGGGGGCTGAGTGAAACCACCCCCATACTCCTCGTCGTGGCCCCTACTATCCGGGTCGGGCTGCTCCCCAAGTGCCCAAGTCAGCCTCTGAGACTACCAAGTTCCCCCTGCCAACAAGGTTAAGAAGAGGTGCAGGCAAGATAATAATTCTCTCAATGGTAGTTACTTTGAGGTGTTTCCTCTTAGAATAAGTTATGGTACAAGGGAGATAATGCAAGCTACCACTTTCAGCAATAAAGTCATGCCTCTTCACCGACTCAATATAAAGTTTCTCCATAGATAACAGCAAATCCTGAGGACGGGGTATAAAAAATGCAAAGGTAATAATCGTGAAGCAACTAGTCCTCCACAAATTCCACCCTTCTCGCGGTTAGCCGCGAAACTGTGAGCATTCAGAGCAACCAAGTTATAAGTCCTATCACGATGCAATGCAGCAATAAGAAAAGCTAAATCAGGCAGGCCTAATTTACCAGCAGTTCTCGTAGCTAGAACACACTTAGCAATGAAGTATGCAAAATAACGAATGGAAGGGAGGTGAATACTCCTGATTTTACCGTCCTCCTTAGAGAAACTTCTCCCATAGCAGATTTCTTCATATAGATCCATCAATAGCCTTGGGTACCCTTCGCCTTCTTCACTGATCTTTTGTTCGGAACCCTCATCACTGAACAGAAAACACCAAAAGACAAGTCTACAGATTTGTTGTAAATTGTGTAATGCACGGGGGTTAGATGAGTTCAACTTGCAATGAAAATTCTGCACCACCGACATAGATAAAATAGCATATTGATAAGGTAGATCTTCAAGAAAACGATCCAATCCTGCATTGGATAAGAGAGAGTGGAAATCTTGTGTAATCCCTGCAAATTCCATGAATTGCGAGCACGGGTAGACGGCAGGGTACACTTCTTCCTCTATATGAACTTTGTATTTTCCTTCCAACACTATCTCATGAGGATTTAGTGCTTATGAATTCCCTTCCATGTTCTTAAATTTTCAACAAACATCATAAAAAATCGATTTTTAGCCAACTAAATAAAGGGAAACCACTATAGTGACTTGCTAGAGGCTTAAGCATGCATCAAAACTAGTTTCTTCAACTTAGAACAAGCATTCAAACTCACTAAACAAGATATCTACAGCAGAAAAATACTTCATATATACACCATTAAACAAAATTCCTCTTGGATATTCGGAGGAATCACATACCGGAGAGGAGATGCACCAAATTTCAGCACCAGAAATTGGCTGAATGTGGAGATCGAAATCACAGGAGATGAGCAGCAAGAACACGAGTTTGAGCTATCCAAAAGTGAATTTTCGGGGAAGAGGAAGGCAGGGGAAGGAGAGAGAGCAAGTGGAGGGGCCTGTGGGCCCCACACCACCAGCTGGCGCGGCCACATGCGTGCCGCGCCACAAGGTGATGTGGTGGACCTGGGGGTCCCCCTGGTGGCTCTCTGGCACTTCCAGCTACCTCCTCGAAAAATATGATTTTTCATATAAAAATTTATTTTCTGAGAAACTTTATTTTTTCCATTTCTGGTATTTTGCATTATTAAATTCAATACTGAAAAATTATTTTCTAATAACAAATTCAACTAAACATTACAAACTAGGTAATATTACAGTAGGTATAACAAGGATGAGAGTAATAAAATTGTTTAGCCTCTTTATGCATTTAAAATGCACTTGTTAACAAGGTTGATCAAGTCTTGGCACCAAATGAGATTTATATGACATGAAAGATGTTAAACCATATGAGACACTCATGTTACGTTATAATGAATTGGTATAGATCCAATCATTAGAGTTTTGAATTCTTCTTTATATGGGCAATCAATACTTCCCACTCTAATAGACCTCACATTGGTAATTGTATTAACTCCACACATTCTATCAACTTTCTTGGGAAAATAAACAGTAAGCTCCTTGTCATGAACATTAAAAGTAACTTTTCCTTTATTGCAATCAATAACAGCCCCTGTCGTATTTAGAAAAGGTCTTCCAAGAATAATAGACATATTATCATCTTCAGGCATTTCAAGAACAACAAAGTCAGTCATAATTAAAAAAATGGTAGTTATTTGGACAGGAACATCCTCACAAATTCCAACAGGAACAACAGTAGATTTATCAGCCATTTGCAAAGGCATATCAGTAGGTATCAATATGTCAAGATAAAGTCTCTTGTAAAGAGAGAAAGGCATAACACTAACTCCAACTCCCAAATCACATAGAGCAGTTTTAACATAATTACTTTTGATAGAGCAAGGAATAGTATGTATACCTGGATCACCAAGCTTCTTTGGAACCTTACCATTAAAAGAGTAATTAGCAAGCATAGTAGATATTTCCTTGTTAGGAATTTTCCTTTTGTTAGTCACAATATCATTCATATATTCCGAATAAGGAGGCAACTTAATAGCATCAGTCAAAGCAATTTACAAGAACAATGGTTTCATCCAATCACAAAATCTATTATAATGGTCTTCCTCTTTAGATTTAAGTTTCTTAGCAGGAAATGGCATTGGTTTTTGGATCTAAGTTCTCTTTCATTACCATGTTTCTTAGCAATAAAATCTGCTTTAGTGTACTTCTTATTTTTAGCATGTTTTTCAGGTTATTCTTCTATTTCTTCCTGATCCGAATTGGAATTTTTATCTTCATCGTTGTTATTAGCATTATCATTACTGTGTCCATTACCACTTTCAGTTTCAGCATCAGAAACATATATACTATTAGGATCAATAACAGGTTTAGAGGATTCTACAACAGTTTTATGTTTCTTTTTCTTTTTCCTAGAAGGAATACTAGGTTCATTCACTCGTTGAGAATCTTGTTCCATTATTTTATCATGTTGTAACATCCCAACACTTTATAATATTCAAAAATCACAAAAAATTAAAACTTTTGTATGATTAAAATAAAATATTAAAATGCATAAGAAAACCAACTATAAAGGACTTCAAACTTTTTGAAAGGGGTTTAATATTTTAAATATCTCAATGCATAATTATTTTTCAAAAGTTGTTCAGGTTAAACATTTTATTCCATTGTATTTTCTTAAAACCTCAACGTATAAATTGACAAAAGTTTTACAAATTTCAAACCATTTTATTGTAATAAAATAGTTTCCTTATAAGTATTTGATTTCAACCACTTAGCCATAGCTATTCATAAATTAAAATAATATTTACAAGTGTTATTTTAAACAAATTAAAACATGATCTATTTGCCAAATGGTTTTTCATTATTTAAACTAAGTTCAAAAACATAGTCTCGCCAGGCCGCTCAAGATCCCCTGCCTCTCCTCCGTTATTCCCCTCTCATCCCCATCGAGATCGTGCCGCCAGGCCGCTCAAAAAGATCGCTGGAGCTCCGCCGGTCCGCCGCCGTTTTTCCTCCTTCCCCGGTGAGGTGAGCTACTACACGTACCCGAGACCAAATCCTTTCTTCTCCACTCGCCGTTCCGAATCTGTTGACGCAATCCCCACCCCTCATTCTCAGGAAAATCGAGCGCCTCGTGGAAAGCCGAAGCTCGCCGCCGTAACCACGCCTTCGACCACGTCCCCTCGCCGCACCGAGACACGTTGCACGACTCCAAGGCCTCCATCGCCTTCGCCGTACTCCGGCGAACGTCGTCGACATCTTCTAGGGGCCAGAGGAGCACTGCATCGTCGCCGTCGTCCACGCCGAGCGCAGCGCCACCGATCTTCTCCAAGTCCGGCGACCCGACACCGCCAGCTGCTGACCAAAGAGAGGTGAGCCCTCCGATCTACGATCTACGGCTAGGATTAGATCCTTTAAATCGAATCGGTACGATTTGTTTCTGGCCGTCAGATCTGGATCTAACGATCCAGATCGAATCACTTATCTAGGCAGCTCCCACGTCAGCGCCACGTCGTTGCCTCATCAGCGTCCAGTCAGCGCTGACGTGCAAAAGAATTTCTTTTAATTAGTTTAAATGGCAGTTTTGTAGAAAAAACCCTGCCACTTAGATCTGTTATAACTTTTTAACCACTTATCCAAATTAGACAAATTTTATATATTTGGAAAGCCCTTGACATGTAGAATATTTTCGATCTGCCAAAATTCTAATTTGACTTAGTTTAACATATAAATAATGCTTGAACAATTTTAAATGAATTTAAAGATCAGAGACTTAATTTGATTTATTTTAGCACATTATAAGGTTTATTAATTTAAAATTTATTACTTTGCACCAAAGACATAAATAATTGTCCTTGTCCCGAGAAAGCTCAAATTCATGTTTATTAATATATTTCATAACACTAATAAGTAAGTTTTGTTTAAACCTTTTAAATGATTTTAGTTCATTTACAAGTGTTTATAAATGTTATTGGTTAAATTAGGTGTTACTAAAAATGTGATTTAAAACATTATATCATTTTAAATAACTAAGTTATTATTAATACTATAAACTTTTAAGTTGGGAATTAAAAATGTTTAGATATGAGAAAATTAAGAAATTCTTGAAATTGAATTTGGTTAAATTTAATTTTAAACATAATCTTGGGTAAATGAAATTAAATATTTATAGTTGTATTAAAGTGTTAAACCTTGCTTTTAAATTGTGATTAAGCTTTCTTGATATCCCTTTGGGTAAACTTTTGAAGACCATTCCTTGGCAAAACCCTAAACCTAAACACATTAATTCTTTTTGTATATTGAATTATGTGACACCTTTTACCAAACCCTCCCGAGAAGACTCGTTACGCTTGTATGTTTCAATATGTTTTGTGTTTGTTGAATTGCTTGTTTATTGGATGCCCTTTTACTATATAGTTTTAAACGGGGAGCAACTTTTGACTTGGACAAGAGTGTGTGAGAAACGACAAATTTCCAAAGGCAAGTGACTTCATAAAATACCTACTATTTTTATTCTATTGCAGTACTAGTATTTTTAAGCAGTATTTGCAAATAGTATGCATGATAGGTTTTTGTGAGAATAGTAGTATGATATGCAAACCTGTTAGGTTACCCCTTTAGAAATTCCAGTTAGACACCTATTTTAATTTAGTGGAAATACGTGTTGCAAAAATGATTTTTGTATGGTTGATGTGATAAGTGAATATTCCCACTAAATAAATTTACCGCTTGGGTGGATTGGTTCGATCGAGGAGGTTTCAAGTTGAGTGGCTACTCAGGGGCCAGTTATGCGGTGGCATGAGTTTGCTCACTTGTGGAAGGCCACCCAGGGCTATGAGATTTAAGTTTACACTGAGTTTAGTTGCTTATCGTGCAACCATTGGTCAATATGGGCTCTGTCTTGACGGAGTAAGTTGATGCGGACCTGGATCAAGAGATTGATGGTGGTAGGGGTGATAGGATGGTGGTAATCTCTTAGTATGATCATGGGAAAGCAACTTCTGAAAAGTATTGTCTTGATCTTCTCCTTTTTCTTCTCACTAAATGAGTGTAGAGGATAGTTTGGGTTGATTGAGTCTAATGGTGAAAGTGCACACACTCTCGAGAGTTCAAACCTAAGATCTTAGCCGTGTCCCCGGCATCGGACAATTTGAGTGACTACACAAGGTTGTCTTCTGAAAATCTCTTCATCCCAATTTCTTAATAAAACTTTGATGGGTGAACATGGGTAGGGGACATGGGTTTGTCCCGAGATGTCTTATAAAGAAATGATGTTGTTTCAAAAAGTGTTTATAAAAAGTAGGAGAAAACTTGCTTTGCGCACTAGGCTTGAGCTCCACCAACCAAATAAGCATATAGATATAGCTTAGTAGAATATTAGTAAATAAAGTCACTTGCCACATTCAATTGTGCTGACCCTTTATAGATGGGCTGCAACTAAACCTTGCAGATTGTTCAAATGAGGAGTAAGGGGGTCGTCTTCGAGCTACAACCAACATGATTGCCAGTGGCTTCATGGAGATGATGTAGCTCCATGTTATCCATAGAACTGCGTATGAACTCTGAAATAATTTGTGAACTATTTTTTTATTTAGCTAGCGCTTCAGCTATGCAAACTTGTAAGGAATATTGTTTTTGGATCATTCGTTCTCGGTTGTAATAAATTTTGACATTGTACTGTGATATTTCATCTTATTGGAAAATGCGAGACTTATGTGATCCAAGTCTTCTGCATGATTCATACGCACCATTGCTTTCCTAAGCAAGGGTGCTACAGATGGTATCAGAGCACGAATGTTGCCTGTAGCCTCGAAACCCCTAGGATTGGATAGAAACCAAAAGTCAAATAATTGAAAATTAATAGATTTTGAATTTTGAGAAATTGAAAGTTTCCTTTCTATTTTTACAATTATTTTCTTGTATTGTATCTTTTACTTTTTCACTTTAATTCTAATACTCTTACCTTTTCAAAAATTTAGATGGGAGAGTACACTGAGGCCGCGTATGCTGGAGTTTTGTCGGATTTCATCTTTGGAAGGCAGCTGTCCAGATTGACAAGTCAATTGAAGCTACCACCACCCTATTTCCGAGGAAGGAAGGAGGAGACCGACATACCTAATGTGACGCGTTGGGAAATCCGCACTATCATTACCCCAGATTCCACGATGCCAGACTTCGAGCCCGTGGACTATGTCACCTACTACCCAGAGTGGATTGAAGGAGTGAACATAGCTATGGTGGACTTAATGGCCCGTTTGTGTTACAAGTATCGCAACAACCTAGCACCGGAATCGCCCTTCCGTGCCTTTGGGAAGAGAGATGCACTTGGCCACTCGTTGGCTCACACGGGAAATCGCTTGGACCTGCCCATCATCAACAAAATGTTCGAAGACTTAGATTTTCTCATCAACGGCCTGACCAGGAAGGTTCAACAAGCTTATGACATCGCAGATCATGCCCGAGCCGTCATACACGCAAAAACCCAAGAACTCCAGACTTCTGAAACCCTTATTAGCCATATGGAGGAACACATCCATGACCTACAGTTGCAGAACCTTGACAAAGATGAGCAGATTGCCGCACTACAGGCACAACTCAACACACCTCCACCACCACCGCCTGTAGCTGAAGAAGGAGGTGACAAAGGCACTGGAGATGTGGATGTACCCGCAACTGCAAAGGAGGAAGATCAGGAGGAAGAAGACCCCGAAGAGGTGCTTTTTGAAGAGTCAAGTGAGGAAGAAGTCACACATGTGGTGAATAACCACGCAATGAAGCGCAAGCGTGAGATCAAAGAGGGATAAGTGAAGCAATTCAAGCAACGTTAGAGGGACCACCATTTATCTTATTTAGCTTATCGTATCAATTTAGTGTATTGACCTATCAAAATGTGATATGGCAGTACCAGCGTGTTTGTTTTGGAACCTAAATCGTTTACAGATTTGAGATTTAAACACTTCGAGTTTCTGGATTATTAAAATTGAGTGGTTTTGAACCTCGAGCTGTGAACATGTTTGATTGCTTGATGTGTTGTTTGTATGACTTGAAATTATTTTAAGGGTGGTAGCCACCCAGTTAAAAATTGATCTCCGTTGCATAAACCGGAGATCCCAATCTTTCCTTCTTTCGAGCCTCCCCAATAAGAAAAATTCATCCCCCGCCAAGTTTTCAAGATCCATATCAAAATATTTCATTTCTCAAAACCTCTCGAGTTATCAGAACCATTCAAGCATTTACTTTGTCTTTATAGCTTCTCCGAATCTCGGGGACGAGATTCCTTTTAAGGATGGTAGTCACTAACATCCCAATACTTTATAATATTCAAAAATCACAAAAATTTAAAACTTTTGTTTGATTAAAATAAAATATTAAAATGCATAAGAAAACCAACTATAAGGGACTTCAAACTTTTTGAAAGGGGTTTAATATTTTAAATATCTCAATGCATAATTATTTTTCAAAACTTGTTCAGGTTAAACATTTTATTCCATTGTATTTTCTTAAAACCTCAAAGTATAAATTGACAAAAGCTTTACAAATTTCAAACCATTTTATTGTAATAAAATAGTTTCCTTATAAGTATTTGATTTCAACCACTTAGCCATAGCTATTCATAAAAAGTGTTATTTTAAACAAATTAAAACATGATCTATTTGCCAAATGGTTTTTCATTATTTCAACTAAGTTCAAAAACATAGTGTTGAAATTACAACCTATACTTTATAACTTTATTAACTTCATATATTTTATAATAAATGAATTATCCAAATAAACATTTCATTAGCTTAAAATGATCTTCATTTATTTTCAAAACATAAAATGATTTTCATGAATATATATTCTATATAAGAAAAGAATTAAATCAAAAATCTATTCTAAAGATATGTTATAAAGTTTTCAAATGATTTATCATATTATGAAACTTAAAGGTGCACAAAATAATTTGAATTAAAAGTGATTACATTACATTTTCTCCTTTCATTTCAAATAGTTGTAATGTGTTATTTAATAATCTATTAAACCTAAAATTTATTTAATATTGGAATATGAGTTTAAATAACTTAATTTCAAACATATTAAATATGGTTATTTTACAAATTTTATTTAGCCAAAAGAAAATTTAATTAAGTTATAATTTCAAAATTGATATTAAGTATCAAATTGGTATTTAATGAATATTTCAAAATATTAATTTTCAAAAATGTTCAAAACATGCCCACAACTAGTTTAACACAAAGATAATAATTTTACAAATTTATAGAAATTTGTTTGACTTCATTTGGACATTTAAATCAAAAGATATAAATAAAATGGAAAAATCAGAAAAAGAAATTCACTTGTGACGCCAGCGATGACGTCACTGCGTCTTCCTCCTCTGTCCGAGATTTACGCCCCCGAATCCTCCTCCGATCCGAGCTCAAATTCGCGGCGTTGTTTGCGGGATTTTTCTCTCCTGCCCTATATAATCCCCTGCCTCTCCTCCGTTTTTCCCCTCTCATCCCCATCGAAATCGTGCCACCAGGCCGCTCAAAAAGCTCGCCGGAGCTCTGCCGGTCCGCCGTCGTTTTTCCTCCTTCCCCGGTGAGGTGAGCTACTACCCGTACCGGAGACCAAATCCTTTCTTCTCCACTCGCCATTCCGAATCCGTTGACGCAATCCCCGCCCCTCATTCTCAGGAAAATCGAGCGCCTCATGCAAAGCCGAAGCTCGCCGCCGTAACCGCGCCTTCGACCTCGTCTCCTCGCCGCACCGAGACACGTTGCACGAGTCCAAGGCCTTCGTCGTACTGCGGCGAACGTCGTCGACATCTTCTAGGGGCCAGAGGAGCATTACATCGTCGTCGTCGTCCACGCCGAACGCAGCGCCGCCGATCTTCTCCAAGTCCGGCGACCCGGCGCTGCTAACTGCTGACCAAAGCGAGGTGAGCCCTCCGATCTGCGATCTACGGCTAGGATTAGATCCTTTAAATCGAATCGGTACGATTCGTTTCTGGCCGTCAGATCTGGATCTAACGATCCACATCGAATCACTTATCCAGTCAGCGCCCACGTCAGCGCCACATCGTTGCCTCATCAGCGTCCAGTCAGCGCTTACATGGAAAAGAATTTCTTTTAATTAGTTTAAATGGCAGTTTTGTAGAAAAGCCCCTGCCACTTAGATCTGTTATAACTTTTTAACCACTTATCCAAATTAGACAAAAAATTTATATTTGGAAATCCCTTGACATCTAGAATATTTTAGATCTGCCAAAATTCAAATTTGACTTAGTTTAAAATATTCAAATTTCAAACGGTGAATTTGAGTAATTTTTATCATAACTTTAAATCTATAAATCCAAAAATTGCAAATAAAATTGTTTTAGAAACTTTATAAAATGTGTAATATGGTGCATCTATTATAAAATAATTTTGAGAATTATTTTGATGATTTAATAGTTGTATGTTTAATTTGAATCGTTTGACTATTTTTGACATAACTTTTAATACAAACATATTTTTTGATTGAATCCAATTGCTATACATTTAATTAAAAGCTCTCTGTCTATTAACCCCATTTATAAAATTTGTTATAAATAATGCCTGAACAATTTTAATTGAATTTAAAGATTAGAAACTTAATTTGATTTATTTTAGCACATTATAAGGTTTATTAATTTAAAATTTATTACTTTGCACCAAAGACATAAATAATTGTCCTTGTCCCGAGAAAGCTCAAATTCATGTTTATTAATATATTTCATAACATTAATAAGTAAGTTTTGTTTAAACCTTTTAAATGATTTTAGTTCATTTACAAGTGTTTATAAATGTTATTGCTTAAATGAGGTGTTACTAAAAATGTGATTTAAAACATTATATCATTTTAAATAACTAAGTTATTATTAATACTATAAACTTTTAAGTTGGGAATTAAAAAAAATTAGATATGAGAAAATTAAGAAATTCTTCAAATTAAATTTGGTTAAATTTAATTTTAAACATAATCTTGGGTAAATGAAGTTAAATATTTATAGTTGTATTAAAATGTTAAACCTTGCTTTTAAATTGTGATTAAGCTTTCTTGATATCCCTTTGGGTAAACTTTTGAAGACCATTCCTTGGCGAAACCCTAAACCTAAACACATTAATTCTTTTTGTATATTGAATTATGTGACACCTTTGACCAAACCCTCCCGAGAAGACTCGTTACGCTTGTATGTTTCAATATGTTTTGTGTTTGTTGAATTGCTTGTTTATTGGATGCCCTTTTACTATATAATTTGAAACGGGGAGCAACTTTCGACTTGGACAAGAGTGTGTGAGAAACGACAAATTTCCAAAGGCAAGTGACTTCATAAAATACCTACTATTTTTTATACTATTGCATTACTAGTATTTTTAAGCAGTATTTGTAAATAGTATGCATGATAGGTTTTTGTGAGAATTATAGTATGATATGCAAACCTGTTAGGTTACCCCTTTAGAAATTCCAGTTAGACACCTATTATAATTTAATGGAAATACATGCTGCAAAAATGATTGTTTTATGGTTGATGTGATAAGTGAAAATTCCCACAAAATTAATTTACCGCCTGGGTGGTTTGTTCGATCGAGGAGGTTTCAAGTTGAGTGGCTACTCAGGGGCCAGTTCTGCGGCGGCCTGAGTTTGCTCACTTGTGGAAGGCCACCCAGGGCTATGAGATTTAAGTTTACACTGAGTTTAGTTGCTTATCGTGCAACCATTGGTTAATATGGGCTCTATCTTGACGGAGTAAGTTCATGTGGACCTGGGTCAAGAGATTGATGGTGGTAGGGGTGATAGGATAGTGGTAATCTCTTAGTATGATCATGGGAAAGCAACTTCTGAAAAGTATCGTCTTGATCTTCTCCTTTTCCTTCTCACTAAATGAGTGTAGAGGATAGTTTGGGTTCATTGAGTCTAATGGTGAAAGTGCACACACTCTCGAGAGTTCAAACCTAAGATCTTAGCCGTGTCCCCGGCATCGGACAATTTGAGTGACTACACAAGGTTGTCTTCTGAAAATCTCTTCATCCCAATTTCTTAATAAAACTTTGATGGGTGAACATGGGTAGGGGACATGGATTTGTCCCGAGATGTCTTATAAAGAGAAGATGTTGTTTCAAAAAGTGTTTATAAAAAGTAGGAGAAAACTTGCTTTGCGCACTAGCCTTGAGCTCCACCAGCCAAATAAGCATATAGATATAGCTTAGTGGAATATTAGTAAATAAAGTCACTTGCCACCAGAATTCAATTATACTGACCCTTTATAGTTGGGCTTCAACTAAACCTTGCAGATTGTTCAAATGAGGAGTAAGGGGGTCGTCTTCGAGCTACAACCAACATGATTGCCAGTGGCTTCATGGAGATGATGTAGCTCCATGTTATCCATAGAATTGTGTATGAACTCTGAAATAATTTGTGAACTATTTATTTATTTAGCTAGCGCTTCAGCTATGCAAAGTTGTAAGGAATATTGTTTTTGGATCATTCATTCTCGGTTGTAATAAATTTTGACATTGTACTGTGATATTTCATCTTATTGGAAAATGCGAGACTTATGTGATCCAAGTCTTCTGCATGATTCATACGCATCATTGCTTTCCTAAGCAAGGGTGCTACACATGTCCTTCAGGATACAAAGGATCCTGAGTAGATTTACCACCTCTAGTTGTTACTTTACAAACAAGTTTTTCTTTAGCAATAGAGTTGTTTGCTAGCAATTCTTTTTGCACTTTAGTGAGTTGATCTATTTGAGTTTGAACCATATGAAAGTATTTAATTAGCACTTTAACATCATTAGCAGTTCTATCAACGATATCATCTAAATCACTAATAGCATGAGAATTTTTCATTAAATAATTCTCTATTCTTGTATTAAAATTGCATTTCTTAACAATAAAATCATCAAATTCATCAAAGCATTGAGCAGGAGGTTTAGAGTAAGGGATATATCTATCATCAAACCTTTTTAGAGAGTGTACCTCAATAACGGTTGGAGGAGGAATAGGCTTACATAATTCTTCAATAGGAGGTAAATACTTCACATCTTCAGATTTAATACAACTTTCTTGAAGAGATCTTTTTGCTTCCCTCATTGTTTCTTCATTTAATTCAATCATAACTCTCTTGTTTGGTGTTGGTGGAGGTGTTGGAGTAGGTTCAGGAATATCCCAATCATCATTATTTGTACATATTGTAGCCAATAATTCTTCAGCTTCCTTGGGAGTCCTTTTCATGAAAACACAACTAGCAAAACTATCCAGGTATGTCCTAGATTCAGCAGTTAGTCCACTATAAAATATATCAAGTAGATCATTTTTCTCCAAATCATGGTTTGGCTGCCCCCTCAAGATGCAACAAAAGCGTGTCCAAGCTTTGGGCAATTTCCCACCCTCTTCTTGATTAAAATTATAGATTTTTAGCAAAGCATCATGTTGAGCACTAGCTGGGAAATATTTTCGAAAAAAAGCATCAAGCAAACCCTTAGGACTAGTGATGGAACCAGGAGACAAATTATTATACCAAATTTTAGCTTCTCCTTTTAATGAGAAAGGAAATATTTTAGCAACAAAGTAAGTGCGCATTTTAATGTCTTCAGCAAATATTCCACTTAATTCAGACAATTCATTCATGTGTTATACAACACTTTCATTTTCAGTTCCACAGAAAGTTTCTCTTTCAACTATAGCTATATGAGGCAAATCAAGAAAGAAATCATAATCTTTATCTTTTATGTTACTGGAGATGTAGCAAATTTAGCATCAGGAGATATTTATATTTAACAGCATGTTTTTCAACAAGTTTATTCATAGCACTAACATCTTTCATAGAATTAATTCCTTTAACAAGAGCATCATCAAGATCCACATACATTTCATCACACTCATCTTAAGTATCACAAGTAAATTCAGGTGAATTAATAGGTGTTTCGGCATTTTCAACAGGAATTTCAGCATTTTCAATTTCTTTAGATTTAGCAATAGTGGCATATAAAAAGAGACCTAATGAACCAGTAATGACCCACAAGTATAGGTTGTGTATTGCAGTACTTTCGATAAATAAGAGTGTTGAACCCAATGAGGAGCAGAAGGTGTTGACAAGTGGTTTTGATTAGGATTTCGCTGTAAACACTGGCAGACAAGTTTTCAGTAGACTTTGAGATAACAGATAAATAAAGTGCGAGTAAATAGAGCGCGGCAATTAAAATTTCAGCGAGTGGCCCAATCCTTTTGAGAGCAAAGGACAAGCCGGTTTGTTTACTTATGATGACCAAACGTTCTTGAGGACACACGGGATTTCTGTCTAGTGCTTTCGCTTCATATTGATGAATTATCTTTAGTGTTTAGATAAGTGTCGTGTGGGTGAACCTATGCTAATGCACCGCCCTTCCTAGGACTAATACATACTTATGATTATACCCCTTGCAAGCATCCGCAAATACAAGAAAGTAATTAAGATAAATCTAACCATAGCCTTAAACTGTGAGATCCTGCGATTCCTTGCGCATCGGAATACCAACGGGGGTTTAGGTTTCCGTCACTCCGGCAACCCCACAAATGATAACCGAATACACGATGCATTCCCCTAAACCCATAAAGGTGAAGTGTCATGTAGTAGACGTTCACATGACACCACTAGAAGAATGGCACCACAACTTAAATATCAAAACATCAAATATTAATCAACATAGTTCACTACACACATCTAGACTTCCCCCATGTCCTCAAGAACACAACGAACTACTCACAACACACCATAATGAACATGATCAGAGGTGATATAATGTGAATAATAATCTGAACATAAACCCTAGTTCAACGGTTTCACTCAATAGCATCAATAACAATATCAATCAACACCGGGAGAGTTTCCCCTACCAAATACACAGAGTTTAGCCCTAGATGTTACAGCGGGAACGGAGTGGATGGATGGAGATGATGGCGTCGGCAATGGAGATGGTGGTGTTGGCGATGGTAATGGAGTGCAGCTTGAGGACGGTAACGATGGCGAAGATTTCCCACCTCCGGGAGGGAATTTCCCTGGCGGCAACGCAGCCTGTCGGAGAGCTTTTCTCTCTCTGTCTTCTCCGCCTTGTGGTGGCGGCGGAGATGGTTTCTGTCCAACGTAGTAATTTTAGGTCTTCGGGGGGGGGGGGGAGATGTGCGCGAAGGGGTGCCCCAAGTGGTGGGCCAGGGCGCCCACATCGCCTGTTGGCGCCGTAGCCTTGGGAGCCGCGCCGAGAGGTGGTGTGGGCCCTCTGGGCCCCACCCCAGGCTCTCCTTTTGGCTCTCTCGATGAAATAATTCAGAAATAATTCCTAGTTGGCCACTATGTTATTTTGGTCTTCGCAAATATTGTATCTTGACGGTGCTTTTTCCAGCAGAATTCAGCCTCTGGGATTCCATCCTCCAATGATCATCAATCATGCAAAATAGATGAAATAACATAAGTATCATCTCCAAATATGATATATATCAATGAATAGCAGTAAATTATGATATAAAATAGTGATGCAAAATGGACGTATCAACTCCCCCCCAAGCTTAGAATTCGCTTGTCCCCAAGCGAAATCTGAACTTGGCAAACATGACCACATGTTTATGGAGTGAAGTGTCGATATAAATATATGGACAAGAAGCATCACATGTATAAATGCACTAGTCATCTTATATATTAACTCCGTTCATGTATAAATCAACTTGTAACAAGTAGAGGTAAACCACAGTAAAGTACATAGAGAAAACCATAGTTGGTGTTGGCAAACTTAGTCCTTCGTCAGAGAACAATGAACAATTGAGGTTAGTTTATAAAACAACCCTCTTTATAGGTTGATAGCTCCAAAAATCAAATTCATTAGATACCAACAATGTGCTAAGCAAGAAAGAATGAAAGACATGATTAACAATACTAATGTATGAATAGTTGAATCACAATCAACTCAAATGCTTGCTTAAGATAGAAGGAGATAGGTTTACTGACTCAACATAAGGTAAATGATAGGCCCTTCACAGAGGGAAGCAGAGATACAACAATGTGCTAGTTTTTTGGTTTTATAGCTTTTTGAAATCATATAGAGAGCATAAAAGTAAGTTTTTGAGCGGTATTTGTTGTTGTCAACGAATCGTAACATAGTTCTTGTCATCTTCCATACTAAGCAAGTTAAGGGTGGTTCCGATTTTGTTTTTAAACAAGCCTTTATCATATTCATCTTCTTTTTCTCATTACTTTCATAGCCTTGACACTCCTCCCCACCTTTCTAACATAACCATGGAAGCCGAATTCACGGGTGCCCACCAATAAATCTCAAACCATGGAGGAGTGCCTATATTTATGAAAAACTCAACCTTTGATATTATAGTGGTGTGACCACCCCTTTGCAATATTAATAAAGAGCAGATGTAGCATGCAAGTCATGGGTTACTTAATTAGTACGGAAGATGACGAAACCCAACTATTATTTCCTCATGAGCTAGTGAACATTGCCACAAATAAGGGATAATAATTTTGAATAAAGATGGCACAAGAAGTATTTACTTGGAGTGGCGCAAAATACCACATAGTAGGTACATATGGTGGACACGGATGGCAGGGGTTTTGGTTCAAGATTTGGATGTATGAGAAGCATTCCCTCTCGATACAGGTCTTTGGCTAGCAAGGTTTGGTAGCAAGCATAAGAGTTGAAGGACACAAACAAATATACATGTAGTAAAAGACAATCATGCAATTCTTACTTGAAAGCACACACAATTTGAAGTTGTGAATACTAAGCTTGTCATAGACAAGTGAGAAGGATCAATGAATGCTATATTGTACATGTGATTCTTTTTTTTTCCTCTTAAGTCTCAAAGTATTGTAGCTACGGACCAATGTTAAGTTTGCCAAAGCCAAAATATTTAATATATGTTCCCAAAGTGATCACCAATACTAAATGACAAGATGAATCATACATGATAAAAGTTGCAACCTAAAATAAAGTGTGCAGAAGATAAATGATAACAATTCTCATTAATTTTCCATAACGGCAACTCACACCAAGGGATACATAGATAACCAAATAAAAGAGAGATACTTCCACATTGCAAACCATAATATAAGATAACTTCCCTACTCATGATATGACACTACTAAAAAGTTAAAAGATGAAAGATATTGGTGATACCATGGCACTCCCCCCAAGATTGAAACAAGCGAAGGTAAATGCCAATACCGATGATGAATTACTCCCTCAGTGGCGATGGAGACGAGTCCTCTTGATCCAGCTTCCAAGGTAATGGTTCTCCATCAATAAACGATGCTTGGCTCTCGACGATCCTGAAAATCGCAGCAGCACTGATGCGTTTAAACCTGGTTTCTACTCATAGTTCTGATTCTGAACATCATAGAGTTGCGCCTGAAGAGCGTTGGTGGTCTTGTGGAGCGAGAGGATGTCCTCCCAGAGCTTCGAAGTCTCCTCTTTGTGCTTGGCCATAAGTTCAGAGACGATCCAGTGAACAATGTCCACCTCACGCTCTGCCATCTTCTTGTACTTGAAAACTTCTTGTTCCAGGCTCTTCATCCTGTCCTCCATGCTTCCTTCTCCTCGCGGGCATTGGACATCTTCAACTTGTAGCTTCCCTTCCTTGAGAGACAACTCTTTGGGATGCATCTTCAACTCGTTCATGTACGGGTTGACGATGTTCGCAAAGAAACTTTCCTTGGAGGGCTCGGATGAAGACATGATGGCTCTAGATCCACAGCTAAAAATCTGGCAGAAACAGCTCGAAACAAAAACACGTCGAAAACACGATATACGGACCTCAGGGCCTCGGGTGATTATATAGCAAAAAATTACGAAATAAAAGGAAGGCAACAGCACGAAACCCAGTAGGGGAGGGGTTCCGAGGCATCCTAATCACCTGGTGGCGCGGCCAGCAAGGGCGCCGTGCCATGAGGTGGTGTGGTTGCCTCGGACTTCGTGTCCTGCTCGTTTTTGTCTCATATTTTTCCATATTTTCCAAAAAAAAATCACAGTTAACAAAAAATTAAATTTGCGGACTTTTTCTTACCGAAACTGTTCCTTTTCCAAATCAGGTTCTGCGAACTCAGAAATATTTTCTTTAATATAATTCTCTAGAGAAATTGCTTGAATAACATCAACATCTTTATTATAAGAATCTCCAGAAATATAATGTTTGAGTCTTTGTCCATTTACCACTTGTGTAGAGTCATCCTTGAGCGAAGCAATTTTTATCGCACCCGAACGAAACACCTCCACAATAACATATGGTTCTTCCCACTTGGAGAGTAATTTTCCTGCAAAGAATCTAAGACGAAAACTATACAATAGAACTTTCTCACCAACATGAAATTCTCTCTTGAGGATTCTTTTATCATACCATATTTTAACTTTTTCTTTAAAGAGCTTTGCATTTTCCCACGCTTCACTTCTCCATTCATCTAAAGAACTAAAATTAAGCAATCTTTTCTCACCACAAATTTAAAGTCTCTATTTAGTTCTCTCACTGCCCAATAAGCTTTGTGTTCTAATTCTAAGGGTAAGTGACATGATTTTCCATAAACCATTTTATAAGGAGACATACCCATGGGATTTTTATAAGCAGTTCTATAAGCCCACAATGCATCATTTAATTTACTAGCCCAATTCTTCCTCGTTCTATTAACAGTCTTTTGCAAGATAGATTTACTTTCTCTATTTGATAGTTCTACTTGCCCACTAGTTTGAGGATGATAAGCTGAAGCAATTCTATGATTAACACCATATTTAGCAAGAACTTTTATAAAACCACCATGAATAAAATGAGAGCCTCCATCAGTCATAAGATATCTAGGAACACCAAACCAAGGGAAAATAATATATTGAAGCATTTTTAATGATGTTTCACGATCAACACTTTTAGTAGGTATAGCTTCTACCCATTTAGTAACATAATCAACAGCAACAAGTATATGAGTATTACCTTCCGAAGAAGGGAGAGGACCCATAAAGTCAAATCCCCAACAATCAAATGGTTCAATAACAAGAGAATAATTCATAGGCATTTCATTACGTCTAGAGATATTACCAACTCTTTGACATTCATCACAAGATAAAATAAACTTTCTTGCATCTCTAAAGAGAGTAGGCCAATAAAAACCTGATTGTAAAACTTTTGTGCGGTTCTATCTCCAGTGTGATGTCCTCCATAAGCGCTACTATGGCACTTTCTCAATATCTCTTTTTGTTCATACTCCGGAACACATCTTCGCATAATACCATCAACTCCTTCTTTATATAAGTGTGGGTCATCCCAGAAATAATGCCTCAAGTCATAAAATAATTTTCTTCTTTGTTGAGATGAAAAGGTTGAAACAATAAAGTTAGCATAATGTGCATACCAAGGACTATCTCGTGAACTCACCCTTATTGAGACCAATTGTTCATTGGGAAAACTACCATTAACAGGCATATGATCATAAGCAATGTTTTCCAATCTAGACAAATTATCAGCAACTGGATTATCAGCACCTTTCCTAACTACAATGTGTAAGTCGAATTCTTGCGACCATAATACCCATCTAATAATCCTAGGCTTTGTATCTTTCTTTTCCATAAGATATCTAATTGCAGCATGATCAATATTAATAATAACTTTAGAATCAACAACGTATTGTCTAAATTTATCACAAGCAAATACAACAGCTAGAAATTCTTTTTCAGTTGTAGCATAATTCTTTTGAGCAGAATCAAGAGTCTTACTAGCATAATGAATAACATTTAACTTCTTATCTACTCTTTGTCCAAGAATAGCACCAACGGCAAAATCACTAGCATCACACATAATTTCAAATGGTAAATTCCAATCAGGTGGTTGAACAATAGGAGCAGTTATTAAAGCTTTCTTAAGAGTTTCAAAAGCTTCCTTACAATCATCATCAAAAACAAATGGTATATCTTTTTGCAAGAGATTAGTAAGACTTTTTGATACCTTGGCAAAGTCTTTGATAAACCTTCTATAGAAACCAACATGACCAAGAATACTACGAATACCTTTAACATCTCGGGGGCAAGGCATTTTCTCAATCGCCTCCACTTTAGCTCTATCAACTTCAATACCTCTTTCCGAAATTTAATGTCCAAGTACAATCCATTCATTAACCATAAAATGGCATTTCTCCCAATTAAGAACAATATTAGTTTCTTCACATCTCTGCAAAAATTTATCAAGATTGCGCAAGCAATTATCAAAAGAAGTGCCATAGACGGAGAAATCGTCCATGAACACCTCCACAATTTCCTAACAAAAACCATAAAAGATAGCAGACATACATCTTTGAAAAGTAGCAGGAGCATTACATAAACCAAAAGGCATACGCCTATAAGCATAAGTACCATAGGGACAAGTAAATGTGGTTTTCTCTTGATCTTGAGTTTTAACAGCAATTTGAGAGAAACCAGAATAACCATCAAGAAAGCAAAAATGAGTTTTATTGGCTAATCTCTCCAACATTTGATCAATAAAGGGTAATGGATAATGATCTTTCTTAGTAACTTTATTAACCTTTCTAAAATCAATGCACATTCTATAACCAACAACTACTCTTTGTGGAATAAGTTCATCATGATCATTAGGTACGACAGTAATTCCACCCTTCTTAGGGACACAATGCACAGGACTAACCCATCTACTATCAGCAAATTGGATATATTATACCCGCATCAAGAAGTTTTAATACCTCATTTCTTACCACTTCCTTCATCTTACGTATTAAACGGCGTTGATGTTCAACAACTGGCTTCACGTCGAGCTCCATATTAATAGAATGTTGACATATAGTAGGAGAAATCCCCTTCAAATCATCCAAAGTATAACCCATAGCTCCACGATGTTTCTTCAATATTTCCAATAATCGTTCTTCTTCTTTACCTGAAAGGTTAGCACTAATAATAACAGGATATATTTTCTTATCATCAAGATGAGCATACTTAAGATTATCAGGCAAAGGTTTTAAATCAAAGACAGGATCCTCTTTAGGTGGAAGTGTTTTACCCAAGTCTTCCACTTTTAAATTATGTTTAAGAATAGGTTGACGAAGGAATATTTCAAGTTCATTTATTTCTTCCATAAAAGTTTCATCTTCATGATCTTCCATAAATTTCTGAATATAATTGGTAGGAGCAAGAAAGACAGAAGCAAGTTGTTGTACTCTAAAATCTTCATTAGGCAAATCGGGTCATAAGGTGTTTTAGCATATTTCGAAAAATTGAATTCATATGAATCACCAGCAAATTTAGTAAGGATTTTCTATTTCCTACAATCTATAACAGCTCCACAAGTATTCAGAAAAGGTCTACCAAAAATAATAGGACAAGTCTTACTAGCAGCAGAACCAAGTACAAGAAAATCAGCGGGATATTTAGTTTTACCACATAGAACTTCAACATCTCTAACAATACCAATGGGAGAGATAGTTTCTCTATTAGCAACTTGAATAACCACATCAATATCTTCAAGTTGACTAGGACCAATTTCATGCATAATCTCTTTGTAAAGCTCATAAGGAATAGCACTTGAACTTGCACCAATATCACATAAACCATAATAATAATGATCACCAATTTTAACAGATAACACATGAACACTAGCCTTTCTTTGCTTTGCAGGTTGAGATACAACATTAGAAGCATCATCACAAAATATAGTATACTCTTCTCCCATATTTTCAGAAACAAGTTCTTTAACTATAGCCACAGAAGGTTAAACAATTTGTTCATCATGTTCTTTAGCTTTCTTATCACTTTTATTAACCACACTAGCCATAAGAGAATGTTCTTTCACTTTAACTGGAAAAGGAATTTTATCAACATAAGGCTCAGGAATGAGATGATCAACAATATTAACTTCAATGCTTTTAGCTAAAGGAACAACAGGTTTATCTTTATAAGATTCATGATATTTTTCAAACCCCTTCTTGGGCAAACCGAAATAATCAGCAAAGGATTTATAATAATTTGCAACAACTTGAGAGTCAAGACCATAAGCATCATTAACATTTCGAAATACATCAGTGTCCATAAAAGTCTTAATGCATTCAAAGTCATATTTATACCTGACTCCCTACCATTGTCGTTCTCCCATGCTTCAGTATTTTCTTCAATACGATCAAGAAGATCCCATTTAAACTCCTTCTTATTACGAGTGAATGATCCAGCACATGAAGTATCCAATAATGTTTTATCTTCAAACGAGAGTCTTGCATAGAAGTTATCAACAATAATATTACCAGGAAGCTCATGAATGGGACATTTAAGCATTAATGTCTTCAATCTCCCCCACGCTTGGGAAATACTCTCTCCATCATGAGGCCAGAAGTTATATATAGAATTCCGATCTTGATGAATTTCACTTGGAGGATAAAATTTAGAATAAAAGAGAGGTATAATTTCCTCCCATCCAAGAGAATCTCTGTTCTTTAGCAGTTTATACCAATGCGCAGATCTCCCACCAAGTGATATGGAGAATAATTTCTTCCTGGCTTCGTCCATCGTAATACCTGCACACTTGAACAACTCGCATAATTCATCTAAATACAGCAAATGATCACCGGGGTGGACAGTTCCATCCCTAACATAGCGGTTATTCATAACATGTTTAACAATTTTCATAGGTATTTTAAATGGCACAATATCATCAGGAGGCGCCTCATGCTCTACCTCAGCAGCGGTAGAAGACTTCCCAAACAGGAAAGCAACATTTCTCTTCTCCATTATAAAGCAAATAAGGAGACAAAAATAAAAACAGCACTTACAGTTGAAGTTTTCCTTACCAATTCCTCTTACCAATAGCGCTTCACTCATCGGCAACGTCGCCAGAAAATAGTCTTGATGACCCACAAGTATAGGGGGTGTATCGCAGTACTTTCGATAAATATGAGTATCGAACCCAACGAGGAGCAGAAGGTGTTGACAAGTGGTTTTGATGAGGATTTCACTGTAAACACTAGCAGACAAGTTTTCAGTAGACTTTGAGATAACAGATAAATAAAGTGCGAGTAAATAGAGCGCGGCAATTATAATTTCAGCGAGTGGCCCAATCCTTTTGAGAGCAAAGGACAAGCCGGTTTGTTTACTTATGATGACCAAACGTTCTTGAGGACACACGGGATTTCTGTCTAGTGCTTTCGCTTCATATTGATGAATAATATTTAGTGTTTAGATAAGTGTCGTGTGGGTGAAACTATGCTAATGCACCGCCCTTCCTAGGTATAATACATACTTATGATTATACCCCTTACAAGCATCCGCAAATACAAGAAAGTAATTAAGATAAATCAAACCATAGTCTTAAACTCTGAGATCCTGCGATCCCTTGCGCATCGGTATACCAATGGGGGTTTAGGTTTATGTCACTCCGGCAACCCCACAAATGATAAGCGAATACACGATGCATTCCCCTAGGCCCATAAAAGTGAAGTGTCATGTAGTAGACGTTCACATGACACCACTAGAAGAATGGCACCACAACTTAAATATCAAAACATCAAATATTAATCAACATAGTTCACTACACACATCTAGACTTCCCCATGTCCTCAAAAACACAACGAACTACTCACAACACACCATAATGAACATGATCAGAGGTGATATAATAGTGAATAACAATCTGAATATAAACTCTAGTTCAACGGTTCCACTCAATAGCATCAATAACAATATGAATCAACACCGGGAGAGTTTCCCCTATCAAATACACAGAGTTTAGCTCTAGATGTTACAGCGGGAACGGAGTGGATGGATGGAGATGACGGCGTCGGCGGTGGAGATTGTGGTGTTGGCAATGGTGATGGAGTGCAGCTCGATGACGGTGTCGATGGCGACGATTTCCCCACTCCGGGAGGGAATTTCACCGGCGGCAACGCAACCTGTCCGTGTTAGTTGCATCCAAAACACACAAATTAGAGGTAAAACAATAGCAAAAGTGTTCGGGAAAGTAGATACGTTTTGGACGTAACACATACACAATATATCAAAAGTCTGTGACACCACCAAACAAAACAACAACATGCACACACAAACAAAGACTATAAATACATTTCCAGACCAACACATACTTCAAGGCTGCATGATGGATATCTTAGATCTCAAAACAGCTACATCATTACATTAACTGAAGTACATTTCCAAACCAAGACAAAGTTCAGGCCTCTGGTCTATCAGTGTTGCCCACAGGCACCACAGATAGGCTACAGTTCTTCAATAAGCCTGTTAAGCTTGTTCTTACCATCATGTTGATAGCAGAACATTAGGATATCACCAATTTTCCATTTCTGCTCATTTGTTATGGACACCCATCCTCGTGTCATTATGGTTGTCTTCTTCTCTCCGATCTTCATGCGCACTTCTGCCATCTTCTCATTATTATTGTAGTACACTTTCACATCAACTGGTTCTGTTTTAACGGAGTTTGCAAGGAAATCCTTCGTGTACTTAGGATTGAAATACTGCAAATACATTTTTAAACAATTAGGCATGTCATAATCCAGTTCAACTTTACTTGTGGGTAAAAGAATGATCATACAATTTACCATTTGCCCTTTTACATGGTCAATATGGGAGCTCATGATCTTGCAGATATAAACTGGTATCTTGGGTTGATTTTGATCCAAAAAATCCTTCAGCAACGCCTTTTTCCTAACACCCAGCTTAAACCCCTCCGTAAACACACAGAAATCATCCACACCCATATCTGAGGAGGCATCAACATATAGATATTTCCTACGGCACATCTTACCGTCGAACACCTTAACAGTGAGCATGTCAACTCCGTCAAAACCGAAGACGAGCAGGTGGCCTATCTGCAGATCATAAGAATGGGCAAACTGCTCCCACCCAGGTCTAAGGAACATCTCACCCCGTCCATTAAACACAACATCCACGATTATGATCGAAAGACCATCACCCGCCTCACGAAGCTTCAGCTGCCGAGGCTCACGGCCCTCCAGTGAGCCTGCAAACCGGTGAGGCAACCTCTACAATAAGAGGCAGCCTATGGATCAGCATTCAACTAACCAAAATAAAACAGGTTAGAGACAGCCCCATACACATACCAGTTCACGCGACGAAGGATCGAGTAGAATGACAAAGAACTCAAACTCTACAGCCTTCATCCTCCTAAACAGTTCTGCCCTTTTCCTGATAAATAAATGCAAATGAAGCCACAGTAGTGCATCTTAATCAACTTTAAAAAACGGTAAGGACTAAGCAAGTGCTGCGAATCACTTGATTGAACAACATTACATCCTAGAATAGAATGTACCAATGCAGTTATTAGCAGCTCCAGGCATACATGGGCATAACGTATACTTATTTTTGTATCATAAACTTGTAAATGGTATGATTCGAAGATAGATTGTGGAATAGATAAATACTACTGAGAATTCAGGTCTTCTACAGCCCGAGCATCCATGTCTTTCTCAGAAATTAAGCAACATTAGCACAACCTTAGATTGAAGCAAAGGTAACAACTTTGACACATTAGGAAGTTCAATACATTAATTGATAAGTATCAAAAGTCCAACTACAACAGCTCACCATGTCCTACCAATTTTGACAGCGGCATACACATATGGAAACAACCCAGCCCTTGATACAGGAGAGAGCAGACCATTACCTGGCGGTGGTGGAGGGCGGGAGAGGCGCAGCAGGGCAGAGGACAGGTGAGGATGACGAAACGCGTTGGCGGCGGACGTCGGGCGAGCCGCAGCAGAGCCGAGGAGAGGCCCCGACGAAGCGAGGCGGCGGCGGCGGAGGTCGGGGCAGGCGCAGTACCGCCGTGGAGTGGTGGGGAGGAGGAGAGGCGGCGGCAGCGGCGACCGTCGGGACAGACGCAGCAAGGACGAGGAGACGCGGCAGCGCCAGCGGAGGTCCGATCTGGGCTGCCGGCTAAGCAACGTCGATCACGAGCCTCACATAGCGCTTAACCCTAACCCCCCTTCTAATTTTTTGGTCAAGTTTAGAAGCTGCCTTGACCAAAAAATTTAGCACATTTAGTTCAAATAAAAGGGTGTATGAAAATGATATGATTTTGAAAATGTATGGTTCCCATTATACTTAGGACAAGCATGTGTCTGCTCTGTTTATAGGGTGTAGCGTGAAAATATCCGCTATATAGTACTAATTAGACATGATACTTCTTCATGCGCAAATAATCTAAGGTGTGGGACATATAATTTACGCGACAAAAATTAGCACGTAACAAGCTATGCATGCTCCCAAGTTGGGAATAAAGAAGAATGAATCCTAAACAATAAACTCTATACTAATTGTATGAATTGTAATCACAAGCAGTAATATATGAAAAATATATAAAACTTATGGTTGCATTACAGTTTTGATTGTGGCACCTGCGCCAGTGGCGCAACCAGTCATCTAGTGGAAAAGAAAGATGCAAAACCTAGCCTTATTAGATGGGTATTACATTTGCAAGAATGCGATTTGCTTATTGTAGATAGGAAGGATGCTGGAAATCATGTTGCTGATAATTTGTCTAGATTGGAAAACATTGCTTATGATCCTATACATGTTAATGATAGTTTTCCAAATGAACAATTGGCTGCAACAAGGGTGAGTTCTCGAGATAGTCATTGCTATGCAGATTATGCAAACTTTATTGTTTCAAAGTATTTGCCTCCAAACTTTTTAGCTCAACAAAGAAGAAAATTCTTTTATGAGTTGAGACATTATTTTTGGGATGACCCACACTTATATAAAGAAGGAGTTGACAGTATTATGCGAAGATGTGTTCCGGAGTATGAACAAAAAGAGATATTGAGAAAGTGCCATAGTAGTGCTTATGTAGGACATCATGCTCGAGATAGAGCCGCACAAAAGGTTTTACAAGCAGGTTTTTATTGGCCTACTCTCTTTAAAGATGCAAGGAAGTTTATTTTATCTTGTGATGAATGTCAAAGGGTTGGTAATATCTCTAGATGTAATGAAATGCCTATGAATTATTCTCTTGTGATTAAACTGTTTGATTGTTGGGGATTTGACTTTATGGGTCCTTTCCCTTCTTCAAAAGGTAATACTCATATACTTGTTGCTGTTGATTATGTTACTAAATGGGTAGAAGCTATACCTACTAAAAGTGTTGATCGTGAGACATCATTAAAAATGCTTCAAGATATTATTTTCCCTAGGTTTGGTGTTCCTGGATATCTTATGATTGATGGAGGCTCTCATTTTATTCATGGTGGTTTTATATAAGTTCTTGCTAAATATGGTGTTAATCATAGAATTGCTTCAGTTTATCATCCTCAAACTAGTGGGCAAGTAGAACTATCAAATAGAGAAAGTAAATCTATCTTGCAAAAGTCTAATAATAGAACGAGAAAGAATTGGGCTAGTAAATTAAATGATGCATTGTGGGCTTATAGAACTGCTTATAAAATCCCATGGGTATGTCTCCTTATAAAATGGTTTATGGAAAAGCTTGTCACTTGCCTTTAGAATTAGAACACGAAGCTTATTGGGCAGTGAGAGAACTAAATAGAGATTTTAAACTTGATGGTGAGAAAAGATTACTTAATTTGAATTCTTTAGATGAATGGATAAGTGAAGCTTATGAAAATGCTAAACTATTTCAAGAGAAAGTTAAGAGATGGCATGATAGGAGAATCCTCAAGAGATAGTTTCATGTTCTTGAGAAAATTCTATTGTATAGCTCTCTTCTTAGATTCTTTGCAGGGAAATTACTCTCCAAATGGGAAGAACCATATGTCATTGTGGAGGTGTTTCATTCGGGTGCGATAAAAATTGTTTCATTCACGGATGACTCTACACAAGTGGTAAATGGACAAAGACTCAAGCATTATATTTCTGGAGATTTTTATAATGAAGATGTTGATATTATTCAAGCAATTACTCCGAAAGATTTTATTAAAGAAAATATTTCTAAGTCTACAGAACCTGATTTTGAAAAGGTACAGTTTTGGTAAGAAAAAGTTCGCGAATTTAATTTTGAGCTATATAATATTTATTTTTCAAAAATATGGAAAACAACGAGACAAAAACGAGCAGGACACGAAGTCTGAGGCGCACACACCACGTGGTTGCGTGGGGCCCATGCTGGCCGGCGAGCACCTGACCTCTCCTACTCGTTTCGCCCTGTTACCTTTCATCTATTTCGTAAATTTTTGCTATATATTCACTTGGATCCCCCGAGATCTGTATATCGTGGTTTCGACGTGTTCTTGTTTCGAGTTGTTTTTTGTCAGATTTTAACTTTGGATCTAGAGCCATCATGTCTTCGTTCGAGCCCTCAAAGGACAGTTTCTTTGCGAACGTCGTCAACCCGTACATGAACGAGTTGAAGATGCATCCCAAAGAGTTGTCGCTCAAGCAAGGGAAGGTACAAGTTCAAGATGTTCAGGGTCCCCAAGGAGAAGGAAGCATGGAGGATAGGATGAAGACTCTGGAGCAAGAAGTTTTCAAGTACAAGAAGATGGCAGAGCGTGAGGTGGACATTGTTCACCGGATCGTCTCTGAACTTATGACCAAGCATCAAGAGGAGACTTCGAATCTCTGGGAGGACATCTTCTCACTTCACAAGACTACCACCCCTCTTCAGATGCAACTCTTTGATGTTCAGAACCAGAACTATGAGTATGAAACCAGGTTTAAACGCATAAGTGATGCTGCGAGTTTCAGGATTCTCGAGACCCAGTCATCATTTGTTGACGGAGAGCCCTTACCTTGGAAGCTTTATCAAGAGGACTCATCCCCAACACCACCGAAGGAGTAATTCATCATCGGTATTGGCATCTCCTTAGCTTTTTCCAAGCTTGCGGGGAGTATCACGGTATCACCATTATATTGCATGTTTTACCTTTTAGTAGTGCCATATCATGAGTAGGTGTAACATCCTAGGATTTTTCAAATTCTGAAAAATCAGAAAAATTAAAAACTTTTTGAAAACTAGATATATGTTGATTTGAAAAGAAAATTCAAGCATTGCATTCATGCATTTATGCATTATCATCATTCATCATGTTATTTAAATCGCATAGGGTTTAAAATAAAATTCATTTATATGTTTAAATAGGATTTATTTCCATAAATTTGTTATTTGTATCTTTTATAATAATCCAATTTATTAATTTTATTTTGGGCAAGAATACTACCAAAAAGTTCTAAATTAAATCAGCTTTCCAAAACATATTTTTATGAATTTTTCTGAAGAGTTTTGATAGAGTTTAAAAATCATTTCTGTTTTTAAAAGATTTAAACAGGAAATAGTAAAGGAATATTAAACAAAAAAATTATGTCCCGAGCTAACTGGGCCGAAGCCCATCTTCTCCCCTCGCGCACGCACAGACAGAAGAGCGCAGCAGCAGCCCGCAACTCCCTCTCTCTCTGACCGGCGGGACCCAGCTGTCATCTTCTTCCCCAATCGTATCTCAACAGAACAAGTTTTGAATCGGAGAGCTTGAACTGAATTCGATTAAATCTGAAGCGATACTTGCCGGATAAGAACTCTAGCACGTCCCCATAAATATCCCAGCTCCGCCGCGGTTTTTCTGCGCCACAAACCCTAGCCATCGCCTCCAGGCTGCTCGGACTCAAGCAACCACCATTCGTCATTGCCGCCGGCAAAAGCTCTCGATTTCGATGAGTCTGCAGCTCCTCGGGCCCTCCTCCTCCCTCCTCTCGCTTCGTAATCACGGTGCCCACCCTGTTGACACTTTCTCCTCGAGCCTTTCTTCCTAGAATGGCGTCTCTGTCCAAGACCAAAGAAACCGTCGCCTGTCGCAACTCCGGCAAAGGATTCTCGGCGAACCGAGAAGCTCCGGACTCCGCCACCTCGCCACCATCTCTACCTCAGCCCCCTGCACACTCCGGTAAGATCCATTTGTCCCGGAGCACCTTAGATCGCCTAAAACGCCTTGTCTCCGCCACAGGCACGTCTCTGGCGAGTTATTTCCGGTGACCTAGCACCACTCGCGTAAGGACATATGATCTGGACCGTCCGATCTCCATCCAGCGGTCTGCCTCGTTTCACTTAACCGAACCGGTACCGGCCAGTACGATCGCGCCACGTGGACGCTTCTTCAGCAACCAGTCAGTGCCAGTCAGCGGAGGCTCCACACCAATCAGAAGACGCCACGTCGCCCAGGGACCTCAGCGTGAAGATTTTATATGTTTTCTTCACAGATTAGTCCCTGCATATTAGATCTATCACTACTTTTTATATGCTCGGCCAAAAATTGCAAACTTTATATTTTTGGAAAACTTATTACTAGTAGAAACTTTTGGCATCATTACTTTTATGTTTTGTTGAATTAAAATTTGTTGAAATTCAAAAGTAGCATTAATGGTAATTTGAACATAAATTCAAACTTAAAATTTAAAATTTATCAAAACTCGTTTGCTATAAAATTTGAATGTCTAAGTACTGGCCATAGGAATACTCAAATATGTTTTGTAGAATAATTTTCTATGGTTTTGTAATTAATATTGATTAAATGCCTTTTTGGTGATATTTTAATAATTAAAATTATTTTTCTTTATTTAATCGAATCATAAAATGACTTAGTCATATTTTGATCACTTTAACTACAAAAGTACTTAGGAATATTTTGCCCCTACAAGTAAAGCAATTTTCTTCCTTATAAATATTTGATAAATAATTGACAACACTTTTCCTTAGAAATTTTGAACATCTTCAAATGCTAAATCATTTTGCTTAGAGAATTTTAGCATCTAGAAAACTTAGTTGTTTTATTTTGATAAGGTATGTACTTAGGAATTTTGCATTGCATGCATCGCATATTTATTAGCTATTGTTTTTCTCTAAGCTAGGATATATTTTGACATAGTGTTTTCGGTAAAGTGTTATACACTCAGCCACACTTGGGAGTCTCAACATGAAGCTAGAAGACCAATGAAGAATTAGAAGAAAACAAACTCCGGAGGCATCTCGAAGAAGCAAAAACACTTAGAAGAAAATAAAGAGAAACTTCAAGAAGACCAACCCCTTTATTTCTCTAAGTCTTTCTCTCTTCTTTTCTCTTTCTCTTAGACTTCATGGTGGCTAAGTTATATTCAAGACCAGCCCCGGTGACACTAAAACCATAATTCAGAAGAATCATCAAGTACGAAGAACAATCAAGTCTGGACAACCAAAGTTGAAGAACCGTCAAGTTTACAAAATCTCAATGAAGACATCACACCTAGGAGGAAGCTTGGAAGACCAACCACACCTTTCTCCTTTATCCTTCCTATCTTCCTATGCTTTCACTTTGGACATAAACCAAGTCCTTGGTGAATATGACTAAGTCCTAAGTGTTTAGTCCCTTTAGGGAATGGATTAGTATTCTTTTAACTTAGAATTTTTATGGGTGTTTTGTTGCATCTCATGCATGTCATATTTCCTAAGTGTTGCATTTATGCTTGTATGTTTATTTGTGGCTTGTTTGACTTGTTAGAAATTCTGGAGAGAAACAAAGGCTGTTGCAACTGGTACACCTGCTCTCCCTGTTGCCAAGGCAAGTGGCACACCCCCATAAAATTGCTAAGTATTTTCGATGCATGACTTAGTTATTTTCCTATGCATGTGTAGGTCTTAGTAGATTTGCTATGCAAGACTTTAGAATTCCCTATTCCATTGTGTCTAGGTACCTATGAAATAACTTAGTAGAATTTCGATGCTATGCAGTTGATGAAAGATTTTACAAAATGTAAATTATGGCTACTCAGGACTATGTCTATGAGGGTTTCCACCTAAGATAGTTCTACTATTCTTAGGATCATAGTATGTGGGGGTTTTCACCTAAGAGTACACATCTACTAAGTTAATGAATCATCTGGGTGGAATGGTTGTTTGGTTTATGTTGCGTGGATACTCAGGACCATGTTCATGAGGGTTTTCACCTATGATAGTTTCTGCTATACTTAGGATCATGAACGTGGGGGTTTTCACCAGAGAGCACACTTGTCGATGGCCACCCAGGAACAAAGGGATGTGAGGAATAAAGGGAGAAGAAAGTAAAGAACTCAAGGAGAAGATTTCCAAGTGAAGACTGCAGCTGATCAAGGACAACGGAGGACTACTCATGACCATGTTCATGGGGGTTTTCACCTAAGATAGTTTCTACTATACTTAGAACCATTGAATGTGGGGGTTTTCACCTGAGGGTGCACCTAAGGACGGGATATCTTTTGGCTCACTTGGGTTAACTAGTGTTGCCAATTATGATGTTAAGTTTGATTTACAAAGAGTTAGGAAAAATTGGCTCTATGCAAAATAGTCGTGAACTCCACCAGCCAAATATGCATACAGGTTATAGAGTTATTCCATTAAGTGTCCACCATAGTGTCACTTGCCAGATCCATTTCAAATGGAATCTGACCCACTCTATTGGAAATTATTATTTGTTATCGAAATTTCTGACGAAGAGTAAGGACTACGTTTGGTTTTTCGAGTCTGCACCAACATGTTTTTGCCTGTGGCGTATCATGAAGTTGTAGGCTCATTGAAGATTTATTTCCGCGGCTTTATTGTTTTGAGCTAGCTTTAAGCTATGCAAAGATGTATCGAACTATTTATTTTACCAAGTCTGGACTATTCGTGTAATAATGATACAATGTTGTGATATTCATCGTAAATTGTGTGTGCAAATGAATCGATCCAGTGGTTTGCACTATACACAGGTACCTGTCATATTTTAAGTGCAGGTACATTACAGTAGGGAAGTTATCTTATATGATGGTTTGCAATGTGGAAGTATCTCTCTTTTAGTTGGTTAAGTATGTACACCTTGGTATGAGTTGCCGTTATGGAATATTAATGAGAAGTGTTATCATTTATTTTCTGCATACTTTATTTTAGTTTGCAACTTCTATCATGTATGATTGATCTTGTCATTAGTATTGGTAATCACTTTGGGAACATATAGTAAATCTTTTGGCTTTGGCAAACTTAGCAATAGTCAGTAGCTACAATACTTTGAGACTTAAGTGGAAAAAGAATTACATGTAGAATATAGCATTCATTGATCTTTCTCACTTGTAGATGATAAGCTTAGTATTCACGACTTAAAATTGTGTGTGCCTTCAAGTTAGATTTGCATGATTGTCTTTACTACATGTATGTTTGTTTGTATCCATCAACTGTTATGCTTGCTACCCAACCTTGCTAGCCAAAGACCTGTATCGAGAGGGAATGCTTATCATACATCCAAACCTTGAATCAAAACCCTTGCCACTTGTGCCCACCATATCTACCTACTATGTGGTATTTTCGCCACTCCAAGTAAATACTTCTTGTGCTATCTTTATTCAAAATTATTGTCCCTTATTTGTGTCAATGTTTACTAGCTCATGAGGAAATAATAGGTGGGTTTGTTATCTTCCATACTAGTTAAGTAACCCATGACTTACATGCTACATATGCTCGTCGTTAATTTTGCAAAGGGGTGGTCAGACCACTATAACATCAAAGGTTGAGATTTTCAAAAATATAGGCACTCCTCCATGGTTTGAGATTGATTGGTGGGCACCCGAGGAATCAGCTAGCCATGGTTATGTTAGAAAGGTGGGGAGGAGTGTCATGGGTGTGAAAGTAAAGGAAAAAGAAGATGAATATCATAAAGGCTTGTTTTAAAAATAAATCAGAACCACCCTTAACTTGCTTAGTATAGAAGATGACAAGAACTGTATTACCATTCGTTGACAACGACAAACACCGCTCAAAACTTACTTTTATGCTCTATGTGATTTCCAAAACCTATAAAACCAAAATCTCTAGCACATGCTTGTATCTCTGCTTCCCTCTGCGAAGGGGCTATCTTTTACTTTATGTTGAGTCAGTAAACCTATCTCCTTCTATCTTAAGCAAGCATTTGAGTTGATTGTGATTCAAACATTCATACATTAGTGTTGTTGATCATGTATTTTATTCTTTCTTGTTTAGCACATTGTTGGCATCTAAAGAATTTGATTTTTGGAGTTATCAACTAACAAAGACGGCTGTTTTATAAACTAAGCTAAATATGTTCATTGTTCTCTGACCAAGGACTAAGTTTGGCAACACCAACTAAGTTTTCTCTATGTACCTTATTGTGATTTTTTTCTACTTGTTACAAGTTGATTTATATGAACGGAGTTGATATCTAAGATGACTTGTGCATTTATACATGTGGTGCTTCTTGTCCATATGTTTTATATCGATACTTCACTCCATAAACCTGTGGTCATGTTACTGTGTTCAGCTTTCGCTTGGGAGCTTGGGGAGAGTTGCTACGTTCATTTTGCATCATTATTTTATATCATAATTTACTGTTATTCATTGATATATTTCGTATTTGGAGATAATACTTAGTTATTTCATTTATTTTGCATGATTCATGATCATTGGAGGATGGAACTCCGGACTCTGAATTCTGCTGGAAAAAGCGTCATCGAGATACAATATTTGCGAGAAATCAAACGAAACACCTGGGAATTATTTTCTCACAAGATCATGAAGGTGGCCAAAAGGGGAGCCTAAGGTGGGGCTCAGGGGGCCCACACCATGCCCAGGCGCGGCTCCCAAGGCTGTCGCAAGAGCACCAGGTGGGGCCGCCCTAGCCCACCTCTGGCCGTGCCCTTTCGCATACTTGAAGCCCCCGAAAACCTAAAGAACGTACGGTGTCCAGAATTCCTCGTCGCCGCCACCACGAGGCGGAGAAGACAGAGAGAGAAAAGCTCTCCGGCAGGCTGCGTTTCCGCCGGGGAAATTCCCTCCCGAAGGGGGGAAATTGTCGCCATCGTCACCGTCATCGAGCTGCACTCCATCACCATCGCCAACACCACTATCTCCACCGCCGACGCCATCATCTCCATCGGTCCACTCCGTTCCTGCTGTAACATCTAGGGCTAAACCTTGTGTATTTGATAGGGGAAACTCTCTTGGTGTTGATTACTCTTGTTATTGATGCTATTGAGAGAAACTGTTGAATTAGGGTTTATGTTCAGATTGTCATCCATCATTATATCATCTCCGATCATGTACCATATGATGTGTTGTGAGTAGTTCGTTAAGTTCTTGAGGACATGGGAGAAGTCTAGATGTTAGTAGTGAACTATGTTGAGTAATATTTAATGTTTTGATATTTAAGTTGTGGTGCCATTCTTCTAGTGGTGTCATGTGAACGTCGACTACATTACATTTCACCTTTATGGGACTAGGGGAATGCACCGTGTACTCGGTTATTAATTGTGGGGTTGCTGGAGTGTCAAAAACCTAAACCCCCGTGGATATTCCGATGCACGAGGGTTAGCAGGATCTCAGAGTTTAAGGCTATGATTAGATTTATCTTAATTACTTTCTTGTATTTGCGGATGCTTGCAAGGGGTATAATCATAAGTATGTATTAGTCCTAGGAAGGGTGGTGCATTAGCATAGGTTCACCCACATGACGCTTATCCAAACACTAAATTAATCATCAATATGAAGTAAAAGCACTAGACATAATTCATGTGTGTCCTCAAGAACGTTTGGTCATCATAAGTAAACAAACCGGCTTGTCCTTTGCTCTCAAAAGGATTGGGCCACTCGCTGCAATTATAATTTCCGCGCTCTATTTACTCGCACTTTATTTATCTGTTATATCAAAGTCTACTGAAAACTTGTCTGCTAGTGTTAAAATGAAATCCTCATCAAAACCTCTTGTCAACACCTTCTGCTACTCGTTGGGTTCGACATTCTTATTTATCGAAAGTAATGCGATATAGCCTCTATACTTGTGGGTCATAACCCAGCGTCCGACTCTAGCGATGACGACGGCGGCGGCGAGTTCGACGACTACTCGGATGAATATTCGCGGCCTAGGCAGGAGTATGATTAAACCACTCCCAAGTTGTTGTGTTATCTGTAGCAAGGTAGCTAGTGCAATTCAGCGCAGTATGTGATGTGTGCACTCTAGACAAGTGTAGCAAGTGCAATTGCTGTTATATGTGTCAATTTCGGCAGCATATAGTCTGTACTTAAGATGAATTGCGGCAGCATATTGACTGCAATTATTGTGCAATTTGGCTGTGGAGACACAAAACACTAGGATACACAAATAGACATTACATTTACACACAAGAAATCAGTACGAGTACATTGCCATTCGTCTTCAACACAAATAATTGTCTTCCACACAAATAAAACCAAATTATGGGACAATATCTTGTACAGATAACACAAGACTGATACAGGAAACAACTTATGACTGTTGTAACTCCATCTCTTGTCCACCTTTTCTGGACTTGGGTGCTTTTTGCACGGTCCTAGAGCTGGTTAATCGGCTCCTTGAGTTGGACCTGGAGCAAGAATGCAGCATTGTCCTGGAGCTGGTTGGTTGCTTGAGCTGGACCTGGAGGAAGATAGCAATAGCAGCAATGTACCTGCAGCTGGTGTAACATCCCAAAAATATTAATATAATTATTAGTGCAAAAATGTGGGCCAACAAAAACTTTTCTTATAAAAATGTGTGTATGTTTAATTCTTGAGTGTTGCTTGTTGCATTGTTTGCAAGATTGTTGAATTCTAGCTCTAATTAAAAATTTGAGGAAAAGAAAACAAATAAAACAAATCACAAAAACAAAACACCATGTGACACATGTCACATTATTTTTCCAAATTAAGAAGCATAATTTATTTTCACACCAAAAACCAATGGAGAAATTATAAACACTCCTAGTTAATTTTACAAACTATTCCCTTTCAAAACATCAAATTCAAAACTTCAAATTCAAATTAGAAATTCATGATTGAAATATTTCAAAATATTTCAAAAAGACTTTGTAACACTTACCAATAATATAGTTAGCCTAGATCCTAAGTTTGAACCCAAAAGAATAAAGAGAAATAGGAAAATTAAAATAGCAAAATGCTACTGTTTTGGTTCGGGCAATTCACCAAACACCTGGCGTGCACCACCTGTTCTTCCCAAGCCGAGCTAAGCCTAGGATCAATCCGAGCAATGCTTCGTTCATTTGTCAAATTGGAGCCTCCACTGCACTCCTCTCTTCATCACGACCTCGCAGCACGCCGGGGGAAGCAAAACGGTGGCCGGAGTCGCCGTGGAGACGCCGGCGACAGCCACGACAGTGCGCACGTCGCCATGTCGCGCGGCAGCGGAGGTGGCAACACCGCGCTCTCCCGTGCCAGGCCCCCCCTTCTCTTCCTCGCCTCTCTGCTCCCTCGCGAGCCCGCACAGCCCCTGGCACCAACCCGAGCACGCCGCGCCCGCGCCATGCCGCGCCATGCCGTGCGCCGCCCAAGCCCGTTCACGGCAGGGCCAAGCCCCCGCACGCACCCGAGCGCGCCACGCCACCCCACCTTGCCCGCCTGGTCCCCCAAGCAGCCCGCAGCATAGCCGCACCACTCCTCCAGCCTACGGCGAGCACGCACGGCCGCGGGTGCCCTCTGCACCGCGTCCACCGTGCGCCGCCCGGCCGCTATTTAAGCCGCCCCGTGCCCTGCATTTCTCCGCACCACCCCACTGCCTCTCCCCCTCGCATCACCACCCTCTCGTGCACCGCCAGGAGGGCGGAGCCGTTGCCGCGAAGCTCTAGTCGCCCGTGGTCTCCTCGAGCTCGCCGTGCCCGAGGTAGACGACGACCGCGGCCAGGCCACGGCATCCTTCCCCTTCGCTCCCCCCTACCCTCAGCCTCTTTCCCATGCGCCCCGCACTCACCCGCCCCCTTTTCCCCTCTGATTCGTGCACAGGAGCGACGAAGGAGCCTCGCCGGAGTTGGAGCTCGGCCGCGGAAGAGGAGCTGCTCGCCGCCGTCGGTTGGAGCCGCCCCAGCACGCGCCGCTCGTCCCTAAGCCTTCCCCGAGTCACCGCCGTCGTTCTGCACCATCCGCACGTCCTCCCGAGCCCCCTAGGTGAGTCTCTGTCCACCTCGCCGTCGCCGGAGTCGCGCGCCGCCAGTTTTAGGTCGCCGGCGTCGCGGCCGCTCGAGAGCCGTTAGATCTTGATCCTACGGTAGCTTACCGGTTCGAGTTAAATAAAAAGAATCTGACATGCGGGTCCCACGCGTCAGGTTTAAATGAACCGCGCGCGGGCTCGCTGAGTCGCTGACTGGTGGGTCCCCTCTGTCAGGATTTTAATCATTATCCACTCTGGATTTTAAATTGAATTTAAATTCCATTTAAAAGTCAGTATTGAACTCAAATTTAGAAAATCCATAACTTTAGATTTACAACTCCAAATTTAGCAAATCCAACTGTTCTGGAAAGCTTATGAAATTTCCTATCAAACCAAACTAGTTTCACCCCATTTGGATGTATAATAAAAATACAACATTCAAATTACAGTAGCATGTTTAAATCCTAAACTTGTTTGTTTCTGATACTCTGATAATCCAAATTAGTTGAAACAAATTTTATTAGGTCACATTTAGCCATGGTTAGTCACCCCTAAAATGGTTTAATTTTTAGATGCATATAATTTAAATAATAGCCAAAACCATATTAATTGGCTTCTGGATTCAAAACAATGTGTAGGGAGTTTGGTAACTCCAAATGACCCAAACCCAATTGTGTCATCTTCTACACATCATTAGCTTTCTGTAGAATTTTAGTTTGTATTTTTGTGACAAACAGAACTCAAGCTATGCAATTAAACATGTGCAACAAGTTTCTGCCCTAATTAAAATACAAGGGAATAATGTTTAATTCAATTAAATTGAAACCACATGATATTGTTTGGTATGTGGAATGGTTACTTAGAACCTCTAAGAGTGTATTGCTATGATGATTGATTGAATAGGCTAGTGATTGTTTGTATTTGATTGATTGTGTATTAGACGAGAACGTTGCCGGATATATCGAGGAGGAGGGATTTGTAGGACCTGAAGACCAAGACCAGGATCACTTTGCCGAGCAAGGCAAGCTACTCTCTGAGCTTGCACCTAACTTATGCATCTAGATTTACAAATCATTTTCAAAAGCAAAGGTTTACAAAAACCCCTTTTTCAAAAGTATATAGAGATTATTTTGCCACCCTATGTAGAAGTAGATACCAGAACTATAGGATGGAAAAACAATGTGTTTATTCAAAACTCCTTTGAAAACTTGTGTGGATATATGGCACCAAAATGTGGTGTTGAAATAAGGAAATGGAGGAAGATGGTTTTAGAAAAGCACATTGTGTCCTAGTACTCAGTCAAGCAACCGATACTCTGTGCGACCACATTTACCCACATATGGGAAAGGGCTTAGTCATATAGTTTGCTCTTATTAGTATGGGACACTGCATCAACAGAGATGACTCTGTTAGGCATGAGGGAGTGGTTTGGTGACCTAACCCTGACCTGGGTCCTCGCTCAAAAATCTATGAGTAGATAAGGAGGAGGATAGAAGGATGTCCGTATACACCGCCAGATAAAACCTATGAGTCCTCACACTTAGGGTTTCCGACGGGAAACTAGACTAGGTGTGGATGGAATGGTTCATAGGGGCAGGTTCCTATACTAGCATGAGCAAAGGAAAGACTAGGGTCGGTGACTCAACTTCGCATGCCACAGGTATGGCGAAGCGTGGCTGACACGATGAGTTATCGAATGAGTGTGGGAAAAGCGTGCTACCTCTGCAGAGGGTAATTAAACTATTCGAATAGCCGAGTCCTCGGATATGGACAGTTGAAGACCCTACTTAGACCATGTGCAAGTTTTTGGGAAAGAAATTGAGTTTCAAAAGTAAAGGAAATTGGAGAATGTTCCATACACCTATACCAACGGATCGGTATGAGGTAGTTGGAAAATGATTACCATGATGGTTCATGGTTGGAAAAGGAGGAGTTTTGGAATAAAATTAATAAAATTGAGATATCTAGTAGTCATAATTTCCTTATCTTCTTCAACAAAGATACAGAGATGTTTTAAATGAATAAAAGTGAGAAACTAAAAATGGAACTAGAGCACTCATGTTGGAGTAGTTTGCGAGTACATTCAAATGTACTCATACTAGTTTGCTTCTGGCTATTGTCGTAGCCAGACATGGAGGAGGAGTACTACGCCCAGGAAGAGTATGGCGACATCTATGCCAACTAAGGATCTTCTCAAAGTCGACTGCCTGTCGGGTCTGCGTTAGCCGTTGAATGGCTACTACGTTTAAGTTCCGCTGCTTATGTTGATTGTTTTGGTTTGGCCCTTGAAGGCACCTATGTAAGAATTGGTCTAGATGACCATTTTATGTAAGACTTAACTTCGGTATTGTAATGGATGTAAACTTTGGTATTCAATTCGGATTATGTGCAACGACAGACTGATCACGGGATCGTTGTGTTAAGCATAATCGGGTATTTCGGACAGCTAGTCCGGGGTCCCCACAGCTGGCACTATTCATATTCATCCAAAGTTGGATGATTGTTAGTTATGTTTTCATTATCATCACTACAATACTGGTACAATGTCTTATCGTTCATGTTTACTTCATTGTCATCGTCGATTTGTTCAGCTGGAACCTGATCCTTCCTCCTTTTCCTCAGTTTTTGCACACGACAGCAGAGACTATCAGACGTTGGTGGGCATTGCCATGTCTCGACCTAGTTCGTGCAGTACATTCATTCTCTTGCACATGAACTTCCGTGGAATCATCATTTTGATATGACTTCCAGCAACATTGTGCGCCGGTTCACTTTCAGTTGCACTTACACTCCATAGATGCCTATGTTGAAATTTCTGCACTACCTGCCCTTTTCCTTTCAAGAGCGTGTCTGGCACATAAAAAACCTTGGTTGCCAGTGATGTTAGAACGAAAGGATAATTCTTGTAACATAACCTTGCCGTGTTAACGCTTTTGAAATGTCCATCATCATCGAGTCCAGGTTTCCTACCACCAAGGCCAAACCAAGCGCACGGAAGAGGACGACTGACTGGTGGACACCACTGCTGCAGTTGTACTGCAATTTGATGATGGATTTGAGCTGACCGAAGAATTCAGTGATCTCATTCTCATGTTCTCCCTCCTAAATGATTCCACTATTTTGTGTCCTTTTATTTTTCTCGATGTCAATAGTGTGGTACCGTACACTGTTAACAACACTTGATGAATATGTTCTCACTCTGAGATGTGGTTGTCACGCTAAAGCATAGAGGTCAGCACTGACATCGTGCTTACCTCCAATCTGCAAAATTAAACCAGGGTGAGTACCACACATAGAAAATATCATGCATTTTTTAACCTGCAGAAATAAAGCAGCTAAAGATCTCACATGAGTCTGAAACCATTTAGCAAATCCCTTGGAAAGCCATTTATCAACATCGATCGGACCACCTGATTGGTTCAACTCTTCTTTGCACAGGCTGCAATGCCAACCAAAAATAGACTAGTTATTTATTTGGACAGGATGCAATGCCGACATCAAAGCAAACATTTAAATTGACTACAATAACCAACATATGGGGGGTGAAGAGAAACGTACTCGATGTATGGTTTCACCTCAGGGCAACTTCGGAGCACATACCAAACCATCCTGTCATAGTCAGCACCAGCATCCACATCTTGAGAGGCCCTGGTGAAGTTCACACCATGGTTGAAAACAGACATAGCACCAATGTGTAAATCATCTCGATCTGGATTTCTGGATCGACGGTTGAATCTTGTTTGCATATCGTCGAAGTACCGTGAGCAAAATGTCAGGCACTCATCAACAATATATGGTTCGGCAATCAATCCCTTAGGCCTGGTTGTGTTCCGCACATAACGCTTCAATTTAAGCAACCTTCTTTTGACAGGGTACATCCAACCGTATTGCACTGGGCCTCTAAGCTTTGCCTCTATTGGTAAATGGACGGCCAATTGCACCATCACGTCAAATAAAGATGGAGGAAGATCCTCTCAAGTTTGCAAAGAATAACTACTATTTCCTTCTCAAATCTGTCCAGAACGTCTACCTTCAGTGTTTTGCAGCACAGCTCTCTGAAAAAATATCTTTTGGAGCAGGATGTGACAGTCGTGGGTCTTCAGCCCTTGAAGCTTGCCCTTATCATCAGCAACATACGTGGATATGTTAGACGCATACCCATGTGGAAACCTCACAGCTTGGATAAATTCACAGAATGCAATCTTATCGTGTTTAGTCATTGTATACCACGCTAGTGGCATGTCGTAGGAATTTTTTTCACCTTCAACAGGCTACAATTGCAAATCCTTTCTTATGCGCATGTCCTCCAAATTCAGTCGTGAATTTAGTGTGTCTTTTGTCTTGCCTTCTATGTTCATGAAAGTGCCAAGCAGATTGTCACAGATGTTCTTCTCGATGTGCATTACATCAAGATTATTCCTCAGCTTTAGATCTGCCAAGTATGGAAGTCCCACAAACAAGACCTATGGCTCCAACACTAACCATCCTCACGCTTCCTTTTCCTTTGAATCTTACATGGTCTCACATCTTTAACCTTCTCAAGCTGTTGCAGCAGCTCTTCTTTAGTGAATTCAGCTGGTGAAAGGGCATGTCCCTTCTTAAGATTTTGGTTAAGATGACACTCGAGTTAGTGAGGACTAATGCTATCTCTAAAGTGTATTCTCAGGTTTTAGTCCGCTCGTATGATGATGGTTGGAGATTGGAGGCCCCTCGTTTTTGGATGATCAAGTGACGGTGTTATTTATATCTTTCTCTATTTACTTCATGAGTCAATAGGATCACCGCACTATTAAGAGGGGTAACTTGTTGTTTTGATTGGGGATGAACTCTTGCAACTCTATTTCATATCACTTTCCATACACCTCCTAAAGCCTCCACAAAATATGAGAAAGTTTAATATACTTGAATCTAGAAATATTGGCCATGTTCAGGAAACTGACCATCCGGTATGGAATCCGGTATATAACGGATCTGGTACCGGATGGGCCCGGAATCAATTCCGAGTGCAAACCGGGCAAGTCCAGGGACTAGCCGGCTTGCACTCCGGAATTCATTCCGGACCCATCCGGTACACAGTCCGGTGCAAACCGGAATCCATACCGGCTGGACCAGATTTTCTGCATAACGGCCAGATTTTAATGGACAAGTATATAAGCCCACCTCTTCTTCTCCAAGAGGTAAGTCAACCAGTCCCAAACACGAAAAAGGCTAAGCTCTCTCTCCTCCATTGTTGTTGACTCCAAAAGCTTCAAGATCTCTCTAGCCCTCCACTCAAACTCAAATCCCTTTGGTGAAAACCAAGAGGAGGTCTAGATCTTTGATTCCACCGAGCCAAAAGTGATTCACCCTTGAGTTCATCAAGTTCCTTGTTACTCTTGGGTTTTGTTGAAACCCTAGGCGGCTAGGGTCGCCCGGAAGCTTCCGGGTTGTGGTTCTTGCTTAGGGAAAGTTTGTAAAGGTTCGGAGGCCGCCTCAAGGCCTACCAATAGTGGATTGAGCTCTTTCTTCGTGGAAGAGGCTCAAGGAGAAGAAGGTGAGCCTTCGTGGCGCTCGGGTGTCCTTCGTGGTATCCCGCATCTCTCCAACGTGACGTACTTCTCTCTCAAGAGAAGGAACACGGGTTATATCTTCGTCTCCGCGTGCCTCGGTTATTTCTATCCGAACTCTTTCACTATTGTTGATTTATTTGTGATAGCCTTCGTGCTTGAAGTATTGTATTGCATCATATAGGTTGTTTCATCTAGTTGTTAGGCACATCTTATTTATCCGCATAGCCTAAAACTTGTGAAAAGAAAAGTAAAATTTGTAGAAACCTATTCACCCCCCCCCCCCCCCCCCCTCTAGGTTACCATCTCGGTCCTTTCAGCTGGCTTGTCACGCCTTTCAGTAACACCATTGAGATCTTTGCTACTTCGCCAAGTATCGCGTTAAGGAAGCCAACAGTGGTGTCCAATGAAGCAGATTTTGTTCCTTATTTTCCTCAAACACGGTTCTTTGTCACAATGCACACATGCCTGGTAACCAGATGTGATCCGGTCCGTCAAACTGTGCAGTGCTGGGACATGGATGCACCATATCATTGCAGCATGCAGATTAAACTTGCCAGGACTCGTGGCATCATATGTGCTTACACCCTTCCAGAGAAACTGCATCTCTTCTATCAAGGGCTCCATAAAGACATCGAAATTATTTCCTGGATAGCTTGGCCCAGGAATCAGCAACGTCATCATCAAGTTGGACTGATCCATACAAGCCCACGGTGGAAGGTTGCATGGCATTACAAATACAGGCCACATGTTGTAAGAGTTGCTCATATTCCCAAAGGGATTAAAACCATCTGTGGCAGGTCCAAGCCTTATATTCCTTGCATCAGCGGCAAAGTCTTTATGTAGATCGTCAAAATCTTTCCACGTCTCCCCGTCAGCTGGATGGCTGAGTTCATTGTCCACGGGTTGTCGGGTCAGTTTATGCCAATGTACTAACTTTGATTGTCCCTTTGAAATGAACATTCTTTGGAGCCTTGGAATCAATGGAAAATGCCTCAAGACCTTCTCTAGGATCCACCTGCTACCATCAGCATCTTTCCATCTCGAGGCATTGCACTTGGGGCAAAGATCAAGCTTGGCATGCTCCTTCCGGAATAACACACAGTTATTCGGGCACACATGGATATTATCATAACCAAGACCGAACCTGCCGATTATGCTCAATGCCTCCTCATATGACTTTGGTATTGAGCTATTAGGGTACTGCAAGGCAAAAATACGGAGAATTGTGGTGAATGCAACGTTGCTGATCCGGTAGAAATATTGGCGTTGAGTAACTTCACGATGAAGGAAAATCTGGACAATGTACCGCCATCGCTAGCTGCCCGCTTGGCCTCGGCTATCAAATCGGCATAGATTGTGTTCTGTCCAAAACCTTGCGGTTCTGAATTGTACATATCATCAAACATATCATGAGTTCTATCATCGTCGAAACCATCCTCCTCTTCCAAACTGTCGCGTTATGACTCCCAGGAATCGGGGGTAGTCACTTCCTAAAGTGTGGTTCGAAAGGGGATTGAACGCGGAGGTCTAAACCCTCAAGTGGCTCCGCGACGTTGCTCGCCGGACCCGAAGAAGACGCACACCCGACCAAGGAAGACACCGTCCTTTACCCAGGTTCACGGTCCTCGTGAGGAGGTAAGACCACTACTCCTTCCTGTCTGTATTATATGTGGAAGGTTACAGTACAATTGAGCTTGCCGGAAGTCCCCTTGAGGCAGTTCTCGCCTGGGGAGGGAAGCATTGATCTTCTTCCACCTCCAGCCAGAGGCTAACCTAACCAGTGTTGCTAGGGTTTACAAGGGTGTTTTGCACGCAAAGGGCCGACCCCTGCTACGATGGATGTCTTCTCTCTTTTATAGGCGCCTCAGTCCTTCTCCTTCGGCTTGGCCTTCAAGGTGGCTCCCACATGCCAGTGGCACGGTGGAGCACGAGTCCACCGCGCTCCATTCGTCCATGGACTCGGTCCATTGTTGATAAAGGTGGCGCTGCGGCCGACAGGCGGCCGACCGCGCGGTACTATCAGCAGAGCGGGCAGTCTCTGAGGTGGAGCCCACGATGACGATCTCCGTTGGAGGGTTGTGCCGTCCACCTGCTTTATCATCAGAGTAGAAGGTCCTCACAGCTGCGCAGCAGGCGGAGCAGCTTTGTTGACCACTTTATCGCCAGGGACAACGACGGGGGTGCGTGCGTCACTGCATGAGCGTGGCAGAGGTCACGTGCGCACTGCCGTGCTTCCTTGGCCCCGACGTTTCCCTTCAGGCATGAGGAGAGATTCCTGTTGGACTCCCCTCAGGCGGGTTGGCTCCTCGGGGGGGGGGGGGTCCCCTGAGGCGAGGGGTCCCTTGAGGCCCTCGTTTCCTCTTTAGGCCCTCGAGGGGAATCGCCTCTCGAGGGTCCCGCTAGGCGGTGACGCCTGGTCCTTAGTCGTTTCGTCTGACTAGCCCGCGTGCGAGGCCTGGGGGGAATGGGCTCTTGATACCCCAGTTCCCACTGGGCCGACAGTAGCCCCCGGGCCCATGATGGGCACGACTGAGCCCATGGGTTTAGGCGAAGCGTCGTGGGCCCTTAGTGCCCAGCCGGCCCGAGCCACGCGGCACTTGGACGATTAACGGCCTCGCACGATCTAGGGCGTGAGTCGTGGGGGGTCTCACCACGCCCCGGTAACTGCTCCTGGAGGGGACATAAAGCCCAGGCGTTGCCGCGTAGAGCCGTTACTGTTTCCAGTTCTTCCCGCAGAAGTTTCTGCTTCTCAGAGCTCTCCGCCTCCGCTCTCTCCTGTGAATCTCCCATCTTCGTCTTCGCTAAAACTCAAGTCCTCTCTGATGGGCCCGGTGAAGAGCAAAATTAAGGCCGCAGCGGGGTCTTCTTCCCGGGCGGCGGCCATGGAGGTAGTGCAGGGCGCGGCACTCGTGGGGGCGCGCACTGATCTTCAGGCGTTGGGGAAGATTCGCCACCTGGTTGCGGGGCCGACCAACGAGCATGGTGCAAGCGAACTTCAAGCCGCCCAGTTCGGGAGATTTCCTCAAGGGTTCTACCCCATTTTTCTCCACTCTATCACCGCCGGGCTGGTGCCGCCGTACTCGCCTTTCTTGGAGGCAGTATTGGAATTCTACCAAATTCAACTCCTCCATCTTCACCCAAACTCCATACTCATCTTGTCCATCTTCGCCTACCTTTGCGAGGCTTATCTGGGCGTGCACCCTTCGGTAGCGCTCTTCAGGACCTTCTACTCGCTGCGGTGCACGACTGCTGGCGAAAGGACAGGGTGCGTCTCCTTCCGCATTGCGGACGGCATGGGGAACGTATACATTCCCATGTCCTGGAGTGGGGATAAGCCTGTCACGGCCCTTCTCAAGAAGGTGGGTGACTTTCGCCAGATGTGGCTGCTCATCGGCGTCTCGTCGCCCTGTGCATTCCTGGACGTCCCGGAGGCGCCGCCCGTGAAGAACTCCCACTGGTGCAAGTCTGCTCTTCGCGATGCGGATAACGCTCATTTGGAGGGGCGTTTGAGATTCCTCCGCGAGGAGGGTCTCACGGGTCAGATGGTCGCGGCGGACTTCGTGGCACGCCGCATCGCCCCCCTTCAGGCGCACTCGGAGCCAATGTGGATGTATGCTGGCCCTTCCGACCCAATGCGGCTTCATCCGGAGGACCTTGGCTCGGATGTGGTCGACACCATCCTAAACATCCTCTTTGCCAGTCCGGATGTGCCTGGGAAGATCGCCGGCTCCGTGCGTCCTCTGCATCAGCTTCCCCTGAGCGACCGCGTGGATATCCTGGACGGAATGCCGGACTTTACTCCTCATGGTCCGGCGGGCTTGATGGATCAGGAGGTCGCTCCGCCGGCGCGTGCAGTCGTTGGTGTTGACTCTTCATCTGCCTCCCGTGCCTGGAGCGGCGAGGAAGAGGCCGCGACGGGAGGGACGTCCGCTGCGAGGTACAAGCCCTTCACTGACGAGATTTGCAACATCTCGTCGGGCGATGACGACGCCTTCGTTGTGGCGCCTTCGCGCCTCGAGGAGGAGGCGTCCGAGGCGGGGACGGCTTCTGAGACAGATGCTTCGCCGGGAAGGCGCGAGCCTCTCACCAAGGTGATGGTGGATCGCTCTGGGGTCAGGCCCTCAGACATCCCCTCCAAAAGAAAGGCGGCAACGCCTCTGGAGGGATCAGGCGCCAAGCCCACACCTTGCTGGCGCTCTCCCGGCCTGTCCTGGGTCGACGCCGGTGCTTCTCCTTCATGGTGAGTATTCCCACCACTTGGTCATTTTTGGCTTTTGTTGTCCCCCCTACTCCGTCTTCTCCTGAACAATCTTCTTTGGGCTTTTGCCAGTGATCTGGTGCCGGCGAAGCGTCGCAGGCTTCGCGAGGAAGCAGGTGTGAAGAGAGCCGCAGCTGCGGTGGCGGCTGGCGAGCGCCCGAGGCCTGTGGAGACGTCCACTCTAGGCCCAGTTGAGGAGGCGCCTCAGGAGGGAGCAGCCGTGCCCCTAGTGGGGGCGGCTGAGCCTCAAGCAGCGCCTCCCGAGCCTCTGCTAGTGGACAGCGCGGAGGTGACGGCTCCAGTGTCACCTCGCGCTCCGACTCCTCCTCGCGCGGCTACGCCGCCACGCGAGGCAATTTCGCTCCGCATGCTGCCATCGCCGCGCGCCGTGACGCCAACGCATGCGTCACCTCCACCATGCTCGCCCGCGGCTCCCGCGCCACCTCTGGAGGGAGCGACCGAGGCGCCAGCAGGCGCAAGTGCGGCCGCAGGAGGGGGTGCTTCCTCGCCACCTCGCCCTGCCGGAGAAGATGAACGTCTTAATGGCTCGAGCGCCGAAGCGGAGACCGGCGTGGATGGAGGTGGAGCCACACCCAGCCCCCGAGCTCGACCTGGGTCTGGGCTCACGGGACCGGCCGCTGCAGCTGGGCCCTCATCTAGCCAGGAACTGGTTCTCCAAGGCTGGGATTGGAGCGCGGGGCGCCGCGAGGTGGCATTCGGCCTTGTGCGGGAGTCCTTGGAGGGCCTGGAGGCCCACCTCGCCCTTGGCGACATACGGCTCGCCCAGCAGCAGGAGGAACTTGCGAGATCATGGGCGTCCTTCCATGCGGCCGTCGAGGCGCGCCGGCTGGGGGATTTGGCGCTGCAGGCAGCCCGCGAAGAGGCCATCAGCTTTGCCAAGGAAATCCGCGACAGAGCCATTCGCGATGCCACAGCTGCAGCGGCGCGAGGAGCAGTGTCTCCAGACGGAGAAGGACTTGGCTGCCCAGCGTGAGGCCCTCGAAGCACGCGAGGGAGGCCTGGCCCGGGCGATCTCAAAGTTCGGCGAGCACGTCGCTGCTCAGAAACGCTCTAACGAGCGTTTGGAGCGGCGCTTCGCCAAGAGGACGAGGGCGGTGCAGAGGGCCCTCGCGGAGCACGAGAGACATCTCCGTTGGTCCCTTCTTCAGAAGTATCGCGCTCGGCTGCGGAAACGGGAGGACCGCCTCAAGGCCAAGTATGCTGCGGGCGCACAGCGGCTCGCTGAGCTCGAGAAGGCCAACTCCAAGCTGGCGCACCGCTTCAAGCGCGCCAAGGCAGGTTGGCGTCGAGCGGAGGAGGCTCGCGACGGAGCGACTCACGGCGCTGGCCCTTCGTCCAGTGTGCCCGCGATGCAGTCTGAGCGCCTGTTTGAAAAGCTGGTCGCGCGCGGTCGTGAGCTTGCGGCGCGGCTCGGCGCGGACGCGCCGTGCCCCGGGACCCGAAGCCACGACGACGCCGCCGCGTTCCTGGCCTATTTTGACCAGCTCTTCGCGGCGCTGGAGGGTCCCGCCACCGAGCTTCGCGAGGTGATCGAAGACGAGAGCAGGCAGCTCTTGGGGGTGGCTGTTGATCGCATCTTCACCAACCTCAAACTCCTTGTGCTGGACTTCGACCTCTTCTTGGTGACCGAAGTTGCTCACGGCGAGGGCGCGCAGCGCGTCTCGTCTTCCCTCCACGAGCAGATGGATGCCTTCTACAACTGCTTCAGGCGTGCGGAGGCTGCGCCGGACTTCAGGGAGGAGGAGGCCCGCTATGCCGAGGTCGAAGATGGTGCTGCGGAGGAGGCTCAAAGCGATGCTGCTTCCCCCTGAGCCCTTCTTGACTGCGCATGCGAGCGCTTGTATCTGTAACAGTTGTGTGCTTTAGACATCTTAAGACCTTTGGCTTGTAATATACTTTTAATTGTTGTTTTAATTCGAGCTTGTCTGCCCCTCGTGAGGTCTCTTTGGACTCATCTTCATGTCTATCTGTTCTCTACGTCGTTAGGTCCCATCTCTTCGTGCCATGACTCCGCCACCTCGGTATGCGGGAGCAATGACTCCGCAAGGCCGGGGGGAGTTTAGGCCTAGGAGAGGTAAGAGCCTTGAGTCGCGATGCTCAAGTGCCCCCCTTAGACGTGCGAGTAGTCCATGAAGCATAAGGGAAAGCGAAGTCGCTCGAGGGGCAAAGACGCGCGCTAGGGAGAGAAAAACGCTCTTAAAGTGTGGGTGCGAGACTTAGCTTCTCGAGGTTTTCGCTCTGTGAAGGCTTTTCGCCTGGCGAGGTTGCCCACTTGAGGGGTCGCTTCTGGGGAGGCTTTTCGCCTGGCGAGGTTGCCCACTCGAGGGGTCGCTCCTGGGGAGGCTTTTCGCCTGGCGAGGTTGCCCACTTGAGCTCACGGAAGCCCCTTCAGGCTCGCGGGGGAATTCTTCCCTGCAGGTATTAGAGGGGCAAACCCAAACGCTGAAACACGGTTCAAGGGACTCGTGCGCGCTTATAGGTCCCCTCAGGCGTTCCTTGCGAGGAGAGTAAGTACCAAGGTCCTCCGTAGAGATGGCGTGTTTGTGGGATCTTGCCCTCCAGCCAGAGCTCGGACTCTTGGATTTTGCAGTGTTGTTGGTGTGTCATTTAAGGCACTGGCACCGTACTCAGCCCCTGCTCGCGAGGTACGCATGTGGAGAGATATAAGCGCACACTTCAACAATAGTAATGCGTAAATAAAAAAAACCCCAAAAAACATTTTTTAAGCGGCGCCGAAGCGCTAAGTTCACTTAGGAACGAGATTGAGTCATTATGCTTGGGATTGCCAAGTTAATGCTCTGACCATGTCGAGGCATGGGGACCACCTGTTGGTGGTAGAGACTCTCAACGGCCTGAGGTGGCTCGTTTTAATTGAGAGCTCGGAGGGTTTTCCCTCGAGTGAAGCCTTTGGGGCTTTGGAGGTTTAAGCCGTTGGCGTTTTAACCTCCAAAGGCAAGAATGCTTGGAGGTTGAGCCGTAGGCTGCCTCTTCCGCTAGGAGTCTCGACGTGACGATGATCACGTGCGTGGCAATGACCACGGTTTTGTTTGTTCCCTTAGGAGACAAAGCATGTGTTTGAGTTTTAAGCCTTTTGGCGTTTTAACCTCTAGAGACGACAATGCTTGGAGGTTGAGCCGTAGGCTGCCTCTTCCGCTTGTCTTCCCGACGTGACAATGATCACGGGTGTGGCAATGACCACGGTTGCATTTGTTCCTTAAGGAGACAAAGCTATGTTTTTGGAGGTTTAAGTCGTTGGCGTTTTAACCTCTAGAGACGAAAATGCTTGGAGGTTGAGCCGTAGGCTGCCTCTTCCGCTAGGAGTCTCGACGTGACAATGATCACGTGCGTGGCAATGACCACGGTTGCGTTTGTTCCCTTAGGAGACAAAGCATGTGTTTGAGTTTTAAGCCTTTTGGCGTTTTAACCTCTAGAGACGAAAATGCTTGGAGGTTGAGCCGTAGGCTGCCTCTTCCGCTTGTCTTCCCGACATGACAATGATCACGGGTGTGGCAATGACCACGGTTGCATTTGTTCCTTTAGGAGACAAAGCTATGTTTTTGGAGGTTTAAGTCGTTGGCGTTTTAACCTCTAGAGACGAAAATGCTTGGAGGTTGAGCCGTAGGCTGCCTCGTTCGCTTGACGTCTCGACGTGACAATGATCACGGGCGTGGCAATGCCCACGGTTGCATTTGTTCCTTTAGGAGACAAAGCTATGTTTTTGGAGGTTTAAGCCGTTGGCGTTTTAACCTCTAGAGACGAAAATGCTTGGAGGTTGAGCCGTAGGCTGCCTCGTCCGCTTGACGTCTCGACGTGACAATGATCACGGGCATGACAATAATCATGTTTTTAACTTGTTCCTTGTGGATACAAAGGTTTGCGAGGTTTAAGCCTTGAGCTTTTAGCCTTGAGGGACAAAAAGGTGCTTGGAGGTTGAGCCGTGGGCTGCCTCTTTCGCTAAATGCCCTGACGTGATAATGATCACGGGTAGAACTTGCGCAGATGCATGATGTTCCATGGATTCTTGACGGGGACGCCGTCTTGCGTCTCGAGGCGAGCCGCGCCAGGCCTGGCGATGTGGGTGACCCTGTACGGACCTTCCCACATCGGGGACAGCTTGTGGAGGCCTTCCCTGGAGAGGATTCGCCTGAGGACAAAATCGCCTGCCTCCAGGGTGCGCGAGCACACATTGCGGCTGTGGTAGCGCCTCAGTTCCTGCTGGTACTTGGCCGCCCGGAGGGCGGCGCGGCGTCTTAGCCCTTCAAGGAGCAGCAGGTCGTCGTTGTGGAGGTCCTCTTGCTGGTCCTCATTAAAGGCAAGGACCCGTGGGGATCCATGCTTTATCTGTGCGGGGAGGACTGCTTCGGCTCCATAGACGAGTGCGAACAGCGTTTCCGCAGTGGGCTTGGGTGGCGTGGTACGGATGTACCCGAGCACCGAGGGTAGCTCATTGATCCAGCCCTTGTCGTGGCCCTTGAGGATATCGAAGGTCCTGGTCTTTAAGCCTTTGAGGACCTCTGCGTTTGCGCGCTCGGCCTGTCCGTTGCTTTGCGGATGGGCGAATGAGGTGAAGCAGAGCTTGATGCCCATTTTCTCACAGTAGGCTCTGAATATGCCACTTGTGAATTGCGAGCCATTGTCGGTGATGATGCGGTTAGGCACTCCGAAGCGGCAGAACAGGCCTCTGATGAATTTCACCGCCGCGCCTGCTGTGATTGTGCGCGTCGCCTCCACTTCAGGCCATTTTGTGAACTTGTCAATGGCCACGAAGAGGTAGCGATATCCACCTTGCGCCGTTGGGAAATGTCCCAGGATGTCCAGCCCCCAGACCGCAAACGGCCACGAGAGCGGAATGGTTTGTAGCCCCAGCGCTGGTTGGTGGATTTGCTTGCCGTGGAATTGGCAGGCTTCACAAGCTTGAATGATGTCCGTTGCATCTTGAAGCGCTTGAGGCCAGTAGAAGCCGCTCCTGAAGACTTTTCCTGCGAGGGTGCGGGCGCACGAATGTTGGCCGCATTCCCCGCTGTGGATGGCCTTAATCAGCAGTTTTCCTTCTTCAGGAGGGACGCACTTGAGCGCGATGCCGTTTGGGCGCTTGCGGTAGAGAATTCCTTCGAGGATTTGGTACGATTTTGCTTGGCGGGCAATTCGCTCCACTTCAGCATCTACCTCGGTAAGGATCCCTTTGTGGAGGTAGTCTTTGATCTCGTCGATCCATCCTGCCTCTTTGTGCACCGCTGTGAGCAACAGACGCTCCCCTGTGGGGGGCCCGCAGCCTAGAGCTCCGCTTGCAGGTGGTGGCGGGAGCGCTTCGTCTATGCTTGCGGGCAGGGCCTCTAGGGGCTGCTTTATGGATGCCTTGACGAGCCTTTCTTCAAAGACACCTGGCGGCTGAGCCTGCCGCTTTGATGCACGCTTGGCGATGTCATCAGCCTCTTGATGTTCCTTTCTTGGGATATGCATGAGCTCCATTCCCCTGAAGTTCTTCTCCAGCCTACGGACCTCTTCAAGGTATGCGGCCATGTGGTCGTCCTTGGGCTTGTAGCTTTTGTTGGAGAAGTTGATGAGCAGCTGGGAGTCGCCCTTGATGAGTATATGCTTGACGCCTAGGGCGATTGCGGCGCGTAGGCCATCAAGCAGCCCCTCATACTCAGCGATGTTGTTGGATATCTTGTCGATTCCGAAGCACAGCTGGACTGCGTAATACAACTTGTCGCCTTTGGGTGAGGTCAGGACTACGCCTGCCCCACCGTGGCGACAAGCGAAAGCTCCGTCGAACTTCATGGTCCAGTGGCTGGGCATTGCGGCTCCAGAGGACTCGTGCTCTTCTTCCCAGGGCTCTTCAGGGGTTGGATCTGTCCATTCGGCGACGAAGTCTGCCAGCGCTCTTCCTTTGATTACCCTTGTGGTATCGAAGTGCAAATTGAATGGCTGTAGCTCGATGTTCCATCCTGCGACACGATATGTTGCATTTGGGTTGCGCAGAATTTGCTCCAGGGGGAAAGAGGTTACCACCGTGATGGGGTGCCCCTAGAAGTAGTGTCGCAGCTTTCTTGAGGCGATGAGGAGTGCGAGAAGAATCTTCTGCTGCATCGTGTACCGCTCGCGAGCATCACGCAGTATTGTGCTGACGAAGTAAACTGGATGCTCGACGAGAGTAGTTCCTGCTTCCTTGGCGTCTTTCGCCTGAGGTGGCCCAGCTTGGCCCTCGATGGGGTTGGCTTCAAGGGGCTTGTCCTGGGCCTCGAGGGTGTTGGCCTCGCGGGACTTGGTCTCGAAGGACTCGGCCTCGAGGGACTTGGCCTCGAGGGACTTTGCCTCGAGGGACGTGGCATCGAGGGACTTTGCCTCGAGGGACGTGGCCTTGAGGGACGTGGCCTCGAGGGACTTTGCCTCGAGGGACGTGGCCTTAAGGGACGTGGCCTCGAGGGACTTGGCCTCGTAGCGCTCCTCCTGGGCCTCGAGTGTGTTAGCCTCTTGAGGCTCCTCAGTCCCTTCGGCATGAACCTCTTGCAGCGGTTGACTCGGGGCGGTCCCCTCTTGAGGCTTTGGGCCTGGCGGTGGCTTTGTGAGGACTGCCCTTTCGTCGAGCTCTTTATCAGGAGGCTTTTTCTTTGGAGTGGTTGCACTCTTCTTGTGAAGTACAGGCTCCTCTCTTTCCACCACAAGGACAGCACTGGTTGTTTGTGGAGTAGCTGACAAGTACAGCTTCAGGTGCTCGCCAAGCCTTGGGGCGACCATTACAGGTGGGCTGGCCAAGTACTTCTTCAAGTCCTCAAATGCTTTTTCAGCTTCAGGGGTCCACTTGAAACTGCCCGTTCTTTTCATGATCTTGAAAAATGGCAGGGCTCTTTCGCCGAACTTGGAGATGAATCGACCCAAGCTGGCCATGCAGCCTGCCAGGCGTTGCATGTCCTTGAGCCTGCGTGGAGGTTGCATGCCTTCTATGGCCTTGATTTTGTCTAGGTTCGCCTCTATGCCCCGATGAGACACGAGGAACCCCAGCAATTTGCCTGAAGGTACTCCAAAGACGCACTTGGCGGGGTTGAGCTTGATGTTCACCTTGCACAGGCTGGCGAAGGTTTCTTCAAGGTCTCCGAGAAGAGTATCTCCTTCTCGCGACTTCACGACGATGTCATCGACATATGCTTCAGCGTTTCACCCCATTTGCCCGCCAAGGGCTATCCTCATTAACCTCTGCAAAGTGGCTCCGGCATTTTTTAGGCCGAAGGGCATGCAGACGTAGCAATACACACCGCATGGGGTGAGGAAAGCCGTCTTCTCCTCATCCTCTTTAGCCATCTTAATCTGGTGATAACCAGAGAAGGCATCAAGCAAACAGAGGAGGTCGCAGCCTGCCGTGGAGTCCACGATCTGGTCGATTCTGGGCATGGGATAAGGGTCTTTGGGGCAGGCCTTGTTTACATCAGTGTAGTCGATGCAGAGGCGGCCTCTGCCGGCGGGTTTTGGGACTACCACGCCGTTGGAGAGCCAAGTGGGGTGCACGACTTCGCGAACGACTTTTGCCGCTTTGAGCTTCTCGACCTCCTTGACAATGAACGCTTGCTTCTCGGGGGCTTGCTTTCTTGCTTTTTGCTTGACGGGGCGCGCGTTTGGGCACACGGCCAAGTGGTGCTCGATCACCTCCCTCGGTACACCAGACATATCTGACGGTGTCCATGCGAACATGTCAGAGTTTACCTGGAGGAAGGCGACGAGCGCGCTTTCCTATTTGGGAGGCAGCGCGGCGCCAATGGTGACGCTAGCCCCCGAGCCTTCAGCCCCCGAGCTACCTGAGCTCAGAGAGATCTTCTTGGTAGCAGCTGCCTCCTGGGAGAACAACTGCTTCTTCTTCTTGGGCCTCTCGAGAGGCTCTTGGTCCTCTTCTGCGGGGAAGGCCATGGCGGAGGTCTTGTAGGCCGTCTCAACAGCGCGCGTAGCGTCCAGGACATGCCCACGTATGGTGATCGTGTCGGTGCTGCCGGGGATCTTGACCATGTTGTACGCATGGTGCGTGACAGCCATGAACTTCGCAAGTGCGGGGTAGCCGAGGATGGCGTTGTACGGCAGGCCGATGTGCGCGACATCAAAGTCGATGTGCTCGGTGCGGTAATTTTCCTCGCTCCTGAAGGTGACGGCAAGCCTGACCTGGCCTAGAGACTCGATCAAGCCGCTGGTGACCCCTGTGAAGGGCCTCGAGGGCATAAACCGCTCGTAGGGCACTTGAAGCGCTTCGAACGTATCTATGGAGATAACGTTCATGCCTGCTCCACCATCGATGAGCGTCTTGGAGACAGCCACATTGTCGATGGTGGGGGTGCAGACCAGCGGGAGGGTTCCAACAGTCTTGGTGGACTTGGGGTGGTCCTGAGCGTCGAAGGCGATGGTGTACTGCGACCACTTGAGGGGCCTGGAGGTTTCCGTGCTTGGGAGGGCGGCGTTGAGCTCGCGGCCGAACTGCTTGAACTGGTTGTTTGACTTTGGCGTTTGCGCCCCCCCCCCCCCCCCCCCGAGGATGCAGGCAATGGCGCCCCTCGGGGCTTGGTAGCCGCCATCTTCCTCGTCAGGGAGGTTGCCGTTCTTTTCTGCGGCGTTGGCTTGATTTCCAGATGGTTTCTGGTAGCCGCCCTTGCGTCCGCTCCCGCGGTAGCCACGGCCTCGACCGCGGCTGCCACAGCCTTCTGCTTGCTCGCGCTCCTTGCTCAACCTTTTGAGGTCGTAGCAGGACTTCGTAGAGTGGTCGCGCCTGTTGTGGTAGATGCAAAAAGGGCGGTGATCATCTTTCCTCTCTCCAGCCTCGGGGGAGTCCCTGCGGGTGCCTTTTGTGTCAGGCTCTGCCGCGAGAACTGTGGTGGCCTTGCGCTTGGGCTCCTCCTTCTTCTTCTGGCTTTTGGACCCCTCAGCATGATCATCCCCTCTCGAGGACATCTTCACGAAGAGGAGTCCTTCTTCAGCCTTGGCGCACTTGTCCGCCATGTCGAACAGCTTGACCACAGAGGTGAGCTTGTCGTGGATGCCCAGCTTCTCGAGCATCCTGTTGTTTGTGACGCCCTCGTGGAAAGCGGCGATGACTTGAGTGTCAGGGATGTTCGGGATCTTGTTGCGCACTTGGCTGAAGCGCTGGATATACTTGCGAAGCCTTTCATCCTTCCTCTGCACCACAGCGCACAGATCGTTGTGGGTGAGGGCGCGCTTGTACGTCCCCTTGAAGTTGGAGACGAACTGCTTGCAGAGCTCCTCCCAGGAGTTCACAGAGTCCTCGGGGAGGTTCAGGAGCCACGACAGCGCAGAGTCGCGAAGCGCGTGAGAAAACCAGTTGGCCATGACCTTGTCGTCTCCCCCCGCAGCTTGGATGGAGGTGGTGTAGAGCTGCAGGAACTCGATGGGGTTGCTGGAGCCGTCGTAGCCCTTGGGAAGAGCCGGCCTGAACTTCTGCGGCCAGACCACGCGACGCAGAGAGCGAGTGAACGCCGTGCAGCCTGAGGTGTACGTAGCGACCCCGTGCTGAAGCGCGTCGCGGTTCTGCTGTCCCGCCTGGCCGAGCTCCTCCACGAGCCTGTTCTGGCGGTCTCGCTGGAGCTCCATCCCCACACGAGCGTCGGGCGCGGTGCGCTGCACGATTAAGCAATCGTGTGGCGAGGACGCGTGCGAAGCAGCCCTTTGTGCCGCAGCCGGTGCAGGCCCCGGAGGTGGCGGAGGCGCATTTGTTGCGACCGTGCCCGCGAGAGAGGGGTGCATGTTGGACTGCGATGAAGCGGGGCGCGTCGTGGCGATGCCAACGAGGTGGTTGAGGCGTTGGAGCCACTGCTCGTGGGCCTCAGCGGTGGGCTGGTAGCGGAGCAGCTCCTGTGCCATGAGCAGCGCGGTGTGGGGTGCGGGGTCTGTCCTTCCCGGGCCCGAGCCGCTTGGGTGCAGCGTCGGGTGGGACGACTGCGCGTCCTCCTGGTGCTCGGTGTCGTGCTCCGGTGCCTCCGCGTGAGGGCCAGAAGGGACATGCTCCTCGTGGCGGGGTCGGCCCCGCCGTGCGCGGGTAGTCGCGGCACCTGGGGGCGCGCGTGCTCCCACGGGCGCACGTCGGTTGACTCGGGCGACGCGGGTGGCGCGCGTGTTCACCATGGCGCGGAGACGAACTCGAAGGTTGTTGACGTGCCTCAATCCCCTACCTGGCGCGCCAAATGTCGGGTTATGACTCCCAGGAATCGGGGGTAGTCACTTCCTGAAGTGTGGTTCGAAAGGGGATTGAACGCGGAGGTCTAAACCCTCATGTGGCTCCGCGACGTTGCTCGCCGGATCCGAAGAAGACGCACACCCGACCAAGGAAGACACCGTCCTTTACCCAGGTTCACGGCCCTCGTGAGGAGGTACGACCGCTACTCCTGCCTGTCTGTATTATATGTGGAAGGTTACAATACAATTGAGCTTGCCGGAAGTCCCCTTGAGGTAGTTCTCGCCTGGGGAGGGAAGCGATGATCTTCTTCCTCCTCCAGCCAGAGGCTAACCTAACCAGTGTTGCTGGGGCTTACAAGGGTGTTTTGCACGCAAAGGGCCGACCCCTTCTACGATGGATGTCTTCTTTCTTTTATAGGCGCCTCGGGCCTTCTCCTTCGGCTTGGCCTTCAAGGTGGCTCCCACATGCCAGTGGCAGGGCGGAGCACGAGTCCACCGTGCTCCATTCGTCCATGGACTCGGTCCATTGTTGATAAAGGTGGCGCTGTGGCCGACAGGCGGCCGACCGCGCGGTACTATCAGCAGAGCGGGCAGTCTCTGAGGTGGAGCCTGCGATGACGATCTCCGTTGGAGGGTTGCGGCATCCACCTGCTTTATCGTCAGAGTAGAAGGTCCTCACAGCTGCACAGCAGGCGAAGCAGCTTTGTTGACCACTTTATCGCCAGGGACAACGACGGGGGTGCGTGCGTCACTGCATGAGCGTCGCAGAGGTCACGTGCGCCCTGCTGTGCTTCCTTGGCCGCGATGTTTACCTTCAGGCCTGAGGAGAGATTCATGTTGGACTCCCCTCAGGCGGGTTGGCTCCTCGGGGGGGGGGGGGCCTGAGGCGAGGGGTCCCTTGAGGCCCTCGTTTCCTCTTCAGGCCCTCGAGGGGAATCGCCTCTCGAGGGTCCCGCCAGGCGGTGACGCCTGGTCCTTAGTCATTTCGTTTGACTGGCCCGCGTGCGAGGCCTGGGGGGAATGGTCTCTTGATAACCCAGTTCCCACTGGGCCGACACAAACAAACATAGTGTGCTTCCGCATCACCTCCACCAACATGGTGTGCTCCTGCTTCAGGTCCACCTCCATGGTTAGCTTCATGTACAGGCTGCAATGGTTCTGCATGGTGGATCCACCTGTCATACGTGCTTGCCATCCCATAAATAAGCAAATGAGCCTCTACTTTATCTAGACATTGTGTGTCCCGGTTGAGACAGGAGCGGCATGGGCAAAGCACGTGACCTTCATCGGCAACACTTAAGCGAACAAACTGCATAAACTCTTCCATTCCCTTTGTGTGTTATGGGGAAAGCCTTCTAATTCGTGTTGTAATCCAGCGTTTGTCCATTTGACAAAGAAAAAAATGTTGCAATTAGCATTCAATCAAAAAGAGTGCAGTTCTTCATCTATGGAATTCAGTCAAGCACACAGCTAGCAACCCATAAGGAATGCACAGCAGCAAAATTATGTGCAGTTCATGCTAGAGAAAGCTAAATGCACAGCAGTTCAATGATGTAACTTCATACAATACCTAAATATTCGGTTATGTTCAAATGCATCTTACTGGCGGAGAAGAACATATCGAGAGGGGAGAGAGGAGAGGGGGGTGCAGACTGGGAGATGCGGAGGGGCTCGTCGTGGAGAGGGTCTCGTCGTCGAGAGGGGCTCGTGGTCGAGAGGTGAACGACGAGGAGATCCGCCAGGCCCACTGCCTAGGAGGGCGCCCACTAGCTCGGCCGCGGCAGTGGCACAACCACCACCGCCGTCACCTAGGCTGTGGAGAGGGGCTCCTCGTGGTTGGGCGCCCACTTGTTGCTCGGCCGCGGCACACCCACCACCGGCGTCACCTCGGCCGTGAAGAGGATCTCGTTGTGGTAAGGGGCTTGTTGTCGAGAGGGACGCGCGCGGTGGATCCACCTGGTCGGATATTTGGGCCGCCATAATGTATCGGAGGGGATTCGAATTTCTGGTCGATGGCTGAGAGGCGCCTCCCAAAATGTCGAATATTTTAGCCGCAAAAAAAATAAATCAAAAATTGAGGACTGTGACTCAAACCCAGCACCTCTCAAAATGGCTAAGGCTAATGTACTAGTTGAGCTATCGGAGGATCTTGTTAGTTACAATCCCTTCCACATTAGATAGTTGAGCTAAATCTAATGTATGACTATTTAAAGCAAACTATCTATGTATATACTCCAGCATAACATATATAAACAGAGAGAGCACCAAAAAATTTACGGGGTATATACCAAAAGGACACACATTATATATATACCACACCACCATGTATATATATAGGTTAAATGATTTCTACTCTTGGATGTAACTACATCCACGTCTCATATAGCACCTTACGGAAGTATTTGTCATACTTTATCCGTTTAAGTATGTTCATATACTATATCTAAGATACACCAAAACAAGTTTCATGAAAAAATTGCAACTGTGATAATATTTTACACTATATACAAAAAATACCATCATATATGCATATAAAAGAAAAGTATGTATAATTGTTTTACATACTACCTAAAAAGAAGTATCTATACTATTAAAATAGCATTATATACTCCATACTACATGTTACATACCTCCCGGTATGATAGATACTCCATACATGTGTGAAACACACATGGGTGTAGCTATATATATATAGTGCGCATCTTTTGTATGTTTCTTTTGTATGTTGCATAACTGGGGAGGTTGCTGTCGGCACCGTTCATTTCTTTGAGACCTGTGCCGAATATTGGGAAGGGTTCCATTTTGAGTGGGTTGCTTTGAGTGAATTACCAAAGAGGAATGGGGACTACTCCTTTTGTGCCTAGCGTAACAAAAATGGAAACCAGTGGAGAGACGATACTAGCGTGTTTTCGTTTTTGTCAATTTCTCAAAATGACATTTCCGTTTCAAACCATTTGAGTCACTGCAAACGATTCAGGTTATCATTTTTGTCTATTTCTCCACACTCCCTATCAAATGGGCAATGTTCAGACCCCATTTTGGCAATTTACGGAAAAAAATGATTACAAATTACATCATGCACGCAGAAGCAAATCATTTGTACAAACAGAAATTCTCGCATCTCTCGCACAGGACTTCAAACGGTTCCTAGTCAACCCCAAACGGTACCTACGCATCTGGCCTCCGGTGCCTCCCAGTCCGGATCCCAGGCCTGAGCTCGATGGTGGGAAAGCAGTGATGCTCGTCTGGTTTTGTGGTCGGTGATGGAGCCACGACGACCACGACTGGAGGCGCGCAGAGAGGAGGTTGCGAGGCTACCAGTGCCACTGCATCTTGCGGGCTGGAGGTTGTCGATGCGGATATTGGCGCGGGCGCAGATCTGTTGGTGCCGCCGCCTACCGGGCAGCAGTGGCAGAGCTACTTGAAGCCAGCCGGGTGCACATGCACCCGGGTACAGATTTTTTTAACACTGTAATTAGCCTAAAAACCAGTGTGTGCACTGATTAGTGCACCCGTGTGGTTTAATTTTATCTACAAATCTTGATTAGTCAGGGGTAGTGCACCCTGATTTGTTTTGCTCTAGCTCCGCCACTGCCGGGCAGGCCGGAGACGGAGGTGAGGCCAAGGAGGCCGTGCTGGCCGGAGAAAATCCAGAGGCGCCTCGTCGCAAAGAGAAGATGTCGTGGAAGAGGAGGCACCGGGCGTCTCAGCCTCAAGCATCAGGTGCCTGCGCCTACGAGTTCGGTGCCTACGCCTCCTCCATCCGGTGCCTACTGCGAGCACCAGATGCGGAGCCGGTGGGACGCAGGCGCAGATGCCGGCCACCAACGGGCTCGCCTCCAGTGGTCGAGGATCTTGGCCAGCGCGGGGGCGGAGGACAGAGCTGCGGGGATCGCCGGAGGAGGGGGCGCGAGGAAGAGGCCGGTGGAGTGCAGCTCAGGATGCGGCTGGACGATCTAGGACCCTCACCACCGCACGCTGCCAGATCGATCGCCGGAGCGAAGTCCTCCACGGAGGGTGGCGCGGATCCGCTGTGAAGAGTCGCTCGGCGCGGGCCTCCTGCCTCAGCACGCCATGAACGGAGATAATCGCGGGATAAGGTTCGAGCGGTGGTGGGTGATGTCTGCTCTGTGTGGTGCAGGAAAAAAAGATAAGGAGAGAGGGCCAAATGGGTGGGGTTGGTTGTGGGCACGGGAGGGAATCGTGGGCTTACACAAAAGTGGCAGGGCTAGAGCCACAGGCCTAAGGTCTACCTCACGTATAAAACTAGACCAATCCGATTAAAGAGGAAATAACGCTCAAAACTAGCTAAAAGAAACAAAGGAAATTTTTGTCAGCCTTCCAAACCGAATCACGAGGCATCAGCACCGATAGCCACCTATGTTACAATATATATAGAATAAGGTTTTTGTATGTTGCATAACTAGGGTGGTTGCAATCGGCACCGTTGGTTGCTTTGAGATCCGTATTCATTTTCCCAACCGGTGCCATTTTCAGGAGGTTGGTTGGGCTGAAATTACCAAAGAGGAATGGGGGGCATTGTCTTTCATGCCTAGGCCTCACCAAAAAGGAAACTGGTCCAACCACTATGATCCGAATTTTCTGGCAGCAGTTGGATCATGGATTATACCAGCGGCGTTACTTTAATTTTATGCGGGAGGGATGCAACTTTTCCGTTTTCCATCGATACAAATTAATTGCAGCGTGTCAGTACTTCGTAGGCACCGTTTGCAGCCGGAACTTTTGATCCGAACTAGAACCGTTCGCATCAATTTCTCAGGCACGATTCTAACTTTCTATGCAGAAAGGATTCAAGAATGGCCTAGTTTTTTCCCCTAGTTTCTAGGGTTCTCCGTTTCCTCTCGCGCCGCCGCGAGAGTCCACCATAGTTTCGAGCGATCTACGCTGCGATCGACGTCAATTCGAGTTCTGCTAGCAGTGCGGGTGCCCCGACGATCCGGCGTCTCTCGTTAGGTGTTGCTGGTGTGCCTGCATGGAAGGAAAGGAGAAGGTTTCGGCTGAGAAGGGCTTAGAGCCGCCGCCGGGCTCGTCTGATCCCTCGGGGTCTGATCATGGCGGTGGATTGGGATCCTCCCAATTCGAAAAAGAGATCGAAGACAGATTCGAAGGCATGAAGCTCTGTGGAGAGGAAGAAATAGATCTGGACTTTTCAGAGGAAATTGAGGAACTGATTGGGGAAGTGAGATGGCTAGCTCTTTTTAGGGTTCATACCACGAAGGCTTTTAGTCATACAGCGCTTTTGAAGCAGATGAGGAATGCCTGGGCGGCTGCACAGGATGTGACTTTTAAGGTTATGGGGGCAAATCTTTTCTTGGTGCAGTTCCAATGCTTGGGGGATTGGAACCGTGTCATGGATGGAGGACCATGGTTGTTTAGGGGAGCTGCAATTGCTATGGCTGAGTATGATGGTTTCTCCAATGTGGAGGATTACAAGCTCGATAAAATTCCGGTCTGGTCAAGAATACAGCGGCTACCTGAAGGGTTGATGAAGAAGAAAGAGCTAGCTGAGAAGGTTGCTTTGAAAGTTGGTGAGCCGCCGGTAACTGTTGTGGTAAACGATGGGAAGGTTAATCTTTCGAAATATCTACGAGCCAGGGTTTATCTTGATCTGAGCAAGCCGCTGGTTAGGTTTGTTCCAATCACGCTGCGAGAAAGGTCAACATATCCGGTACAATATGAGAAACTTCCTGATTTTTGTAAATTCTGTGGTCTCATGGGACATGAGGTGTCGGAATGTGGTGATGGTATCCATGATAATGCTGAGTGCCAGTGGGGCGATTTCCTACTGGTGAAGTTTGAAACCACGACGCAACAGAAAGAATCGAGAGGAGGAAACAACAGAGGAGGTTTTGGGGGACGAGGCAGAGGTAGAGGTCGTTCGACGGGTGATCAAAATGATGTGGAGGAGGACATGCTCTCCACGGATCCTGCTTACCAGCCGGGTGTGGGAAGAGATTTCATTGCAAACAACTCGGGCACAGATATGGAGCTTGAGGGGTATGTTCTGCACAACCCCTTTATCCGTAAGAGATTAGCTGAAGACTCAGCGCTAGGGAAGGTAATTCCTGGTGTGGTTGGTACTTTATCCATTACGGATGGTAGATCAACAGGAGTGGCAGAGATGGTTGATCAATTTGAAGGAGGAAAACCAGGGAATGCTACAACTACAACTCCTCAAAAGAATGCAAATAAAAAGAAACCACGTGTTTCTGGAGAAGAGAAAAGTGATGAACAAACTATTGCAACATCGGCGACCTCCTTCGCGGAGGATCGCCGGGCACAATGAAACTTTTAGGACTCAACTGTCGGACCCTAGTGGGGGGTCCGGCAGTGCGTGCGCTTCTGAAAATTCAGAAGCAGAAAGGTGCGGATATTATTTTCTTATCGGAAACTCATTTAGATGATTGGCCTGCTGAGTGTCTTCGTAGGCGAATGCAGATGGATCATAAGATAGTAGTTAGAAGTGATGGAAGAAGTGGTGGCTTACTGTTACTTTACAAGAAGGAAGTTAAAGTGGATCTTCGGTTTAAGTGTAATACCTATATTGATGTGACCATCGGATGTGGTGTAGAGAATATCTGGCGTTTGACTGGTTTCTATGGAGAACCAAAATGGCAAGATAAACATCTTTCGTGGCAACGCTTACGGGATTTACATGACGAGAGTACTATGCCCTGGTTGGTTTTTGGTGACATGAATGAGATCATGTATCCATTTGAAAAGGAAGGCGGGAACCAGCGGCCCTGTCATTTTATGCAGGCCTTCCGTGACGCAATGGACTACTGTAATCTTTCAGATCTTGGCTATACAGGAGATAAATTTACGTGGCAGAGAGGTGCGATCAGGGAAAGGTTGGACCGGGCTCTTTCAAATGAAGCTTGGCTTCAAAAATTTCCAAATGTTATTGTTGAGAATATGCCGTATAGCAGGTCAGATCATCGCTCACTGTTTATTTCATTAGAAGCTGAAGTGTCTCATGAGAATAGAGGGCCGGCTGTTTTGCGCTTTGAGGCTCGATGGCTAAAGGAGGCTAGGTTTCATGATATTGTGGAAGGGGCGTGGATCAGGTCTAGTTCGGATTCAAATCAAATCAGTTTGGCTGGTAGACTGTCTAATATTCATAACGAACTTCATCGTTGGGACAGGTCTGTTTTGAAGAGACCTCAGAGGAACTTAAAAATTGCTCAGCGAGAGTTGGAAAGGGTCTCTAGAGAGGATTTGAATGCGGAAAATGTTGCAAGGCAGAGGGAACTGTCAATGGAAATCGAAAAATTGCTAGAACAAGAAGAGATTTATTGGGCGCAGCGTAGCAGAGTAAATTGGCTACAACTCGGCGACAAGAACACGTCTTATTTTCATAATTTCGCAAATACCAGGAAACAGCGGAATTTGATTAAAAAAATTAAAGATGATAATGGTAATTGGGTTCAAGGAACTGCATACATGAATCCTGTTATCTCGGATTATTTCTCAGGTCTCTTCTCCACTGAAGTTTATGATACCGACCCTGATATGTTGGAGAAGGTAATTCCAAAGGTAACTCAAGAAATGAATGAAAAGTTGCAAAGGCCATATTCGGCTGAGGAGGTCAAAAAGGCATTATTTTCTATTGGGGATATGAAAGCGCCAGGTACAGATGGGTTACACGCAATTTTTTTCAAGAAGTGCTGGCATATTATTGGGGATAGTTTAACTCAAGAGGTTCTGGATGCTATTAATTCGAAGATAATTCCAGAGGGATGGAATGACACGGTTATTGTTCTTATTCCAAAAGTGGAAACTCCGGAGTCAATATCCCAATATAGGCCCATCAGTTTATGTAATGTCCTCTACAAGGTAATATCTAAAATGATCGCTTTCCGGTTGAAACATATTTTAGATGAGATTATTTCACCTGTTCAAAGTGCTTTTGTTCCTGGAAGAATGATTACTGACAATATTTTGGTGGCCTACGAGAGTTTACATATGATGAAAAATAAGAAGAAAGGCAAAGTGGGGTTTTGTGCAGTGAAGCTTGACATGCACAAAGCATATGACAGGGTAGAGTGGAACTTTCTAGAGCGAATGATGATCAGATTGGGTTTTCATTCAGATTTTGTTAATTTGCTCATGGCTTGTGTGAGATCAGTGAAATATAAAGTTAGATACAATGATCAAGAAACAGAAGAATTTATTCCAACAAGAGGGTTAAGGCAGGGAGACCCACTTTCTCCCTACCTGTTCTTAATTTGTGCGGAGGGTCTGTCAAGTCTGTTGGCTCAACAAGAGGAGGTTCGTGGTATTGAAGGTATTAAAGTGAGTAGAAATGCTCCATCAGTGTCACATCTTTTATTTGCTGATGATTCTTTAATCCTTATGAAGGCAAACTTAGCTAATGCAACCTCGTTGAGACATGTGCTTGATCAATACTGTGCAAATTCGGGACAAATGGTTAGTGAAGCAAAGTGTAGTATTTATTTCAGTCCAAATGTGGATGTTCAGGTGAAGGTGGATGTTTGTACGGAATTAAATATAACGACTGAAGCTATGTGTGAAAGATATTTGGGTTTACCGGCTATGATAGGCATGGATAAGAGTGAGAATTTCTTTTATCTTTTGGAAAGGATTATTGCAAGATTGAAAGGTTGGAAAGAAAAGAATTTATCTATGGGTGCGAAGGAGATCTTGTTGAAAGCAGTTATCCAATCTATTCCAGTTTATGCAATGGCTATTTTTAAGATTCCAAAGAATATTTGTAAGCAATTCACAGATGCGATGGCGGCCTTTTGGTGGGGGGATACTGAGGAACAGAGGAAAATGCACTGGTGTGCGTGGTGGAGAATGTGTATCCCAAAAAAGGATGGCGGAATGGGGTTTAGAGATTTGCATGCTTTTAATCTTGCGATGCTGGCAAAACAAACTTGGAGATTATTAAACAACCCGGATTCTGTTTGTGCTCAGGTACTTCGGGCGAAATATTATCCTGATGGTCGTCTCCTAGATGCGGGTCCTAAGAAAGGCTCCTCATACACTTGGCAGAGTATTATTCATGGACTTAATACCTTTAAAAGGGGTCACATTTGGAGAGTTGGCAATGGTAGAAGTATTAATATTTGGAAGGATCATTGGATTGCAGCAAGTTACACTAGGAAAATTGAAACACCAAGAGGAATCAGTTTACTCCGTACTGTTGATGAATTAATGGATCCGGTCTTGGGAGGTTGGGATGAGCAAACCTTGCGGGATAATTTTTACCCACTTGATGTTCAAAGAATCTTGAAAATCCCAGTGAGCTCTCATATGGAAGATGATTTTGTCTCTTGGCATAGAACAAAAACTTATACGTTCTCTGTTCGTTCAGCGTACTATGTGGAATGGGAACACCAATATGCTTCGAAAGTTAGAAGAACTGATGGCCAGGGACCAGCAAGGACAAACCCAGTTTGGCAAATCTTATGGGGTCTTAATGTACCGGCAAAAATCAAGATATTTGGTTGGAGAGCTCTCCATGGCCTTATTCCAGGGATGGGAGTGTTAGCAAATCGTCATATAAAAGTATCTCCACAATGTCCAGTTTGTAGCAAAGGATGTGAAGATATCCGCCACCTTATTTTTACTTGCAGCCGTGCTCAAGAAGTTTGGACTTCGCTGGGACTGGAAAATATAATCAAAGACGTTGTAGCCTTGGATCGGTCGGGCTCTGTAGTCTTGGAAGAAATCCTCAGAAATCCGAAACGTAAATCTCCGGTGCTTGGACAATTGGGTCTTCAGGAAACAATTGTTACAGCGGCATGGTATATTTGGTGGCAGCGTAGAGAGTTTGTGCAAGGTGTTTCTGTTTCTCCGGCAGGAAGTACGGCGTTCTCTATTCAAGCCCTCACAAATAATTATGGATCAGTGACGGAGGGTAAAACCCCTAAAGAGGTAAGATGGAGCAAACCACCGGAAAAACACTACAAACTAAACATAGATGCTACTTTTTTTCCCGCAGGAAGTGGTGCAGTGGCTGCTGTGATTCGTAATATAAAAGGTGAAGCAATATTGGGGGGTGCAGCTCCAATGATAAATATGTTAGATGCACCGACGGCAGAAGCGATGGCTATGAGATACGGCCTTCAACTTATTGAACATCATAACTGTTTGCCTATCATAGTTGAATCGGATTGTCTAGAATTGATTGATGCGTGCATTGGTGCAACGGAGATAAGAAGCCCCTACTCTGCCATCCTAGCTGATTGTTTTCAAATGATCCAAGGCTTTGGAGGGGTGCAATTTCAGCATTGCCCGCGTGAAGCGAACAAGGTGGCTCACAATTTAGCTAGACTAAGCTTTGATCTAAATCAAATTTTCTTTTGGGATGGTGATCCACCTCCGTCTGTTTTAAGTGATGTAATAGATGATGTAACTATGTTTTGAACTCGGGGCAGCAAGTTTTTTACGCACTCTTTTCCTTACCAGGGTACCGGAAGGGACTGGAAGGTTTTTAATGAGGCGGCTTGCTGTTTCCTTTATATATGGGGGTTTAAATTTCAAAAAAAAAAAACTTTCTATGCAGAAAAAGATTAGCCATTCACATCCTCGCCAAGAAAAAAGAATTTTTTCTCAAAATGAAGAGAAAAAAGAAATTGGTGCTAGTAAAAGAAAGTAGAAGATACCAACGGTGCCCATTCTTCAATCTACCGGTACCTATCAAAATCTCTATTCGGTGACAAGAGAAGATAACAACGGTGCTTCGGAAAAAGAAGAGAAGTAATTGAAAGAAATTACTCTGCTACAACAGCTTTACAACAAAATGAGACTAAATTGCATCAGCGTCACTGCCATCGGAACGCAGTAGCCGGAGAAGAGAAAAAAGTGGCACCGAATGATTTCGCTTGACGCTGGAATCAGAAAGCAGTGGCTCTCCCCGTCCAAAAAAGCAGTGGCTGGAGACGGCGTCATCACCAGATCCCACGGAGGCACGACGTTTGACCGCATCTAGCGCGTCGCCGGCCTTCTGCCCCAGCGAGCCACCGTCCTTTGCTCGCCCCGGCGCGTGCAACCGGCCAAGACGGGGAGGAGGTGGGGTTCGTGGGATTTCGGTACCTCCTCTTCATGCCTCCGGTGCCCGTGTGTCCCGCATCTGGTGCCGGGTGGGCAGGCGAACGGCGCCACGCCGGAGTGGACAAGCGCTCTGGAGGCGCTCGAGGATGCGTCCCGAGGCCAGAGACCTCGCCGGAGGCGCGCGGTGGGGAGCAAGGAGCGGCCGGCATAGAGGACCTCCGGTGCGAGGGAGGAGGCCGCGTAGCAGCCGCCGAGCATGGCGTAGAGGAGGCGGCGGGGATCGGCAAGGGGTGACCGGCGGTGGTGGAAGGAGGTCGCGCGGCGCCCGGACCGTAGCACCGAGGTGGGGGGGCTGCCCCGGTCTCCTTGACGACCTGGACTCCGGCGAGCAGAGCCTAGCTTGGGGGTTGCCCCGGCCTCCGCTCCACTAGAGGAAGGCTAGCGGTGTGGCTCGCCGGGGAGGGGAGGCGCGCGGCGGCGGCGTCTGCCGAGGAGGAGAGGCGCACGGCGTCCGGCCGGGGAGGGGAGGCGCGCGGCGACGGCGTCTGCCGGGGAGGGGAGGCGCGCTGCGTCCGGCAGGGGAGGTGAAGCGCGCGGAGGCGGCGTCTGGCGGGGAGGGGAGGCGCACGGCGTCCGGCCGGGAGGTGAGGCGTGGGAGCCGGCGTGCTTCAGATCGCGCTGGAGGAGGAAGGTGCGCGGGTGGATGCAGGGGCGCGGGTGGAGGCGTGCGGTGAGGCGTGCAGTGTGGCTCTCGGTGGGGTGACAGAGGAAGGGGATCGAAGGAAATAGGAAAAGGTGGGGTGGTGGGTGGTGTTCGTGGTCAGAGGGGTCATGCGGTGGTCAGGGGTGGGGTGGTTGTGGCCCGTGATTTCTCTCTCTACCACAGCCTACTATGCAGTGCTAGTGTCTAGTTTAGGCCCACTTCGGACCAAAATGGAAATAACATTGAAGCAGTAGAAAATCAACAAAAGAATAGGAGGTAAAATTTGGACCACGCATGTGCACAGATCTTGAAGCAGGCGGACGGCACCGATTGCCCACGCCACAATGTTGCAACATACACAGTATTTTCCATATATATATATATCAACGCGGATTTCCTGCCCACGGGGATAGCTGCGCATATGATGGCTACCGTAGGATACAGAGAGTAAAGTAAGTCTGATAAGAAGCGCATTGGAACGACGAGCGGGCAGAGAAGTTTCTTTCACGGAGGCGTTAAATGCTCCGTAAGCCGTTCCCATGTCATATACTCGGTGCATCACATCATTTACGCAGGCATGGGCTACCAAGCTTCCCATGATAATGATGCCAACCGGTGTCCATGAAAACGCGCGACCGTCCATCACAAATCAACCATGGGGACCGTGAAATAACGCTACCGTCCATCACACATCAAGTTGTGCACTGCGTGTTTTCTCTCCACACCACCATGGTGATGTCTAGTTTTGGCTAGCATTATTTTACACCACGGTGGTGATAAGTACTAGCCAGCATGTGTTCTCTCCACAACACGGTGTTGATGTATAATTCTGGCTAGCATGATTTCTCTCCACCCGACGGTGTTGATGAGTTATGGCTAGCATGATTTCTCTCCACTACACGGTGGCAGCGTGAATCTCATTTTCCGTATACAAAAAAGCATGGTCATCGGCTAGCGGTCTAGTTGCGTGAAAGACGTGTGTAAGAATCCGTTCTCTTGTTACGACGTTGATAGCAAGATCCGTCGAATGTCTGTTAACTATGACGTTACAATGTCTCCGGTGAAGTTCACTCAATATCGCGTATGGATAGTTGGATGCTGGTGCGCAGCTATCACCATGGGCATCCCAATATATATATATATATATATATATATATATATATATATATATATATATATATATAGGAAGCTCATTTGGGGCACCTAGGAGCCTGGGCACCATGCATCATAACTGTCTGATTAGGTATCTTGATTTTGCCTTTGAAATGGATTCCAGTATGCCGGGTTGACCCGTTAGCATAGGCAATTGAATTGAATATTATGCATTCAGTACGTGAGGAGAGAGACTGGAATTTGAAAATCAGAAGTATTACGTTGCCTTGTTTAGGTATGTGGGATTGAATTTCGGAGTATTAAATATGGACAATTTTTCAACGGTGGGTAATAAATGATGATTAATCGGTGGTGGAAAACTTGACTAAATAGGTGGAGTACTTATTGTCTTCAATTGCGTACCCATAAATCGTGGAGGATACCCAATTTCGTGAGTATGTTTGTCAAGTCCAATAATGATACATTAATTCTAAAATTTACATTTGTAGCGTGTGATTAATTAGTACTCCAGAAATCATGGATGCCATGCACAGTCGGCATTCGTTGTCCTAAGTATCATTAATAGGATGCATAATTAATGGAGTACAGAGCAGGACGTATCTTATATCTAAAACATGAATATTCTTTGGAATAAAGTCTTTTTGACTTATAATTGGATATCACCATTCTTTGTTTATTATCACAAAATAAGTTCGTAGCATGTCGCCTTAAAAATATAAATTTGTATGAAAAGAAAATCAAATAACCAAGTAAAAAGGTATGAATTAGTGCATACCCATATGTTGCAGGAGGTTTAAGGATATCAAGTAAGGGATACCATATCCTAGGTATGCGATACCTAGGGTATGCAATACCCAATTGAACGAGGTATTGAGTATCACGTACTCATTATATGGTACCCACAATATCGCCGACGAAGACAAACTCCCAAGCTAATTATAAGTTTACATACATTGTTATCGTAGGCAATGCAAGCTTGGCGTCTCGGGCATTTCATATGAACCCGTTTCTTTTTAACAAAGTTTCCCATATTTGTTAAAACTAGGTATGTGGGCACTTAAAATAAATACTAGGTATATAGCAATTTGGGTATGTATACGGCAGCGGATGATAATTTGGCCCGCGTCGGATGTTTTCATACCGGGTTCAGACTACTAATTTTAGCCATTTAATAGGCAACAACTAATAAAAGGTGATTAGTGCGGAAACTCTTGACTAAATTCGTGGAACGACACATTCTTTTTTTGTTGTTTAAAGTTATTTATATTATCATATATTCAAATGCATACCCATAGTTGTCTATCATTAATGGGCTGGATTGATTCCTATTTTGGTTATAAGATTGTGGACTGCACTGGATACCCAAGATTCGTTTGAACAATGAGTATATTTATCCGGTCCATTAATTATGCCATAATTTGATTTTAAGTTATGTGTGAACTTTTGGAATCTAGGTATGTAGTACATAATTACATTTTTTGAATTACTAAAGAGCACCACACGATATGAAATACCCACATTAAATTGATTTTTGGTTCAAGTAATATTAAGTACACTGTGTTTTGGGTATATTGGTATCACATACTCAGGTTAGGTCGTAGATATCATGTTACACATAAGACTTGACCAAAATAACAACCGATATCCCAAATTTTGGGTATGTTGATATCACATACTTGGGTTGTAGATACCCTGAGTCAGATGCGCGATGCGCGACCAGGGTCTATGTGTTCGGTCCATGCTGGCGGTAGCCACTAGCCATCACAGCCTAGTGGGACGTGTTTAGCCCTCGCTATGTAGAGGGTTATTTCGGTATATCAATTTCATACTCATAACATATGATGTAACAATTTTAAATTAAATTTTGGTTAAAGTACGTCACGACGTTTGTTTGTGGCTGAACAAATTTTTTCGGGTATGCCGAGGCATACGTCACGATGTTGTCTTACTATTTCAATATCACATCACATGCCAAGTATTTGTCACTCTATACCCGTATATATACCTCATGTATGTCATATTAGTCTTTAATTAGTTTTGGAGTATAGCATAGTAAAATACATGATGGGTATGCGATACCCAGGTTATCCATAGTATCGCATAGTAAAATACATGATGGGTATGCGATACCCAGGGTATCCATAGTACACTCCTTATATGCATTAGTATATGAGAAGTTGTTTCATTCTTGCAAATCACGTGCGCGTATACACAATCAATCTGTCCATCACAAGTGTACCTGCTTATGTACAATGAACGTATCAATTATAATGCGCTAACGGCCGGCTCACTATAATTTCATGTACAAGTCACCCATGGTCTCACCAAACTAAACATATGACTTGCATCTCAACTTCGTCCTTCTCCGCCGTACGTAGGCGTCTCGTGTGGGCAGGGTCTGGCGAGGAATTTAACGATGTTATCCCCACGCATGATCACTGGCAAGCCGCAATCTTTGTTTGGTCTCTCGTTCTACAAACAAACAGTTTGCAAGGTAAACATAGTCAAAACTCGAAATAAGATGTATAGGGAGATCGCTTGCTAGTTGTAGTTGTTTACCTTTACTCAGAGGTTGCCTTCCTCGGGGCCGATCCGATGGAGATTACGGTTAGCTGGCCTTCCTGGAGCATGGCGGGGAGCCGAGACCAGAGCAATCGGAGATTCAGAACCTGTCCTAGTCGTAGCAACACGAGAATATGCCGCTAATGGAGAAGATGACACGGAGCAGGAGCGCCGACCTGAGAGGAAACCCATCGTTGGCCGCGAGGAATGGGCCATCCGGATTGTCATTCTGGGAGGAGGCGTGAAACCTTCTGGCCTATTCATGTGCAATCATCAAATACAAATAGGCTGGTTATGGCACGTAAATCACGGCTGATTGGAAATGAGTTAAGTGACCGTGCATTCATTTGAAAAAGATGGAAACGAAAAAATCCAGGACGTACGTGACCATGCATGTAAGTCATATTTGGAAGGTATCTTGAAGGAAAACAACATTAATATCTGGTTGATTAATTTAGCAAAGAGCAACACGCTGTCAAAATTTCAAACACCCCGTTAATGGCTGGTTGATTTAATTAGGAAAGAGCACCACGATTCAAAATTTCAAACATGCAAAAAAAAGGGTTACTAACGGGTATCCTAAACCTCACATACTCGAATTGACTCCTTTCCCTAATGATCATGATCAAACAAATCCAACGCTTATTGAGCTAGGAGACTGGGCTATATATATATATATATATATATATATATATATATATATATATATATATATATATATATATATATATATATGTATATAGGACATATTCATACTACTCTCGAAGATAACTACCACACGTGTGTTTCACACAATGTATGGAGTCTATCATAACATGAGGTATGTATCATGTAGTATGGAGTATATAATGCTATTTCAGTACTATAGATACTTTTTTTAGTAGTATGTAGAAAATTTCTACATACTTCTCTTTTATATGCATATATGACGATATTTCGAGTATATAGTGTAAAATATTAGGCCATTTGCAATTTTTTCATTAAAGTTGTTTTTGGGTATCTTAGATATAGTATACGAACATACTCAAACCGATAAATTATGACAAAGTACTTCCGTAAGTTGGTATATGAGACGTGGGGTAGTTACCTTTGAGGGTAAAAACTATTTTACCTATATATATATATATATATATATATATATATCGAAAATAGCTAGATGCCCACGGCGATAGGTGCGCACCATCATCCAACCATCCATATGCGATAGAGAGTGAATTTCCGCAGAGACGGTACAGTGCCATAGCTAACAGACATCCAACGGAGCTAGCTATCACCGTTGTAATGAGAGCATGTCGTCCGACACACGTCATTCACGCAACCATCCCGCTAGGGATGACCATGTCCTTTGCATACTGAAATTGAGAATTACGCTGCTCACATGGTCCGGAGAGAAAACACCACACGAGACTCATGCATGCACCACACGAGAATCATGCATGCACCACCATATAAACACTGCATGTTTTATATTTCAGAGCGTGCATATAATAAATAACATGATAGATCCCATGTGGTTGAAAATGCTCGATGGAGTAAGTTCATCTTGTTCGGTTTTTGCAATGGAACCGTACGCCTTGTGTATTCTGTATGAAACTTTGCTTCAAAAAATTAGTCTCGCACACATTTGGACAGTTTGGTTGGGTTGTCGTGCGACAATGCAAAACGTCAAGAACCGGACGACCGCTCTAACCACATGTGATACATCAAATTTGCTGTGCTTTTTAGCAAACACAAGTTGCAAAATCTAGTCACGATAAATGTCAGCATCACACTCAACTAAAAAATAATGAAAGACACAAACCAAAGAAGTTAAGTTTACTTACAGCAAATTGGGATATACGAGCTACAAAAAAAAGGGCACGGCTAGGGGAAATCTACCACATGCGACCCGTCAACTATACATCGTAGGGTTCTCTCACTGAGCTATTGTGAACGGCATACATCATGCAACCAACACACACCAACCATGCCAACAACGTTAATAATCACACCAGCCGCAGCTTCAACGTACACAACATAACTCGTCGGCGTACTTCACGACACCACAGCATACTTCGCGCCCTCGTGGGAATAAAAGGATACACGCGACACAAGGTTTCGTAAAGTACGTGCGACACCTAGGAGCGGTCAAAACGTGGGTCTTTGTTTCCTGAGGCGTTAGGATATACGGACGATGTCGCCCTGCTAGACGCTGCTCCGTTTGCCTTTTTTTACGCTGCTTATCAAGCGAGCTCTCCATGCTAAATCCGACGGTGCATGGCCTATGCGTAACTACCACCATGGGCAGCGAATCAATATCTATTGTAGACAACTATCGGTGCTAAGAGCAAGTCCAGCAGTTCCCTCAAACCCTCCCCTATACGTTTTTAGGGGAAAAATCTCAAAAACAACCGCCCAACAGTTCCCTCAATGCTCCCCCGATTTATAGGCGCCCCCGATTCTGCTCGCTGGTCTTCCCTACAAGTAGGGGAGGTGGAAGACTCCCCATCCCGATATTAGTGAGCTTTGTGACACTGCAATATGCCGATATCCGTGTGTTTTTTGTTTATTTTTTCAGATTTTGGTGATGGACAAGTTTTTGACACTACAAGTTAGCAGTTACAGAGGTAGACGTTGGATTTTACATTTTAGTTATACAGTATTTTTAAACTATTAAAAAAATAGATAAAAAAATTTAATAGGGGAGATGTTTTAGGGGAACTGCTGGAGTTAAACATATTTTAGAAGAGATTATTTTAAGAGCAATCCTCTATATAGATATATAAGGGACATATTTTAGGAGAACTGCTGGACTTGCCTTCTAAACCTGACCCGATGGAACCGACTAGACTTTCTAATCCCGACCCACCAACCTGGAAAAAAAAAACTGCCTTATCCTCTCGTCTCCCACCTCCTCCACACACGACACCAATCCCGCGCGCCGCCAGTCCCGTCCAAATCGCCGCCGCACGCCTCCTTCCCCAGCCACCTGCGCACGGGCGGGCACCGTACCCCAACGCCGGAGACCTCCGCTATGAAAGAACATTTCTATGATCTCTGTGTTTTGTGTGTTAGTTAACAACATGTGGATGTATTAAGTTGGTGTTAAGTAATGCAGGATAATCTAGGAACTCTTCAGATGCGTCAGCACCAAAAGAGGAGAAAAAGAGACAGCACTGAAAGTGTGCTCAGCCCCTGGTGGGGGCCGGAGTTTCCGGCCCTGCCTGAAGTTTCCGGTCCCTGAGGACCGGAATCTTCTCCGATGCTCGGTTGCCGAAGTTGTGCTCAGCCCCTGGTGGGGGGCGGAGTTTCCGGTCCCATGGACCGGAGTTTCCGCCCCAGGCCAAAGTTTCCGGCCTCGTGTATCTCGAAGATGTCCAAGTTCAGATTGAAGATCTGGTGTTCAGCCCCTGGTGGCCCCCGGAGTTTCCGGCCTCCCTAGGCCGGAGTTTCCGCCCCAGGCCGGAGTTTCCGGCCACTAGGGCCGGAGTTTCCGGCCTGGGATTTGGCTGCAACGGCTACATCTTTGGAGGGGTATAAATACCCCTCCTCCTTCCTTCAGAAAAGTGCTTGACCTAAATTAGGAGGAGCTCCATTGTTGCAAGCCAAGAATCCCAAGATCTCCCAATCCCCCCATCCAAACTCGTTGATCTTTGGAGGATTGAAGGAGAAGGTCCCGATCTACATCTTCACCGAGCCGTTCTTCATTTCCCCCTCATTCGTTTGAGGGAACACTTGCTAGGGCTTCCACTAGGAAACCTAGCCCATTGTTGTACTTACCTATTGTCTTTGTGACAGATTGTAGCTGTTCGGGAGCCCCCAAGCCCTTTGTGGGTCGTGCCCCGAATCGTTGTTGTAAAGGCTCCGGATTCCGCCTCGAAGGATTCCGATAGTGGAAGTGGACCAAACCTTTGTGGTGCGGTTCACCGGAGATTAGGGTGAGGCCTTTGTGGCCGTTGAACCATTGTGTTGGTTCACACCTCTCCAACGAGACGTACTCCCATTCAAGGGAGGAACTCGGGAATACATCCTTGTCGTCTCGTGTCTTCACTTCGGTTACTTCTATCCTTATTTATTGCCTTACTATATCTTGCTTAGTTGCTAGCTTGTCATATAGGAAATTCACCTTAGTTGCATATCTAGTGAATTTACCTTTTGTGTCAAGCCTAATTTGAAAAAGACTAAAATTTGAATTAGCACCTATTCACCCCCCCTCTAGGTGTCATACCGATCCTTTCAATTGGTATCAGAGCTAAGGGTCTCTTTTCGGGTTTAACCGCCTAAGAGAAGTATGACACAAAGTGAGGATGAGACCGCAAGGCTTGCCGAGGCTAATGAGTCCCTTAAAAAGGACCAAGCCACCGCGGCATCCATGGCCGATATCAAAGCTTTGGAAACAACTTTGACATCGTCCATGGATGCTAGGTTTAATGAGTTTCGTGACTTGCTCAATAAACTCATTAACAACAAGCCCTCAGATATCATCCCGCTTGAAAAAACTTCTAACTCCGATGAGGGTGGACCCAAGGAGGATAAAGAGCAAAAAGAGAAGGAGGTGAAAGCAAATGATAAGCCTAAGTCATCTCCCAACTTGCATGAGGAAAAGGAAGAGTATCATGCCGTTCGGGGATGGTACTCTCCCGATCCAATTATCACTACCCGCATAAACCCTTTAGGTCCCCCACCTAAGCTTAATGCATTAGCTTTTGCTAGTTGGCAACGCTCAATGAAATCTCATGTCAACAGTGCCTCCATCGAGCTTTGGAGGATTATTGAAGAAGGATACATAGTGGAGGATCCAAGCAACATGACCAAGAGAGAGTTCGCCGAAAAGCAACTAAACGTTTCCGCTCTCCATATGATTGAACTCTCCTTGAGCGACAACGACAAGCATCATGTTCTACATGCCACCACCGCCAAAGAAGCTTGGGATTGTCTTGAGCGTGCCTTCCTTGGAAATGAAAGCATGAAGAGAAATAGATATGAATCTTTGAGCAATGCCGCCGAAGGTTTCTACATGCTTGAAAACGAGACCCATGAAGAGATGTATGGTAGACTCAAGACTCTTGCCAAAGCCTTTTATGATGTGGGAGCAACATATGTTGATGATGCTTGGGTCAAGAGGAAGTATGAGAATGCTCTCTTGCCCTCGGAGCCAATGGAGTTGAAGTCTATTCAAGGAAGATACAACTACCTTCAATTGTCTTCCCATGAAGTTATGCAAGAAGTCCAAGCCTCCAAGGTTGCCACCAAGAATGCCGAAGATAACCGTGCTAGGGCCATGGGAATGAGGCAAGGTCCCTCTCTTGCTTTGAAGGCCAAGGTGACTTGCCTAGATGCCAATGATGAAGTTGAAGCTTGTCCTGGCAACATTGCTCCACATGATCTTGAGCAAGCCCTCAATGGTCATATTGCACTTGCCACAAGAGTGTTTTGGAATGACCCGGCTAGTGCTAAAGCTCGTGTTGATCGAGATAACAACTCAAGTGGCAAGAAAGAGCTTGCCTCAAGGACAAAGACATGCTACAATTGTCATGACAAGAACCACTACATAAGAGAGTGCCCTTATGAGAACCGTGAGCAAAATGGTGGGAAGCTTATCCCAAAGGATCACTCCAAGTTGATTCAAAAGAAGCCCGCAAGACCAAGAAAGCCCTTCTTCAAGAAGGCACCGAGAATTGTGTTGGTGGCACAAGAGGAATATGCCACAAGTGATTCCGAAGATGAAGATGCACCTAACAAAGAGGTAGCCGCATTGGCTATTGTCTCCACTTCATCATCATCTCTCTTTGAATCCCCCAATGAGAACCTATCCATCAACACCGCTCGTTGCCTCATGGCTCATGTCACCGAGGTATCATCCCCTTCTCCTAAGACTATGCATGATCAATCTAGTCTTGAGATTAAGAAGGAATTAGTTGCCTTCGATACTTTTGTGACTAACTTGCAAGGTGAGGCCAAGGAACATGTTGAGTCTCTCATGAGACAACTATGTGCGGCCGAAGAACTTCTTCAAGAAAAGAGTAAGATTGAGAGAGAGGATTCTCTCACCATTGGTTCCTTGAATGCTTCCATAGCATCCTTAAATAGCTCTCTTGATGAAGAAAGTGAATATAGAACCACTCTAGAGGAAAGACTTGAATCTCTTGATGCTAAAAATGATGAAATCATTAGTAAAATCATTAAGGATAGAGATCATGTTTTTGCCAAATATAAAGTGATTAAAAAGGAAAAAGTTGAACTTGGGGTTGCAAATACTATACTTCTTGAGGATATGGAGAAGCTTGATAAAGCTCACAAGGTCTTGAAAACGACCCACTCCATCCTTGTTAAGTCACATGAGCAACTCCAAACTCAACTCTCTAAAACTTGCTCAACTAGCATAACCATTCTTCCTCGTGTTCATGAAAATGTCATTGAAGAAAATGCTAGGTTAAAGGTGGATCATGCTAAGACCTCTATTCCTAAAGGTAACGATAAGGGTTTTGCTTATTTGTTTGAGTTAAAACCACACAAAGGAAAGGAAGGTCTTGGGTATGTGGCCGAGGCAAAGAAGAAGGTGAGCAACACCAAGGAGAACAAGACCAAGCCCGCACAAGCTAAGACTAACATTGCGAGTGGTAATGCCACTAGGGGCAAGACCACTCGTAGTGACTTTGCGGGGCATAACAATCCCAACTACATTCTTTATGTTGATTATTATGGTGATGTTTATGCAAAATATGTTGGTCCTTATGATGGTTACATTGACTATTCTATTTGGGTTCCTAAGACCCTTGTTGCTAACCGAAAGGGACCCATTGAGAAATGGGTACCTAAATGCAAGAAATGATTTCTTGTAGGACTATGCTTCCGGTGGATCTAAATGGGTGGTTGATAGTGGATGCACTAGTCATATGACCGTAAGCAAGGAGATCATGACGGAGTTGAGACCAAATTTAAATCACTCAACCGTCTCTTATGGTGACAAGTCCAAAGCCGAGGTAAAGAGTCTTGTCAAGGTGGTAGTTGCAAGGGATATCACCCTTGTAAATGTCATGCTTGTTGAGTCTCTAGGTTACAATCTTATGTCTGTTCGTGCTCTTAATAAGATGAACTTTGATGTCTATTTTACTCTTGATATGGTGGTACTCTTGAGGAGCAAGACTTTAAAGGTCATGTTCGTTGGGCATGTTGAAAATGAGTTGTTTGTGGTAGACTTTTCGGGGTCAACCAACACTCAAGCAATATGCCTATTCGGAAAGGCCGACGTGGGGTGGTTGTGGCATCGCCGCTTGTCCCATGTTAATATGAGAACTTTGCAAAGTCTCCACAAGGGTGGCCACATTCTTGGACTAAATGAGAATGTTTCTTTTTCTAGAGATCGTCTTTGTAGGGCTTGTGTTGAAGGAAAGATGCATGATTCTCCCCACCCAAGCAAGACCATCATTTCATCATCAAGGGTATTGGAACTTCTTCATGTTGATCTTTTTGGTGCCGTACCTCAACCTAGCCTTGGTGGGAAGAAATATTGTTTGGTGATTGTCGATGACTATTCAAGATTCACTTGGGTTTTCTTCTTCAAGACGAAGGATGAAACTCAACAAACCATCATCGAATTCTCCAATGAAGTTCAACGTCAACACAATCTTCCCATATTGGCCATTAGAAGTGACAATGGCTCCGAGTTCAAGAACTACACCCTAAATGAGTTTCTTAGCGACGAGGGAATTCGACATCAATACTCCGCCGCATATACTCCTCAACAAAACGGTGTAGCCGAGAGGAAGAACCGGACTCTTATGGATATGGCTAGGTCCATGTTGGCGGAGTTTAAGTCTCCACTCTTCTTGTGGGCCAAAGCTATCTCCACGGCGTGTCACTCCTCCAACCGGTTATTCTTTCGCAAAGGGAAGAAGGAAACTCCATATGAAATGCTTACCGGCAACAAGCCCAACATCTCCTACTATCGAGTCTTTGGTTGTAAGTGTTTCTACAAAATCAAAGGTGTACATCTTTCTAAGTTTGAAGTTAAAGCCTTAGAAGGTGTTCTTGTTGGGTATGGTGCGAACTCTCACACTTATAGAGTCTACGACAAATCCTTAGGGAGAGTTGTAGAATCTTGTAGTGTGAGGTTTGATGAGAATGACGGCTCCCAAGTGGCGCAATTTCATGTTTGTGATGTAGATAACGAGGAACCTCAAGATGCAATACAAAGAATGGGTGTTGGATTTCATCGCCCCATCGAGATTCATCATGAGCCTCCTCAAGGAAGTACAAGCTCCACTCAAGTGTAGATTCCATCATCACAAGTTGAAGTGGCACCCTCTATGGAAGCAAATGAGACACCTATCCAAGAACAAGATCAAGTTCCTCCTCAAGTTGACCAAGAGGTCTCACAAGATTCAAGAACTCCTATTCTCAACCCTAGTCAAGATCAAGAGCAAGAGCATCCATCTTCTCCCATCATTGAAAATGTGCAACAAGATGGCAATGCTCATCAAGACCGTCAAGACGGGGACTCAAATGATCTAGGTGATCAAGCCGAAATCCCACGCAACAATGGGGATATCGAAACCCGTCGTCAAGAAAGAGTCAAGAGAAACTTGGAAATCAAGTGTCACAAGCTTGAAGCCATCATTGGTGATGTATCTCGCAAGGTTTCCACAAGAAGTCAATTGGCAAGCTTTAGTGAACATCAAGCTCATATCTCTATGATTGAACCAAAGAAGGTGTTTGAAGCACTTGAAGATCCGGATTGGTTGGAAGCCATGCATGAAGAACTCAACAACTTCAAGCGCAACAAAGTATGGAATCTAGTAGAAAAGCCAAAGGATTGCCGCAATGTTATTGGCACCAAGTGGATATTCAAGAACAAGCAAGATGAGCATGGATTGGTTGTAAGGAACAAGGCGAGATTGGTAGCTCAAGGGTACTCTCAAGTTGAAGGCATTGATTTTGGAGAGACCTATGCTCCCGTGGCTCGTCTTGAGTCCATCCGTATCCTACTTGCCTATGCATCTCATTTTAATTTTAAGTTGCAACAAATGGATGTGAAGAGTGCATTTCTTAATGGTCCCTTAAAGGAGTTGGTATATGTAAAGCAACCTCCGGGATTTGAGGATCCACACTTCCCAAACCATGTCTACAAGCTTGATAAGGCCCTCTATGGTCTCAAACAAGCACCTCGAGCTTGGTATGAGCACCTAAGAGAGCTATTGCTAGACCGTGACTTTGAAGTGGGGCAAATCGATCCCACTCTCTTCACAAAGAGGGTAAAAGGGGAGCTTTTCATATGCCAACTTTATGTTGATGATATTATCTTTGGCTCATCTAACAAAGCTTTCAATGATGAATTTTCAAAGCTTATGACGGATAGGTTCGAGATGTCCATGATGGGAGAGTTGAAATTCTTTCTTGGTTTTGAAATCAAGCAATTAAGTGGAGGGACTTTCATCTCTCAAGCCAAATACATCCAAGACATGCTCAAGAGGTTCAAGATGCAAGATGCAAAAGAGAAGAGGTTTCCTATGGACACCAAATGCCATCTTGAACTTAGTCCAAAGGGTAAAGATGTCGATCAAAAACTCTATCGCTCTATGATTGGTTCTTTGCTTTATCTTTGTGCATCTAGACCCGATATTGTGTTGAGTGTAGGAGTGTGTGCAAGGTATCAAGCGGCTCCTAAAGAAAGTCACTTGATAGCGGTGAATCGAATCTTCCGATATTTGGTTTATACCCCAAGGTTTGGTTTGTGGTATCCTAGGGGGTCCAACTTCTCTCTTGCCGGTTACACGGATTCGGATTGGGCCGGTTGCAAGGATGATAGGAAGTCTACTTCCGGTGCATGTCAATTCCTTGGGAAATCTTTGGTGAGTTGGTCCTCCAAGAAGCAAAATTGCATATCCTTATCTACCACCGAAGCCGAGTATGTGGCGGCCGCTAGTGCTTGCACTCAATTACTTTGGATGAGGCAAACTTTAAAGGAATACGGTGTCCTTTGTGACAAAGTGCCTCTTTTATGTGACAATGAAAGTGCTATCAAGATTGGTCACAACCCCGTGGAGCACTCAAGAACGAAGCATATTGAGATTCGCTATCATTTTATTCGAGATCACATCAACCGGGGTGACATTGAGCTTGGTTATATTCCAACGAAGATTCAACTTTCCGATATGTTCACCAAGCCACTTGACGAAGCACGGTTCACCTTTTTGAGGCATGAGCTAAATATCGTGGATTCTAGGAGCATTGGTTGACTACCTTGCATACACACCTCTATCTCAACTTTCTATTTTGGTCTAGGTGTAGGCATGGACATAGGGGGAGTGCGGTCCTAATCCATTGGACTTTCCCTCCCCCCATTATGCCAATAGTAAGAATTGTTTTCGTCTCCTTTTGTTCATTCTTATGAATTGTGAGCCTAAATGTTGAGTAATGGCGGTGAACCCAAGATATATCTTCGCGGTATCACACCACATAATCTCATACATGGTGGCCTTGGCCACCAACTTCTTCTTTGTGAAGAATTGATACTCTTGTGGTGTTATCTTGTTTTCTTTGTTTCATTCTTGCTCTTATGGAAAATGCACTCAAGCGTTGCTTCTTAATGTCGCTTTTGTTGTTTCTTACCAAACTTGAGTGCATGGTACCATCTCCAGTGACCATTTGTCTTATCCCAGGCCTACCTCATCTTAAAAACTGCTCCTCTTGCCTTTGCATGTCCAAAACACATTAAAACCTGGGATTTGGAGTCGGTGGGGCCGGAAACTCCGGTCTTCCAGGCCGGAGACTCCGGTCTGACTGAAGTTTCCGCCCCTAGAACCGGAATCTCTGGCCAGGGCCGGAGACTCCGGTGTCTAGGGCCGGAAACTCCGGTCTGGGCAGTTTCGCTGGGATCTTCAAAGGGGATCGGGGTGAGGAGTTGTTCCACAACTCCCCAACACACCCCCGACCCCCACTCCTCTCCCAGCCGCCGCCGCCGCCTCCAAGGACCACTCCGGCCGCTCCCCGCCGCCGGAATCCGCCGTGCCACCGGCCCCTCCTCCGTACAAGTGCTAGGGATCCTTCTCCCTCGCATTTGACCTCCACCATGTCGGGTAAAGGCTTTCTTCTCTCTCTCTCTAGGTTTTCACTCTAGATCTTGTTTTGAGAGAAGTTCTGCCTGTGCTGCATGGTGTAGAACCCTAGTGTTGGCATTTCAATCTCTAGAAAATTAGTTGTGCTCAATTTTTCCCTAGATTTGACCTAGATTGCAGTTTTCCTGCCACAGGGCGGAAACTCCGGCCCCTCCTGCACCGGAATCTCCGGTGTGGACCGGAATATCCGCCCCTGTGGCCGGAAACTCCGGCCTAGCTCATATCTGAGAGAAATTCTGACACTTTTAATTTTCTTCTTTTGGCTTTCTTGGACATGCAAACTTATCTCCATGCTATCCTTGTACTCTCTGTTTCACAGGTCATAGGAAAAAGGTGGTCACTCGGAATCCGCTCCTTGCTTCAAGTAAAGAAAGAGCTCAAACAAGGGACAAGCTTATATTTGATAGCAGCAGTGGCCGCATGAGACAACATAGCACTATTGATGAGGAAGCCACTAGACAAGCTGAACTTGGTGGTTTTGATAATGAAGAAGAGGCCGAGCAAGCCCATTTTGACTCTTTGACCACCGTTCTGGGTATGGGAAAGACTGAGTTCCGTCGTATGAGGTCACAACAGTTCTATGACTTGCCTCCCAACACCACCAACCCCAATTTCCCTAGGAGGGAGCAGCAGCTGATTATGCAGGAGATCTATGCCCGGATTGAGAAGCACGCAGTCTGTGAACAGAAGATTCTGGATCTTGAGGCGCTCAACAAGAAAGCATACTTTCGGGAGGCTGTTTGGATTGCTAGGAAGCTTGGTCTGGAAAAGCTCATCTCTTACACTCAGCAGGATTATGATATTCAGCTTGTGCAGCAGTTCTTTGCCACGGTGGTGTTTGACAATGATGAGGATGTCACTATGACGTGGATGACTGGACCTATCAGGTGCACCTCCAACTTTGTGGAGTTTGCGACAGCTCTGGGCTATGAATTCAAGGGGGCCACTACTCCAGTTGGGATGAGGATGCATGTGGAAGGGACTGCATATAACAAGAGCCGTTTGCGCCCTCTTTACTCCGTTGCTTCTTCTGTGGGCTCTAATCAAGACCTCCTTCCCACCTTCAACATCTTCCTCCGCATGGTTCGGCTCAACCTTGCTCCTCAAGCCGGGAATGTGGATGCTATTCGAGGAGGCCTTGTCAACCTACTCTACCATGCTTACAGGGTCCTTCAAGCCGGTCCGGAGTGCCGTGGCCAAGAGGTGGATGTGATGGATTTCATTAAGTGCGAGATGCATTGGGCCATTTTCGAGCACAAGAATCCACTCTACGCTCCCTATGTGATGAAGCTCATTCTCTCCAAAGTGCCCACACTTGATCGCTCTACCTTCATCAAGCATGCCAAGGGTACTCTCCATATTCTCTCCAAGCACACAAAGCAAGCTTCATCCTCTCATGCACCTCCTCCACAAACTAGTGATGAAGAGGACGTTCCCTTACCTAAGAGGAGAAGTAAGAATGCCGATCCCCCCACTAGTCTTCAAGGGAAGGCCAAGGTAAACGCAGAATTTCGCAAGCTCTCTTGGTGGAAGAGGAAACTGCTATGCATGGATGTTGCCATTCACAAGGAGAATCATGGGTCTTATGTGAGAGAGAAACACATTTTGAGCAACCAAAATTTGATGATCAAGGAGATGCGCAAAATGAACAATGGAAATGTTACTCCTCCTCCGGAAGAAGATGAAGCTGGCATTCCCATCATTTCCTAATCTTCGTCTGACACGGTCCCTCTTGAGCAATGGAATCAGGATGTCTTTCCTTGGGCTGATTTTTCGGATGTGACCTCCTTTCCTACCTCGTCTCACAACCACGGCAAGGCTCCCATGAACCTCTCCGATGAGGACTACGACAACGAAGGAGATGACGACATGGATGAAGACACCGAGTGATCTTCATGGGCCCGTTAGTTATGCTCTTTTCCCCTTTTTGGTGTCTCGGTGCCAAAGGGGGAGAAGTAGTTCTATTAGGTTCTCTTCGGGATTTGCATGGGTTGGGACACAAGCATGTGCCTCTATCATTTTATTGCGCTTGTGTCCTTGTTATGTTATTTGAATTTCGAACTTATTTGTCTTCTCTTTGACATGAACTATGTGTGTGTAAGTCATGTGGATTTCTTATATTATGTGGTTGAGACTAATATTGTGCCTTGGTCATATGGGGTTAATATCTTCAGTTTTGTGCACAAGGTATGTCTTATTTGTGAATTGTATTGCCTACCTTTCGTACTTGCAATTTGTTGTTCGAATTTGCCTCTATATGTGTGCACGTGCATTCCAAAGCAAAATTTTCTTGATGCACACATCTAGGGGGAGCTCTTTCAGCTATCATTACATGTTAGTGAAATTACTATTATTGCAAATCCATATGTTGCCATCTAACACCAAAAAGGGGGAGATTGAAAGAACATTTCTATGATCTCTGTGTTTTGTGTGTTAGTTAACAACATGTGGATGTATTAAGTTGGTGTTAAGTAACGCAGGATAATCTAGGAACTCTTCAGATGCATCAGCACCAAAAGAGGAGAAAAAGAGACAGCACTGAAAGTGTGCTCAGCCCCTGGTGGGGGCCGGAGTTTCCGGTCCAGGGGGCCGGAGTTTCCGGCCCTGCCTGAAGTTTCCGGTCCCTGAGGACCGGAATCTTCTCCGATGCTCGGTTGCCGAAGTTGTGCTCAGCCCCTGGTGGGGGGCGGAGTTTCCGGTCCCATGGACCGGAGTTTCCGCCCCAGGCCAAAGTTTCCGGCCTCGTGTATCTCGAAGATGTCCAAGTTCAGATTGAAGATCTGGTGTTCAGCCCCTGGTGGCCCCCGGAGTTTCCGGCCTCCCTAGGCCGGAGTTTCCGCCCTCCGACCACTAGGGCCGGAGTTTCCGGCCTGGGATTTGGCTGCAACGGCTACATCTTTGGAGGGGTATTTATACCCCTCCTCCTTCCTTCAGAAAAGTGCTTGACCTAAATTAGGAGGAGCTCCATTGTTGCAAGCCAAGAATCCCAAGATCTCCCAATCCCCCCATCCAAACTCGTTGATCTTTGGAGGATTGAAGGAGAAGGCCCCGATCTACATCTTCACCGAGCCGTTCTTCATTTCCCCCTCATTCGTTTGAGGGAACACTTGCTAGGGCTTCCACTAGGAAACCTAGCCCATTGTTGTACTTACCTATTGTCTTTGTGACAGATTGTAGCTGTTCGGGAGCCCCCAAGCCCTTTGTGGGTCGTGCCCCGAATCGTTGTCGTGCTCCTTGCTCGCCCCCTCCCCGGCCCGCGGGAGCACCAACCGCCGGAGGGAAGAGAGGTACTCGTCCGCCGTGGAGGCGGCCCCCTCGTGGCCACGACCTGCGCGCCGGCAACACCATCAAGCCGCTGGACTCCAGGCCGCAGAGCCCAGGGAGTCTTTGCCGCGCCCCACCTTCTTCCCCATGGCCGACAATCCAAAGCCGCCCGCTGCAACCGTGAATCTTGCTGCTCTGATTGCCCTCCGACCTCCACTGCCGTCCGCCGCTGCCTAGCGGGCGGGTCCGGCGTCGACAACCACCTGCTCCGGGTCAGTCGAGCTCCTCTTCTCGATTTCTCCGTCGTGGACTCCCCCAAGCCCGCCCGTGAACCTCCCAGGACATGCAGGTGGACATCCGAGAGCCTCTCTGAACCTCCCCGGACGATGCAGGTGGACATCCGAGCGCCTCCCCGTGCTGGTCGCCCCTTGCACCTCCTTCCCCGGCCTGGTCGCAGCCTCTTGCGCCCTGCTCTTCCCGACGGGCCTTCGAGCACCGCGTGAACTGCTGGGGCCGGGGTGGCCGTCGCCACGCGCATGGCCTGCAGCCGCCCGTTCCCCACGTGAGTCCAGCACTTTGCGCCTCCGCTGCAGATGCGGAAGTCACAGCCGAGAGTCCCTCCGTTCCTCATCGGGAGTTCAGGCATTCCTCTCTGGGAGTTAATCGATTCCTTCGTGTGTAGCGTCGAACCTGCTGTTATTTTTGGAACGTGCTGCTCCGCTGCTCTGAACTTGATGCCGGCCTTTTTCTGAATTTCAGCTCCATGTATCTCCGTCCCCTGTAATAAGCTATTTGGAGGTTTACTTATTGGCCGAAAACAGTACATATATATATTTCTGACGGTTCACTTATTAATCCCACCGGCTCTTTGCTTGTTGCTGTTGCCGCCCATCGGCTCTCAGGCCCAGCTAGTGCGATCTCCAAGGTGCACACAAGCCCGGCGAAAACTCATGTATTATCTCCTATGTGATTTTAATGCAGTGATTCAGTGCTCTCTAGTTGTTCGTTACAATTCCTATGAGAGTTGAACTTTTTTCATTTCCACTGTGAAAGTTCACCTCACAGTGTTGTTTTGGGGGAAGGCAATATATTTCTCAAAATGATTTCACATTAGCTACCGTCTATGTTCATATTTTGATTTTATTATTTATGTGAAGTTCACTTTAACCGTGTCTCGGAGTTCACTTTAAAGGTATCAGAAGTTAATTTCAAACATGTTGGAAGTTTACCTGAATAAATCTCTTTCGATTCGTACTTTCAGAAAGAACCTAATTAGGCATGGCCACGCCTCAACACTGATTGGAGATACCATTGACAACAACAAAAAATAAAGATGCAGAATTGCTTATCTACTCACTTTTACAGCAATAGTAATTACACTGAGTAAAGTTTCATAATTAACGGTCAAGATGATGCACATATGGAGAGAAAAAATCGTCACTGACTCATATTATAGACTAACAAAAATTAGAGAAAGTAGCAGCCACCAAGTAAACTCAGTGCTGAACACAAACCAGCCAATCAAATGCGCAAAACAGTACTCCGTGGAATGCTTGCATCTTATTCTACAACTTATATTATGGATCTGGATTAAGAACAGGACATAGGAAACGTGGATCTAGATCACGAACGAACCAAGCATAGAAAATAGAAGTGCCAAGATCTATTGCTCACCTAAAGGTCTGCTCATCGGGTAACATTACGGATCTTTAGTTTGGGTAAACTGGTTGAGCTTAGGCACGGAGACATCGATCGACTCCGACGGCGGCTCGGCTCGGCGGTCTTCTTTTTCAGGGGCGATGAGAGGTGGTGGATGAGGGCGAGTTGCTGCTTCACTCCCTGGCCGCGAGTTCAGACCACCAATAACGACGCGAGGCTTTTTCCTGGGCCGCCTGCTTCCATGCTTCCGCCGGTCGACGAGGCCTCCTGCGGCTGCCACGGCACAGTCGATTCCGCCGGGAGACCACGACGGAGACGAGGCACTCACAACCGACCTCTGTAATCGGAGCTATAGCTGCTCGCCGCCGGAACCGGCCGCCCACTCGCCGCACTGAATTAAAACTATGATCGACTGAAAATCACCAGGGGAATATCAGGTGACGGGGAAACGGGGTTAGTGGACTGCTCGAATACCCCACGACCGGGTTGAGAAAATAAACCGTCGAAGTCAAAGAAAAAGGAAAAATACGACAGGCTGCCAGGCTGGTCGCTGCGTGGTCCGAGCCACACCAAAACGGTGCAGCCAACCAGCGGCTTGACTCGGTGGACTGACCCGGGAGCACTGCACCCAGGGTGTTTAATAGAGCTTCCCTATAAACCCTATTTTTATCAGGATAAATTATTTTGCACCCGAAATTTTTTATATTGTTTTTATATAAAAATATATTTATGATCTAAATAATTACATTTATTTTAGCCCATAACTAAACAATCTACATAAGAAATGAAATATATAAGTCATAACGGACTGCTCGAATACCCCACGACCGGGTTGAGAAAATAAACCGTCGAAGTCAAAGAAAAAGGAAAAATACGCCAGGCTGGTCGCTGCGTGGTCCGAGCCACACCAAAACGGTGCAGCCAACCAGCGGCTTGACTCGGTGGACTGACCCGGGAGCACTGCACCCAGGGTGTTTAATAGAGCTTCCCTATAAACCCTATTTTTATCAGGATAAATTATTTTGCACCCGAAATTTTTTATATTGTTTTTATATAAAAATATATTTATGATCTAAATAATTACATTTATTTTAGCCCATAACTAAACAATCTACATAAGAAATGAAATATATAAGTCATAACAATGTAAAAATAGGTAAAAATGCGTATTTTACGTAATATTTTTTATATGCCACATAAATAATTTTTTACGTCATGTTAATATTTTCTTACGTTTCTATGAATTTACGAAGTACGATAAAATTTATGTACGGTTCAAAAGATACGAAGTGGATGTAGAATAACTATTTTACTCACAGGGAGTCAAACAGAGTCTGTCTAACACCACGAGCGACACCAGACTTGTTGTCCCGCGCGTCATAAGTTATGTTTCATGCAACGTAAGAATCTCTCGCTGACGTACCAGCGTATGTCCAACCGTCCAAAGCGAGGATGTGCGCCTCGTTGCAAGCCAGGACGTGCGCCTCCTTCTGTTTTAAAATCAACGTAATCGTAATTATATGGCAAATTTTATCCTGGCGTTTATTCTCAACTTGCTCGTGGCGTTGACATGGGTGGTCACATTTTTCTGGATTTTCCAGTAATTACCCGGCGCTATGCTCTCAGTGGTAAGTAACGTGCCCGTCAACAGCGAGCCGCCTGTGGTGACTTCGTCAACCTCAAGATCTACCGGACCGGTGGTGCTCATACGGGTAGGTTTTGCGTACATATGTTCATATGGGTGTCTGTACATTTGTGTTTATGAGCGTGTGTGTGTCTGTTCTGTGTTTGTAAAAAAAACTTGCTCCTGGCGTCGTGGGGTTTGGGGAGCTGCCCACGCCTCATTCTCCCCATCGCGGTTTCCAGTTCATCACAACGGCGGCGAGCGCTTGGAATGTGGCGCGGCAGCGCCGACGGAGTGAACGACCGGCTGCCGGCGGTGAACGGTGAGCCTGTACTACGGTGTGTTATCCTCGGCTACGTCATGCTCGGCCGGCGGAATTGGCGGCGAGTGGCGAGTGACTGCGGCGGGCGGCGACCGAATGCAGGCGTGATTGTTCGGACGGCGAGGAGCTGCAGCTAGGGATTTGGGCGGCGTGAGGCGTGCTGTGCGGCAGATCCCTTCATCTCCGCCTAACAGACCAGTTCCAACCGCCGAGCGCCGCCAGGGTCGCATCCTCTGCCCCAGGCCCTGCTCTGCCCCAGGAGCACTTCTCCGCTGAACCTCTCTTTACTGCGCCATCGGCCGTCCTTGCCGGATCCATTCCCCACTGCCTTAAAGCCCCACCGTCTAGGCTCTAGGCATCGAGCTCCTGCCGTCAGACTCCAGCGGTCCATGCCTCGAACACGAGCCGACGAGCTCCAGCCGCCCGCGACCAGATCATGTTGCCTGCGGTGTTGCCTCGTGCCCATACCAGATCATGGTGAGCTCGTTGCGCACTCTCTGTTATTCAGGCTTTGAATTCATAATCTATTGCAACCTATGTGAATCCCTCCGATCTACTGCTTATTTAATTATGCTCCTTTCTGTTTTATACATGGCTGGGTGTGATGGGTTCTTAGGCTTCTCCTGCTGGTTTGTGTGTATATTTAGAACTGGCGTGTCTAAGAACTAAGATGGTTAGCTATCCTTCTGTCGCCTAAGGTGAGCTCAAGACTGAATCCAGCGAGTTGTTTACTCATTAGTATTGCTTTTCTTGCATCACATTTGTTTGTCAGAAACACATGTCCCGGCACCAATTCTTGTCCCGATGTAAGAATTACCAGGATGCCTTGAAATGCCATTAAAATCATGCAGCATATAATAATAGGTTAAGTGGGATGGGATGTCTGCCTAATATCACACCTTGGAAAAATAGCCAGTATGGCTTCATGTGCTCGAAAAATCACAACGAATGAGGAAAACAACTGCATTCTTCAAATGTGACCTTACAATTTTTTCAGTGGCCTTAGAAATAAACAAAGCCATTTAATTAAAAAAAAATCTATGCTCTAAACGACTTGCTCATGGTTTGGGCAAATATCAAACATGATGAGATTCATTCCTGATGGTTTGACTGCTAAATATGATGTACTACTTGTTATTTTACATGCCTTCAGGTGAATCATAGTCCATAGATTGTTTGAGTTGTGAAGAACGTATTTTATCAATCAATTTATTCAGGATTGGAAGATGCAGCAGGGTGATTGAAGGTGCCGACAAGCTGTGCGAGCGGTGAGCAGCAGCTGGCTAGCAGTAGCATGCTGCGGCTGCAATCTCGGTATCTCTCAACGCCTCTTGGAAGTCAGCTTCCATTTCAACGCCCGCCTACTGCAGCCACTCACCTGCTCGGCGACTTCCACGGCCAATTAGTCTCATATGAGAGCACGAAACATGAGATCTAATGGCGGGTGAGCAGCAGTGGTGGGGAGTGGGTGGCCTTGGCTGCCTGCAGTGTTGCTGTTCGCCTCATTGTCTGGTGGTAGCGGACAGAAGCTTCCGTATAACAGACGGCGGGCGACAGCACCGTGGCTGGCGTATGGTGGACGAGATCATATTGGTCGGAGGACAGTTGGTAGAAATCATCCCGTGAAATCACGCCTCTTTGCAGTAAGTTTATTTTTTTAAAGTTACTCGCACGGGCTCATCCTCGCACCTAATTTATTATATCATAGCGAAATAATCGAGTTAACTTGTTCCATTTCCATTACCACTTAGCAGGACCCCATGGTAACAAATTTTAGCATTATTAATATCAAGGTGGGGCGATGACATCATTTCATTGCTTTGGTTTCTGTTCGATGGAAGATTAGTTTTTCATGTTTCTTATGATACTCTTGTAGAAGCAGCACTCTCTAGATTGAGATTATGAGTTCTACAATATTCTAAATTTTATGTCCTCCATGGTCAGCCATTGCTTCCATTAGCCATTGTTCCATTGGTGCCTTGATGAAGGATTTCACAGCCCGTTAAGGTTCTTCTAGAGACAGGGTTTCACCAAAAGGTAGTGATAAAATAGTAGGATTGCATTTTATTGTTAATCCGGTTTCCTTCCTGTTTTTCTCCCTTGGTATGCTCGTTTTGTTGTCAATCCGGATGCTTCTTACATACAGTAGTATTTTTCTGCTGTTTCAGGTGTCAAAAGGAAATTACTAACCATCGAGAGGAGAAATGCAGTCTGTTGTCCACTAAGCCTGACAAAAATTTACATTGGCAGTAATGACATTTGGGAAGAAACCAGGATGCCTTCTGCACTCTTCTAACGCAAGAGGCACGAGCAACGCTTTTGTTTATTTAACTAGGATTGTACAGCAGAAACTGTATGAACTTCCGACGGTAACATCTCAATGTATATTTATTTTTTTAATCTGATTGCAAAATGCATGTCGTTTGTATCTTTGGACGTTGGACCAAGAACTGTATGCCTGTAAGGATGTAACTCTTACCTTTTGGTAAAAAGGCTATGTTTGTACATGTTATGTGGCATGATTAAAAGATTAAAGCATGGGCCAAAGTAAGAGAACCATTACTACTAGCGTAAGAAACCAGCTAGCTCCAATAAGCTGCTAGGACACACCCCACAATCTGGACGTGAAATTACAGGCAATGTAAAAAGGCTGAAACCCTCACTTCATTATTTTCTTATAAATTTGTCACATAAGTTCTTGAAATCACAAAAACTTTGAACATAAGAACTCAAAATGGCTTGATACAACCCTAAAAAGAAACAAAATAATTGGTTGCATAATTACACCACATAAAAAATACCAATATGGTAAGTAATTTCTATTCAAGGTTTATACTACAAAGCTACACTTGTTCCACATATACATTGATATTTAAACTGTCAAAAAATATTTCAAATCATGCAGTCATCTGTCCATCTTTAATTACATCAGCTAGAAGTTGGCTTGTGCCTCTTGAGTGATATAGAGGTCATGCAGGTTTCTTCCCAACTGTCAAATAATTGCCCTTCATTTCTGATCTCAATGGTGAGTAATTATGTTTTGGTGCCTGAAACGACATATAATATTACGTAAGCATCCAAAACATTTGTCAAGCAAAAGGATATGACACTATAAGTATATTAAAAATGACATTAAACCAAATGGAGCACATCGAAAAAAGGATCATTTGTCTAAACTCGGAAGATGTATATTCCAGGTGATTTAACCAAATGGAGTAGCTCTTTATAAGCAAGTGATAAATGCATGTTTCTGACGAGACCAATTCAGAATCATGTATTCTAGAACGAAGATGGCTCAACTAAGATGCTAAGCGATGTAAATTTTAATACACTCAAGATAAGACATTATACCATACATAATTGCAATTACAAGGAACAGAGATTGCAAATTTCATTGGGACTGAAGTTTAATGGACACCATCACATAGCATAATATTTTTTTAAAGTGTGAGAACCCCTAAATGATGTATTCTTAGCCAAGAAGTTTACAGATCTATCTTCTGCAGAGGGCCAGTATCAGTATTCATGCAAAAAACTGAGAGATGAGTAATTATGTCAAAAACCTTTTGGCGATCATCAACCTATATTGACCGTTGCCGCACTAAGAAAATATTATGTGCTGATATTCTGCACATCATTACCATGGGATCCTGGAAAATTGTAAAATTGGCACAAGTTAGTCAATTATTTTTCTATGATCTAGGAGACTTACTTTGACATAAATGCTTGGCGACCGAATATAACAGGATTATGAATCAGTGGAGCCTAATAATACAGTTTAACAATTATGATTTATGGAATAGATTCGATCCTACCGCCATTGCTGAAATACAGCTCAAGACAAGAATAAAAAAGTATTGGATCTCAGTGCCATAGCTAGAACACTACTGTCGTCCCTCCTTTTCGCCTAAAAAATATCATTTATAGGGAGAGATGAAGAGCTTGACCAAATGTTACATGTTGTGGTTTTCCCGCTGAGGACCCCACTGAACCAACTCCGTCCCTAAAGCAATCGGCCACCAATATGCACTAAGAATATATTCGATTTGGCACCTGCTCGCAGCGTACTGTCCCATCTAAACAAATCCAGGAAAAATACAAAGCAAATTGGGGGAAAAAAATCTAACAATCCTGCACTATTATTTTCAGCAAACGTGGTTGCGGACTAGGCCAGGAAATTATTACATCTCCACTGCTCGAGGTTGGAGCCGTACAGACGAGAAACAAACTCCTAGTATCGAGTTCACCATGAAAATTTGTGGAAAAGAAAAGTGTACCCAATCACACCGGTGGGAAAGATCCAAATCGTGGTTGCGGATGGCCGCCAGCAGCAAGAAGAAGAATCGCCCCCGTAATCTGACATTGAGTACGACTAGCGTACCTACACGCCTCCTGCCTATTGCCGAGAAGCCCACCCTCTGCAGGCCCGCCGCGAACCACCTAGTGCCGCTATTGGAAAAATGTCACAAATTAGCAGATCTTGCGGAGGGCATCATAAAACTTGTGCACGCGTATTGCAAGGAGAAAGATTTCAGGTACCTAGCAAATGTATGCGACAATACTCGTCGAATCTGAGTGTGAGGCCCCTCGCCACACTGCCATTGCTGCCGACCACGCCGCTGCCGATTCCACCCACCAAAGACGGCGAAGCCGAGGAGACACATCGCACGCACAGCAGCCCCGCCGAACGCGGCCGTCTGCTCAACCACTCGCCTCCATCTACTCATCCACTCACCGCCGGCCGCTCATCGGGTCGCCGTTGACGCGCTCCGTTTCAAAACGTCCCGCTGCACGATTGAAAAGCAGGGGAAATAAGTGACGAGGTTAGTGCTAACTGGTAAGCTTCCAGAACCCACGACCTATGGTGGAAAAAAACCGTCCCGTTAAAGAAAATTACGACCCTCGGCCCATGGAACCACCTGGACGAGGTTAGATGCAACCAAATAAATCTGTCCGGCTCACTCGACCGACCCTGGAGTATTCTACTCCCTGGGTATATATATATACTAGTGGAGTTGGTGCGGGCACGCCGCGCCCGTGTAGTAAATAAAATTTGAATTTGATGGTTTGAATATTTGTAAATTTATGTATGTTTAAGAATTGCATCTTGCTTTTGAGAACCGTTGAAGTTATGGTTTTCCAGTAGCGAATTTTTTGTATGCTTGGAGGTCGAGCAGTTGGTTTTCAAAGAGGCTAAAAAATTTGAATAACGTAAATGAGGCTGAATATGATCTAAAGCTGGTAGTCAGCAGTCTGTCTGTTCGCTCCTAAAATCATGGACAGAGATACTTTTGTACATTATAAATTTTTGTATCTAACAATCGATGCAGACCAACCAAGTAATATTTGCTCCATGTACATTGATCAGCTAGAATGTAATTTAGATGCGCTTGCCATAGAACTACCACTAAATGCTTTGCCACTGAATTGTACATACACAGTAAATTCCAGTGGCAGTATCAGGAAGACAGGAAAATAACACTGATCAGCTAGAAAGTAATCTGGTTGTGCATGATACATAGAATTATCATTAAATGTTTTGCCACTGAATTGTAGGTACAGTAAACTCCAGTGGTAGTATCAGGAAGACAAAAAAAATACCTATAAGGCGCTTGCCAAGCCAAATCTCATGGCGCCGGTGCACATTTTCTTCAACCAATGCGGACGAACCTATGATTATCCGATACTTCGACGGCAGAAAGAGGAGGAACAACGGTATGGTGCGGAGTAGAGCTGACAGGAGCAGGAGCAACAGGCGAAGAAGAATGACGGTGCTGACAAACAATACCTTAATTGCTAAATAAAATGAATTCCAAAAAATTAGTGGCAGGCAAGAACTTCTCAGCCTGGAATTGATGACCCAAATAACAACTCAACATGCTGTAAATGGAATAGCATCAGAATGAAAAAATCAGATAACGATATAATAAAGGTTCATGATAAAAATGTCAGTTTGCTTGAAAAGCATGACTACAGGATACTAAAAGTTTGACCAACCTGATAAGGATAATGCACTGATCGGCAACGGTACAAATACATACAAAAACGGCATTACACACATAGGCAGCTACAGGGGATCTCTGTTAGTCTAACTATGCGCTAGTTCTCGATCTATTAACAGAGTAATCCAAAGAGTCAGCAAAGCAACGGTCAAATAACAATTTAAGATTTGTTTTGAAGTGGCATGCCATAGAAACAGATACCCCGATGAACCATGTGGACTACAGTAGCACAATTTTCAATAATCCTAAGAGTCAGCAAAGCAACTGTCAAATAACAGTTTAAGATTTGTTTTGAAGTGGCATGCCATAGAAATAAATACCCTGATGAACCATGTGGACTACAGTAACACAATTTTCAGTAAAAACACCATGGAGACGAACTTTTGTTACTAACCTGTATCACAATTCAGGACTGCTAGCATTTTTTAAGGATTTGTCGTCAGTTTTAGATATCGGTATCCCTTTCATATTTAAAATCGCACATTGCAATCGAAGGAAATAATCATAAGGTAGATGGCATGATTACATATTACCTCAAATCTCACTCTCTGATGACATTTTAATAGATTAGTAAAATGTGAATAGAATGATTCTTTTGACTATAAAGTGTAAACTGATGAAGGATGTCTTTCTTGCATTGTTCATAAGCTACTTGCGATAAATATAGCTGTACACAGCACAATGCATAATAGCCAGCATTTTCTTTACCGAGACACAATCTGGTCATCTGTAATGCATCTGCAAATGTGTCATGTATGCTGGCACATTATTAACCCCTGCAGCTAAGAGTTTTAAAAGCATATGATGATGAAAACAGAAGAAGGATACAATATTAGGTAAGGCAAAAAATGGTCCTTAATAATCTGTAACATTTACAACCCAGCTTCCACATATCCTCTCAGCAATATCCATAGCCTGATGGTTATTCGTCAAACGAAGAAATCTCCTGCGTACCCACAACAGAACATATCATAAAGAATTTCAGTAAATCAATAAGAATGCTTCCTATAATATGATATGTAGTTGAGTTTCAGTAAATCAATAAGAGTGCTTCCTTAATATGATCTGTACTGGAATGATTTGAGTAAAGCAAGGATGATGATCTGTGATAAGACTAAGAAGCTTGAACCCATGCGGGATTACTTTTTTGGTCATATGTAACTCTTGTAAAATCAAAGTACTAAAACTGAGGAACTGAGATTTAGGAAATAGTATGCCTAGTCAATTTCACAATGTAGCTCCAAAGCTCAAGTGATTGATGGCGAAAAGGAGAAATACCTGAAACAATTCGGCAGTCAGCTGCTAGATGCAGCAGCCCTGCATTTTTGCTGACGCGCTGAGGGCAGCATGAGCGGCAGGTGCAGAATCAATTCCAGCAAGCGCACAACGTCATTCTCCTTTTTGTAGGATGTGTAGACATTCATATCCTACAGGCAACAAACATGTGATGTAAAATCTGAAGGCACATCCCACGGGAGACGTTGTGGTCAGCAAGGACATCAATTGGCCGGCAGGCCGGGAGAGAGAAATCAAATCGATCTAGGAACGAACCAACCAATCGACCAATCGTGCCTACCTGAAGAAGAAAAAGAAGATAAAGAAGCGAGGTGACGCGGGGACGCGACCGGCGCACGCGCGCGGGGCTGTGGAGGCGCTTATTCGCGAGAGCAGGTGCGCAGCAGCCGAACGGGCGGCGGGGCTGGCATTTGTTACCGGAATCGCAGGCGGGCGGCGAGCGATTTGTCCGCGGCGGAGGCAGACCCCGGCGGCGACGAATCGCAGCGATTTCGGCCGTCTTGGGACGCGTAAAACGGCGAGGATGGATAGGGCGCGGAGGCGGAGGTCCCCGTGCACGTCTATCTGACCGGTGAGTAGCGGAGCGGCAGCGGCGCGCAGCGGCGCGCGGCGGCGGCGATCTTGGGATCGCGGGAGAGAGAAAGGTCAAAGGAGGAGAGGGGATCTGTGTTGTTATTTTGCAGAGAAATCTGTGGGATTTCACTAATTGACGTATATGTCCTTGGGTGCTGTAAAATATGGACTGCGGAGCGTTGTGTCAATCAGCGAGTAGCGTTTAGCCAAAATAGGCACGGTGACCGGTGGAACCGGAGGAGGCCGGCGTGCGACCAGGCGACGGCGAAGTGGCGTCACCTGATTGGCTAAAAATAGGGGATGAATAATACCCCGGGGAATCGGGGAGGCGTGGCTTCATCTGGGACGTCAGTTTGGTGGATCGGACGGAGGGGGGAATGGGGGCGACGTGGAGGGCTTCCCTGGAGCTGAAAGTTGGTAGCTGTATATATATTAGGTATTAGGTATAGTGTACTTCTCTATTATGACTGTATTTTGTGTAAAATATTATCACAGTTGCAATTTTTTCATGAAACTTGTTTTGGTGTATCTTAGATATAGTATATGAACATACTCAAACGGATAAAGTTTGACAAATACTTTCGTAAGGTGGTATATGAGACGTGCGTGTAGTTACACCCGGGAGTAGAAAGCATTTAACCTATAACTACAATATAGGTTAAAGTATGACACCCACGTCTCATATAGCCTATAGGTTAAAGTATGACAAATACTTTCGTAACTACAATATAGGTTAAAGTATGACACCCACGATCTCATATAGGTTAAATGCTTTCTACTCCCGGGTGTAACTACACCCACGTCTCATATACCACCTTACGAAAGTATTTGTCAAACTTTATCCGTTTGAGTATGTTCATATACTATATCTAAGATACACCAAAACAAGTTTCATGAAAAAATTGCAACTATGGTAATATTTTACACTATATTCACAAAATACAGTCATATATGCATATAAAAGAGAATTATGTACAATTTTTTTACATACTACCTAAAAAGAAGTATCTATAGTATTAAAATAGCATTATATACTTCATACTACATGTTACATACCTCCCGTTATGATAGATACGACATACATGTGTGAAACACACATGGGTGTAGCTATATATATATAGTGCGCATCTTTTGTATGTTTCTTTTGTATGTTGCATAACTGGGGAGGTTGCTGTCGGCACCGTTCATTTCTTTGAGACCTGTGCCGAATATTGGGAAGGGTTCCATTTTAAGTGGGTTGCTTTGAGTGAATTACCAAAGAGGAATGGGGACTACTCCTTTTGTGCCTAGCGTAACAAAAATGGAAACCAGTGGAGAGATGCTTTCACGTGGAGCCATATGCATGACTACACCTTTTTTAGGATACTAGCGTGTTTTCGTTTTTGTCAATTTCTCAAAATGACATTTCCGTTTCAAACCATTTGAGTCACTGCAAACGATTCAGGTTATCATTTTTGTCTATTTCTCCACACTCCCTATCAAATGGGCAATGTTCAGACCCCATTTTGGCAATTTACGGAAAAAAATGATTACAAATTACATCATGCACGCAGAAGCAAATCATTTGTACAAACAGAAATTCTCGCATCTCTCGCACAGGACTTCAAACGGTTCCTAGTCAACCCCAAACGGTACCTACGCATCTGGCCTCCGGTGCCTCCCAGTCCGGATCCCAGGCCTGAGCTCGATGGTGGGAAAGCAGTGATGCTCGTCTGGTTTTGTGGTCGGTGATGGAGCCACGACGACCACGACTGGAGGCGCGCAGAGAAGTATATAAAAGAGAAGTATGTAGAATTTTTTTACATACTGCCTAAAAAGAAGTATCTTTAGTACTAAAATAACATTATATACTCCATACTACATGTTACATACCTCCCGGTATGATAGATACTCCATACTCGCGTGAAACACACATGGGTGTAGTTACACCCGGGTGTAGTATGAATATGTCCTATATATATATATATATATATATATATATATATATATATATAGGTATATATATATAGGTAAAATGGTTTCTACCCTCAAAGGTAACTACCCCACGTCTCATATACCAACTTACGGAACTACTTTGTCATAATTTATCGGTTTGAGTATGTTCGTATACTATATCTAAGATACCCAAAAACAACTTTAATGAAAAAATTGCAAATGGCCTAATATTTTACACTGTATACTCGAAATATCGTCATATATGCATATAAAAGAGAAGTATGTAGAAGTTTTCTACATACTACTAAAAAAGTATCTATAGTACTGAAATAGCATTATATACTCCATACTACATGATACATACCTCATGTTATGATAGATACTCCATACATTGTATGAAACACACGTGGGGTAGTTACCTTCGAGGGTAGTATGAATATGTCCTATATATATATATATATATATATATATATATATATATATATATATATATATATATATATATATATTTGTATGTTGCAGGCACCGGCACCGTTCATTGCTTTGAGATCTGTGCCAGAATAGCAAAATGAAAAGATGGAAAGTTTTGTCAGCCCTGAAGCACATATCTATATATATATAGGGAAAATACTGTGTATGTTGCAACATTGTGGAGGTGGTAATCGGTGCCGCACATGCTGCTTTGAGATATGTGCTTCAGGGCTGACAAAACTTTCCATCTTTTCATTTTGTTATTCTGGCACAGATCTCAAAGCAATGAACGGTGCCGATTGCAGGCATCCTATTTATGCAACATACAAAAACCTTGTGCTATATATATATATATATATATATATATATATATATATATATGGGAAATAGTGGGATGCCCATGGTGATAGCTGCGCACCAGCATCCAACCATCCATACGCGATATTGAGTGAACTTCCCCGGAGACATTGCAACCTCATAGTTAACAGACATTCGACGGAGCTTGCTATCAACGTCGTAACGAGAGAACAAATTCTTACACACGTCTTTCACGCAACTAGACAGCTAGCCGATGACCATGCTTTTTTGTATACGAAAAATGAGATTCACGCTGCCACCGTGTAGTGGAGAGAAATCATGCTAGCCATAACTCATCAACACCGTCGGGTGGAGAGAAATCATGATAGCCAGAATTATACATCAACACCGTGTTGTGGAGAGAACACATGCTGGCTAGTACTTATCACCACCGTGGTGTGGAGTGAAATAATGCTAGCCAAAACTAGACATCACCATGGTGGTGTGGAGAGAAAACACGCAGTGCACAACTTGATGTGTGATGGACGGTAGCGTTATTTCACGGTCCCCATGGTTGAGTGATGGACGGTCGCGTGTTTTCATGGACACCGGTTGGCATCATTATCATGGGAAGCTTGGTAGCCCATACCTGCGTAAATAATGTGATGCACCGAGTATATGACATGGGAACGGCTTACGGAGCGTTTAACGCCACCGTGAAAGAAACTTCTCTGCCCGCTCGTCGTTCCAATGCGCTTTTTATCAGACTTACTTTACTCTCTGTATCCTACGGTAGCCACCATATGCGCAGCTATCCCCGTGGGCAGGAAATCCGCGTTGATTTCCTGCCCACGGGGATAGCTGCGCATATGGTGGCTACCGTAGGATTCAGAGAGTAAAGTAAGTCTAATAAGAAGCGCATTGGAACGACGAGCGGCAGAGAAGTTTCTTTCACGGAGGCGTTAAACGCTCCGTAAGCCGTTCTCATGTCATATACTCGGTGCATCACATCATTTACGCAGGCATGGGCTACCAAGCTTCCCATGATAATGATGCCAACCGGTGTCCATGAAAACACGCGACCGTCCATCACAAATCAAACCATGGGACCGTGAAATAACGCTACCATCCATCACAAATCAAACATGAAAAAACCTTGTGCTATATATATATATATATATATATATATATATATATATATATATATATATATATATGGGAAATAGTGGGATGCCCATGGTGATAGCTGCGCACCAGCATCCAACCATCCATACGCGATATTGAGTGAACTTCCCCGGAGACATTGCAACCTCATAGTTAACAGACATTCGACGGAGCTTTCTATCAACGTCGTAACGAGAGAACAAATTCTTACACACGTCTTTCACGCAACTAGACAGCTAGCCGATGACCATGCTTTTTTGTATACGAAAAATGAGATTCACGCTGCCACCGTGTAGTGGAGAGAAATCATGCTAGCCATAACTCATCAACACCGTCGGGTGGAGAGAAATCATGATAGCCAGAATTATACATCAACACCGTGTTGTGGAGAGAACACATGCTGGCTAGTACTTATCACCACCGTGGTGTGGAGTGAAATAATGCTAGCCAAAACTAGACATCACCATGGTGGTGTGGAGAGAAAACACGCAGTGCACAACTTGATGTGTGATGGACGGTAGCGTTATTTCACGGTCCCCATGGTTGAGTGATGGACGGTCGCGTGTTTTCATGGACACCGGTTGGCATCATTATCATGGGAAGCTTGGTAGCCCATGCCTGCGTAAATAATGTGATGCACCGAGTATATGACATGGGAACGGCTTACGGAGCGTTTAACGCCACCGTGAAAGAAACTTCTCTGCCCGCTCGTCGTTCCAATGCGCTTTTTATCAGACTTACTTTACTCTCTGTATCCTACGGTAGCCACCATATGCGCAGCTATCCCCGTGGGCAGGAAATCCGCGTTGATTTCCTGCCCACGGGGATAGCTGCGCATATGGTGGCTACCGTAGGATTCAGAGAGTAAAGTAAGTCTGATAAGAAGCGCATTGGAACGACGAGCGGCAGAGAAGTTTCTTTCACGGAGGCGTTAAACGCTCCGTAAGCCGTTCTCATGTCATATACTCGGTGCATCACATCATTTACGCAGGCATGGGCTACCAAGCTTCCCATGATAATGATGCCAACCGGTGTCCATGAAAACACGCGACCGTCCATCACAAATCAAACCATGGGACCGTGAAATAACGCTACCATCCATCACAAATCAAACATGGGGACCGTGAAATAACGCTACCGTCCATCACATATCAAACATGGGACTGGTGTCCAGCCATACAGCTACAAAATGATGTTCGTAGTACCCGCGATTTAATCATTTGTGGTTCTATCATCCACCGTTGCATGACATTCTTAGTACCTCGCCTTCTAGTACAGATTAATCTTGTTTCCATCATCCGCGGTTGCGAAGTTATTCATGGCTGGAGTAGGGGAGCATGATGGGTAAGCAAAACATCCTTTCTTACTTAAAATATGCATTGTGCAAGCACCACCCACCAACCTAGAAGGCAGCCAACATCAAAATGTTTTACTAACCCTGCTAACAGCACTAGCACAAGCACACACACACTAACCCTGCTAACAGCACTAGCACAAGCACGCACAACCTAGAAGGCCCGCCGACACACACGACGCACACACTCACTAACAGCACTAGCACAAGAACGCACACACTAACCCTACTGCCACTACCAGCACTAGCTGCACACACGCACAACACGACCCGGCCAGCTAACTGATTTGCTTGGTCTACGTGTTTGGCCCGGTAATGACGGATGGTACGCATGACCCAGCCCGCCCGAGCGTGTTTTCTCTCCCAACGGCATGGTTGCGTCTACACCGCATGCAAGAGTGTGTGCTCTCGTTACGACACCGATCTTTGTCTCCGTTTGATGTCTGTTAGCCATGGCAGTGAACCGTCACTGTGAAACTACACCTTATATCGGATGTGGATGGTTGGATGAAGGTGCGCAGCTATCACCGTGGGCAGCCAGCTATTTTGTATATATATATATATATATATATATATATATATATATATATATATATATATGGGAAATAGTGGGATGCCCATGGTGATAGCTGCGCACCAGCATCCAACCATCCATACGCGATATTGAGTGAACTTCCCCGGAGACATTGCAACCTCATAGTTAACAGACATTCGACGGAGCTTGCTATCAACGTCGTAACGAGAGAACAAATTCTTACACACGTCTTTCACGCAACTAGACCGCTAGCCGATGACCATGCTTTTTTGTATACGGAAAATGAGATTCACGCTGCCACCGTGTAGTGGAGAGAAATCATGCTAGCCATAACTCATCAACACCGTCGGGTGGAGAGAAATCATGCTAGCCAGAATTATACATCAACACCGTGTTGTGGAGAGAACACATGCTGGCTAGTACTTATCACCACCGTGGTGTGGAGTGAAATAATGCTAGCCAAAACTAGACATCACCATGGTGGTGTGGAGAGAAAACACGCAGTGCACAACTTGATGTGTGATGGACGGTAGCGTTATTTCACGGTCCCCATGGTTGATTTGTGATGGACGGTCGCGTGTTTTCATGGACACCGGTTGGCATCATTATCATGGGAAGCTTGGTAGCCCATGCCTGCGTAAATGATGTGATGCACCGAGTATATGACATGGGAACGGCTTACGGAGCGTTTAACGCCTCCGTGAAAGAAACTTCTCTGCCCGCTCGTCGTTCCAATGCGCTTCTTATCAGACTTACTTTACTCTCTGTATCCTACGGTAGCCACCATATGCGCAGCTATCCCCGTGGGCAGGAAATCCGCGTTGATATATATATATATACCAACACACACAAAGATAACTATAAATATTTATGATATAAACAAATATTAGCAACTTCCGAAATTAAATAATATTAACAAATTCGAAATTAATTACTATTAAAACTTATTTAGCTACTAAGTTGTAATTAAGATTTTAAGCTAATTAAGATTATTAGTCTTTAATATTATTTTATTGATTATTTCAGGATCTATTAGACTGGCGAAGCCAACTATTCTGCCTACGGCGTATGCAGTCGTTGTGATGCCCCTACTTGGTACTCACCATATGCATGGCATGCTATATTCAATAAAGATAAATACCTTTAGCTACTCCAGATTCTAATTGTATGACTATGATTTTATCGTCTTCCCAGGCAGTTCCACCCGAAGGGAACACTTCTCTACGGCTACATGTTCATAAACAGCCTCACTAGGCCTAAGCAAGAACTACACGTAGAGGTTTCTCCTATAGGATCCCTAGCGTAAAACACACAACCAGACTTGGGGTGCAAAAGGCATCTCACTTTATTAAACTAGACATACTTACACATGGCTTTCCCTTTCGGGAAGCCCCGAACTCAGAACAAGAGACTAGAAAAATAACTTACACTACCTCAAACTCTCTTGCTTAAAGGACTACAATATGTACAAGGTGGAGTGGGGGAACAACTACTAAGAGTACAAAGGCACGAGCTCCTCTCTATAGCACTATGCTCACAGCTTCAGCTCCTGATGATCGAAGTGTGCTCCTGGCTGCCCTTATATAGCAGGGAGAGGCTTCATGCATGCTTTATTCTGCTGACACCTGGGAGACTCCATTGCCAGCTCTTTGTAGCGCTGAGTGTTCCAGCTTCTAACATGTAACTTGAAGAATCCACGAGAGCTTTCTCGTGCATGAACAACCATGCACATACTCACACCTTTGGCCCTCATGTGTGGACTCACATCTTCGTCGTTTATGCACAAACTTACATGGCCTCTTGAGTGCACAGACTTGAAGGCTTGTCTTCTTGGATAAACTCAAGAGTTTGTTTTACCTTGCATGCTGATCCATGCATACGTTCGTTCGAGCATATCTGCACCACGTCATTCATGTGGTAGCATTCTTTGAGTAGAATGGAGTAAAAATTTCGTTTTTATTTTGTTCTTCACATTATATTATTTATTTTTATTTCATTGCTGGAGAGATTTATTGGGGGGGGGGGGGGGGTCTTCCGCACCTTATAATAAATTGGGATGGAAGACCTTGCCCATATTGATAATACCTTATCATATGGGCAAGGTCCTCCATGCCCGATTTATTGATATTTGTATCAATATTTTGGTGCTACTCTGGGAATTGCGAGTCTTGAAGTTGTGAATCTTCCATTTTGACATCGGTCTTATTTTCATCATCATTATTTAAAAATTTATCAAGCTCGTATGCATCATATTCTTTCTTCATTTTGTCAAACTTTCCTGTCATTTCTTGTAACACTCCCTTCAAGACTTCATCCTTTAAATCTTTTTTCATTTCTGCATATATCTGGTTATATTTTTCTTCAATCTTCAAGTCAATATATTCTCCATCAAGGGGATCAACTCCCTTGATCAAACATTATTTGTATGTTGGCTTCTTTTCTGAAGTCTGGCCCTCTTCTTTTGCCTTTGTGGGACGCATATGTTTTGGGGAGTTTCTATTCTGGGCTAATTTATGCTTCTGGATATATTCTTTAGCTGCTGGTTCTATGTAGTAATTTACACCTAAAACCTTTCTTGCATGGTTTAGTTCTTCATCAATACTTGTGTACTTCTTCCAAGAGACTCCTCCTGTATATTTGGCTTCAACCTTTTCTGCCAATATTTTTTCAAAACTTATGTAAATACCTGGTGTCTTTCCATGATATAATACATATAGAGGCCTAAGTTCTGGTATTTCAATATTTTCAGATGATGGGATTATACCATTCATTGTATTGAAATATTCTGCCAGACTATTCAACGTTGTTAGCAAATATCCTTTATCATCTTTTCTATGATTATACTGGTACCAGAAATTATCTAGTATGCATCCCTGCACTTCATCAAGGACAACATGATCTTTAGGTTTGAAGTTAAATGTGTTGGGGGGGGGGGGGGGGGGGGGGAATATTCGAAGCTTATTTTCTGGTCCAAATATGTAATATTCTACTCCATTGTAACCCATTCCTTTCTTCATTCCTGCAAAACAGATGATCGAGAAAATATATCAGGCAAGCTATTATCTTTACCTTTAATATGTTCAAAAACAACTTTATACCCATTGCCAGTTATAATATCTTCAAATAAAACCCATCTTCGTGTCGAACTTTTCTTACTGTTAATTTGATTATAATATCTACATATTGCTTCACAATCAGTTCGCACCGTAAATTCTTTAAATCCCAAATATAATCTAAATGCATTTATTGCATAAACTACCGCAAGGATTTCTCTGTCTATATTGTTGACAGTTTTCAACTTATAACTACCTGAGGCATATCTACATATCTTCTCTTCTGTTTTTGCAGAATATTTATTAGGTTTTTGTTTTAATATTGCTCCCCATCCCAATTTGTACGCATCGGTTTCTATTATAAAATAATTATCGTCTAAGGGTAGTTCTAAAGGTTTTTAATTCTTTACTTTTTCTTTTATAGTTCTGACTAATTTGACATCTTCTGTGTTGAAAAATCGCTGACCGTTTTTTCTTAATTTAGCATATAAAGATCCTGCAAGTTTTGCTAAATTATCTCTATAATTTCTTGCATAATTTAAAATTCCTAAGAATTGTTGTATTACCTGTTTATCTTCCATTCTATCAGGAAATTTTACTATCTTCTTAGCTATATGCTCTTGCAAATAAATTTTTCCTTCTCCTATTTCGTGTCCTAGAAAATTAATTTTCTCCTTACAAATTTCCATCTTCTTTTTGGATAATATCAACCCATTTTGCTCTATCTTTCTAAAGAATACTTCAAGGTGAGCAATATGTTCTTTATACGATTTTGAGAACACTAACAAGTCATCTACATAAACTAATATAAAACCTTGATTTTCATTAAAGATATTTTGGATCTTTCTTTGAAATAGTGCGGGTGCATTTTTTAATCCTAGTGGCATAACAAGCCACTCGTAGTGACCTTGTGGACAGGTAAACGCCGTCCACAGAATTGATTCTTCCGCCATTTTTAGTTGCCAAAAACCAGCCTTTAAATCAAATATAGAAAAGATTTTGCTCCCTTGTATCCTATTAATCCATTCTTGCTTATTTGGTATATTATATGCATCTTCTACAGTATTGTCATTAAGTCTTTTATAGTTAATGACCATTCTAGACTTGCCTCTGACTTCTTCAGCATGATTTCTAACTATAAAAGCAGCAGATTATGGGGACTTCTGCTCTATCGAATAGCCTTTAGTTTTAATAATTCTTCTATATGCATCTTAAATTCTTCTATGTATTTTGGAGTAGCCTCAATTGGGCATGCTTTAATTATATAATCTGGGTTTATAATGTTAATTCTACAAACTATTGAATTTTTGTCCCAATATTTCATTGGCATTTCTCCAATAATTTGCAAGTCTTCTAATCTTTGTACTATTTTGTCTATATCATTTTTTGATTTTATATCTCTATACCAGTTTGGCGCAAATGATTGCAATCCTATGCACTCAGTGTAAGTATTTAAAATATGATATTCTTCTATGTTTGCACTAAGTTCATTTGCTTCTATGCAGGTCTCTGGAGGTTCTTGATTTATTTCTTCTAGACTACGTGCTTCAGAATTTTGAATACCCTTTCTACTTTTTTGTATTTCTGTTATAAATGGGATTGTATCTTTGTAAGGAACAAATGTAACACCTTCTTCATGTATTATGGTGGCTTGTAATGATTGTTGTAGAAACCTTAGACCTATTATCATATCGTCATTTATATGTGACAAATCTCTAATTGTAATCTCATCTATTATGTATTTTGTGCTATTTATACAACATTCGATGTTATAGGCTAACTGGTTATGAAGTTTCTTTATTCCAGACATATCTGTGGATACTTCAGCTTTATTATCGTCTATAGTGTCAACGATGTCTGGACAATTGACAAGATACTTGTCATGAATGATATTTATTGTGCAACCTGTATCTAATAGTGCCAATATTTTATAAGAAATATTTGGCTTTAGAATGATCCTTATAGGAATTCTTATTCCTAGTGTCTCTTTAAATGGTAGTCGTACTATGTATTTACTTCCATAACTAGTTATAGCATCATTTAGTTGGATTAACTTATCTCCTCTTTTATCCCTTACCGTTACCATTTGATCTTTTAATTCTGTATTTTCAGGCGGTTTTTCTTTAGGCTCTTGTCTATTTTCGAAATTATATTTTAGTTCCTCTAATTCTGCTTCTAGCTTATTTATTCGATTTTCTAAACTCTAACTCTAGTAGGGAGTATATTATCTTCAGGTTCGAATTCTACTTCTTGTCTCCATTTTTGGTTTTTTATTTTTAAACATGAAGCGCAAGCTTGTCTCAAGCACACATTACAAGTAGACCTATTATCTTTACTAGGGTAATATTTACAAAAGGCACATTTTATATTATAATCTCCTTTTCCTCTAATCCAATCATGTTCACACTCTTCTTGATCCATCATTTCAATTCTTAGACCAGCTAATTCATCAATTAGATCTAATTCATCTTCACTTGAATCTTCTTCTAATTCTTGATTTTCTAATTCATCTGTTTCTATGATTGAGTATATTGACTCATCGTCTTTTATTTCATCATCGCATACTAGAATATTCTCATTAACACTATCTATGATTAATACTCTTTCTTGCTCCTCACACTTACTAGAATACCTTTTTTGATCTTTGTTAGGACAAGTTTTACTTAAATGTTCTGGTGAGTTTCATATAAAACATCTACATGTTTTATCATAAGACTTTCTAGGATTATATCGCCTAACATTTCTTTTGTGTAGGAAAGGGGCCCTATTATCTGATCTTCTAAGGAAATATCTTTTCTTTGTTCTAAAATTCCTATTATCTCTTCTTTGTGGTTTATGATAATTTCTATTTTTGTATCTATCTTCTCCATATGTTAAAGGAATCTGAACTATTTTACCACAAATATTATAATCAGATTTCTTCGTGGATCTCTGTGCTTGTATATTAGTACAGATTTTCCTCAGTTGCTTGAACACAAAATTTATGGCCTGAGAAATGTTCGCTATACTTCCTTGAGATTATTTCTTATATTCCTCAAATATCATAGTCCCCAAGGGATCTGGTAATTTATTGAAATATCTTTCAATTACACCTTTATTGAACCCTTGCTTAGCAGTGGTGGCGTTATATAAATAGTGTTGAGAAAATTCCTTTATACCTTTCCAACTTGTTAAAGTCAATTTTTCTATCTCTCTTAACCTTTCATTTTGTAATGTGGTATAACCTAACTCTGGATCTTCAGCTATTATAATGTTTGAAACTATATTTGCAAAGTTATTTGGATTATTTCCAGCTTTTTTTAATTGCTCATACTCATTGGGATATGTTTCTACCCATTGTTCCCATAAAACTTTTACAGATTCTCCTAAGAATGTTTCTAAATAAGTAAGCATATCTTCTACCTTTGTACCTATATTATGTTGATTTTGTATATATTTTTGTACTATTAAGCCTTTCCATATACTAATTATATTTGGCCAATCTATTGGGTCATGGGCTGCTAAATTTAAGATGGCTCCGTCACTTTTTGAATTTTGAAACTGAACCACTTTTTCAAAAAAAATTCTTTGACTATCTGTATATTTGTATTGACTAGGGATATAGTAAGATGGGTAATCTTCTTTTTCTGGAGGCCATGCTCCAGGGTTTCTAGTAGGTCTCTCCTTTTCTCCTTCATTTTTGACCGAAGTTTACCCATATCTTTTTCTTTTATTATTATTGTTATTATTACCTGTATTTGTTTCCATGGCTTCCATCGCATTCTCTAAATTTTTGTAGGTTTTAATCATCTAAGGAATTTACAAAATCAGTGTATTGTTCAGCATTATCATAATTGTCATCATCATAACTATCTAGTAGTATGCTATTATTTATATCCCATTGATCTTCTTCACTAATCTCAATATTATTATGATCTTTATCTACTTTACCATCATTCACTTTTTTCTCTAGCTTTATATTATCAGTTAACATTACTAAGCTATAAGTTGATGGCTTTCTCTCTTTTTTCATCTTATTTAATCGAGCAATTTCTCTAATGAAAAATAATTCTTTTTCTCTTATCTTAGGCCAATCAGAAGTCATGGAAGTATTATACTCCCACTCTATGTGTTTTAGCTTCTCTTCGTAGTGCTTTATTTCTTCATCCAAATATGTTCTTTCCATACATTCAGATAAACCTTTATTTGTACTATCGCTTGTACTTGATGAGACCGATTCTAGCGATGCGGACTTATAGTTTGTAAACCTAATAATACTACTTCCTTCACAATTTTGATAACTTATATAACCTTCTGGTAGTTTTAGATCTTTCTTTTCTACAAGATCACTTATATTCCACTCTTCTCCTGCTCTTTCTTCAGAACCTATTTTAAGAGGACTCATAGATTTTATTCCTTTTGACTGCATATTCTCAATAACATCATTTACATTAACTCTATACCTAGAGCTACTTTTATTGGTAAGTCTTCCTATAAATTCTATGCTTACTAGCAAATTTGTTCCTTTAAAATCTTCATATCCTTTGGTTTGAAAACCAAAACTCATTTTATCAATGAATTCTTTTACGGGCATTATTAAGTCTGGGGCTATATAGGTTATTAGTCTATTTTCATCATATCTCCTTCCATAAAACCTAATGACACTTTATCTACCGAACTCCATCTCTTATCTAATAGAGTTATTAGAACCTTAGTTCCTAACTTCTTTCTTGTCATACCTTTTATTCCTATAATATACATGCCTTGATGAATAAATTTATATCCAGCATACTTAAGTTCATTTTCAATATTTTTGCTTACAATTCTTAATTCTACAGGATGTGTCAGAACACTTAATTCTATTTCTCTTGAAATTCTATATAAGCCACTTTTACTTTCAAATATTCCCATGTGATAAACCTGTTGTGGTCTTATTTTCCTCAACATATGTTTCTTATACCTTTCGAGATCTCTTTCTAAATCGATGACATCCTCTAGATTATCTATGTCATCTCATTTGCAAGTTATTCTATCTCTCAATCTTAGAGGTTTTGAATCCTGTCTTACTAATTGGATGGTTTTATCTCTTCTACTGCGAACTTTAGATAATTCCATTTGTCTGAATTAATATTTCTTGACGATGATACTAATCCTGATTAAGGTAAACAAATTTCTTTATTTAACTGCTCACTTTTTAACTTATCTGAAATTTGAACAAGTAATTGGAGGATAGTATTATTTTGCCTTATTATAATTTTAGAATCTTCTTTTGGTGAATCGTGATCTGAAAATCCGATAGAAGGTGCTAGATGTTTTTCTGCTTCTTTTAATGCTAAACTATATTCAGACATATATTTATGAGAGAATAAGGGATTTTACCTCTTGCACGAGCTTCTTAACTTCAGATATATCTTTCTTGTATCTGCACCAAGCAAAGAGTCTCTTGTCAAAGATACTTTACTTAGAAGACCACCTAAATTATTTCCTATAGAGTCTACTTCGTTTTTAATATAATCGTTATTTTTACCAACTATATTATGTCTTGCCTTAGACTCTTCTAAATTATGCAAAGCTAAATCAAGTTTATTACTAAGTATAACGTACCGCTCTACGAATTTCTGATATTCTTTTACTATATTTTCAATTCTTTGATCTTTAATATCCTGCCTTTTTCCCCAAGAAATTAAGAAGTTATAAATTAAATCAACTATTGTATTCAACTGACTATACGAGCTATGCCAAGTATGTTCCTCCAAAGGGTTTATCCTGCACCTTATATTAATATTTTCTTTAGTATTAATTACTTTACCTTTGCTAACCTCTAAATTTAAATAATTTAACCTTTCAATGATTGAACCTGGCTCTGATACCAACACACACACAAAGATAACTATAAATATTTATGATATAAACAAATATTAGCAACTTTCGAAATTAAATAATATTAACAAATTCGAAATTAATTACTATTAAAACTTATTTAGCTACTAAGTTGTAATTAAGATTTTAAGCTAATTAAGATTATTAGTCTTTAATATTATTTTATTGATTATTTCATGATCTATTAGGCTGGCGAAGCCAACTGTTCTGCCTACGGCGTATGCAGTGGTTGTGATGCCCCTACTTGGTACTCACCATATGCATGGCATGCTATATTCAATAAAGATAAATACCTTTAGCTACTCCAGATTCTAATTGTATGACTATGATTTCACCGTCTTCCCAGGCAGTTCCACCCGAAGGGAACACTTCTCTACGGCTACATGTTCATAAACAGCCTCACTAGGCCTAAGCAAGAACTACACATAGAGGTTTCTCCTATAGGATCCCTAGCGTAAAAACATAAAACACACAACCAGACTTGGGGTGCACAAGGCATCTCACTTTATTAAACTAGACATATTTACACATGGCTTTACCTTTCGGGAAGCCCCGAACTCAGAACAAGAGACTAGAAAATAACTTATACTACCTCAAACTCTCTTGCTTAAAGGACTACAATATGTACAAGGTGGAGTGGGGGAACAACTACTAAGAGTACAAAGGCACGAGCTCCTCTCTATAGCACTATGCTCACAACTTTAGCTCCTGATGATCGAAGTGTGCTCCTGGCTGCCTTTATATGGCAGGGAGAGGCTTCATGCATGCTTTATTCTGCTGACACCCGGGAGACTCCATTGCCAGCTCTTTGTAGCGCTGAGTGTTCCAGCTTCTAACACGTAACTTGAAGAATCCGCGAGAGCTTTCTCGTGCATGAACAACCATGCACATACTCACACCTTTGGCCCTCATGTGTGGACTCACATCTTCGTCGTTTATGCACAAACTTGCATGCTTGGCCTCTTGAGTGCACAGACTTGAAGGCTTGTCTTCTTGGATAAACTCAACAGTTTGTTTTACCTTGCATGCTTTCCGTCGAGCATATCTGCACCACGTCATTCATGTGGTAACATTCTTTGAGTAGAATGGAGCAAAAATTTCATTTGTATTTTCTTCTTCACACTATATTATTTTATTTTATTTCATTGCTGGAGAGATTTATTGGGGGGGGGGGGGGGGGGTCTTCCGCACCTAGTAATAAATTGGCATGGAGGACCTTGCCCATATTGATAAGGTATTATCAATATGGGCAAGGTCCTCCATGCCCGATTTGTTGATATTTATATCAATATTTTTGTGCTACTCTGGGAATTGCGAGTCTTGAAGTTGTGAATCTTCCATTTTGACATCGATCTTATTTTCGTCATCATTATTTAAAAATTTATCAAGCTCGTATGCATCATAGTCTTTCTTCATTTTGTCAAACTTTCCTGTCATTTCTTGTAACACTTCCTTCAAGACTTCATCCTTTATTTTTTTTTTCCATTTCTACATATATTTGGATGTATTTTTCTTCACTCTTCAAGTCAATATATTCTCCATCAAAGGGATCAACTCCCTTGATCAAACATTCTTTGTATGTTGGCTTCTTTTCTGAAGTCTGGCCCTCTTCTTTTGACTTTGTGGGAGGCATATGTTTTGGGGAGTTTCTATTCTGGGCTAATTTATGCTTCTGGATATATTCTAGCGACGCGGACTTCATCAAGGACAACATGATCTTTAGGTTTGAAGTTAAATGTGTTGGGGGGGGGGGGGGGGGAATATTCGAAGCTTATTTTCTGGTCCAAATATGTAATATTCTACTCCATTGTAACCCATTCCTTTCTTCATTCCTGCAAAACAGATGATCGAGAAAATATATCAGGCAAGCTATTATCTTTACCTTTATATGTTCAAAAACAACTTTATACCCATTGCCAGTTATAATGTCTTCAAATAAAACCCATCTTTGTGTCGAACTTTTCTTAATGTTAATTTGATTATAATATCTACATATTGCTTCACAATCAGTTCGCACCGTAAATTCTTTAAATCCCAAAATACAATCTAAATGCATTTATTGCATAGACTACCGCAAGGATTTCTCCCAATGATCAGTGCATCGCGATCACATAACCGACATGGTATACAAAGTTACATCATACAACTCGAATAGTATAAGATTTACGTAAATAATGGTCTCATGACCAAGTCTGCAAACATCGTCGCACTTGACGAATATTAACTAAGCTTCAGCGGAAGCTTCGGCTAGCGTCGACCCTCGTCACGTCCTGACGCATTCCCACAGAGCAGTTGAGCGGGACACTCAGTTGGCGTAGTCGTCGGCGTACTCCTCCTTCTTGTGTACATCTCTTCATTTCAACCCGGACGTTTGAATATCCAGGGGCATAGCCATATGAGTACCTTTACGTACTCGCAAGACCACCTCTAAGGTTTAAGTTTTCATGATAATGCAAGAAAACACTTTTCGAAATCTGGGTGTGTAACACCCTAATTCTCTTAGCTTTAGTATTGTGGTGTTATTCTAGATTTGCACCTCTTGCAGAAACTTTTGTGTGTAGAAGTTTGAGTAATGATTTAATTTATTTGCACATCTTATGCTTGTTGAGCTCCACTAGTGTTCCCTGATACTGAAAACACTAAAATCACATCACACCAAAAATAAAATATCCACTATTAGGATCTTCATGGTTGTTAAAACTTAGCCAAACTAGGAGCTATTATTAAGCAAACCATTAATAGTTTTTGGCATGCATTTGAAACATTGTGATCTAGGTCATGTGTATTTTCTTACCCTGTTCTAAAGTCTCTCAAAAGAGCTTGTTTGCACATAAACATCACTAGCTTTTGTGGTCATCAAATTAACATGACCATTTGAGTTATTCTTTTCTTTATCACTAAGAGATTAGTAATGTGGTAGAAGGGTTTAATTTTAGGAGCCGTACCTTAAGAGTTATGCTTAAACCATGTAAACAGCCCATAATAACTATTTTACAAAATATTGTTTGGCCAAAGTTATCTACTAGAATATCTGTAGGTATTATAAAAAGGGTTTTACTTGATGAGCCTTGTTGTTGAAGGCTCCATCAAGAAGATTAAGTTTTCTAGTAGTATACTCTGTTGTCTTACCTCAAAACTATAGGATGGGGACCTATTTGATAAAAATGTTTTATGGAGGAAAACCCGAGCTGCTGGGAGCAATCATTGAGCAAGTGTTTTATTAAAACTCGAGTTGCTGGGAGAAATCGGAGATGTTTGTGAAAACCCGAGCTGCTGGGAGTAGTCGGAAAAGAAAGTGTTTTGAAAAACAAAGTGTGACCCTAGCTGCCGCTTGAACAATTAAACCGTGCAACCACATTACCTCAAAATTGGCACGAGGCTTAACGGAAGCTTGTTGGTGTTGGTATTCGAATATTCCTCAATGGGCTAGATGGGGGTAGAGTCCCCGGAACCGAATGCTGCCAGGGAATGGGCATACAGAGTGTAGACTTCGTGTGCCACCGGGAAGCAACGGTGGGTCTCCTGTCATGGCGGTGTGAGACTAGGGGAAACCGGATCGATACGGCTAGCTCAATCGGTGTCGGGGAGAACAAACCCACTCGAAGAGGATATTCTTGTACCAGCATTAACATAGTGGAAATTTGGATTGGCCGTCTGATGTGTGCATGCTGTCTTTGTTCAACAAAGATAATGTCCTTGTTATACCTAAGAGAAGAGAATTTTATCTCTAAATGTTTTCTTCAACAAAGATACAGAGATGTCGTATTCTCTATGTCTAAAATCATGGTATTCAAAAACTAAGCCCTATAGTCAAATAAAGCAGCTATCCCAGTTTTCGAAAAGTGTTTTCTTGCATTATCATGAAAACTTAAGCCTTAGAGGTGGTCTTGCGAGTACGTAAATGTACTCATATGGCTTTGTCCTTGGATATTCAAATGTCCAGATTTTAATGAGGAGTCTTGCGTCGAGGAGGAGGTGTATGATGACGACTTCGCCACTTAGCTGTCACCGGTCAACTGCACTTGTGGGAATCTACGCTCGGAGATGTTAAGAGCCGTCGCTAGCCACGAGCTTCCGCTATCTTAGTTAATTCCATCCTGCGTGACGAGGTTTGTTGACTTTGGTCGTATGACCGTCTATGTGTTGTAAGACTTTTATTCGTACGACTTGAATGATGTAACTCTTTGATACCTATGTTGGTTATGTGATTGCGATGCACTGATCATTGGGATCGTGATCTCTTACATAACGTGTGCATCTCGGACTTGTCCGAGGGGTCCTTACAGACTTGGTATCAGAGCCATCGTTGACCTTAGGAGACTTTAGTTAGGTTGGGCGTCGACGTCACGCAAAAATGTTTTCCTAAATAGTTAGGAGAGAAATACTTTAAAATGTGCAGAATATACTGCTATTCCTCCCTCCCCTCTGTTATTACTCACTGATTAATATTATACCTGCATTAAATCTTATGATTTTACCTGTTTAAAATTTTGTACATCGTTCACTAATTAAACCTCCATTTAAAATTTTGTGTAGATGAGCGGAGAGTTCTCGTCGTCGATTCAGTTGGGAGCGGTGCCAGACACCGAAGTTTCGCGTCTGTTCCAGGCCGACCTCCTCCAGTTGACCCGACACCTGAGGCGTCCGCTACCAGAGCTGCTGATTGGACGTTGTCTGCCCATGGTGGGAGACGAGATGTCCTGGACTGTGAGGTGTATCCTTCGAGGACCGTTGGTGCCACCTTTCGCCGAGGAGTTGATTGAGGATGCCCTTGCATCGACTCAGATGGGAGCTTTCGTCACCGTACTGCAGAGAGCTCTCGCCCGCTTGGTGTGTGCTCACAGTTCCGAGCTGGGCGGCACCCGCTTTGAGTTTTACTCTGGCTTGGACGAGCAGAGTAACCCTGTGCCGCCACGTCCCCACCCCACTTTCGGGAACCACTTGGCCGAGTTGGGACTCCTCGTCGAGTACACCCAGTCACAGCTGGTCACTAGTCGGTTCGAGAGTGACCTTCACCGTCTTAATCACGACGGAGCTGAGGTGCGGATCTCGGCAGCGGAGCTGGGGATAGAGGACTTGGAGACGCAACTCAAGGCGTCTCAGGACAGGCTGAAGACCGTGGAGCTGAAGCTCAAGACCTCGGAGGAGCGCTTAGTGGAGTCCCAGGCAGAGCTCAAGACGGAGCGCAAGGAGCGCCGTTCCACCTTTACGCGTATCCAGACTACTCGCTTCTACAGGTTTCAGCTTGACGGGATGGTTGACATGCTCAAGTCGACCATTGATGCCCGTGACGAGAGGATCAGCGAGCTGGAGAGCGAGGTGGAGGCTCTGAGCCAGGAAAATGACGATCTTCTGCCTGATGATGAGGATCCTACAGAGGATATGGATATGGAGCCTGTGAGCGAGCAGGACGACGACGACCTGCGAGGCAAGGGCGGTGAGGACTCGGGAGCTGTGATGTCTGAGGACGAGGACCCCGACGAGCCACCCTTTGACAGTGACGCTGCCGTGGACGTGGAGTAGCTAGTTGCGTAGTACCTTTTGGGTTAGGACCGAACCATCGCGATAAGTGGATGCGATTGTGTGGTCTAGTTAGTATGAGTGTGTGTCGGAATTATTGTAAGACTATGTCAGTCCGTGTTTTGTGGTTGTGAACTATGTGATGATGCTTTTGGAACCTTGCTATGGAATGGAATCATGTCTTCTTAGGAGTAATGTTTTCCTGTGATTTGTATGCTTTTGTGTATGCTTGATGAACGCTCTTTCGTAATCTATCTTAAAAACTTCTAAGTAGAGAATTTAATTTGTGTTTATTCTGATATTCAGAATGGCTAGGGATCCACCACCCCCACCACCCGAGCCATCTATGGCTCAAGTGCTACGTCTTCTCTTGGAAGATCGTGAGGCAGCTCGCACTGAGAGGAATGCCAACCTCGCCACCCTGCAACATCTGGCCCAGATTGCCGTCAACCAGAATGGCGGCCAAGGAAATGAAGAGCCTCGCTCCAAGCTTCGTGACTTTCAGAACACCAATCCTCCAGTTTTCTCCAAGAGTGAAGTGCCACTGGATGCTGATGACTGGATCCGTACCATCGAGAACAACCTGAGGGTCGCCCAAGTGGGTGAAAATGAGAAGGTGGTCTATGCCACTCACTACCTCTCTGGGTCTACCCGAGCATGGTGGGAGGCCATTCGTGCTCTGTTGCCACCGGAGGAAGTTGTGGCTTGGCCGGCGTTCAAGACCAAGTTCTTGAAGCGTTATGTGCCCTCTGGACTCGTCAGTATTATGCGAGAAAGGTTCCTGCAGCTCAAGCAAGGCAGTATGTCTGTGGGCGAGTACTTGGAGAAGTTCACATCTCTAGCAAGGTACGCACCCGCCGATACCGATACCGAAGACAAGAAGAAAGAGAGGTTCATGAATGGACTTCATGATGAGATGCAGTGCATTCTGGTGGTGATGCCTTTCATCGACCTGGAGTCCTTGGCGGATGCAGCCATTATGATGGAGCACAAGCGCAAGGTCTCGTTTGACAACCGCAAGCGTCGCCAACTGATGCAGCAAGGCAGTAGCAGCAGCAGCCCTACGGGAAGTTACCCCCGTCCGCGCCCTTCACCTCCACCGAGGCCTTCTTATCCATCACCAAGGCCTCCAACCTTTGCGCCAAGACCCAGCTACTCTCCTCGCCCGCCTGCACCTCGTCCTGGAGGTAGTTTCAACCCCGGCCTCAACTTTAATAGGCCGCCTGCTCCGAAGCCAACAGGAGGATGTTTCACTTGTGGACAGCCTGGACACTTCTCGCGGGAGTGTCCCACTAGACAGCCCGCCGGTGGTCGCCCTAATGCGACAAAGATGAATCAAGGGCCACCCCGTCCACCTGGAGGCAAGAACCCGTATCCCAAGAAAGCAGCCCCTGTCACCCGAGGCCATCTGAACCATATCAGCGCAGAAGAAGCCCAGGAGGCACCAGACCTGGTTATGGGTACGTTCCCTGTCAACTCAGTTTCTGCCTCAGTTTTGTTTGATTCGGGAGCTTCCCATTCTTTCGTTACGGAGCCGTTTGTTAGGAAGAGTGGTATGTTTCCAACTGTGATGCATCGTCCTATGAGGGTACAAATTCCGGGGGCCACTACCAAGGCCATTTTGTCTTGCAAGGAGACTCCTGTGGAAATTCAAGGAGCCCGATTCCATGCAGACCTAGTGGTATTAGGAAAGCAAGGGATAGAAGTGGTTTTAGGAATAGATTGGATGGCAGTAAATCGAGGAAAAATAGATTGCACTAACAAGTCAGTCACCCTAACCACACCGAAAGGAGAAGAGATTACACACTTCTCAACCTACCACTCCACCTCAAGTCATTGCCATAAGAGTGTAACGGGAGCCATTTTGGATGAGGTACCGGTAGTGTGTGACTTTCCCGATGTTTTTCCCGAAGAGTTGCCCGGAATGCCACCGGATCGGGATATTGAGTTCATTATTGAGCTGGTACCCGGTACTGGGCCTATAGCTCAGAAACCGTACCGGATGAATCCTGAAGAATTCGAAGAACTAAAGAAACAGTTGGATGACCTACTTAGGAAGGGTATGATGCGCCCTAGTGCGTCACCCTGGGGGTCACCAATCATCTTCGTGGATAAGAGAGACGGTACCACTCGTTTGTGTGTGGATTACCGTAAGTTAAATGATGTGACTATTAAAAACAAATACCCCCTACCAAAGATTGAAGATCTGTTTGATCAACTCAATGGAGCTCGAGTCTTCTCCAAGATCGATCTCCGCACCGGTTACCATCAGTTGAAAGTCAGAGAATCTGATATCCCTAAGACGGCCTTTGTCACTCGTTACGGATTGTTCGAGTACATGGTGATGTCATTCGGCCTGACCAATGCTCCAGCCTATTTCATGAATCTCATGACCAAGGTGTTCATGGATTACTTGGATAAATTTGTGGTTGTCTTTATTGACGACATCCTGATCTACTCCAAGTCGGAGGAGGAGCATGAAGAGCATCTGAGATTGGTTCTCGGTACCCTTCGAGAACATCAGTTGTATGCTAAGTTCAGCAAGTGTCAGTTTTGGTTGAAGGAAGTAGGATTTCTTGGTCATGTTATCTCGGCTAGAGGAATATCTGTTGACCCAACCCACATCAAGTCCATCCTTGATTTCCCGACCCCCACCAACCAAACCGAAGTGAGGTCCATCCTTGGATTAGCAGGTTATTACCGCAAATTTGTTGAAGGATTTTCGAGTATCGCCAAGCCTCTTACCCAACTATTGAAGAAAGATCAGAAGTTCATTTGGACCGACAAATGTGAAGCCAGCTTCCAGGAACTGAAAAAGCGCCTTACTACCGCACCTATCTTAACCATGCCTGATGTGACCAAATATTTTGTGGTTTATTGCGATGCCTCCAAACTCGGACTTGGCTGTGTCCTTATGCAAGAGGGCAAGGTGATTTCATACTCGTCGCGACAACTCCGCAAGCATCAGCAGAATTACCCAACCCATGACCTAGGGCTTGCTGCAGTGGTTCATGCGCTCAAGACTTGGCGACACTTTCTGATGGGCAACCGTTGCGAAATTTACACCGATCACAAGAGCCTGAAGTACATCTTCACCCAGAGGGACTTGAACATGAGGCAGCGAAGATGGATAGAACTCATCAAGGATTACGACTTGGACATCCATTACCACCCTGGAAAAGCTAACGTTGTGGCTGATGCCCTTAGCCGACAGCCGTGTTCTTTCAACTCCATGATCAGGACTCAGCAGCCAGAACTCTGGGAAGAGCTGGATAAGATGGGTATAGAGGTGGTTAGTTATGGGGCAGTCGATCAACTCCTGTTGCAACCCACCTTACGGGAGCAGATCAAGGAAGCACAGGAAGGTCACGGGAGCATTGAGGGCATCAAAAGAAGATTGGACAAAGAGGAAGTCCCGGGGTTCACCATCGACCCTGCCGGTATTCTTTGGTACGAGGGACGCATCTGCGTACCGTCAGATCCTGTTTTGAAGCAGTTAATTATGAAGGAAGCCCACGAGACTTTGTATTCTATCCACCCCGGTGGAACCAAGATGTATCAGGATTTAAAACAAAATTTCTGGTGGCACGACATGAAGCGCGAGATTGCACTGTTTGTCCAGAATTGCGATATCTGCCAAAGGGTCAAAGCAGAGCATCAGCGACCCGCTGGATTACTTCAACCTCTCAAGTTGCCAGAGTGGAAATGGGATGAGATCGGCATGGATTTTATCACTGGATTGCCCCGGTCCAATCGCGGGCATGATGCCATTTGGGTTATTTGTAACATCCCAACCTTTTATAATATTCAAAAATCACTAAAAATTAAAACTTTTCTTTTTATTAAAATAAAATATTAAATGCATAAGGAAACCAATTATGATAGGCTTCAAACTTATTGAAAGAGTTAATATTTCAAATGTCACAGTTTAAACATTTTATTATTCACTGTATTTCAAAAACCTTAAAATATAATTTGACAAATAGTTTACAAACTACAATCCATTTTAGTTTAAATAAATTAGTTACTTATAAGTATTTGAATTAAACCACTTAGTCATATCTATTCATAATTACAAGATTATTCAAAAGGTTATATAATTACTAAATGGTTTTCATTCCTTTAACTAAGTTCAAAATATAGTTGGAAATTATAAGCCTATAGTGTATAACTTTAAAACTTCATAGATTTTAAATTAATGAATTAGCCAAATAAACATTTCATTTGCTTAAATGAATTTCATCTATTTTCAAAGTATGAAATGATTAATATATTCTAAATAAGAATAAAATTAAAACAAAGGTCTTGTCCAAAGTTGTTATGAAGTTTCAAATGCATTATCCTATTATAAAATATAATGTTGCACAAATTATTTTTAATTAAAAATGAATACCTTATATTCCACCTTTCCTAAACATTATTTATATTTGGTTCTTTAATATCATGCCAACATAAAGAAGAATGATATCAGCAAAACAAGTTTAGATAACTTAAATCCAAACATAATTGAATAAGGGTATTTCCTATAATTTATTTAGCCAAAGTTAAAATTAATTAAACCCTAGTTTTAAATTAAACATAAAGTGTCAATTTCACCTTTAATCAATATTTCTAAATTATTATTTTTGAAAAGTGTTCAAAACATACCCACAACTGGTTTAACAGCAAGATAGTATTTTTACAAATTTTTAGAAATTAAATTGACATCATTTGGATAGTTAAATCAAAAGATATGAATTAAACAAATAAAAATAGAAAAAGAAAAATTGCTGACGTCATGCTGACGTCAGCCCATCTTCAACCTCCAGAGAAAATCGCGGCCGAAACTACTTCTCCGATTCATTCCCAAATCCGAGCGATTCGTGCGGGATTCGTTACCATGGATGCGTCCATATAAAACCCCACGATCTCCTCTGTCATTTGCCCCAAACCCTAGCCCCAAGGACGCCGCCAGGCCGCCGTACGAGCTCGCCGGAGTTCGTCTCCTCCGCCGCCACGTTTCTCACGTTTCCGTCACGTGAGGCGAGCGCCCCGTGTTCGACCGGAGCTCACCGGAGCGCCGCCGTACTCCTTCCACCGCTGCCGTCCGCGCCAGGAGGCGCGACACGACGCCGTCGCCACCATCCGCATCGCCGCGACGAGCTGCACGCCGTCGTCACCTCCGTTCGTCCGGGGGTGCACCGGAGGAACTAGAGCATCCAAGCCCGACGCCGGCGCCGCCACCATCGCCACCTCCGGCGAGTTTCCTCCGCCACCCTCCGTTCAACGCGTGTAAGCCCTCCGATCTAAATCCTACGGCCTAAATTAGATCTAGCCTACGAATGGGTATCTGTGGATCTGGACCGCCAGATCTGGATCGGGCGATCCAGATTTAAATAAGCCGAGCCGCGTTTCGGCTAAGCCAAGCCCAGCCGAGCCGGAGCCAGGCCAATCTTAGCCCGCCACGTGGCCCAAGAATTTCTACGAATTTTCTTAAATAGATTAAAATGGCAACTTTTCAGAAAAGCCCCTGTAGTTCAACCCTTCATAACTTTTTAACCACAACTCCAAATTTAATAATTTTTATATATTTGGAAAGCTCTCGACATGTAGAATATTTTGGATCTGACAAAATTCAAATTTGACTTAGTATAAAATATTCAAATTTCAAATGGTGAATTTGAGTATATTTGTAATAACTTTAAATCTATAAATCCAAAAATTGCAAATAAATATGTTTTAGAAACTTTAGAATATCTGTGAATTAATGCTACTGCTATAAAATATTGTTGAGTAATTTTTGAATGATTTCATAGTTGTGTGTTTAATTTGAATAGTTTGACTAATTTTGAAATAACTTTTAATAGAAACATTATTTTTGATTAAATCCAATTGCAATAGATTTAATTAAATGCTCTCTGTCTATTAACACTAATTATAAAATTTTGGTATAAAATTTAGTCATAGAAAAATGTAATCTTATAGTTATTCCTTTTATTATATATTCCAAAATTGGAAATTAATTAAATTGCATTTATAAATTCATGCATATTTATAAAGAAATCGCAAAAGTTATTTTTAAGTTTCTTGTGATTTAAAATTGCATTTCATTCATAGCATATTTTATTCTCATAGGAAAACCCCTCTTCAATAGTTTTCTCTAAGTTAGGGTCATTTCAACTTAGCATATTTGTGAAGTGCTACACTTAGATACTTAGTAATTTTCAACATGGAGCTTGAAGACCAATGAAGGACTTAGCCAAAAACAAGACTTCAGAAGTGTCTTCAAAGAGAAGAAACACTTAGAAGAAAGTCAAGAAGAAGTTCATGGAGAACTTAGAAGGAAACAAACTCTAGAAGCATCCCCAAGATGTCAAGCACTTGGAAGAAAAGTGAGAAGAAGTTCAAGAAGGCCAACCCCCTTTTATTCTCTAAGTCTTTCTCTCTGCCTTTTCTTCTTCTCTGAGAACTCAAAATCCAAGACCAGCCTCGAGGATACCAGAACCACCAAGTCTGAAGATCAAAACTTCAATCAAGACATCATCAAGGAGAATATTACAAGTCTGGAGATGAAGCCTGGAGGACAACTACATCTTTCTTCTATCTTTTCCCTCTTTCATAATATTGTCTTTCACATTTGACTTAAACAATTTTGATCATGATATTATCATCTTGAAGTTGTTGGATCCTAGCGGCATAGTGAGATGAAGCGGCCTGGAAACAAACCTTACATGTCCACGTACATGAGACTTGTTCCACAATTTAAGTGGCTGGCCGGGTGTCTGTCTCTCTCACTTTAGTGAATATCCAATTTACAAAGAGTTGATAATAATTGTTGATCACCTCGAAGAATAGAGCTAGTAATTTTCTCTAAGTATTTTGCACATCAAGACTAAGCCATTAGAGTGCTTATTCAAGATGATATAAAACAAAATATTTTATTCAACTTATGACCTCATCCCTTAGTCCTTTTGGACCAACCTATTTGCCTTGCATTAACTTAAAAGATTTTTCATGGCATGGCATGCATCTCTAGTCCTTAGAAATAACTTGCATATCATGCATGTCATGTTTTCCTTAGAAGTTTAAGAAACTTGTTTGTAGGTGTTGTGTTGTTTTATGATTGTTGTATTGTTGTTTGTTTGTATTGTTTAGACTGAACGGAGAGTCCCGAGTATCGTTGAAAAGAGTTGTGAACAATGACAACATTCAAAGGCAAGTGGCACACCTCATAAACTTCCTATTTCTATATGCATTACTTAGTGTATTTTTATATGCATGTGTAGGATAGTATTGCTATGCTAAACCTGTGTAGAATTCCTTATTCCTGTGTCTAGGTTCCTATGCAATACTTAGTAGAATTATTGATGCTATGCAAATGTTGTTTTGTGAAAATCTAAATTCTACTAAGTTAAGAATGAAACACCTGGGTGGTAAGTGGTTGCATGGTTTATGTTGAGTGGCTACTGAGGTCCATGTCTATGGTTCCTGGAGTATGTACACTTGTGAATGGCCACCCAGGAACAGAGGAATCTGAAGAACTCCGAGTGACGATTGCTTCCAGTGCAGCCATTGCCATATGGGCTCTGGCTTGATCAATTATGTTGCGTGGACTCTCTCCGGCTTGACAAGCAGATGTAGGGGGATGTTAGGTGGAACGGGTCAAGCCAGAGTGGGAGGGAAAATGCTTCTGAAAGATCTCGTCTCATTCTTCTCCTTTCCTTATCACAAATGGTGTGTAAAGGATAATCTGGATTGAATGGGTACAATGGTGAAAGTGCACGACCTCTGCAGAGTGTAAAACTAAGTACTTAGCCATGTCCCCGGTACGGACAATTTGAGCAGCTGATCACGGACGTCAACGGAGGATTCCACCATTCAAACTTCAGAAATAAAACTTGATGGGTGAACAAGGGAAGATGAGATTTATGGTTTCATGCCATACTCGTCTTGATTTCAAGAAAAGTGTTTTCAAAAAGAGTAGGAAAAATTGGCTTTATGCAAATTAGCCTTGAACTCCACCAGCCAAAAATGCATATAGGCTTTAGAGTTATTCCATAAAGTGTCCACCATAGTGTCACTTGCCAGACTCCATTTTTAATGGAATCTGACCCACGTAGTTGCAATATTTTTTCTTATTGCAGATTTGATCAGATGACGAGTGAGGTTTCGTTTAAAGGTTTCGAGTCTACAACCAACATGTTTTCGCCTGTGGCAGCATGAAAGTTATAGAGACTCACTGCTATTATATTTCCGCTGTGTACTTTTCAATGCTAGCTTTATGCTATGCAACTTGTATCAAATATTTTGTAATTCTGGATCATCGATGTAATAAAATTGACGCTTTGTTGTGATATTACATCATAAACTGTGTGTGCAAATGAATCGATCCAGGGATTTGCACTAGACACAGGTATCTGCCTTATTTAAAGTGCAGGTACGCTACATTATTGTGGATAGACTCACCAAGGTTGCACATTTTCTCCCGGTAAGCACTCGTCATCGAGCTGATCAACTTGCGGATCTTTACATGTCACGTATCGTCAGCCTTCATGGAATACCTAAGACTATCGTGTCAGATCGGGGAACTCAATTCACCTCTCGCTTTTGGACTAAGCTTCAAGAGGAACTCGGACCGAAGCTCTTTTTCAGTACTGCGTATCACCCTCAGACAGGAGGACAAACGGAAAGAGCCAATCAGATCCTTGAAGATATGCTTAGGTCTTGTGTGTTAGCTTATGGGGCCAAATGGGAGAATTGCTTGCCGTTTGCCGAATTTTCGTACAACAACAACTATCAGGCCAGTCTGAAGATGGCACCGTTTGAGGCTTTGTACGGGTGCAGATGCCGTACACCCTTGAACTGGTCGCAAACCGGAGACAGCCAAATTTTTGGAGTTGACACCTTGAGAGAAGCCGAAGAGCAAGTTCAACTCATTCGCGACCGTCTTAAGGCCGCCCAATCCAGGCAGAAAAGTTACGCAGATTCCAGGAGGCGTGAACTCAACTTCAAGGAAGGAGATATGGTTTACTTGCGCGTTACACCACTCAAGGGAATGCAACGTTTCCATGTCAAGGGGAAATTAGCACCAAGATATATTGGCCCTTTTAAGGTGGTCAGTCGTAGAGGAGACGTATCTTATCAGCTAGACCTGCCACCCCATCTGTCGGAATTTCATGATGTGTTTCATGTATCTCTGCTCCGGAAGTGTCTGCAAGTTCCTGGTGATACTCATTCATATCAAGAGGTAGATCATCACACCATTGATCTCAACCATGATCTAACCTACCGAGAGCGACCTCTTCGTGTTCTCGCTGAAGACGTCCGTCTAACCAGGAGACGGAAGATCAGGTTCCTGAAGATCCAATGGAGCAACCATTCGGAGGAAGAAGCCACCTGGGAGCGTGAAGATTATTTGGAGCGTGAATTTCATGGTTTTCTTTCTTCTTCAAATCTGGAATCTCGGGGACGAGATTCTCCTAATGGGGGGAAGGTCTGTAACACCCCAATTCTCTTATCTTTAGTATTGTGGTGTTATTCTAGATTTGCACCTCTTGCAGAAACTTTTGTGTGTATAAGTTTGAGTAATGATTTAATTTGTTTGCACATCTTATGCTTGTTGAGATCCACTAGTGTTCCCAGATATTGAAAACACTAAAATCACATCACACCAAAAATAAAATATCCACTATTAGGATCTTCATGGTTGTTAAAACTTAGCCAAACTAGGAGGTATTATTAAGCAAACCATAAATAGTTTTTGGCATGCATTTGAAACATTGTGATCTAGGTCATGTGTATTTTCTTACCCTGTTCTAAAGTCTCTCAAAAGAGCATGTTTGCACATAAACATCACTAGCTTTTGTGGTCATCAAATTAACATGACCATTTGAGATATTCTTTTCTTTATAACTAAAAGATTTCTTTTCTTTGAAAGCTAAATGAGATAGTTGACTTGGGCATTTGTAAGTTCAGTACCTTCTCTTAATTTAGGTAAGTTTAGTTTGGGATGTTGACCCATTTTATTTTTTTGTGGGTCATGTTTCAATAATTCAAACTTAGGTTTTCAAATTCTTGTGAGCTAATTACTCAAACCTCTCACCTTTTTTATTCTCTCTCACTCTTTTCCACTCCACCTGCTGATGAAGAGAGCAGCAACCTCACCCCTGGTCCCACTTGTCATGGACTAGGGCCAACCCCTCCTCTCTCCTCTCTCTTTTCTTCCCTTTTCCACCCAACCGAAGGCCACCTCCCTTCTTCTCACTGGCTAGGGCTGGTCATCCGACCAGACCCCTCTCTGTCCCCTCTCCACCGCCCACCTGAGCCAGTAGGAACGAAGGAGACACTCCCCTCCCTCTCTCCTGCCCGAGCTAACCCTAGATCGGGTGGAGCTCGTTATAACCACCCGAGCCCCTCCTCTGCCCATTTCTCCCCCTCCCTGGCTCCTACCAACCCACTCCTCTCCCCCCCTGGCGAAAACCACCAAGCTCTCCCCCTCATTCGCCCTGTAGACGAGGAGAATTCCTTCGGTGGCCGACGGAAGGAAACTGTCGTAGCACTCGTTCCTCTCTACCAGTCCTCGCCATTTTTGGTTCCCTGGTTTCCCCTCTGCTGGATCTAATTCCCCACCCCTCCCTTGGCTCTATTGCAGCTCGAGAGCACCTAGTTCGTCCACGACCCGAGGAAGACGCCGTCGTCGCCACCATGGACTCCGGCATTGCATGCAAGCTTTGCGACCACCCCTGAGCTCCCCTTCGACGCCGCGTCCACCTCCAACCACAGTTTCGTCCATACGCGAGCCCTAGGTGAGCCCTCCGTGCTCGGCGTCGCTGTTTCGAGCTCCTGCTCGTGTTTTCTGGTCGGGAGGAAGACGATGGCCGGAGGCAGTCGATTTTCAGATCGACTGTTGTCTTTGAACCGCGCCCGATCTATTCTGGGTCGTTGGATCCCAGATCCACGGTCGCTTACCGTTTCGCCGACGCGCGCGCAGCGTTCGGGCCGGCCTTGTTCACCCCCGCGGCCCAGCGCCGGATCTGGCCGTTTCGGCCTGCTTTTCTTTTATTCTTTTTCCAGTTATTTTTTCCAGTAAATCTTCAGTCTAGCTTTTAATCTTTTGTGGTAAATCTAGAGTGGCTAAAATGATGGGATTAATTTTGTAGCATGCATGCACGTTTTCTTAACCATGTGGCATTGGATTTGTTCCAAAATGTGTTTCTTGTTGAGTGTTAAAATAGATCTAGTAAAAAGTATCTATTGCACCATTTGTTTAATAACTTGTGTTCTGTAAATCCAAATCATGCAATCTTGGATCTGTTGGAAAGCTTATAAAAATATCTATCCAAATTGGTAAATCTTGCATGCAGGAGATTAATCTAGCAAAAGTTGTGTTTAGTCTAAGAATAACTTCAGTAGGTGTTTGGTGATTTTTAGTTCTTAAATAGAAACACTTTTTGAGGTAAATCCACTGGGAAGTGTTAGATAGGAGTTGCTACAAATGTAGATTTTTCCAGTAACTAGTTATTTATTAGTGAATAAATCCCTGAAAAACAGGGAGATAATCTCTTAAAATGCATTTTTGAAATTTCAGACATTATGACATGTCTAGTTTTAATTGGTGGAGCCACCTCTGTCCATAGATAAATGTTGGGGATATTTTTGTGGAATAGACACATGTTTTATCTAACTCACCCCACTGTTTTGACACCAAAATAATTCTTATTATTTTCTGCACTTAGATAATGGTCAGAAGTATACTTTATTTTAAAACTGGGATAACTTGAGCTAGGAGTATCCAAATCTGATGAATAAAATCTCCACTTAAAGAGAAAACGCATATCTCACCAGAAAGGTTAATTATGCATTCTGGAGATCTATAAAATTGAACCTATCTTCTGTTTAAGTTTGACATCACTAGCTCTTATCTGATTTTTAATTCTTGTATGGTGATAGATGTTCATGCACAGCAAATTTTCAGAGTTCCACATGATTGTTAGGAGTAATGTGGTAGAAGGGTTTAATTTTAGGAGCAGTACCTTAAGAGTTATGCTTAAACCATGTAAACAGCCCCTAATAACTATTAAATGCATTAGTTGTGTTTTCTGTTTGTGATGCTTGTTGTTTGTTGATATACTTTAGATTGTTATCAACTCGCATCTTAGGGCTTACGCTAGTCTCGTTTGTTTTTCATGTTACGGTAGAACCGCAACCCGAGGACGAGCAGTACGAGGTAGCTGAGCACGACTACGCTGAAGACCAAGACCAGGGACAGTACTTTGAGCAAGGCAAGCCCACCTCACCACTATAATGAATCCTATTATTTTATCAAGCATGTTTTATCTGTAGGTATTATAAAAAGAGTTTTACTTGATGAGCCTTGTTGTTGAAGGTCCATCAAGAAGATTAAGTTTTCTAGTAGTATACTCTGTTGTCTTACCTCAAAACTATAGGATGGGGACCTATTTGATAAAAATGTTTTATGGAGGAAAACCCGAGCTGCTGGGAGCAATCAGCGAGCAAGTGTTTTATTAAAACCCGATTTGCTGGGAGCAATCGGAGATGTTTGCGAAAACCCGAGCTGCTGGGAGTAGTCGGAGAAGAAAGTGTTTTGAAAAACAAAGTGTGACCCTAGCTGCCGCTTGAACAATTAAACCGTGCAACCACATTACCTCAAAATGGGCACGAGGCTTAACGGAAACTTGTTGGTGTTGGTATTCGAATATTCCTCAATGGGCTAGATGGGGTTAGAGTCCCCGGAACCGAATGCTGCCAGGGAATGGGCATACAGAGTGTGGACTTCGTGTGCCACCGGGAATCAACAGTGGGTCTCCTGTCATGGCGGTGTGAGACTAGGGGAAACCGGATCGATACGGCTAGCTCACTCGGTGCCGGGGAGAACAAACCCACTCGAAGAGGATATTCTTGTACCAGCATTAACATAGTGGAAATTTGGATTGGCCGTCTGATGTGTGCATGCTGTCTTTGTACAGTCCGTGGTTGATCCACGGCAGACCATCCGAATCTTGTGGGAAAAGTGTACAACCTCTGCAGAGTGTAAATCTATTTGAATAGCCGCGTCCGCGGTCATGGACGGTTGGGAAGGTCCCACTAGGCATGCTGGATGTTTTATGGTTTCAAAAGAGAAATGTTTTCAAAGGAAAACAAGGAGGCAACAAAGTGGTACCTGGGAGGTACGGAATTTGGGCAAGGATGGTTGATCTCGGGGAGACAACCAGTCCGACCACAAGTCTGGAAAAAGGGTTACCCCTATCCTAGTGTTTTAAAAGATTTTACAAAAGAAAGTTTTGTACTCATATATGTCCTTGTTATACCTAAGAGAAGAGAATTCTATCTCTAAATGTTTTCTTCAACAAAGATACAGAGATGTCGTATTCTCTATGTCTAAAATCATGGTATTCAAAAACTAAGCCCTATAGTCAAATATAGCAGCTATCCCAGTTTTCGAAAAGTGTTTTCTTGCATTATCATGAAAACTTAAGCCTTAGAGGTGGTCTTGCGAGTACGTAAATGTACTCATATGGCATTGTCCCTGGATATTGAAATGTCCAGATTTTAATGAGGAGGCTTGCGTCGAGGAGGAGGTGTATGACGACGACTTCGCCACTTAGCTGTCACCGGTCAACTGCACTTGTGGGAATCTGCGCTCGGAGATGTTAAGAGCTGTCGCTAGCCACGAGCTTCCTCTATCTTAGTAAATTCCGTCCTGCGTGACGAGGTTTGTTGACTTTGGTCGTATGACCGTCTATGTGCTGTAAGACTTTTATTCGTACGACTTGAATGATGTAACTCTTTGATACCTATGTTGGTTATGTGATTGCGATGCACTGATCATTGGGATCGTGATCTCTTACATAACGTGGGCATCTCGGACTTGTCCGAGGGGTCCTTACAGAGTCTGTAACACCCCAATTCTCTTAGCTTTAGTATTGTGGTATTATTCTAGATTTGCACCTATTGCAGAAACTTTTGTGTGTAGAAGTTTGAGTAATGATTTAATTTGTTTGCACATCTTATGCTTGTTGAGCTTCACTAGTGTTCCCTGATATTGAAAACACTAAAACCACATCACACCAAAAATTAAATATCCACTATTAGGATCTTCATGGTTGTTAAAACTTAGCCAAACTAGGAGCTATTATTAAGCAAAGCATAAATAGTTTTTGGCATGCATTTGAAACACTGTGATCTAGGTCATGTGTATTTTCTTACCCTGTTCTAAAGTCTCTCAAAAGAGCTTGTTTGCACATAAACATCACTAGCTTTTGTGGTCATCAAATTAACATGACCATTTGAGATATTATTTTCTTTATCACTAAAAGATTTCTTTTCTTTGAAAGCTAGATGAGATAGTTGACTTGGGTATTTGTAAGTTCAGTACCTTCTCTTAATTTAGGTAAGTTTGGGATGTTGACCCATTTTATTTCTATGCGTTATGTTTGAATAATTCAAAGTTAGGTTTTCAAATTCTTTTGAGCTAATTACTCAAACCTCTCACCTTTTTATTCTCTCTCACTCTTTTCCACTCCACCTGCTGATGAGGAGAGCAGCAACCTCACCCCTGGTCCCACTTGTCATGGACTAGGACCAACCCCTCCTCTATCCTCTCTCTTTTCTTCTCTTTTCCACCCAACCGAAGGCCACCTCCCTTCTTCTCACTGGCTAGGGCTGGTCATCCGACCAGACCCCTCTCTGTCCCCTCTCCACCGCCCACCTGAGCCAGTAGGAACGAAGGAGACACTCCCCTCCCTCTCTCCTGCCCGAGCTAACCCTTGATCGGGTGGAGCTCGTTATAACAACCCGAGCCCCTCCTCCGCCCATTTCCCCCCTCCCTGGCTCCTACCAACCCACTCCTCTCCCCCCCTGGCGAAAACCACCAAGCTCTCCCCCTCATTCGCCCTGTAGACGATTCCTTCGGTGGCCGACGGAAGGAAACTGCCGTAGCACTCGTTCCTCTCTACCATTCCTCGCCATTTTTGGTTCCCTGGTTTCCCCTCTGCTGGATCTAATTCCCCTCCCCTCCTTTGGCTCTGTTGCAGCTCGAGAGCACCTAGTTCGTCCACGACCCGAGGAAGACGCCGTCGTCGCCACCATGGACTCTGGCGTTGCATGCAAGCTTTGCGACCACCCCTGAGCTCCCCTTCGATGCCGCGTCCACCTCCAACCACCGTTTCGTCCATACGCGAGCCCTAGGGGAGCCCTCCGTGCTCGGCGTCGTGGTTTCGAGCTCCTGCTCGTGTTTTCTGGTCGGGAGGAAGACGATGGCCGGAGGCCGTCGATTTTCAGATCGGCGGCTGTCTTTGAACCGCGCCCGATCTATTCTGGATCGTTGGATCCCAGATCCACGGTCGCTTACCGTTTCACCGGCGCGCGCACAGCGATTGGGCCGGCCCAGTTCGCCCCCACGGCCCAGCGCCGGATCTGGCCGTTTCGGCCTGCTTTTCGGTTATTCTTTTTCCTGTGATTTTTCCAGTAAATCTTCAGTCTAGCTTTTAATCTTTTGTGGTAAATCTAGAGTGGCTAAAATGATGGGATTAAT